>HG992287.1:7500000-8125000 GCA_905220595.1 Spilosoma lubricipeda | reverse complement strand
TGGTCCAATACACGTCATTTAATTCAATATGAGTAGCAAGTCTCATCAATCAGTACTACAATGGTCATAAAACAATCATGGTTTTTCTTAAGTCTACATCGTACCTAATCGCTGAGACCTAATTATAATTAAGTTCATAGAAATATGATTATCTAACTTTTACGTTAAAAGTATTTGAGATGATTTCCTAACTGAAACGAGTTAAGTTAACACAGGATAGCGCCTAATTATTTTCTTTACGATATCCTAAGTTTTTTCAATGCTGTTTATAGTATTATTTCAATTTACATATGCCCTGCGTGAATATGATCGGTAAAACATATTACGTATCTGTATTATTTTTATGTGCATTTTCAGAAATAATGAATAATATAAACATTGACTTTTACAATGATAAAACACAGCACAACTATAATCATTGTGAAAAGTATTCTGAATTTAATTTTACGTAAGATCAGTATAAGTAACAAAGTTGGATAATGGAGAATGAGAACAGATTATTAACGATTGTGAAAACATCCGCTACCAGCCATCCGTCCAAAGTTCTATAGAGAACTGTCAAAGTTGGCGCGCTGGAAAACGTTTCTACGCAAGCGTGAAAGAATAAGACATGACGATCTTCTATCACGTTTTCGCCGAACGAGGTCTGCGGATCGCGGCTAACCCTCGGCGCTCGGTTTGCGGCGGGAAAAATGTGTGTTTCGGTGTGCCGATAGCGGAGCGCCGCGGCGCCGCAGCCCCGCCCATTGAGCCCGCGCCCGCACCCGCGTCCGCTAACGCGTCTTGAGCCACTTAGTTGCTAAGACATCGCACACACTGCCACTTTCAGCGATCTTAGACATCTCAAGCAAATTGCACTAATATGAGTCTTTCATTTTATACGATGAACAAGTAATGTACATTATATGAATCCATGCTATATGTATGGTATATGAATAAGCTGTTTTGTTTGATTAGGTAAATGAAAACTTAAACTCTGTATCATGTTGCTATCTAGAAATAAATAGTCTTAGGCAAAAAAGTACTAAGAAGAAACTTAGCTTTAAAACCCTACTTGTATTGTTCTTGTTTGGTTTTGGGTGAATTCTTAAAATTTACATTTTATAGTCAGATAACACATGTAGTTCTTTTCATTATTCTCTCAATTCTGTGATCAATACTTTGAATAGGGTCATAAATTATAATAGTTGAATGGTTTTCCGAGTAGAATACAACCTAGGTATTTTCTAATTTTGCCCTGAAGCTCAAGTTTATTATGTTCTAGTGAAGCTATTGGCAAAGGTATAGTATAATTGAGCTCCTCAACTTGTGTGAACACTGTCTTAGTTTCCAGCCAGATATGGAGCCGCGAGCTGTCAAAATGGAGTGGGAAAAAAGGCGGGAATGTGGCGTCGCTTTATGTGAAGCTCGTCATTGCGTCAGACAGAGAAGAAGCGCTGCCTTGCCGTGCACGAGAAGGGGACATCGAACACAACGTGGTTTATAAGAAAACCCAAGACGTTGGGCGTGTTTGGCGGGTGGGCGTGTGGGTTGCCTTCGTGTAGTTGTGGCTTACGTCTGTGTGGGTGTATAGACACAGGTGTGTAGCTGTGCGGTTATCGATGTGTTGGTGTGAGACGTCACTTTACCCAAAGGTTATTCTGGAAAACGCGCTCATCTTTTTGTCAACGATATGAGGTCATATCGGCTTCGTGCTTTAGTTATTAAAGTGCACAGTTAAATTTTACGATGGTATAAAATCTCCATTGTCGGTGATCTTGAGGGCGGTCAGAGTTTTTATGTACCTCAGATCTGGCCTAGAAGCAACTTTGAATATCTATCCTCTTAAATGATCTCTTCCTTACTGAAGTAAGGAGGTATGCCTTACTAACTGCTAAATTTAGAAGCAATTTATAAGTATCGTATTCGGCATTGCTACGTGCTACGCCGTAGCTGTTACAACATCTAGAGACGATATCAAACGATTTTTGCACGAATAGCCTTAAAATAATACGTAATCTAAGAAATAGAAAGAGAAAATCAATGATTTTCAGTCTATATATTTTATTTATTTTGATGGTTTAAACCTCGTTATTAAAAAAAAATAGTCTGTAAATGATGCTTTATTTCAATTATGTGATTTTCTAATACTTAACTTAATGAGTAATCCTTAGGAAATACGTTAATGGTATATTAAGAAGTAAAATTGAAGGTGAAAATCGATACTGATTTTATTTTATTGCTAAATTAACTACATAATATGCTACACGTAATGTATGATAAGTTAAGTAATATACACTAGAATGTTTTGTTTATTCCTTGACAAAATCTTAGTAACCTTTGTATAAATTTATTCTTTGTTTCATCTTAAGCGGGCCACCCTTTAATCGCTGTGGTTTGAAGAGAATATTAATTTGTTGACGAACTTCTCGAAATTAACGTGGAATATAAGTTTGGTACAACAATATTGAGTTTTATGTTTCATTAATTATTTACTTTTATCACTATGATATACAACCATCCTAAAGTCAGTTAAAATACAAACAATAATACGATATTATAACAAGGTTTACCATAAACAAATTTAGTATTAAAACTTTTTCGTCGTCCAAGCTTTTTTGTGTACAATAACATAAATACTTGTTTTGAAAATCGAATAGACCTTCCATAAATACTTTTTTAAGAGACTAAAGAATCAAGTAATTTGGATGCCAAATATAGAATTTTTGTGTGGAGTTAAACAAAAGCGAGTGTACAATTTGTGTACAGTTGAAGGAGTTCTTTGAACGTAACATTGACGGTACGAGGTGTGCGCCATATGGTTCACGTTTCGCGTGCTTGTCCCAAACCTAACTATCTCTTTTAATACTTATTTGTACCCGACGCTCACAGAAGCGTTCGCCCCCCGTGTCGCGTTGCAATCCTCCTCTGTGTGAGTGGACTTCTTTCGCGTTGCCTCTGTGTGCGGGCGAATTTCTTTCGAGACGTAATAAGGGGACCGTTTCTTTCCCGCTAAGGTTTTAATGTCGACCACGTTTCGGTGGCGGACGCCCGCGCCTTTCCGCGGTAACTGTACTAAACTTTTTTTTTCTTTAGTGCGGACTTTGTGAATTGTGTTCTTTGTGGATTTTCTGAGACGACATATTTTTTTGAGGTACTACCTTTTTTTGATGAGACAGCTCATTTTTTAAAAGTTTTATTCTTTTATTGTTATTAAGAGTATAAACGAAAGTTAAGAAACTATGATAATGAAATGTTACAAATTAATTAGTAGAAAGTTTGTTTAAGTCGGTAAACTTGAGTCGGTGGAGTATGGGGCGGGCGGCGGGAGAGCAGCGCTCACTTGCGTGTTGTTTTCCCAAAAACCGCAGGCTCATTAGCCTCGGCGCACACTACGCCGCGACGATTAAACTCGGAGATAACGGCACATATTGTGATAACGCTGGGTAAACGCTTTGTTACGTACAGCCCATGACTTTGATTGGATTAGTTCTTGTCTTGTTTATGTTACGATAAAATAAACGCTTTTGTGATAGGACTTACACATTACATTTAATAACTTAAACTATACATTTTGATGTTTATTTAATTAAAGAAATTTTAAGAATAATTATTTTTGAACTATATCGCAACATTTTTATTGAATTGGTAAAATATAGAGTTCATTAATTCGTAAGATAAGTTCTTGTTATTTTTATTTAGGTAAACACTGTAAGTATTCAACTTTATATTTCACTAGCAGACCCACGCAACCTCGTTTGCGTCTCCTATTGCCTGTAGCGTGATAATTTTCCCCCGTATTCGAAACATTTTTCATTGGTGCGACGCTCTTATTAGTCTTAGCGTGATGATATAGCCTATAGCCTTCCTCGATAAATGTACTATCCAATGGTGAAATAATTTTTCAAATCGGACCAGCGGTTCCTGAGATTAGCACGTTCAAACAAAGAAACTCTTCAGTTTTAAATATATCAGTATAGATTTGCGTAAATTATTGCACCATTTAGGAATATTAATTACTATGGAAACTAAGCTCATTAAAAGATACATGAAGTATTTCAATATAACCCTCTAAACCATGTGACCGTACATATTTTTCATGCTGGCCACATCGTAATACAATTATATACCATTACCCAAAGCGGGAACTTGTTAAAAAGTACGCGCGAACTCCCATTAGAGTGGTTGTAGCGATCCCTAAAGTTGCTCACTTCACCTGTAATCGTCCCGCGGTCCTACACGCTCGTTAACTCCTACATGATAATTGTACGCACACATCCTTACTATTAATGGATGTATTTCTTACTTTAAATAATCAATCATCATTTATCTATACAAATATATAAAATTGCAGTGTGTGTTTGTAATATTAAAATAACCGCATTTTACTAAATGCATATCTATGTATACACGTACATATACCAAAATGTAGTTAAATTTTTTTTTGTCTGTCTGTCTGTCAGTCTGTTTGTTTCGAGTAATTTCTGGAACGGCTGGACCGACTTTGATGGGACTTTCATTGGCAGGTAGCTGATGATCCAGGGAGTAACTTAGGCTACTTTTTTAGACTAACTATGTCCCGCGGCATTATTTGCGGTACGACGATAACCGCTGGGAACAATGCGGGGTTCAGCTAGTACATATAATAAAATCTCGTAACTGGTCGCTGTTTGTACATGAAAGATTTATAAAAAAACTATTATAGGGAAGGCTTTGTGAATGCAATAGAACCCAAAACAATGTTTTTCTTTAATTTTTGTCTGTTTGCCTGTGCACGTTAATCTCCGAAACGGCTTATCCAATTTAGATGAGGTTTTCACTAATGTTTTGTGGTAAGCTTCACTTACACTTACACACAGACACATTTAGTGTTTGTTTCAAGTCGATCGGTTAATATAATTTATACTCTCGATTGTCGGCACTTGATGTAACTGGTTGTACATTCTTGATTAAATTTCAAAAAAAAAAAAAAATGGAATAAGTACAAGTGAGTTTTAATCAAGAATCGGTTAATAAATAAAAAAGTTATGCCCATTTAAAGAATCACGTGACTGGACGTTTGTAGATTATTCACTCTTACACGGGTATATAGCTGCGCCGCTTTGCATTCGGCAACACTGACTGTTTTGTATTTCATTTGAAATAACAAAACAGCCTATCCCGTGTGTTCCAAATACAAATGACACTAATGATCATCAATCGTTTAACATTAATAACAGATAAAACGAGAAAAAAACAAGCAAAATGAATATTTATTGTCTTATGCTAAAAAAATGAAATGGTATGTGCCATTTTTTTTGCTCGTTTTGCACACAACGCCTGTTACTAAGTAGAGCTTGTATTATAGGTACTAGACAACTGATATAAATACATTTATACTTTTTTTAATTCACTAAATATATAATGTGTATAAAAACGTTTTTAGTAGAATCGTCTGATAATATTTTTAATTTTTTTTTACGTTATGTTTTACAAACAGCGTCTTGTTACCCGACTACGGCTAAATTAAAAGAAGGGGTAATGGCTTTCAAAGTCTATGTATACCTACCTACATGTTCCAGTGTGCGTAGCGCGTAATCTACTGAAACGATTTTAATGATTGAGGTGTCAGTAGATTCGTAATAATGACCCGGGTGACATACAGAAATTTTTAAACAAAACTTTTTCTTGTTAAGTTTTAACATTTCTGACAGGTGTCTTGTAGGAATATGATCCATTCTAATCATTTCTAACTTTGTTTTCTTTACAGAGGATTTTCTTATTATTACAAAAAAAAATGATTTAAAAACCAAACATGTTTTCGAGTCTTCCATAATTATATAGTATTAGGTTTTACCCGTGGCTACTAAAAGTATTTTTAACTAACTTCATAACGGAGGAGGTTCTCTCTCTGTTGATTTGATGGTTATATATTCTTATATATGTTCGGTTCTTATATATATTATTTTTATTTAAATCTCAAGGTCGGACGAACGGGCCGGCTCGACCGGGGCGCTACTACCCTCGCACAGAAAATCAACGTAAAATGACAGCGATCATGCTGTCGTGTGTCGTTGGTGAGTACGAGACCGGAGGCCCAATGATGCAGAAGCATCACTAGCCCGCCATGGTGTGGGTCACCATGTTGCATTGTCTGCATTCGCAGTATGGTGACCATCACTCTTGGATTCTCCTTATGCTTTCCATCAGACAGAGTAGAGTCATTTTGGCAGGGACATACATAAAAAAAAAGAAAAAAACAAAATGGTATCGTTTCAATTTCACAAGCTTCGCTGAAGCATAAGATCTGTAACTAACCTATGTTTTCGCAAATAAATGATAAAAAATAAAATAGATCTGGTGATAATTCGTAGACAATGAAACTCTTAAAACAATTACAACTAATCAATTGCAATTGCTGCTATCGCATAAACATGTATTTTTTACATAATATCATGGTATTGTTTGAAGTTGAACCAACTTATAATTAGATATTTTTTCTATAGTCGTTTCGTACCATGGCGAAGAGCAGAAAAAAAAATGTCTGAGAGAAAATATTAGCACAATAACAAATTAAAACTTTTAAACAAGCAAAAAAAAATTCAAGTTGAGTTTCAAACTCAGCCTAATGATAAATTTTAGGGAATAGGTGTAAACACTACACTCTTCTTCAATCTGTTGGAATAGTAACACTAGATGAGAATTAAATGAAGTGAATAAATTCATATTTAATTAGGCACGTTTTATCATGATTAAACTTTAACTTATCACATAGTCAACAACTTGAGTATCGTCCCTGTAAAAATTTACATATTTCTTTGTTGTTGTAATATTTCTGTATTTATTTATCTTTTTTTTTTTGTATGAGTCTGCCAAAGTGACTCTACTGGAAAGATTAACAGAACAAAAGAACAGTGGTGACCATACTTATTGCAAATGCAGACTATGGCGGCCTATTCAGATGTTTCTGCATCACCAACGTACACGACAACACGAATGCTGTTACCCTTTCGGGGTAACCTATTCTTTTCCTTCAATTCAAATAGAAATAAACGAGTATACCCCCATATAAAAGAGAAGAATTTTTCAAATAGGTTCAAAATTCTGATAAGGTTCGAAAAAAAAAAACAATATGAGGAATTATGTAAATTCTCCTTTGCTTGGAATCGGTTAAAATAAATATTTAAAACTTTACGTCGTGATATTACTTTCTTTCCAAATACTATCCTTTTTATAAAGTAGGTTCATTAACAATAATCATTAAAAATCAGTAAGAATAAAAATTCCTCATTATATTCGATCGGTGTGGTTGGCAGCATTGTTCGCGGGGTTCGGCTTGTTGTTTGCGCGACCTTTGAATTTCAAATATGGAACGTTTTGAATTTTGCACCATCACACCGCCTCTCTCGTGTCGTGACATCGTGTTTCAAAGGGGGCGCTTGTCAATGACGAAAATTATTTATTAAACTGATAAATATTTAGTTACTTTGCAAAGGAAATACAGGTATGTTTTGCTGCTCTTGCTCAAATATTATATTTTAAAGGTGACATTTGGTGACGTGACCCGGAACAAACAGACAGACAGACAACATTTTTTTTAACTACATTTTGGTACATGTAACGTGTATACATACATATGCATTTAGCAAAAAGCGGTTATTTTAATATTACAAACACACTCCAATTTTATTTATTTGTATAGACTAGCTGAGCCCCGCGGTACAACAACAGCCGCGGGTAACACCGTTACTCCTTATATGATCAGCTATCTACCAGTGAAAGTCCCGTCAAAATCTATATAAACGTTCCAGAGATTTGCCGAAACAAATAAACAGACGGACAGTCAGACAGACAGAAATTGAAAAAATGATATTTAGCAATAAGCGGTTATTTTAATATTACAAACAGACACTCCAATTTTCTTTGTTTGTATATAGTGTTAATATTATAGTCCATTCGCTTAGATATGGTTATCTTGATCACGTCGTCGCGTGCACAATTGCGTGCGAGTGCACTGACACTATCTTAAGGTATGGACTATACACATTTATCATTAATGAAACGAATAAAGGTCATGATAGTGATTATGCATTGAATTTGTTTATAAGCATTTATCAATATAACCTTACAATATCTACTTTGGAAGAACAACAATATATTAGTGATGACGTTAAATAAATACTTACTATATTATGCCTGATCTACATGCCATACCTTAAGTATTCAATGTTAATTAATTTCAAGCAGGCGAAGAATTCTGTTTATCTCAGTAACGTTGTCTCAAGGAATCTTAATAGTACATTTTAAATGGCATACGATTAAATTTTAATAAATGATTATTATTTTAATAAATGATATTTAAATTATTTTTATTGCAAATAATTGCAGCAGATTGCGTAGGATGTTATGAAATTGGAAAAAATATTATCCGTCGGCACTCAGACTTTTGACTTGCTCATACTTCATGGCTACAAAGTGCATTTGTAAATAGTTTTGCCAAGGTATTTCTTCCAATTTAATTAATTTAAGTTCAGTTATGCTTATAGTATTTAAAGTAAGTATTTAAACTTTAGAGCAGTGAATCGATACACCACATATTTTGCCTTGAAAAAGTGTGCATCCCAGATAGGCCCGACCTGAGTGATATCACGTATTTAGAAAAATATAGAGTTTGCTAAGCTGTGGCTCTATTCTGCTTGGTGGCAAGCTTGAGCAAATCCATGAGTTGTGGTCACCATACTCATTGCGAATGCAGATAAAACAGCATGGCGACCCACGCCATCTCGGCGTAGCTATTTGCCTACACGTTCCACTTTAAGGACCGATAATAGTGGGAGGAAAAAAGATGCGCTGAAAATTAGTTTTTTTTTTACCGATACTGACTCAGATTTTGACCGTGTAGCACTGTAAGAAAGAGAGAGCCAAATGACATCTCAGATTACTGGCTTTAAGTCATTTCTTTTTGTCTCACACACACACCACACCGCTCTCTTGAGTTGCTATCTAAGGGTGGCAGAAGACACTGTTATCCAGGTCACAAGTCAAGCAGGAATCATTCCGATTGCACGGTCATTTTTAACCGACTTCAAAAAAGGAGGAGGTTTCTCAATTCGACCGTATCTTTTTTTTTATACACTTTGAAATTTCTCGAAGGATCAGGATTCGAAACCCTATTTTTTTTAACATCTTTTAATCACATAAGTTAATTAAGTGATAATCTCTACATAGCATAAAATGAAGTCGCTTTCGCTGTCTGTTCGCTTAGGTCTTTTAAATGCAGTTTTCAGTTATAGACAGAGACAAGAGATATATTTATACGTGTAATACATGGGTGCGTGCATTATAGTGGAGAAATCCAAGAATTTCAAAGACTTCTGTGCGAAGCCGGACCGTGTCTCTAGTTCACCTAGTTAAAGTATAAAGTTCTAAAGACGAAATACCTTCTCACCTTTGAGAAACTGAATAAAAAAGACAAGCCTGTCTGCATGAAATATTTTATAACATCTTAAATATCATTTCTTCTTAAAGCTTTTGATAATATATTGAAGCCTAAAGTTTGACTTGGCTGGTTTTTAAATACTAAAAATGTAAATTCTTGTTTCTTTCTTCCGAAAATTTGACTTGCTGGTAGAAACTAGCCATAAGTCTGACTTGCTTAGTCAATATATTATCAAAAGTTTTAAGAAGAAATTATATTTAAGATGTTCTAAAACATTTCATGTTGTTATAAATTTTAGGACTGATTGAACTTGGCATCTATTTAGATTTCACTGATTTTGTCGTTTAAGTGCAAGACATGATAATATATCATAGTATCGAACCTGGCTCTCGTTTCATATTTATGTTTTTGATGGGATAACTATATAAATGTAACAAACTAGCCGACACACGCAACCTCGTTTGCGTCTTTTATTGCCCGTAGCGTGATAATTTTCCCCCGTTTTTGAAACATTTTTCATTGGTGCTCCGCTCCTATTGGTCCTAGCGTGATGATATATAGCCTATAGCCTTCCTCGATAAATGGACTATCTAACACTGAAAGAATTTTTCAAATCGGACCCGCGGTTCCAAACAAACAAATAAACTCTTCAGCTTTATATATTGGTATAGATTAGTATAAAGTGTAAGATAGAGATGTAGTATAATAACAGAAGTATTATTTACTTTGTATTAAAACCTATTCACAACGCAGTATAATGTTAGTAGTCAAAGCTACAAATGTCTACTTTGTAACTTAAAACCGCGTTGCTCTCTGAGACTTCGCTTGGATTTTAATAAATGACATCACATCTCCCCGCTGCATTCCAACGATTCTTGTTTAACTGCTTGATTGCTCTGTGTTGTTTATTGTCACCAATATTGAACCAAAGAAGGGTCGAGGTTCTATGTATTTTTGAATGCTCAATGTTTGCATGTCATTGCCATAATTAAAAAAAAGAAGATTTAATTTAAAGAAGAATGAAAATTAAATCATAGTGAATAAAAGATAAATTTTTGGTTCTTTTTATCTTTAGAGATAACGGTTTGATGATGATGACTTTGGAATCCATAATGCGAGTAGTAAATGTGTGAGAATTGTTTGTCACATAATTTAAAGTTGCTGTATTACGTTCACATTCAGGTTTACTGAATCGGAGAGCAACCGGATTGAGTCACTGTGAGACGCTCATGTTCAGTTTATACTGATCGACTATGAGCTATGAAAACAGATTTATGAAAGGGATTGTACACATCATCATCATCACTTCAGCCCACTAATGTCCACTGCTGGACATAAGCCTCCCTCATGGCGCGCCACTTCTCCCGGTCCTCTGCCTTCCGCATCCAGCTGCTACCGGCTATCCAGAACCGGTGAAAAATGTAATTTAGTTCTATCGTTCTTGCATGCTATACGTTTCCATGTACAACTTAGTCAATTTATGAATATCAGCGTTACCTCTATGTAGGTACTGACTATAAAAACTGTTTAGAAGAAAATGACAAGAGATCGAATAATTTAAAATAATATTCTCCTAAGTCTTTATAAAACTATTTATGAAGACTTAGGAGACCGTTTTTTGTTTTTTCAAAACACGATCTCCATTTTATGTCATCCAGATTTTTTATATTTTTTTATCATTAATTTCATCACGACGAAGACTTACAGACTTAAGATCTGAAGATTTTAAACACTTGACATTGGCAGAAATAGCTGATCCGAGTGATCCGGCTGGTTGCCATGTCATTATCAGAAGAAGAAGAATAAAGGTAGTAGAGCCACGCTGATTTCAGCTCGAACGGGCCGGCTTGACCGGGGCGCCTGCAGAGAAGATCGAAGAAAAATGTCAGCATTCGCGCTGTCGTGTTTCGTTGGTGAGTGCGAAACCGGAGGCCCGACGATGCGAAAGCATCACAAGGCCGCCATCGTGTGGGTCACCATGCTGCATTGTCTGCATTCGCAATTAGTATTTTGACCACCACTCTTGAATTCTGCTTTTGCTTTTCATCAGGCGGAGTAGTCATTTTGGCAGGCCCATACATTAAAATTAAAAAAGACTTAATTTAGCATCCAAAAAGTTATGTCAAACTATTTTTATTACAGATACACATTATTCATTTTATCTTTATTTAATTATTAACACTTCCTGTATTACATTTTGCATGAGTCGAACTTAATGCCAAATGGCATTTTCTATCAGTAAATTTTTTCGTTCTCCAAAAATCTACTTGTTAAATTTGTAGTTTACTTCCACTTTCGACAACTGACTAATGTATAAGAAATAACATTCAGAACGGGTCACAAATCGCGTCCCGACTTTAAAATCATAGGAAGTCAGTGACACCATCTTTCGTCCATTTGAATATCTACCGCTCGGACACGGTCGGATATTACATTTGCTAACCCATTTGTACCCGTCGCTGGTCGTCCTACGATCATTATCCGTGTCCGACCCGTCTCCAGAGACCACCCTCAGGAATGTCCCCCGCTATCCTATTGATTCCCTTCACATTCACTCCTCTTTAAAATTGGGCCGATAATAGATGTTATTGGAACTCCAAGGGCTTGACGCGTTTTATTGTACGCACAGATGCTACGCCATTATTGAGATTCTGAAAATAACGTTCGGAAATTGTCGAGCGTGAAGCTCTGGGATCTTTAATGATTAAAATACAATTGCTCAGTGTTAGTTGTTTTGATATAAGGCATAATCATGTCTCTATATCGACAGAACGTGACGCACTTACATTTCTTTTTTTACTCTTGTCAGAATGGCTTAGAAATGTAGGCGTAGAAATAGACAGTCTGGTATATTTCAATTATTTCAAAGTATGCCTATAGTATATATGGGCGCTGTACTGATTATAGATTATCTGAATGTTGATATGACGTCATAAATTCAAATTAAGTATCATGTTTAGTATATATTTTAACATTAATATTTAATTACAGTATCCACTTTGTTTCATTTAAAATTCATTAACAATTGTTATAATATAGGCCAATTGACTTATATTAATCCAATATGGATTGGACTTCATATCAGCACTAATTTAAATAAAAATAAAAGAATGTTGATTTGATAATCTTACGAATATACGATAAGACAAGTAATTTCTACGGTAAACTGTTCTCTTCAATAGCATTGCAGAGAAAATTAGCGGCTTATGTCTCCGATTGAGAATCTTTAAAGAAAATTTAATATATAAAATTCTCGTGTCACAGTGTTAGTTACCATACTCCTCCAAAACGGCTTGACCGATTTTTATGAAATTTTATATGCATATTCAGTAGATCTGAGAATCGGCTACTATCTATTTTTCATACCCCTAAGTGATAAGGTTTGTCCACTCCTAACATTTTTTTTTATTTTTATGGCAAAACAACATTTGCCGGGGTCTGTTAGTAAGTATATAAATATCGTATATCCTAGACACGAGTGCATAACATTTTTATTCAATATACAAGAAATCCAAGTAAAAAATATTCTATTTAAGTGTTGTTTGACAGCAATATTCTAAAGAATTGTAATTTACCTTATAACGTTCAACAGACTAGACTAGACATTTAGTGGTAAAATTTGAAGTATCAGAGTCGGATATCAAGTGTTCACAGATTTCCTTTATTATTAATAGGTTACACACAATCTTACAATTATTTCTTTCTTAAGATACCTACTTCGTTCTATCGTTTAAAATACCCAAATGTACATATTTAGGTAGGTGTTTGAGCAATCATCTGCTTGATGGAACCTGATAACAGCGATAGCTTCTTAAGGGTACTAGTAGTTAGTGAGTGCAATCAGTCAGACAGAAGTGAGTGGGCTTAGTCCTTTAGTTAATAATAAGGCCAGTAGCCAGTATTGAAAATAAAATTTACGACTTTTGTAAAACTAAGAAGCGAACTCATGATAGAGTTCATCTACTTAATGTATTATAAGCCTTATTCCAATGCAGATAAATGATAAATTTTTACTGCAGGTACTATAAATAATACTTTTAGTCGTAAAGTTTACAACTCATAAAACATTTTACCGTTAATAGAATATATTCATTTATTTAATGGCTTTATCCGTATTTTTGCCAAAATACAAGCATTATTTATTAATAATATGAAATATATGACCCCTCAAAAGTTTTTAACTATCGAAACGTCAAATGGGGTCGCTATCGACAATGATTTGATTCTAAGCAAAGTCTTATTAGGCCCTCATTGATTTGAAAGGTGTATTAGTATAAGGTAGCCTAGCAATTAAGGAAGGTTGTACTTATGGCGAGTTGGAACGCGACGGCAGAGAAAAGAGCGCGAATGTTTGACATACGTCGAAAAACTCCTGCCAGAGAGATTCCGCCTGAGACGCTCGCCTAGTCACCGCTTTAACCACGGTTTTGTTTCATTGTTTAATGTTAAGTTTGCCGACCAAGATTGTATTGTTTGGTAATTATACAACTATAGTGATTGAAGTCTGCGTTTCATATCATCCTAAGTTGGGTAACAATTATAAAATATTCATGCATGCATTTCACTAAACTTTCACATAATGATCATGAACACAGTTATTTGTTGAAAACGCAGCAGTGTCTGATAACCATCTAAAAACACCGAGTTTACCTGTTAGGAAAGGCGGCTTAGAAAGGTATAAGTAAAGGAAATGAATGCTTTCTAAAATATTTGTTTTTAATATAAAGACAAAAAAGTGCTTATGCTTTATTACAAATGGAGCGATTAAACACTGACGGGCTGACATGGACGGTGGTAGCCACTTATCATCAGATGAACTGTATGCTCCTTTGCATCGCTATAGTATAAAAACATACTAAAATAATAAATTAAAAAAAGAGTTCAACGTTAAGTAGTCCTGAAAAATACCAATACCAATCATACAATGATAAAATTATAAGGAATATAGAACAAAAGCTTAAATAAAGGGCTGTACCCTAATCATAAGTCCCAAAACAGTATTTTACCTAAAACAAAAACCTTTGGAGTCTATCAGGGCGTGAAGTTTTTATTAAAAATGTTGTTCAAATGTAACGGGCGCAGTGAATCAGAAATGGCCGGTTGTAATGTATCTTTCTGTACCCGGGTTCCTTTGTAGAAGGGTGTAGGGTAACGAGGATTGTCCACTTGTACGGAACCCCTACACATGCTTTATTATTTACGAGTTTTACCCTTTATGTATGTTTTTACGTTAAGATTTTATTGCTGTGCTATTCATGAGCTAAATCCGTGGAGGAATCAGTGTTGGAAGTGGGTATTGATGGTCGGTAGTACTTGTAATAGTAACGGTCCCTTTCTTTGGGAAAATGAGGATGACTGTAATAATGTATCTGCATAAATTAAGATTTCCTTTTGCTTTATTTTAGTGTTAGATTCAGAATATGGTGTAATTTAAATATTCAAGATATTTGTTAGATTGAAAATAATGTACTATAACTAGTGTATACAGTTTTAATAAATATAAAAAAATTGCTTTGCTTGATTGTATGTCCTTCAAGGTCCAATCTAACTCCACACCTTATTGCGTCCAATTCGGTACATCAATTTATCCCTAAATGCGTAATAGACCGACAAACAGACAGACAGAATTACTTTCGAATTTATAATATTATTACTATGGATCGCAAACGTCTTGAAAATTCATCAAAACTGATCTACGATACTTTTAAAAGTAAGAATCAAAGTGAACAGAAATAGAGACGATTGCCGTGGGGTTCACCCTTCCTTGAATTAAGTTTAACATCCCAATCGACATATCGTGTTTCGCGAACGTATAACAGCCTATTTGTACTAGGGGTGCGTTATACCGCCCTAAGTGTTATTGTTATCAGTCATTATACTGGATCTGTATTACAATGAACCTGTGTTATAAACCTTTAGGTCTAGATTATATAAGAGATCTATCTCGGTATTATTTCTTTATTTCAAAATTCATTAATGTATATTAAGTATAAGTATTGATTTATCTTGAATCATTAAAATAAATTAATCTAGCTGAACTAAACTGAATCTAGAAATATCTGGTCAATTTTTCAGTCTGTAACATTTCAAGAATTCTTGAAGTGGAACTCTTATTCCATTAATATTAACCTCTTTATGTTTGGTTAATTTGGAATTATATTTTTGAACTCTTATTCCATTAAAATTAAACAGATCTTTCTGATTTCAGTTATTTTGAGATTAATTTATTTTATTTAAACAATTGTAAACAGTTAACACATAATTTGTTGGCATTTTAATTGATGTCTGAAATGGGCATTAAAAGCTAAACTAGTTTTATTATCTTAAACACTATTGATAAATTTTTGTAATGTTGGCATTACTATCTCAATCAACACTCTTACTAAAGCTGATATTCTGTTCAACATTTGATGATTCATTCTGACTGATCTGACATAGTCGATTGAAATGTTAATTTTTTTGGGTTTGGCGTGCATTTATCAGAGGACGCAATTTAATATTTTTGATTTTAAGGAGATGTTAGCTTAAAGTTAAATTCAAGTTTGTGGGGTTGTAACCCTTGTTCCTCAGTCGCCATCCTTAAAAAAGAGGTGCAAATGGTTTTTATGGTCTATCTGCTAAAGTAAAGGTCAACTATTTTTTTTAAGTACTGGCATCAATATTTGTCTATGTTTTTCGCTCGTTTTTCTGCGCAGTCAGATAAACACCAGAATAGGAACATATGGATTTGCTTACAGAAAAGGGCCACTGTTAGTGTAGTAAGTATGTGACGGTACATGGCGAAACAAATTTATCAATAATATCGAAATTGTGCGGGTGGATGAAAAACCTTCTACTTCTCGGATTCCACGATGGAGGGTGTGCACCGCTGAGCCCATCAGCCTGTGACCACGGCCAGTGCCACCTGGTTGAAACGTCAGGCAAATCAGAGATATGTAATACCTTTAAATAAGTGATCGCGTTAATTCCCGTAAAAATAACCAGTATATCATGGAACGCAAAAGTGTAAAAGTTACTATAAAATCTGTTATATCTTAGTCACAGCTCGATACAGCATATAAGTGTAAAAGCGGCGATCCCTTTTTGTTTTTTTTTTAAAGAACGTCACCATTTCATCTCATCCCCATTTTTTATATTTTTTAACATTAATGTCATCACAGAGAAGATTTGAAGACTTAAGATTTAAAGACTTTAAATACTTGATCTTGATCTAGCTAATTCATCAAAGTATCTGTTGATTAAATTTTGCATGTTTTATACAGCATTGAAGCAATAAAACACATCTGAGTGCATTATGAATGGGTGTCTATACCCAGTGCGAGGGATCAAACGGACTAGCACATTATTAGTATCGCAGCGTGGTGGTTAACTAACCGCTCCCAGCAACGGAACCCGCTGTTGCTATGTAATATTTGTATAGTTTTTACTTCAGTATTTCATAACTATTGAAGTAATCTTTATAATGGTATTTGTTTTAGCAAGCTTAAGAAGTAAAGCTTGTGAACGATCTTGTTTTATATAATTGGTCTAGAGCAGTTTATGAAACGAATGTATCATAATCTAATTGCTATAACATCCGTATTTTATAAAAATCAAATTCTTAGAGTAGCTAGTTTCCCCTGCGGCTCCGCCCGTGTGTCTATCGGATATCACGGTAAAGTTCTTCCTCGAGACTCAAAATATCTCCATGTCAAATTTACTTTAAAATCGGTGCAGTGATTTAACCGTGAAAGCGAATTAGACAGACAGATAGACAGAGTTACTTTCAGAGTTCTAATATCGGTATGGATTAACATAATAAATTAAATTGCTTTTTTTACATTTAAATAGTAAATATTATAAGATTTTTACTATGTCAAACCATTTTTATCAATTTTTTTTTTGAAAACTTACTATCACAATCTTGAAAAATCTTTCAAATGTAAAGGTTTAAAAATGAATCCCCAACAATATTAAGATAGATAATATATACGCAACTTATTTTCACATATCAATGACATAAATTTTGGTAATAGCACACGATTTCTTAGCGCATATAGACTAAATATAAATAAATATGAAAATTGAGCCCAAAATTAATACTCACAAACATGTATCAAAATAGAGCAGCTAATTTTAAAATTGCTTCAAGGGACGGGCCGAATAAACAGAAAACATTTTAATAAAGCAAAACCCATTTTATATTTCCTGCGCAATATAATATCAGGGAGTCAATATTTAAGGACGAAGTCGTGTGTTACAAAAATACTAATATTTTATTCTGTTCGGTTGATTTCTCACCCCGTATCTGTGACTGCACCCCTTCTTCTGATCCTCTGATTGTGCGTGCTGTCGCCACGCGGAAGTCACTTTGAAGCTTCACACACCATTGTCAATATGTAACCTAGGAGAACTTCAAAGACTTTTAACTGGAACATTTCCTTTATATTTGTGCTTCATTGAACTTTAGTAACAAAAGAGTACTATAATTATACAATAAAATAGTTAAAAAATATAATACTCGTAGCATTGGGTCACATACTTATTTTTTTTATAATAGGTTAGGAAACAAGCACACAATAACCCTGATAGTTATACCCCTTGTATTAAAGGTTCGTTTCCTTATACGCCTTGTATAAGTAATCGAACCACAAAAAAAGGTGGAAATTGTACAAGAACGACGACCTTTATGCAATTTTAAATCATTTCGTAGATCTCTCTATTACTTCTACTCGTATAATCTAATGGTTTGCTGTGTATATATAGAATGAAAGTTATTCAGTGCTAAATAACAATTGACATTCAAGTAAAAAAAAACTATGCAAAATGTTAGATTATCTCTGGAACCCGAGATGAACAGAAAGTACTCGCATATCAATCAGTTACAATAACGAGAAGAAATCTTTTACGAACTGCTGATTCGTATTTAGTTTTAACAAATTATTAAGTACTTATAATCCGTTTATATTTACATATAAATAATTGCATTCTACTATTATATTAAAAAGTAGCTGAGTCCCGCGGTTTTACCCGCGGTACAGCAACAACAACCATGGTTAAAAAAACCTATCTAAAAAGTATCCTATGTCACGTCTTCTGGTTCTAAGCTTTGGCCAAATCGGTTCAGCCGTTCTTGAGTTATAAATAGTATAACTAACAGTACTTTCTTTTTATATAAATAGATATAATAATCACACTATTTTATTTTCAGATAGCAACAGCAACAATGACATCTCCAACTTGTTCGAGAAGTTTTAATCAGGAATCGATTACGAATTTAAGTCCTACTCAGCCTTTGATGGAGAAAGTTATGTGACGGTTGTGAACTATAAACAATTAAGACTAAGTTTTTATGTAATGTGTAAATAACAAGTGTTTGAAGTGAACAGTAAAATGCATTTATCGAGTGAAGTAAGTTCGACTACGAACGGACTGGGCCACGAGGCACCTTCATCGAGTTACGCCAGTGGTCTTCCGAGTCAGCCGTTGACGGCTGAGTTATTAGCTGAAAGGACCTTGGAAGGTCTCTTAGCTGATCATCCTGGAGAGTTAGTGAAGACTGGGAGTCCACATGTGGTAAACGTCTTTGCCTTTTACTATTTTCTTAATATTTATTAATGGAAGAAGGTATAATATGCTATTTGCGAAAGACTTCAGAAGCCACAATTAACAGTGATAACCGATTCTGAACAACATTACTTAGAATATTCATGTATGTATTAATCAATGCAAATAAAACGTACTCTATTTTTAAAGACATATCACTATTTTGATGAAAATGATTTGTAATCAATCAATCTACGATTTTAAGTTTACATTTTGTAGATTAGAAGCATATCTCCAGTTCTGAACTATTAAAGGCTGTTAATAGGATCAGCAAACTTTTTTATATGTATAGAGAGATATAAAAACATCACTTTGTTATTAAAAATATATCTTTACTTCTATATGTATATATATATATATATATACCAGCAGTGAAGTTTTTACTGGGCAGAAAGTGGAGTTAAACCAGGTTTATTGAATTCATCTCTTCTTATTATCAAACTATTTAATGGTGATCTCCCTTTTTAAATAAAATCTTCTTTCGAAGGCGAGGCAGCAAACATCCTATGGAATCGTTGTATGAAATGTTATGTGATAAATTTAATAACAGTATGTTCATTATTTACCACTCTAGTAGAACAATACAGCAACTTGCATTTTCTTTTCAGGTTTGTACAGTATTACCTCCCCACTGGCGATCCAACAAGACTCTCCCAGTGGCCTTCAAGGTGGTGGCACTGGGTGAAGTTGGGGATGGTACCCTAGTCACTGTGAGAGCTGGTAACGACGAGAACTGTTCTGCTGAGCTTAGGAATTGTACCGCCGTAATGAAGAATCAAGTCGCTAAGTTTAATGACCTTAGATTCGTTGGGAGAAGTGGTAGAGGTGAGATGCATTATAATTATTTAGTTGATTGGTATATGATGTGCTTCAATATATTTGTTGTGGAGTGAAACTCAAGTCTCTAATGGTTTCCTAGAATAGCTAACTTCTTATTCTATTACAACAGCTTAGGAGTTAGGATTAAATTAGTTATAGTTATAGCTGATTATAGAATTGAATCTGATTGAGCGACCTTAACCTTAAACTTTGTATATAAACAGCTCTAAAAAACTACCAATGTTATTTAAAATAAGAAAGAGCATTAACACTTACTATAGACTGTTTTTTAAAAAACTCGAAACTCAGTTGTATGAATATGTGTGTGAGCTAGGCCTTTATACTTTTTAAATCTATTTATTGAAAACCAACAGCGATACAATATTTTTTAACATAATATTATGTATGTATGTATGTACGTAGGTACGGAAACCTCAGGGTTCAGGTATAATTCATATAATGTCATTATATTTTTCGATATAATAATAAATAATAAGTTACCGAGAACTGAAATACCTTTTGTAGCAAATAGAAAAGAGCCCTAAAGTATAAAAGCCTTTTTTTCTCAATATTAAAACAAAATCCACCGTAACATGTTATGAATTCAAAATGAATAATAAATATTTTATAAATATTTCGGACATCTATCACATCTACGCCATCTAGTCCCAAGCTAAGCAGAGCTTGTGTTATGGGTACTAGACAACTGATACAGATACAAATATACTTTTTTTTTGGTCCAACCCGGGAATCGAACACGAGACCTCACGATCAGCAGTCGCACAGGTCAACCGCTAGACCAACGAGGCAGTCAAACGAGGAATCTATATCTATAGTTTATGTACCGAACCTATTTAAAGATTTATGGCATAGATTCTCCTACAGCAAGGCCTTAACAGATCAATTACCCCCATTGACTTAATATTCCAACAAAGAGAAGACTTGTTGAAATATTCAGAAGGCGGAGCGCCCCTGGCTTTGTTTTTGAGTGCTCACTCAGGGGAACAGGGGAATTTTTATGAGCCGATGTCTGCATTATCGTAAACATTCATATATGTTTTATCCTATAGTCAAAAGATGAAATTTTTTAAATATTTATTTATTTATTTTTCTGGATTTGTTTATTGAAATTCAGGCACACACAAATAGGTACTTAAGTACTGTTAATGACACTTTTTAATTTAGATTTTTTTTTATCTAATTTAACATTTGATTATTCTTAAAAAATGCGTAAGCTTTTTAAAAGAACGTGACAAAACTAATTTTTAATGAATGTTTGTTTATTTTAGTTTTACATCAATTTATTAGACCACCCCCTGTCATTCAGGCATTGACATGTTTAAAAACAAATTAAGATTTATAACACGCACATAATATTAAAAAATAATAAAATTCATTTTTTTAAAAACCCCTTACGCAGCGTCAGGTCGAACTTATCAAGTTATCGTCATTTAACGGTAATACTGGCACGCTAAAGCACCTAATCGAGTAATTATACGTCAAAAATGCCTAACATAATTTTGGAAAGAGCTAATACACTGCTGGACCGATATTAACCAAATATAGCTAAGAACCACCGCAAGGACACTGGCTTTCAAATGAAAAAACCACTTCGAAATCGGTCTATCCGTTTGAGAGCTACGATACCACAGATAGACACACATATATACACACACACACACATACACACACAGACAGATATCGACGTCAAACTTATAACACCCCTCTTTTTGCGTTGGGGGTTAAAAATAGCTGCTATAATAACACTTGAGCGGTCAACCGCCTCTGCGATGTCGCGACGTCTGCCAACACTTGTAATGATTCGAGCCGCGGACGATTAGTGGCTGATTAAGTGTGTGCCTTGCCTCTGTTACTGGATTATTTTATGTAGATATTGTTAATAAATATGAAGCCATCATTGATCATGTTTCTCTTCTGAAGAGTGAACTGTAGAACTAAGTAGTTTCGCGATAAACGTGACGAATGAGATCAGTAAACTTAGTAATAACTTCTATATCACCCAAAGGCAAAAATATATGTAACCGAAATATAATTTGATGACGTATTACCACTCTTTTGCATCTAAATTAAGCATTATAGTCGTTTTTCAAGTATTCCTAGCAAATTTAATTTAGACGATTAGCTTTTGCCTTTGGTACCGCCCGTGTGTATGTCAGTTATTGCAGTAAAGAGTAGCCCATGTCCTTCCTCAAGAATTAAATTATTTTCATAACTAATTTCATTGAAATGGTGCAGCGGTTTAGCCGTGAAAACGTAATATACAAATACACAGAGTTACTTTCGAATTTATAATATAACAACTATGGATTAATGTATTGTATGTATCTACCTATCTATATCTATCAAAGAACGTACCTACAGGATTAAGTTCTGTGGGATAATTTGCAGTATGAGCACTTATAGTACTTCGCCTCTGCGGATCTCTTTACAGGTTAAACTGATACTTTGGTGTTTACCTAACCCTTAATTGCATTCATGCACGCAACACACAACACAGGTATAAGATTATAAGGGTATTTTATTCTCTAAAAGTTCATAGTTTTTCACTGTCTCGTCACTTTTCATTTGTTGCACTGTTAATATTAAAAGTACATGATCTATCTGGTTGGCCAACTAAAATATGGGCCTCATTACCTATCATTTTATGTATAAATTTCCAAAAATCCGTTAGTAGTCTGTTCGTTGGTAGGTTGTTGAAATGTATAGTATGTGTAATTGTATGTGTAAGGCACATACATTTTTGAATACAGAATCAATTCAAAGCCTTTTTTTTCAGGTAAACCAATGACAGGTATTTTTGAATTGTCAGGAGTATTTTTGAATAGTCTCACCACTCACCAGTCTTGTTACATTGCACATATACCAAATTCTGTTAATCTGCTGTTAGTTTTTTTTATGGAATAGGCGTGCAAAAGAACTGACCTATCGCCTGATGGCGTTTACCGCCGCCCATGGACACCTGCAAACACCATAGGCGTCACAAGTGCATTGCCGGCCTTTGGGGGATGGGGAGGGGATATAGGGGGAGGGGGTTTGGGTTATGGGCCTCCGGTATCCTCACTCACTCGTTGAAACACAGCGCAAGCATTATTTCACACCGGTTTTCTGTGAGGGCGTGGTATCACTCCGGTCGAGCCGGCCCATTCATGATAGATAGGTACTCTTATCACATCAGTCCTCTCTAAGACCTCTGTAGTGTATAGGGTTAGCAAGTTAACTGTGTACGTTGTTTTTTGAGCATTTTGCTTGTAGTAACAATAGACTTTAAGATCGGAGGTGACCTATAGTTCTAAAGAGCCGATCTAAAAATAATTTTTATTTCTTTGAGATGTGATAAGTGCTGTGTTGAGAAGTGAAAGAGATTCAATCAAGATATTGATTAAACATAAGTTTAAAATTCATGACTGGCGATAATCATTTCAAATGACCCGTCTCCTTCTTTGCCCCATGCCGATATTATAGAAAAGAAAAAAGTACTTATACTACTGTTTCTTCCATTTTTAACTGATGTTTATAGGCTATTATCTATTCCGGAATATAGAAAGGTAAACATTCTCGATCGATGTTGAAATGAACAACGAAGCGGGAACAAACTTAAAGTTTTGGGGTCGCAAACATTGCTAACATCGGCGAACTGTAAACTTGCCTAGCATCTCATATTCAAATAGTGCAGGGGAGCTAACGAACTAGAGGGGGTAGGTTGCTTCGACTTGTAAGAAAATATCAACAGAATACGTATATTAAGGTGGTGTTTCACTGCAGAGTAACATCGCGATTTAGTGTGTATTTTATAGTATTATAGCGTTATCAGTGAATGGCTACTAATACTAACTTTTAAAATTTCGTGTTCCATGATATATTAACAATTATTTTTACGGGAATTAACGCGATCACTTATTAAAAGGTATTACATATCTCTGATTTGTCTGACGTTTCGACCAGGTTGCACTGGCCGTGGTCACAGGCTGACTGTCGCGCACAGTCAGCCTTAATTCCCGTATCGCGTTAATTCCCGTAAAAATAATGGCTAAAAATTCACCGTTTATTGTCTACAAATAATATAATGTAAAAAAATTAAAAAGCTCGCTTACAGAGGTTTGTTACAAACAAACAACTGCAAACAACTATACAGTTGCTGCTAATGATAGTGTATTAAGATCTTTCTTCCGGACCTTTCTTCAGGTGAATGTAGTTTGATAAGTTTTATTTAGAACTAGTTGTTGCCACGGCCCGCGTATGTGTCGATTACCGCGGCAAATAGTAGCCTATGTGTTAATATGATGTATAAGCTATATTACTGTCAAGTTTTATCCAAATCCGTTCAGTACTTTTTGCGTGAAAGAGTAATAAACATCCAGCCATCCATCCATACTTACAAACTTTAACGTTTATAATATTAGTAGGATGAAAGATACCGTTAAGACCTAGTTTTTTACATTCCAAGATGACTAAATTTAATCAAACGATGGCATGAGTTTCTAACAAATAGATATTCAGATTGGTTGGTGGATTTATAATATTAAGTTAGGAATCTAAACCTAAACATAGAAACCTATCTTAGGTGTATCAGTGTTTATTATACGACCTAAACGAAAAAAGAATGAGAGTACAGACTAACTGACAGACCTGTATTCCTTCTAGAAAATCTTCTTTTTACTCCGATTCTTCAGTAAGAGTTTATAGAAACTTTTTTACCGAAGCAATAGGTTATAATTGGACTGATTCGAGTATCGATAACTAGGAGCGTGTTTTGTAGTGAAACGAGCTTTTTACGTCGTTTTCTACACTAAATATTATAAATCGTAAAGTTTAATTGAATATTATTTGGATCTGTTACTAAATCGCGTTAGAATGACTGAACGTAGGTAATTGGGTAAAAGGTACAGAGATAAATTATAGTCTGGCATAGAACAGCACTCTTTTTCGGCGATTATAAAATTCATTTTAAAATGAGTAAATCAACGAGAAAAATCTGTTATTTTTGTATGAGTCTTAACACCAGTGACGATAATATCATACAATAACAGTTATCCTGCCATGCTTTACTGTAATAGGTACATTATCATTGCATCGATAAGAAATAAGAAACAAAACTTGAGTAAAAACATTCTCTAAAAATTAAATTCTCTGAAATAAAACTCTTTTTGACATCAGCCTTCTGGCAGTGAAAGTCCCTTAAAAATTGGTTTAAGGGTTCCAAAGATTAGTTGAAAAAAAAAACAAAATTAAAAAAAAAAATTTTTGGTGTATTTACCGTATACATGTACTTCCTTTAAGCATTTAGTGAAAAGCTTTCAATTTGAAATTATGAAAAGACACTTTATTTATATTTATTTATTTAGATGTGCTGTTATAGCGAGCACACTCCTCAGTAGATCAGCCCCTTCTTGTCATTCATGTCACAGCGGTGTTCCATGTCGATACCGTTAGTAAACAAACTGAACAGAAGATAAATTGTGTGTCATGTAAACAATGCTAATAGAATGGGTTTTGGATTCTTGCTTATATTCTGATTTGTAGAAACCGTAACATGTATGTTTACAGATTTATCTGTTTAGAATAACCTATAGAATAATACTTAATTTTGTTTTTTTTAGCACAGTAGTCAGTAGAAATAGAGATAATATTAAATTGGAAAATAAAAGTCACAAAAATATTTTTGTTTGCTTTTCAATGTTCTTTAGTAGCCAGGTTGGCGGTAGTCGACTTTTAGGTAATGTAGAAATATGATGTTTAGGTGCATAGATATTAAATTCTATAAAGAAGAGATAAACCTACATTCAATTTATTTAATTAAACATAAATTTTCTACTACTATTATATCAGGAGCATAATATTTTATCGCAACCCAATTATTTTTTGAAAAGTTATTCTTAGTTGTAATTAATTCATATTAAATTGTGCAGTAGCCAATTAAAAAAATTCTACATGAATAGACTACATGAAGTATACGATAATTTAAGTTGTTTAACCAGAACACATATCGGCAGCTCGTTCAAACCGCAGACAGCCAACACAGAACAGCGCAACGCCACAAAATCCCATATAAGTCGACGAGAACAGTGTCACCGCTTAATAACTAGTTAAACAAGTTTGACACTTTCCAAACTAGAATAGTAGTGTATTGCCTACATCAAAGCACAAACAGTCTTTCTACTTCTGCAACTGTTAAGTCATTTTGTTGAATTCACATAATTATAAACAAGTAAAGCTTGTGAGTTTGTATGAGCGAGATTTCTGAATTTACGGAACCAATTTTGAACGTTCTTTTACTAATAGGTAGCCATAATATTTTTGTGTGTCATAGGCCACATATTAAAACAAAAATTTTTTATCGTGATTTCCGACATATGCGTGGACGAAGGCGTGTGCTAAAGCTAGTATTCGAATAAAAGGATAATATTATATTTTTTGTATTTGGAATAGAAACTGAACGCTGAGGATGTACTAATTTCATGATTTTCAAATAGTATGAGGTCCGAAGAGAGTCTCTATCGAGGGGTCGAGTTACCTAACCAACCTTGCTGACGAGTCCGTGTTAGCATGTAATTTGGCACCTAATACAATGTTTTTAGTAATGAAGCTATTTGAGTACCCGATGTTCAGTGTAATCCGATATTATCACCCGTTCACCTTAAGGCTAATACACCACGTGACAATAAGTCAAGACTCCTTCATCACGTTAATTATTATAGAAGACAAATTCTCTCTCTCTCAATTTCATAGCACAGAATTTTCTGCGATCTTCTTTTTTAACCATTATCTGTCACTTGGTAAGCCATTGACTTTCTAGTCTTTGTATAAAGTTCTTTAAACGGAGTTTATTAACTAATAAAATGGAATGAGAGTGGATAACTTCGTTGCACAAATATAACCCTCATTAAAAATTCCTTATACAAACAAAAGCTTTCGGCTAGCGTGTACACGAAAAAACCAATATAGCCCGGAGCGGCGGGAAAGTGGAAAAGAAGTTAAGAGGTGTCTATTTGTCACGTTCCTTCCTGAATAACGCTCTGCTTTCCAATTAAGGGTAAGCGCTCTCTTTGTTTATCTTAAATTGCGAGAAAATCTCACTCAAATTATCGGATATAAAAGACAGAGGGGATTGCTGAGGAACATAACTTTTGTTTCGTTCCGGGATAAAAAGTTGCGTGTCTAACACCGAAGGAGGGGTGCGGGGAATTTATAATAAGCGAAAAATTTAATGAGAGCCCCGGACCGTTTTTTTTTCGCCATGGTTTGGCGTATCAGCCGAGTAACGGCTGCCTTCACTCTCCGCATTGGACAAGAATTATTAATTACTTCTAAGATCTTTTTTTTTTATTTTCTGTTATATCACAGCTTGTCCAATTACGTTTTATGAATCTTGACAGGTTGCTAAAAATAAAAAAAAGCAGACAGACAGACAGACATAACGAAACCCTAAAATGAATAACAAAAATGTATGTACGCGCATAACTTCCGATCGGCTGCACCAAATTAAATAATTCTTTTTTATGTGTTCGTTATCGTTATGACAAGGTTTGTGTACAAGAAAAATTAAAAGTTATCGGGAAAAATCATTTTTTCTGTCCGTGACTGTACACTGCCTGTGGGAATTTGAGATTTGTATATGTAAATATGGCGGTACGAAGTTCACCGGGTCAGCTAGTTAATAATAAAAGTTAAAGAGCTTCACAACCCAAGTAACAACCCAATTGACGATATCGAAGTTCTGTAGAAAACTCGAAACGATTGCCAAAGATGATCTTAAACCAATCGGGACCAAAGGCTTAAAGTAATTTCTGAGGCACGTATGGGTCTCAATATATTGAGGATGGTCAGTAATGGTCACCCATCATGGACTGACCTGGCTAGGATTGATTTACTTTGCAGTGTGTTAAGCTACGTGGTTACTAAGCTAAACCGCGAACTTCTAATGTATAATTATAATAATCCTTATTTATGGGTCATATATATATGTACTATATATTGAATCTCCTACAGTTTATTTCAGTATAAAAACTTCTAATGCATTTCATTCATGAGTGATTTAAATTTAACCTTACCTTATTATACTCCTGTGTGGGGTAGTAAGAGGCCAATTTATCGCATCAGTAGTCAAGGAGGGACATCTGCTAATCGATTGATTGGCCCTACCTTAGCGAGACAGATAAAAATACACCCCTAGCCTCATTTGTCCCTGAATTCAACGCTCGAGGCTTTAATTGTGTCTTTATATTGCGCTTTAAAGAATATCAGTATACGGCACTTGAACTTGTTAAATGTTGATATAACATGTGTTTTGAATGCTTTTGTTTTTGCAGTTCTAATGTTTGTATATGATATGGTGTCTCAGTAAGAGCCTACGGGGCTCTTACTTACTGATTAATTTTTTTTAATCGGCCGATAGCCTGATCAGGTTGACTTTTGTCTTATTTGTCGGTCGATACCGAATCCTTATAATGTGCGCATTCCCATACATCTTCATATTGATTAAGAAACCAACCAAACGATTAGGACGATTTAAAAGTTTGTAGTCTGCGTGGGATCTTAGAGTGCACTTTTAAATTTAGTGTTAGTTTTTTTCTTGTGTAAGTGGCAACTGAAATTTTGCAGCTGGCTCAAATGTACATTCCGATTTTTTAAATAGAGCTCTTTACGAAAGAATAACCTGTTGTAATTATGAAAGCTTAGAACAAAAATTTGGAAAGTTATGCTGAGATCGATTGCAAACTTCGAAGAATATTCATCCAGATAGTGTACCTTCTTTTCTTTGGGGTTTTGTGAAATCTTAAGTTTACCTAAGCTACTGAACTGTCTGTCTGTCTGTATGTCACAGCCACTTTTTTTCCGAAGTTATAAGAACTATAATGTTGAAACTTGGTAAGTAGATGTATTCTATGAAACAACTTAACATTTTCACACAAAAACAGAAAAAAAAATTTGGGGGTCCCCATACTTAGAACTGAAACTCAAAAATTTTTTTTTCATCAAACCCATACGTGTAGGTTATCTATGGATAGGTCTTCAAAAATGATATTGAGGTTTCCATTATCATTTTTTCTCTAAACTGAATAGTTTGCACGAGGGACACTTTCAAAGTGGTAAAATGTGTATGTGTCCCTGGAACTTCTAAAAGAAGAGAATGATAAAACTTAAAAAAATATATGATGTACATTACCCTGCAAACTTCAATCGAAAATTGGTGTGAACGAAATCTAGTAAGTAGTTTTTTTTAATACGTCATAATTCGTAAACTACAATTTACCTTTCATTCAATCAACACAAGTATAAAAATAAAATAAAAACAATAACAATATTTACATACAAGCGTTAAGAAAACCACATCTTCGCCTACCGGTAGCGTTCCCAAAAGACTGGCAGCATTACCATGTTGAATGGCAATGCTGATTCTCTGTGCTAGAAGAAGGCCGGCCTTGTGGTCGCGAGAAGCGTCATTCAGTTGCTTAGCTAGTTGTTTAAACATAGTGCGAGCACTTGGCCCCAATGAACCTAGCGTCTCTACACCAAACGGGTTAAAAATGTAATTACCTATTACATTTTGATACTTACACCGTTTGAGGCTTTCCGCTGAAAGCTGAAAAAGCTGCTTTGAAAATAAGAAGGCGTGTGTCAACGCAAGTTGCGTCCCACATGCTTACCCATCGTCATTACGTACCAGAGCATTTGGTTCACGTACAGCTGGAACGCCAGCGGTAACCAAACCAGAAAGTGTCAACAGCTTCCCCACAGTGACAAAAATGAGGAGAAACATAGAGTAGTATTGTCCAACAAGGTACCTATGTTGGGTGATGGAAGTGCCTGAATCCATAAACCTGATACGCACTTCCGTTTTTTAGAATTGAATTAATATATTTTATGGCAACGAAAAGAAATAACTAAAAATGGGAGTTATTTAAGGCGATTTAAATATTTGGTTAAAAACAGACAATATAAAACAAAAAGAAATGAATTGTTTCTTTTAAATTAACTCCAGTGTTACCTCATTATACATGACTAGCATACATCTTCAAACAGAAACAATGGTCCACCAGTTAAGCAAACAGCAGTAGGACACAATAGACACCTCTCACCCTCCCTGCACCTCACGTTTCCTCCTTTGGTAAATTATTTTTGTACAGAGGGCCGCGTCGAAAAAGATCTCGGTCTCGCGGCTTCACCTTTCGTTATTAACTCGAGAGGGGCCTTTGATGCACTCCATACCTTTACGAACTAATGATTTCAATTTTGCAATGTTATTTTCAAAACTTTCCTCGATGTAGGTATGATTGAGGATGTACATTATACTTCTGAGGTAAGACGGTTTTCAAATGTGACGGAGTGTATTCATGTTGTAAATTAAGATTGATTAAATGTTGATTTCATGATTTTATATGAACTGTTGAATTGACGTTAGACTGTGACCTTTCAATTGTAATTTAACTTTGGAGATAATGAGTTAACTCTTCTTTATTTATAGCACCTATTTTTCTCCTAATGCTACAGTCTCACAAATGTGGAAAGATATTGTCTAGATCGTTTTGTCGATTGTCTACCACGGACCCTGTCGAATATTTGTTAATTTTCAGGGTTCCGTACCTCAAAAGGAAAAAACGGAACCCTTATAGGATCATTCTGTTGTCCGTCTGTCTGACTGTTAAGACCTTTTTGTCAGGAACGCGTGGAGGTATCAAGCTGAAATTCATATCCAATACTCAGGTCTACTGTCCCTTAGAGCTGTAAAAAAATCAAACTTATAAGCCAACGCAATCTAAAGATACATCTTTTTGTGATGCAAATTTTCGACACTCGCAAGGGAATCAAGACCTATAGGGTATTGCCCGTGAACTCAGAAGCTACGTCTTACATCACAGATAAAGGAAAAATTGTGAAAAGTATATATTTTAATTATTTACCTACAGGTTTATACGGAACCTTCGGTGCACGAATCCGAGTTGCACTTGGCCGGCGTTTCTTATTTACAACTTCATGCATTAATCTATTTTGGCGAATTTAATGCGCTCGGTATTCTCTACCAGACGACCAAATTTTTATATTTGTTCAGAACACGAATTTATAAAATATCTTAGATATACTTATATACATCTCAGCTATGTACGCTATGCTAATCGAAATTAAAAACTAAGAGGAAAAAACTCACCAATTTAACTGCGTTATGCATTTGTTTGAAACAATATAAATTTGCTTTGAAAGTTTATTACGAACATTTTTTGTAACTCCTAGATACCTCCATCTTAAAACCAACATAGTCTCAACATAATTGTTAAGACCGTTGCTAAGTACCACCACAGTTTAAGATGAGCATTCCATTTACATTTTTATTAATTTAAAGAAGGACCTTCACACAAAAAAATTCATAAGCGAAATTGAGACGACGAGAGAGATGCATTATACAGGCTTTCTTCATGAATAAGAGGGACAGGGTGCTCTTTTCATTTTGGATCCTTTTTGGAGTTGTTCTCTTTCCGTTTTTAATTATTGAACCACTCATTCCTAATTATTGTTATTAGCGTTGGGGAGAGTGGTGAAAATTGAGGGTTTCGTCTCGCAATATTGACCGCTCGGCTCATTCGCAAGGTGCTTCCCGGGGGAAGATTTTTAATTGTGTACGCTCTTGACTTTTCCTCTTGTTCTTTGAGACGCTTCAATAAACTCGGATTTTACGGTATCTCGCTTGTATTAGGTTATTTTATGGATAGGGAAGTTTTATACTGCTTTCAGTAAAATGTTAAATAAAAAGTGACGCGAGTAACAAATGGGTATAAAATAATATACATGCTTTAGTATACTCTCACACAAGAGTCATTTTAATCTTTTGCGTATGTGTTTGCGTGAGCTTCAGACATGTGATTGTGTAGGCAATTCACTAATGTCCTTAATGCGTATCGGTTGGTATTTTATATCCAAATTGTTCCCCTTAAGCCGAAAATCCTCTGTAAGCCATGAAACCGAGATCAAAGGAGCTCGCAGCCATTACCATTGTGGCTCATTTTTTATTTAGCTTGCGAGCGCCGAACTCTTATCTTAACGCTCCTCCTGTCTACTTTATGACGTTATAAAGCTGATTTTTAATCTGACGTGAACAGGAAATTGCCGAATTTGAATATGCCTAGAATTTGAATTCATTCATAATTCAACTGTTATCTATTTTAAAAATGGTTTTAGTATGATTATTTTTCTCTACTAAAGTAGGTTTCCTTTTAGAAACATAAATATGCAATGGAAACGTACTTGTAGGTATATGAATATAAGTATAATAAATATGAACGAAATAATTTCATTGCAAGTTGAATTATTACATACTACCTTTTATGCGCGGCTCTGTCTGAGTTTTATTTCGGATATCGAAGCAAAGAGTAGCCTATGTCCTTGCTCACGAATCAAAGTATCTCGATGCGGAATTTCATTGAAATCGGTGCAGCGGTTTGGCCGTGATAGCAGGACCGACAGACAGAGTTACTTTCGCATTTATAATATAAGTATGGATAATTAGGTAATAATAATGATTTGATATTTGTTTATTAGATGGCAACAACACCCAATGTGTGAGTAACATTCAGCTTAGATTAATATTAGTAGTGTAATACTCGTATTAAAAGTGCTAATATTAGTAACATAATATTAATGTAAGTGAAAATAAAAATCTTTTAAATAGGCCTCAGAACTAGTCTAGTACTGTCATGCGTGACGTAACCAAGGTGCGTCAAGTAGGTATGGTCTTTAGGAAGATTGGGATGCCATTAAAACTTAACCACGAACTGGTTTTAATGCGGATAATTGAATTCAGTAATGTAATTTAAGCAACAGATGGAAAACTTCGAGTGTGTTTAACATATTTTAATTTAATGGAAAGTTTTTTGTTTCCTTTTCAAATGTGATATAGTACATAATATATAAAATTATATTGTGCTGTACATATTTTTATTGCGAATCAGTGGCGCCCCCTCACGGTAGGGATCAATATAAACAGTTTATGAAGTGTGTCGCACGTGCACCCCGAGTGCAATATGTTTGCTTCAAGAGTCGCGAGGGTGGCCAGGCAAAAGCCTTTTTATGAATAACTAAATGATTTATGAAGCAAACGTGTGTATTTTGCTTTTGAAAGTATGTTGCATATGCATAAATGGGAAAGCGGTGTTCTTGGCTTGAATATTTAATTTTTAAGGTATAGGTAAAGTTCAAACAAAAACGAGGCTTAGTTTTAATCATTTTAAGTAAACACTCATTTCTAAGTAATATGTAGTATTATGTTGAAATAAGATTTAAGTATAAGCTCGCCTTTGATATTTTATATTTGGTTTCATGAATATTAACTGCTGTATTGTGTTGAACGTTCAACATATCTTATGTAAATTCTACCATCGCATTATGTAAGTAGTCGGAATGGGTGATTCGTAATACGTCTCGGAAACAATAAAACTTTTCTTTTTTACTCATATTTGCGCGGAAAAACAATTTCTCGGTCTCTCTCTTAAGTTCTCGCCGAGTTTATGTGGGTTTTATGAAAATAAGCGGGAGGCCGCTCATTTTGGGTCGTAGGGTGTGGGGTGTGAGCGGGCACAAAGGGGGGTGTTTATGTCGTTTTCATGGCTCGAAGGACCACCGCCGTGGCTTTTGGCCTCAAGCCAGACGTTGGGAATGCTAGCGTCTCTTTTGTTTAGCACGCCGCGCCGGAATGTTATCTCGGTACGTTTCTTTTATTCAGAATATAATTTAGGATCTAAATATAAAATCTTTTCTCATCTAGCATTTTTGAAGTTAGTTGTATAGAGTGGTTCTGATTACCTATCTTCTGTATATTTAAAAGATAGGTAAACTAGATCGGAAATAACCTTTTTGTAAAGATCTACATTTTCACTTATTAAGGTTTGAAAAATTCATTCTCAAACAGACAAGACCATTTACTAACATTGTTTGAAAAAGTACAAGAAGCATTATTTACGTCTTTGCAGGTACAGGTGGGATTTTAATTAGTTAAGAAATCTTTATAATTATAATTATATACAAAGGCCTATCTGAATAGAGGTTTTGTAAACATTAAGTGTTAGTAAACCTATACTTCTCAAAATTTAAGGTTACCGTTATCTTAACAGGTATCTGTAACCAATTGGTTCTGTAGCCAGCAACTATTCTCATTGCGGCTAATTAGGCACAGCAGCTAAGTAGTTACACGAAGCGTGTGGTTGTTTGGCAAAACTTAAGGGTTCAAAATTACTTTATTAAAAGAAATAAAATTGACAGTCACAAGACCCGCCGATAGCAGTAAAAACTTATAACTTAGAATGTTATTTGTGAAATTAATGTGAAAAATTTTAAATTTCATAAAGTTTAAAATAAACTTATCAATATCAAACATTAGCATGTCGGTGACGCAAACCCATAAGATTTTCTTCTACCAAAAAGTGCTCAACGCGGCTAAAGAAGTTTCACTTAAAAAAATTTTAAAATAAACAAAAATCCCCACTTGAGAAAAGACAATAAAAAATAAGATTCTACAAACAATCTGTTTATTAATTAGTTTATCTAGTAATAATAATTTGGAATATTATTGATAAATTAAAAAAAAGGTTTTTTTTTATTAATATGTATTTGTTTGTGTCAGTTGTCTAGTACCCATAACACAAGCTCTGCTTAGCTAGGGACTGGATAGCGTTGTGTGTTAGATGTCCAAAATATTAATTAATTTATTTATTTATTAATGTATCTAATGAAGCATTCCAAAGGTGATTATAAAATCTAATTAGGGCCATCATGATTCATTCATTGCTAGTATATGTTATGTAGAATGTCAACCGATGAACTGCCAGAATTACCATTCGGTATGTGTGCCGATACGCCAGTGATTGTTCAAGCGCTTGGTGCCGTGTTTGCGGCCGCTCTGCGGTGGATGTGTTACGATGGCATTTCGACTACACCACTCCTATTCTCTATATTCGCCGCTTATGTAGAACGGGAACACAATCATGTTAGCTATTGCTGCATTCGTATAAATAGTAATAAACCTGGCTGGTACTTTGTCTTCAATGAATACTTGACCGGTCAATTTTGTCGTCAGTAAACAGATTGTGGTGAGTTCTGAACGCTTATTAAGGGATAGGTTTCACCATAACCACATTTACACAATGCTTATCGTTTTATACAGAAATGATTTGATTTGTAAACAGTTTTGGTAAAATTAAGAATTATCTATAAATATATTTCACTAACTGGTATTATTTCTAATAGGTATATATAATGTCTTTTCTATTAGTAAAGTTTGTTCTAACTTAAGATCAGTCAAAACCTTACCTATGAGAGGTGATCAGCATACAAGACTTGGCAGTGCCTACACAATTAGATAATGGTGGTGATTCTGTTGTTTTCATGAGTAAACTAAAATTCACTAAAATTTGTTCTTGGATTATATATTTTAATCTCATCTGCTTACAGTCCATTTTTCGATATCTCACATCTCAGCTGTCCTGTTCCTATAGTTTAGTACCAGGTAACCATTAATAAGAGATACACGCTTTTTATTACTTGAATAAATAAAGTAATAACTAAAACCCAACTACGACAAAAAACGAGTTGGAAAAGCCGTAATCACGCGTTAGTGACCACGGCTTTTCCAACTTGTTTCATACTTTTTTATTTAAACTGTTTTGGTGCCGTTATAATTATAATATACGGACAAAGTCACGAGCAAATGCTAATAATAGGCATATATATTTTTCACAGCACATTTATCTCAAAAGTATTTTTAACACAGTACTTTTTGAACTCTAGAGGGCGTCACATTAGATTCAGGGATACGTCATATTGCCTAACCAGCGACAATCAAGACGCTTCTAACGATATCTCATTTGCCTAGTTCTAATAAGTGAACTATGAGGGAACAGATAAACATACATATACACATACATAGCCTGTCAAAACCATAACCCTCCTTTAGCTTTGCCGTAGTCGGGTAATTACATCCCAACTAATGTTTTTAGGTCAAAATGGATCGCGCACGTTCAAGATAAAAACCTTTGACAATATAAGAAATATAGATAAGGAAATAGCTAATAGGCAGGAAAGAAGTAAAATTTACTTTGGCATAACTGATATCATAACCCTCCTTTGGCTTTGCCGTAGTCGGGTAATTAGTTAAATTCATCAGCTACCTATCATCATGAAAGTCCCGTCAAAATCGGTCCAGCCGTCCCAAAGTTCCAAACACACTGACAGACAGACCAAAACAAAAGCGGTTATTTTAATATTACAGACAGACACTCCAATTTTTATCTATTTGTATAGATCACAGATAAAATTAGGGGTACTACTGTTAATACCTGTTACGAAGACTAGGTCTGTACTCTTCTATGAGTATTACTGTTTATTTTAAAGTGAATATGTGTTTGTTGTTGTATGTGTACCGATGTTTGAACATGTTAACTAAGTAACTTAGAATTGGATTCTGTAAATGAAAACCTACCAGACTACTTATTGTGTGGATATACTTATTATAATATACATGTTTGTTTGTTTTGCCGGGTTACTTCCGCACTTAGCCTCTTAATTGGGCCATTGTACTTGATACATCTATCTATACTAATATATAAAGCTGAAGAGTTTGTTTGTTTGAACACGCCTATCTCAGGAACCGCTGGTCCGATTTGAAAAATTCTTTCAGTGTTAGCCCATTTATCGAGGAAGGCTATAGGCTATATATCATCACGCTCGGACCAATAGGAGCGGAGCAGCAATGAAAATCGTTTAGAAAACGGGGGAAAATTATCACGCTACGGGCAATAGGAGACGCAAACGAGGTTGCGTGGGTCGGCTAGTATATACATAAGAATATCAATTCTGAGTTCGAGTTTCAAGTGGCATACCACTAAATGTTATTGTAAGCCTTTTAAAATACAACAAAAAAACACAATCTTTAAAGACAAACAAACAGAATAGTACAGAATGTTGATATTTTTCTTTTCTTGGTGTTTCTTCACATGACAGTAAGATAATAACAATAATATAATCTTTTAGTGAATCAGTCAATAGTACCTAATCTGTGAGTTCGTGCTGGTATGCGCATTGTCGCACGGAAAAGATTGTGACAGAAGTCGACCGCGCTTAGCACAAATGGCTGTTGAGTTCGCGGCGCATTTCTTGCATACCGAGGTGATGCTTGATATATGACTCCGGCACGTGCCTTGGGTAGGACACGGAAAATAAAGTATCTATTTTAATAAAAAACATATTCTCTTTTTAATTAAAGAAGTAAATGCTTAGTTGTCGAATCGATTGGACCATAATTCATGTTATAGTGTTTATAGAAAATTATATTAAGCTCTATCGAAGTAAAATACAAAATGACTTTAATAATTCCCATTAGGTACAAAACAAAACATTATAAAAATACATAGAAAATATAAACTAATAATATAATATTAAGTTACTAATAATAAGTTTTGCCTTTACTTATTTACCTAGGTTTTTTTTTTATTTTATTGTAACTCAAGTGTCTGAATTTCACCTAAATATTTAACTATATCTTATTTATAAACATGTTTGTTTAATGTTCTTTATGTTACAAAATGTAATAATCGAATAAATTAAAAGAATTTGAATAGAGAATAGAGTCATTTAATGCCGTAGCCCGCCAGGCATCTCTGATCAAATAAAAAAAGTAGATAACGCACGGCCTTGTTCTTGTTAAAGAGTCATTTAATGCATGAATGGTCATTCTTAATAAGTCATAAAAGACTGACCACAAATGAATACCTACCTATTAATCAATTTTTGTTGATGACAAAATAATCGTTTATCTACTAAACCGCCAATTTGAAAATGACCACAGGGACGACAATTTTTGATTGCTCATCCTTGAGAAACCACAAGTCTTTATGCTTGCAAGCTTTTAACTTTCCACTGCAGGACGTAGGCTTTTCCCGAGAAAGGAAGGCTTGGTCTTCTATACCACGCTTACCAGACGGGTACACATTGGATTCATTTCAAGTTTTCCTTCGTGGTGTTACCTCCTACGACAACCATGTAATGATAGCTGTGGTAACACTTTATATGCCTAATCTGTCAATGTACGGTGACATTTGTCTTTTAATTATTAAAATATGTTTTCTTTGCAGGCAAATCTTTTTCACTGACTATAATGTTGGCAACATCCCCACCACAAGTGGCGACGTATCAAAAGGCGATTAAGGTGACAGTAGATGGACCTCGGGAGCCAAGATCTAAAACGCGCCATCATGGATTCCATCCGTTTCACTTCGGACCCCGGTTTCCACCTGACCCGCTTATGGGGTCATTACCTTTTAAATTGTCAGGTAAGATACTATTATGATTACTTTTTTTAAAATTCATACGTATTATACACGGCCAACAGATTCCAACCTAGACAAAGCCTATTCACATACTTTTAAATTTTATATAAACATTCATATTATAGATAAATTACACCCAAAAATAGAACAAATAATCGTTTTAATCATAAAAAGATTTATCCTGAATGAGAATCGAACCTACAACCTCTGGCTTAGCAGTCAGATTCACTAACCACTAGACCATAGGAGCGTCGTTCTTTTTGGACGTCTCATCGGACTTTTATATTGTCTTTTCTGCTGAATTATAATTAAAATGTGATTTATTCATTGATGTTTACTATAAAATCATTTGGTGTTTGTAAGAAAATATTTGTAAACCATTCAAGTTATTTAGAAATCGAGTTGAATTAGAATTGAATCCACAAATACTCGACGCTGTCCCAATGGGTTAGTCAATCATATAATTTTTTTTGCTCATGAATGGAAGTCATTTTTCTGTTTTAATAGGATTCATTTTCTTATTATATTTTTTATAAATTTCCTACATTTTTTTAAATAATATCACAGTTAGCCAAATAAACAGAACTATAAGCTCATAACAGAAGCTAACTAAAAACTTTAAGTTCATAGAAATATTCATAAACAAAAACGGTCATTTATAGACCCAGAGATAACAATATTTTAAGATCAACCCATATAATAATATGTATAGTATACTGTTATTCACAGCTCATACCTTCTATAACTTGAGTTCTGACCCCCTGTCTCGCTCCGTTTTGAGTAGCTCGACGTTTCTATCCGAAAGATATTAAATTGTCACCCGTACCGTTGTCACTTCTCATCCTGTAGCGCCTCAAAAGGGGATTTAATTTGGTCGAGAACTTTTGCGTAACAATTAATTATCAATTTGGATCCCCCAGCTTGACACCTTCGAGATACAGGACAGTTTAAATATTAACAGTTCTCAATGTTTTAGAAAGTTTTGTACTCTCAAAGACTAACGAATTTATGACAAGTTTGTGATATTGTATTAATAAACAAGGCCTACTTCAAGTCATCAAAAGTTATAAGGATTTTAGCTAAAGTGGGGCGTTTTATATCTAAAACGCCCCACTTTAGCTGTTGGGTATCCCCAACCCTACGAAGTATTAAGAGATCAGACCTCTTTATTTACCCATTACTAGGCGTCGTCCATCTAATAGACATATCTAGGGAAAATTAGCCATTACAGTGCATCTCACATGACAAATAACAAAGTATTGGTATAAATATTTTCTTAGAGACTCAGGTATCACGGAACTAAATACTATATGGGAATAGTATAAGGTAGTCCCCGAGAACCAAAACTGATTTATAAGAATTACTTCTACAACCAAACCTATCTTTCAGCAAGACCTACTAGTCCAGAATTAAAAAAAAAAGTTTTATTTATCTCACAAATACACCAACTAATACACACAAAATCATAGTAAAAAAGTATGAAGTACCAAACCCGTCAGGTGGAAGAGATTTGTTCCAATATTGTGCAAGGCGCCCCGCGTTGGCGGGCGCCGTCGCTAGGCGCCGAGCACGCTCCCTTCGCTTGCGCCTCATAAACACCGACATAATCGAGCCTTGACTTCTGGGTGTCTATAGGCGAGTTAAATTTAAATTACAACTGTAGAAAAATTATAATTATTGTTACAATTTTTGTATTCATTCTGTTCTTTGATCATTCTTGTGTTACAGTGTTTGTGAAGCAAACTCCCAAATGGCTTGACCAATTTACGTTCATTTATGTATATTCGGCAGACCTCAATATTTTTTTTATTATTTGGAGATTTGTTTTGGGATTTGAGACTAAAAACTACATATACCTTACAATTAATTTTAACTCTTCTACTACCAACCCCTACTTTAGATATCATTTAAATGGCTAACTAACTAACGTTTAGCGAATCAGGTAGTAAACATATAACAAAACTAACTTTTGCCCGCGGCTCGGCGATGTCACGTCATCGCGGTAGTATTTTTCGGCTTTCTATTGGTAAAAGAATTTTCAAAATCGGTTCAGTGGATCCAGAAATTACGTCCTATAACTTCACAAAGCCTCTTTACAATATAAATATACTTATATCAGATTAACAAAAGTGACCAGCAACAGTTCGAAAAAGTTAAACTACAAAAGGTTAGGTGTCATCAAAGCAACCGAAGATACAAGTCACTCGTTGTCACCTTTGTGTGGTTTATAGGCGAAGTGTCGACAGTACGCAAGTACTCACAAACCTCGTTAGAGCGGGTGTCAAAGGGCTCTAACTCAATTATACACCTCGCTCTCTTGTCAGCTCACGCCTCGATCGAGGCGCACGTCTCTCGCAAACTGACGCGCACCGGTGCCACACGTGCCAAGACACTCGAATTAATGGATGTTAATTCGCTTCCGATTTTATATTGGCTTTCATCTGTTATGAATGCGTAAACCCTTAATAATATACCAGTTATTGCCCCCGACTTTGCTTGTATTATTATTTAGTATTTCTGGCTTCAATAATGACGAACCTCCATACAATTGTTCGTATCTTATTAACCTTGTGTATTTAATGTAATGTATTTTAGTTGTTGCTTACAACATAAGCATCGGCTACCAAAGTTTTATATTCTCAACAGTTAAGATTTTCTGTTCATGAATGATTAGATTTTAATGTGACTTTTCAAACAAATTCATATTCACTTATTGAAACCCCTGTGTTATATCTCCACAGTTGTTTGAAGAAACATCTGTGGTGATAGAAAATCATCTTACTTAGATATTATTTAGATTCATTAAACTGCGGCGGCCGCGCTAGGGATAAAGCTTTGGGTTAGCGTTCAAGTGGTCGCGGGTTCGAACGTCATTTATAGTAGTACAGACATATACTCAGTTTTTGTACATTACTTAATTTAGTTGGCTCCTCTAGCTCTTTTTTTTAAGAATGCCAATGGCGTATAAAAAGAACCGTTCTCCTCTTTAGGCGTTGCCGTATTTATGTGTATATTTATTACTTTACTAGCTGAACCCCGCGGTGTTACCCGCAGCTATTGTTGTACCGCGAGTAACGCCGCGGGACAAAGTTAGTCTAAAAAGTAGCCTAAGTTACTCCCCGGATCATCAGCTACCTGCCAGTGAAAGTCCCGTCAAAATCCGTCCAGCCGTTCCAGAGATTACCCGGAACAAACAGACAGACAGACAGACAGACAGACAGACAAAATTTTTTTTAGCTACATTTTTGGTATATGTATCGTGTATACATACATATGCATTGATTAAAAAGCTGTTATTTTAATATTACAAACAGACACTCCAATTTTATTTATTTGTATAGATTTGACCAGAACTCATCGACGTTCAAGTTATTCATGTGTCAGAAAGTAAATATATTTATTTCAGTTGTATAGTACCCATAACACAAGCTTTGCTTAACTTGGGACTAGATGGCGTTGTTTATTAAAAGTCCGAAATATTTAAAAAAACAAGACTAGCATAAAATATATTTTGAACACATTACATAATGTCACTGATTTAAAGCGTCCGCCGTCCGCGTCCGCTTGAAATGAAATCGCCTGTCTAATTTATTTTGTCCGTTGTTCAATGGCATATATACCTGAATATATTAAGATGTATTTGAGAAGTGTTAAAAAAATGAGATCTCAGTAAACAGTTTACTTAAAAGTAAACAGTAAGTAAACAGTAACTTATATATTGAAAAGTAATTAGTTAAAACGTCCAGTAGGAAGCTAGCAGGCATTCTCATTAAGCGGAATGTACGCACATTATAAGATTACTTGAAAGCAGAGTCTTCTTTCATCGTGGCGGAGTTCGAGTTCGCTTTGTTCTCTCTTTAGAAACAATTTAGCGAGTACTTCAATATGTAAATTCCTCGCTTCGCGGCTGTTCAGTACGAGGCAAGTCTCCGCTGCCCTCTTAACGGCGAGCACCAATAACCCTTGTGAAATCATGATAAATTATCCACACTCACGTTCACGCGCCTCTCTTATAGACACAACTTTTGTTGCTGATCACCGAATACTTGGATATGACAAATTATATAAGTGATATCATTAGAAAATCTATGTTGTTGTGAATTGCAAAAAATGCCATTTTGCTAATATTGATTATTCAATCAGTAGTAAGAAATTATAAAAAAATTAAAAAATATAGGTTAGTCAATTTTCTTCAAATTTAAATGTCACGTTAAATCTTTACAATTAACTTCCGAGCTACGTTGTAATGTGTATATTTTATGTCAGCATAAACTTAAATGGAAAAAAATTAAAAACTAAAATCCAACTACGACAAAAACGACGCTAAAAAAGTATAAAACAAGTTTAAAAAGCCGTAGTCATACATTACGTAGAAGCGTACCATAACACTTTAACAACGCGTGACTACGGCGTTTGAAAGTTGTTTTTACTTTTTTTTATTGAAAATATTTTGGTGCCCTTAAAATATTATCTAATTTGCAAAGTATATTTTAAATACAACATACATCTCACAATTATCAAATAAATACGGACAAAGTCACTAGACAATATTAATATTTTTTTTTTTTGAAATGTACAAATAACGCCCTTTCATCATTTGAAAGGGCGTTATTATCGGCATATTTATCTTAAATGTATTTTTTACACAGTACTTTTTGAACTCTAGAGGGCGTCACAGTAGATTCAGGGATACGTCATGTAGTCTATAACCAGCGGACGACGATCAAGACGCTTCTAACGATATCTCATTTGTCCAGTTCTAATAAGTGGTTGAGGAGCTATGAGGGCATAGATAAACATACGTACGTACATATATAGTCTGTCAAAATTATAACCCTCCTTTGGCTTTGCCGTAGTCGGGTAATTACATCCCAGCTAATGTTTTTGGGTCAAAATGGTTCACGCACGTCCAAGATAAAAAACCTTTGACAATATAAGAAATATAGATAAGGAAATGGTTGATAGGTATGTTAATTTTAATATTTGAACTATTTATATTTCTACATTAAAAGGTTATTATCACTGTCCTAGTAAAGCTGGAATTCATGGCCACGTTCCTTGAGCCACTTTACATCAACTAACCTAAATTTCTCCTGGACATTTTAAAACAATTTTCATCCAATAGTTTTTTCTCACATCCATGTATCTCACGTCGCCGTGTGAGCGCCACTTAAAGTCGCAGCCTTCACATTATTAATGAGGGAGTCTTAGAGAAAATTAAATATAGCATTAGACCCGGGATTGTGGGGGCAAGGGAGGGAAGAAACAGGGGCAACAACGGCAACATAACCCTTCCAGAGAGCGCGACAATGCGGGTGCATAATTACGCATTTGTAAATTTTAAATGTCCCACCCACCTCATACAACCTTTTGTATGACGTGATTCGCACTCACTGTACGCTTTAAACGTTTTCAAATGGATTCGCATGATGACTCCCTCACAATTAACTCTTAATGCCTTACGTTATTTTATGACTTTATATCAGTATGCAGTATATTTATTTAAAAGTGGTTACCCTGACGGACAGTTTTAATTTAGTACTCGGTTTGTATGGAACAATCTTCTAAGTCTTGTTTTGACTATTTTCTTCGAAATTTTTACTTTTTTTCTGTCCATAGGAACCTCTCTTATGCCTTAACGAAAATATATAAATGAATTACCAAGTTGGCCGAGCGCTTTTCGAGTTTTGCGCTTAGAAACATATTTGGAGATTTTAACCGACTTCAAACAAAGCAGGGGTTGCAGATAACTTTTGCGTTTTGATGATTCTTTTTTTAATGGAAAGGAAATATCCCAACTGTGGTACCATGATAAGGACACTGAGATCTGATGATGGCATCCAAGAGAAATCGAGTCAAACCTTGAAGTCGGTTTTATTTTTGTTAATTTTTTTTTATTACACAACTAGGCAAGCCACCTGATGCTCAATAGATATTGCACTCACATCGCTATTGGGCACCGCCAGCTCACTGTTCTTCAAGTGTTTTCCCCCATAATCAGTGAATGGGTCTTATTTCATATATATACGTAGATGCTCTGAAAAGCTACCACCTGACCATAATAAAAGTGTTCCTCTTTATACTTCTTTTAAATTGTCTACATGGTCTCTTTTAAAGTGTCTGTATGCCTGTAAAAAGAGAGATAGAGAGAGGCTTAACTGTTAAAGGCTGTTGATGATAGCCTCTTTGAACTTCTCTACACACTTCTCCCAGCGATGCATAATATAAATGTAAAGATGCACAACTATTATAGTCACTAGGTTTTATAAACGAGTGCTGCTGTCATCAAGTTGACGACAGAAAGTCTAGTATACACAGTTATATAAATATGAAAAAGATCAACTAGTATACACAGTTATATAAATATGAAAAAGTACCCCTTCCTACTTCTCTAACTTTAACTAACAATTTGGTGTTTGTATCAGAAAAAATAACAATCTTATAAAAAATATAATAAACACCTATCAAACAAATAATGGTAACCTTTATTTCCTTGTCAAGCTACTTTAACGCCGAAAGGTTAATTAAGCAAAACAAAAAGGGGTTAAACAAAATCAATAGACGCAAATTCATTAAGCGCTAAGCAGATTGAAATCCAACATGGCGCTGCAAGATGGCGGCGGGCGGGTTAAGGCGCGTTGACAAAGCGCCATCGTTAGTTCACGAGCCCTCTTATTAACCTTATGATGTACGGAGAGCATCTATCTTACTTGCCGCCACTTATGTAACAGCCCAAGTTGTAACGATATGGTGTTTCCCGTATCATATGGTTGTGGCGGTCTTATTGTCCGTTTCTGTGAAGAAAACTTACGAACACTGTTCGAATGTCAGTAATCGTCATTTTTCTTTTCACTTACAAAAAAAAAAAAATGTAAAGATTCGGAACACTAGTTACATGATATCCATATTACTAATTTTGTATAAGTTCCAGAAATGTTAAGTTTAAACGTCGATTTTCAAGTTAATGTTCTCTCTCTGCTCTTGCAGCTTGAAGACTGTCTGTTGGACGGGACAGTCTGTCCAATAGACAGTCTGGGGCTGTCAGAGCTGGGGTTGAAGCTCTCCCTCATCTGCCATACTCACCAGACCTTGCACGTACCAACTATTATATTACTTTTTCCAAAATTTAGACAACTTTTTAGTGGGTAAAAAATTCAATTCCCGAGAGGTAGTACAAAATGCCTATGAAGAATTTGTTGCCTCCCGTCCAGCTGATTTTTACAAGAAGGGCATTAATAAACTGCCAATGCGTTGGCAAAGATGCGTCGATTGCATGGGTGATTACTTCGAATAACAGAAATAAAAAAGTTTGAAAAAATAAGTACTTTCACTTATTGCATACAAAACGGCAATTTCATAGGTAAATACCTATTATTTTGTTTGAGATTAAAAAAGTAAAATTGAAACCAGTAAATTGATAAATGAAATACTGGAAACTTATGACGATAATAACCTTGTCACTCTTAAATTCAGAGAATTAGCGAAACGAAAAAATGCTAATTTACTGCCAACTGATATTCGAATAAAAATATTTATAAAAATAAGATAAACTATTTTTGTTTGCATATACCTTCAACTAACAGTAAAGCTTTAATGAATATTGTTCTCAGTTTTCATCTTGTGACATTTGAAATAAGAGGCTGACGTATAAAGTGGAAAGCGCCTCCAAAATTAATTTAAGTTATTAGTTTCAGCAACAAACAACCGTACTTTCACATCATACAACGTTTCACAAAGATGTCAATACAAAACTAAGTAGTAGCAAAGGGGGAATAATCTATGTTAAACAATAACCCCCACAACGAACAACACAATCTTCATTGTAAAACTCATTTGAATAGAAGTCATTAATACAAAAGTAAATGGGAAGTTAGCCAAGTAAGTGTTCCATAAATGATGTTTGAAGAAATGTAAAATAATTACTGGAAAGTGCTTCCAACCCTTTCTCTAATCACGGAGGGTTTGAAGTCCTAAAAAATCCGCCCTAATCCTACAACATCGGAATCACACTAAAAACGTAAATACTTTTATCCGCGTAATCCCGGTCGTCTTCGCAGATTAGCGCTGTAGTATTAGGAGAAGGAAAAATGCAAGACGCAATCTAGCAAATGGCATTAAAATGTTTGGGTTCAACCCTCTCTTGGCGCGGCGCGATTTTTCAAAGTCGAAGAAAAAACCCCTTCGTCCGGGGCAATGTAGCGGATTGGCACGTCTTCAGATGCGGCCAATCCACGAGTACTATGCTCAAATAAATTTGATACTTGAACTGTATACAACGCACACATGCGAAGATAACTATGTACTCTGTGGCATTAATCAGATGAATTTCAGATGGGTATCAATATAATGATGGATTTGTTAAGTTACTTTGTTATCATTTCATCATCATGTATAAATCATTTAAAGAACACAGTTTATTTCCTCCGGTATTTCCAATTGCCAAAAATAATTTAATGATAGATAAAAAAATTATTCGGAAGTAGAAGTAGTAGTTTGTCGTCAATGTTCTGGTTCGGTTTGAAACTCCGATCGCGTCGAGTTATAGAGTTCTACGATAGATCGCAATAGGAACTAGTGATCGACACCAATATTTAAATGTAGACCGTGGGAGAGCCACGCTTCGGCATGAATGGGCCGGCTCGACCGGAGTGATACCACGGCCTCACAAAAAAAGTGTGAAGTAGCGCATGCGCTGTTTTTCACCGAGTGAGTGAGGATATCGGAGGTACATACCCCAACCCCTACCCACATCCCTTTCCCCATCCCCCAAAGGTCGGTAACGCACTTGTGACGTCTTTGTTGTTGCGGGTGTCTATGGGTGGCGATAATTGCTTACCATCAGGTGATACGTCTGCTCGTCTGCCACCTACCTATACCATAAAAAAATGTAAAAACATCTATGACCATTTAGTTCCAAAGAGTTATTTTGTAGGTTTACTGCTATTTGTTTTCTAACAATGATTCAAAATCATTGAGGTGCTCTATACAGCGATTACGCATTGTGCACACAATAAAGAATTCCAACGTTTTTAACGAATTCAAATCGTCTAGCGCTGCCCTTTCTCTTGAATCTTTGAATGGAGAATACATAATGAAACAATGCTCTGCCATTTTTCACATCACGGACAAAATGTTTGATAGAAATAAATATAGTATCGAAATGTTTTGTCTTGTAGTTAATCAGGTGAGTTATGTTCTCGTTGGTTAAATCCTTACTAATATTATAAATTCAAAAGTAACTAAAGAAAATATATATTTTGATTCTTGAGCAAAGACATAGGCTACTCTTTAACGCAATAGCAAACACATACATATCTAATAAATTCTTGATTTGCTTTCAGTAAAAACTTATTTTTAGAATGAAATTTTTGGTTTTTAAATTGAGGCTAGTGTACTTTTTATCTATGTTAGCTATGCTAATATTGTCCAAGCTAGGCAGAGCTGCCTTAAAAGAAATGAAAGCTTTGTGTGAAAATGTGTAAAAATATTCAACGATAATATAACCAAACAATAGTACCTACTCCAAAATATGAGCACACTGGTGTAGTCCAACGTCTTATTAGTTAATTATATTACAAGTTGACATAAAATCACATGCAATTGGTAAGATAAAGTCAGGTTAAGAGCCAATAGGTTAGCACCAGTGCACCTCCTGCTGTATCTTTCAGTAGACTTATACCCGCCGCCATTACTAGTGGTGACCTCTACCGCCTATTCGGGGTTACACACTTTCATATTAGTAATCTATATATATAAAACAGGAAGGTGACTGACTGACATACCCAGAGATCAACGCACAGCCCAAACCGCTGAACCTAGAATCTTGAAATTTTGCATGTAGGTTCTTTATATAACGTAAGTGAGCACTATGAAAGGAATTTTGGAAATTCCACCCCTAAGGGGGTAAATCCGGCGGTTAAAGTTTGCGTGAGCGAAGCCGCGTGCAAAAGCTAGTACCTAATATTGCTCAATGAATCGACTAAAGCTAAACCATGAGATCGTTTTTTATTTTTTCGGAAGACGGTCCCTATTTCATCTCATCCACATTTTTCTATTTTATATCATTAAGTTCATCACGACGAAGACTTAATGACTTGAAGGCTATAAACACTTGACATTGGCAGAAATAGCTGATCCGTGAGATCCGGCTGGCTGCAATTTCATCAAAGAATAAGAAGAAGTAAAGCTAAACCATAATTATTTATGATTTTAGATGACTGTATTAAAGGTATTCTAACAATACAAATAAATAAAATTGGAGTGTCTGTTTTTAATATTAAAATAACCGCTTTTAAATAAATGCATATGTATGTTTATTTTTGGTACATGTATACACGATACATGTAGCAAAAATTTTTTTAAAAGTTTTGTCTGTCTGTCTGTCTGTCTGTCTGTTTGTTCCGGGTAATCTTTGGAACGGCTGAACCGATTTTGACAGGACCTTCACTGGCAGGTAGCTGATGATCCAGGGAGTAACTTAAGCTACTTTTTTTAGACTAGCTTTGTCCCGCGGCGTTACCTGCGGTACAACAATAATCGCGGGTAACACCACGAGGTTCAGCTAGTATGTAATGAATATTGACTTTCATCCATTACTTTGTGTTCATTTCATTAGATTGTAAAATTAAGTGATTAAGAGAAATTGTAAATTTTGAGTACAAATAAAAATTAATATTATTCGCACTAAAATCGTATGGATACCCACAATTTATCTAAAGTAATGTAAGTTCTTGTATCCCTGTCAGTGTTAGTTAGTTTTAGCCTTCTTAATAAACGCAGAAAATAAAACAAACGCGAATAGCTTCAATCTTCGAAGCTTCTTTTCCTTTAAGAGTTACTTAGCTCGGACAATATCGGCATAGCTAAAGTAGATAAGTACATTTGACTCTGCTTAAATACCAGTAAGATTATTCTATCGAATTAGGTTTTCAATAGAAGAGAAGATTTTATGAGATAGATTTAAAATACATCAGTATTACTAAGTGAAGTAAAACTTTGTATCCTTATTACAAAATTATCTGCACGTAGGAGTATGAAATTAGGCGCAGTTAAAGTTAAATGTAGGAGTGCATTAAGCACAATTTAATTTACAAATTACGTTAATAATTCTTTCGTTGTTACCGTTCCGTTCTGTTCATCTCCGAGTAAGTAAGATTTTCGGAGTTCAAGCCCTCCCTGATTCTCACACAAAGAGCGTTACTTATCATTCTTGGATTGAAAGTGGGCAGCAGTATCTATTCCACCTCTGGTGACCCGTGGGTTTGTTCCGTATAGTTTAAAAAGTGTGCAGGTTTGTGTAAAATCAAATTTAACTAAAAAGTTTAAATAACTATAACCTAACTACGTAACAATTTTAATAAAATTTATATAGTTGATGTTACACGGGTCACTTTTACAAATCTTTTGACACATAATACATTACAATCGGTTCTGTAGCTTAGGCGCTACGATGGGACTACGAAACGTTTACCTCTTTGGACTTAATTTTATCTCCCGCTTTGCTATATCAAGAGGAAAGTGAACTTCTTATATTTCCAACTGCTCCAGTTTTTTTATTAATGTAGTTGCGGGTTTTAAAGACAGTTTAAATTTTATTACTGTAATTCCTTCTACTGTTATTCTGAGTAAGAGTGAGAAGTATCCTGAGCGTCATAACTCGGGACGTCCCATGAAATGGGAATAGTCCCATTAAAACAAAAACTACTACCAAAACTATGATCCTTCTTTTTGACTTTTTCGTAATTTGGTAAAAAGTTGTTAGAGGTAATACATATATACACTAATAATAATTGATCAAGTTGAAAAGCGATTTGAATTTGCTTCTCACTCCTCCACACACACAATCATTTTTAAAAAGGTAAAGGAGTAAAAATTCTCACTGGGGTAGTGCTGGCACTTTAGAAACGAAAGTTTAATATCCATTTGTCGTTATTTCGTTCTATATTATGTTTTAGTATAAAAAATAAATACGTCATTATTTCATTGCGGATTTCCATTGTTCGTGGGACACTGCTGTTGATCCTGGTGTACAGGAGTTACAGTGGTGGGGCGGGAATAGTCCCAATAAACAAAAATGTCATTATTTAGTTTCACTATAAATCATTTCAAATAAAATATGATTTACTTCCTGCTCTTCAAGAGTTTAAAAAGCGCTCACTATTAATGACCATCACTACTAAATTAATAGTTTTATATAATTAAAATCACTTCAATCAGCATTAACACGTAAACGCCAATAGATAAAATATTCAATTCACCCGGTCCGTCGTATCGTCGATTCGATATCTCAAATCATTATCGTAAAAGCCGTGAGTCGCTTGGAGGCAAGATTAAGCCAGGCTTATCCTAAAAAGCAGCTCTTGTCTAATTGCAACGGACTCATAAAGCACTACACCTATAAAGGCTAAGCGGTCGGATTCAAAATAATGTGTTTTACATTTTCGTACCGACGGTATCTGCGACATAAAACGGCCTGTAATTTATTCTATTGCTGAAAGGGTTGGGTTGGCTCAGGGTGGGAATTACCCAAGGTGGGTGCTAAAGGGTTAAGCCGAATATACGGGGTCGCGGCGCCGACAAACTTTGTTAATTTATGCGCTTAAAAATGTCAACTGAAAATTATGACGCCAAAACACATTTCCTATTTGTATCAATGTAATGTTGCAATGACGGTTTGTTTCTGATAATAATCTTTGAGTTCAAAGATACTGAAATAAAAAAAGAAGTTATCTGTGAATTGCAAGTGAATTACATCCCGGTCTTCTGTACCTAATCTACCAAAAATAAATTGAATCAGTATGCCTAATTCAGTCTTTTAGAAACTTTTAGGATAAAAACTACTAGACATATCTTTATTGTACGTACATGTAGCTCATAAAATACATAAAATATGAAGAAACAAATTGAATTTCATATTAATTATTAACAAAAAGTAAATGTAAGTTGTAAATATTTTCTTTGAATCAAATTGTTCGTGTGTCAAAACTGTACTGACTCCCAAGGAATGTAGGTAATGCATACATTTTCTTTGCCTGATCTTAATTAAATATTTATTAGGTAACTTTTAAGCAAATCGTTGCTTGTGTTTGAAAATCCCACTTTTCAACATACAATACGGACTTTGTTTCTTATATTTAATCACACACACACACACACACAATTCAATAACAAAAATAAAAAAAAGAAAGAAAAGATAAATGTTGACCTTTATTTTTTATCAGACTTCAAAAAAAGAGGAAGATCTCAATTCTACTGTATTTTTTAATGTTTCTTATCTCAGAACTTTCTACTGGGTGAACTGATGTTAATGATTTTATTTTATTTGAGAGCTGGTGCTCCGCGTGTGGTCCCATTTTAATTTGGTCCATTCTCGAAATCATTATTTTTTAATTCTACTATTCTTATGTCGCGTGACTTTATGTTCGTGTACTTATGTTTGTACTTGCACATAAAAGCATCTGTCTAGAATCTAGTAGTCTAAACATATGAACCTCGGTATAAGAAATGTAACAAATTCTAACTATATGACACCTTAACAAAAGTAGTTGCAAATCCACAACACCACCATTTGACAGTAGTAGGCAAGAGACCAACAATTGAGGAGTGCCGCGTCGGAGATAAGGCTTTGTAACAAGGTTGGGGAGAACTCGCCTTACTCATTATTTAAATATTCTGATGAGTGCGTTAAGCACCGCGTTTAGTGTTAGTGGAGCGTTTCTAGCGATAACTCTTACTGCTATTGTTTTGTTGATGGAATTTTAAACAGTGGGGTGCTTACTACGTCGTGTAACGTTATCTGATTTTTTGAACTTTTTAATACTCTTCAAGACTTATTTCTGTTATAACAGGCATATATAAAAAAATAATAAGCATGTATAATCGGCACATAACAAAATTTGAAATATTAGCTGTTACGCCTTAAAGAACTGAGAAATGAAAGATATTAAAATATACTTAAAATTATTAAATTTTTTGTCCAGGTATAGCACACCAATTAGCTGGATTGCCAGGCAGTGATTGGGGTGCACTTGCGCGGCATTATCCACCGCCATTGTTGCCGACGCCCGCACACTTTACTCCGCATGTATTACCACCTACGCATACGCAACCACAACATGTACCTGCACCACCCCATGAGACTGGTAAGTGTAGCATTTAAAAAACAAAAGACTGGAGGTCTCCATATAGGTATAATTTCGACAAACTGGGTTCGAATAGCTCAATAATCAAACTTATAATTGTTCACAGATGTGAATTCAGATAATCCAATAACAATGCGTGCACACAGCACGACGAGTCCAGCAAATTCGCGTCCAAGCTCACCACATGACGATGACGATATTTCGGTAACTGCTTCTAGCAGTCCGCCTCCTGATGAACGTCCTGGTGCTTTTACGTCAGTCACGAGGTCAAGGAAACCCCTTCAGCCTCTAGCGGCACCATCGAGCTTATTCCACAGTGCTTTGGCAGCACAACTATTCCTTAACTCTCCTTTATTACCAACTCCACCTGCGTGGCTCTATTCACAGCTATACGGTGGATACGACTGGTGGCTTCGACCACCACCTGCTCAAGAAGATTCAAACATTTCAAGTCCCGAAAGAGAAGAGGAAAATTCATCGACATCAGGGACAGGGAAAAAACGACCTGCATCACCTGAATGGGCAGAACAAGGCGTACGAACTAGAAGCAAGTCCCTCTTAACGTCAGAAAGACGGCCTGTAGATGTTTGGCGTCCTTATTAGTAACCCGCCATTTCTAGTCACGTACAGAAGTTAGCAAAATATTAAAGAAGGCTGGCACAAATAAACGTTTATGCGGATTAAATCAAACATCAATGAGAATTATCAGTGCGTTATCTCAGCTTGGGAAACTTGAGACGATTGAGGCGAATAAACCTTTTGCGTCTCGGCCGATGTCAAAAAATTCCAAATCAAATTTAGCTCTCTAAATAAACAAACACGTATTTGTTAATATCTGGACGTGTTTGACACACATGAAATTGTTACTGTCTATTAATGTGTATGTTTACGGTTCGTAGCTCACTTTTGATTTTACATTCAGGTGTATATATTGTCGAGTCTCTGTATTAGTGTTTCAACTGATGGTTAATGATACGAGTAGATAACAGTTTATTTTGTGTGGATTATCAACAACGGGCTTGCGTCCCGTTGCGTGTGTTGAGACATTCGGTATTTGGACAAATTGTGCTCGTTTACAATAATATAGTGGTTATTGTCGACCGATTGGTGTTTTTACGTTAGATAAAATTGAATGTGAATTTCAAATCGTAACGTTTAATAAAATTGTTGACTGTATTATAAGATAATGCAAATCTGTAAATAAAGTTATCGATTTTTCTTTATGTCGTTTCATTAAAGCAGTTTAGGCTACAGAAACAAAATATTTTATAGCGCGGCGGCAGTAAAAACTTCTGGATTGTGTCCATTATATTCAAAACCACACAACCGAGCTATTTGGCACAGGTCATTGTGTTTGGGCATTATGAATATATGGGAAAATGCAATGTTTTATTTGTTTATATGTTAGTATTTTCACGTTATCTTGTAGCCTTCATTTGGTTACAATTTTCTAAAATGAGGTGATAAGTCGTCAAATTCCTCCATTTATTTTTGTCAGCGTATGATTCGTAATGTAAGGATTATAGTCCGAGAGCTGGCACGAATTTTAGAGTAGGTATTTGAGGCAAGCTGAAAACTTGTCAGATACCTCTCCTATTATATCCCAACTCGGGATTGCAGACCTGGCTGGTGAGTAGCGGGGCTAAATCAACCCCTACATTTTTTAAAATATTTTTTTTTTGTCCCCAAAAATATATTTGAGGCAATACGCAATTTATATATGTTGCAGTGTAATGCTTTATAAATACGAAAAAAAATAAGCCAGATCATTTAAGCAGGGTTTTAACATTGCCAGACGCGTGCAAAAATATTTTGCAAAAAATTATCAAAAATGTTTTTGAGGCAACTTGAAATTTTAATGGAGTGTTATTTATAACTAAAAAATAAGATTCCCAAAAAGACAGATCATTTCGGTGGGGCTTTCTACCTGCCAGGTGATCAAACAAATAATGAATGGGTACGAGCCTGCAGTGCTATAGACAAGCTGTAGTGTGAGAGAGAGCGCATAACAACAGCTGTCTTCGTTCTTACTTACGCGTTAAATTAAAATTTTCTGAATTTGTACTAAAAACATTTTGCTTAAAAGTGATTGTATTGATTTATTATTTTATTTATTTATTTTATTTATTTATTTTATTTATTTATTTATTTATTTTTTCTCCAGTAGTACAATTATTTTAAGAATAAAAAAAATTGGAAATAAATTCAATTCAATTCATATCCGATATAAATTAACATTCTTCATCTTTGGATTCTTCATCAGAAGTAATAAGTAGAGGGATCACAATCTTTCAGTTTTTTTTAAAGGTTCATCTTCAGTGTCGGCCTTGTAAGTCGCACAAAATTTAAGGAATCGTGCTCCATTTATATTTGATGTATTTTTAAATCCATAAATTTCGCATACGAATTGTTCTAAGACTGGCAAAATTTCATCACGCGAACCGGTAACATGCGCAACTCGAAGATCTGCTAATGCTTTCTGATAATTTTTGTTTTTAATCAATATTTTGTATGGTCTTATCTTGTCTTTTTGAAAAAATGATGGATTGTAATCGCATCCTCGTACCCATTCATTATTTGTTTGATCACCTGGCAGGTAGAAAGCCCCACCGAAATGATCTGTCTTTTTGGGAATCTTATTTTTTAGTTATAAATAACACTTCATTAAAATTTCAAGTTGCCTCAAAAACATTTTTTATAATTTTTTGCAAAATATTTTTGCACGCGTCTGGCAATGTTAAAACCCCGCTTAAATGATCTGGCTTATTTTTTTTCGTATTTATAAAGCATTACACTGCAACATATATTAATTGCGTATTGCCTCAAATATATTTTTGGGGACAAAAAAAAAATGTTTTGCAAAATGTAGGGGTTGATTTAGCCCCGCTACTCACCAGCCAGGTCTGCAATCCCGAGTTGGGATATAATAGGAGAGGTATTTGACAAGTTTTCAGCTTGCCTCAAATACCTACCCAAAAATTCGTGCCAGCTCTCCTACTATTAGTTGTCGAACATCTCTAATTAATTTTCTTTAAAGGTGTTATGTAATAGAAATTATTTGTAAAAAATAGTCACTTTTTAAAACGTCACCAATTGTTTTTAGAACGCTCAATACCATGCGATAACTTAATCGGTCTAAATGTTGGTTTGGACAAGGACAATTTACACAAAAGAGTAAATGTATATATATAGATTTTATTGAAATATAATGATTGTAAGACGTATTGTAGAACAATTAATTTTATGGATGTACGTTTTTTTTAAGTTGGACAAGAACAGGAGTCATGGTTCATGCAAGCATTTGAACAGACAAAGCTTAGTAGATTGAGCACTCCATTTAAAACTTCAGTGGCGGTTGTAAGTATGCATTCAGAAGGTAGAAGGAATCTATGTTCTTTTCCTCTCAGTTCCAACATGTAGGAGAAAGGTATTTTGGCAACTCCATAGCTCCAATCTATGCTGGTCCCGGCAGCGTAGTACATTATATCTTTAGTGCTACCCACCTTATAGGTATGACGACTTGCTTCGTAAATTCCCTGTAACATATTATTATTGTGAATATAATTAATGAAAGAATGTAGAATTGACATTTGATTATAGTCTTTGGCAGAAGTTCTCGCGGTGTCATATGAAGTTCTATATGTATTTTTAATTTATTGACAACAGTAAGAATATTCTCACACATTTGACACGTCACTGGTACCAAACTAGGCACCTTGTGCTATGGTTACGAAACTGCTAATAAATATACTTGTACATTTTTAAATGCATACATATCGAAGATAATTTACATCCAGATACGGTACTAATGATAGTGGTTATCATACAAAATTTTGTCCTGGATGGCATTCGAATCCACGACCACTGACTTAGAAATCAGGATCACTAACCACCAAGCAAATCAATTCATAAATGCTTTTTTTAGTGATATGAAATAACAGTAAAAAACTTTGCTGATTCCTTAGACAATGGTATCATAATTATATAAATGATTGGTTATTATCATATATACTCATTTTAGAAAGAACAATTGATTAGATGTCTTTTACTGCTATGAAACAGATCTAATTACTGTTTTGCTTTAAAAGCTGTATAAGTAAACGGCTCCTATGATGGAAAATTACTTTCACTGTCTATAAAATAAAACTTTAAAACTACACTGGCAATAACCATAAAATGGCTATAACACTCAACTAATTAGATAAAGTATCAGTTATATTCACTATTTTCTGTATTTAAAATCAAAATGATTTAGTGATTATCATGTCCTTCATCAGCTTACTATATAGTACTTACTTTCGCTATTGCTGTTCCTCCTTCAAGTAACTTTACATAATCAGGACAGGGGTCACTGGTGTAGCCCCATGGGAATATAATGGACTCGCCATAGCTATGGAATGACAAGAACACCTTGAAGACTGTTCCCGACTGAAGTATTACGTTCTGCGGACAAACATAAAAAAATGATGATCAAACAGAAGATTTAAGTGACAAATTAGAAGAGTCGTTTTTTCTTGTAAGTTTTTATGAAGCTAAAAATGTTTTGTTAAATTTTAAGCTATTGGTAAAGAGTTTTAAACTCATTGATCCAGCGGTTAGAGTCGATCAAAAAGTCTCGGTTTCGATTTATTCGGTTCAGTCGGTTATTTCGGTCAGGCAAAAAAGCCTTGTTGAGTTTTTCTTACAGCAAATTTTTAATAAAAGTCCAAAGAATATGGAAGTTTGTAGTGAGTGACCTTGGAGGGCACGTTAAGCCGTCGGTCCTGGTTATCATGAACATCTATGGCAATTGTTATTGGGAAGTTAGTACTTTCAAATACAAACAAATAGTTTAAGCTTTGGATTCAGTTCGTCCTCTAGTTATAAATAGTTGAAAAATGTCGAAGTATAATTTAATATATTGTACACCAAAAATAAAGAAAGGAGTAAGAGCTGGTAGAAATTGGGTGTCCACTATAGTTGACGGTCTTATCGCACTGTTGCAATCTTTAACAGTCAATCATTGGATTTATATAATCGATAATATAACTGTGAGTTGTCATGAGTGTTTTGGACTGTCTAATTGGTAGAGATTCCCACTAATCATACATATATATTTTAGGTGGTTCACAATGCTATAATTCACACTAATAAACTTGGTAGTATAAATAACATACCGATAAACACACACATATTTAGACTCACGTCATTACTAAAATAATGATTAAAATAATGTTTTGGAACAGTTAGATGAAGTTGTCCATCAGGTGACAGATTAAGAATAAGGAGAGTCACCACCTGGGTCATCGAATGGGTGTCGTAAGAGACGACTAAGAGAACAAACTACGCAGGACCATATCACTGCAAAGATAAGAACAACTTTAAACAAATTGGCCATCGCGGTATAAAAAGCCTAAACTTCCTTTCTAAGGAGAAGCCAATATCCAGTAGTAGACTGTTAAAGATAGGATTTTTTTTATATAATAGACGGGCAAACGAGCAGGCGCATCGCCTGATGGTAAGCGATTACCGCCGCTCATGGACACCCCCGCAAACACCAGAGACCAGACAAGTGCGTTGCCGGCCTTTGGTGGATGGGGAGGGGAGATAGGGGAAGGGGGTTTGGGTTATGGGCCTCCGGTATCCTCACTCAGTCGATGAAACACAGCGCAAGCACTATTTCATACCGGTTTTCTGTGAGCCCGTGGTATCACTCCGGTCGAGCCGGCCCATTCATGCCGAAGCATGCCTTTCCCACGGCAGTAATTGTGGTGAGATGTTAAAATACTTCACCTTGATAGCTATATTTTCACATTCGGAAAACGGATTCGGTCCTCGGTAAAAGATACTTCCAGGATCTTCGGATGATCCTTCCTCACCTTGCACACCCCAACCACAACTGAAACAAAATTTGTTATTACCGTCTTTAAAATATAGCTCGATCTCTGATCTATAATTTTAACTTGTACCACCAATATTTTAATTCTTAACTAACTTAAAATTTCTAACTAATCTAATTCGTAACCAATCTAAAAAGTCCCATAAAATGTACTTCGTAAGTTCTAGGAAGACACTAGTGACATAGGAGTTTGGCCTCATGGTACGGTTGGGTATGGCCTCACAGAAATGCCATATTAAGCAATTCTATTGCTCTTTACGATTAAGTGAGGTTATCGGGGCCCCAACGAGGGTCAACCTAATTCTGAAGGGGGAACACAAAAGGCATCAACGTCCATTTGCGGTGATCCATTTGCTGTTTTACCATATTCCCACAAAAAAGAAAAACTACATTGACAACGCAATAAATTACCTAAAGTTCCTGTTAAGATCTACTCCGATGCAGTCTCCGTAACGAGCGCGGTTCTTTCGCCACATTCTATCCGTTGTATGTGAATATTCGTAGCCATCTGGATTTGACACTGGCAATATATACCTGGAAAAAACAAAAAAAAAGATGTTAAAATTTGCCTGTATAAACTCAGTCAAAATCTATGTAGTACTTGCTTCGGCAGTACATATACTAAAAAATCTATGTACGTCCTAAATTATAACATTTGCTCTTAAGAAACTAAGAGACAAAAAGGCAACAGTCTCCTGACACGAATAAGAATTCCTCTCTTATTCTGATTGATTAATTGCAATATTCTCCATTTATTTGGCATATTTTTAAAAGTTGTCTACTTCCTTATTAAAAGATTAACTAAAAATTATGAAGTATTTCAATCTGATCTTTTAGCTTGAGTTTTTTTGCTAGTAAATTAAAAAAAGTGACTTCAAGTGTTATTTTTAGGCTTCTTTCATCCATTGTTACCCGTTTCATTTTAGTGCGCGTAATCATTACTTAGTTATTTTTTTAGAGTTATTCAAATCTTAGTAGTATTCCTTATAATATTATATATTATAAATATGTTTACACAATTCTGCAAGCCCTCACCAATCTTTGTCTGTGATATAATCAGGATAGTCTTTGAAATTCTTGGCAAGCTGGTCAGCAATATACGTTACAACAGCGACAGTGATCCATTCCCGAGCATGCGTGGCGCCATCCAACCAAACACCTTGGTTATTTTCGTTACCGTTTGATATTTTTAACATCTAAAAAATAAAATGACTTAAAAATTCTAATTGAAAAATTCACACTTGAGAGCATAAATATAAAATACAAAACAATAAGCTATAACAGTTTGATGCGATTTGCGTTTGGTTCAAAATAGAGAATTCCTGCGTCACGACAGAGAGATTGAATTTTGTACTTCCCATTAGGTTTTATACTACGACCGCATAATAGGTCTATTTGTTATTATCGACATGCGACAACACTATGTTATTTCTATGTAAAAATACTACAGGTATTAATAAGTGGTATGTGTAATAAAGATAATTTTATTTCATTCTTACCTTTATTCCTCTGCCTTCTTCGGTTGTCCCGATACAAGAGATGGTACATAATTCGGGGTAGTCTAGAGCCAATTCGTCCATGAATGCGTATATCGTCTCCAGTCTGTGGTAATTTTCCCAATTCATTTTAGGTACTGCAACAGCCATATTTGTTAATGTTTGTAGTGACAATCAACAACTGACGCTCTAAAACTGATTTAAATGTCTTATAAGTATCGCTAATGGATTTTAATGTACTATTATATTAGATTCGAATGAATCACTGTATTAACAGATAATAACTAGATGTCGTTGCGTATTAATTAGTTGATGTGCTTCTAAAATATAAATATGCACAACAGAGAGGTGATTCATTTCAGTAAATTTATTTAATAATACAAAGTTATTGTAGTATAAATATAATACAGTCGTAGCAACTTATCAATTTATTTGCTATCTAATGGGTTTACCTAAAACTTCACTTCTACAATTTTTATAATTTTTTCTTTGAAGTTGGTACAATATACTAGAATATTTAATAACAATATTGCACTATTGTAATTAAATATTCTCGTATAATGTACAAACTTCAAAGAAAAAAATGCACTCAACAGCCGATTGTAATTGACGCGTGACTTAAGTGATAGATTGTTAAAGGCATGTATTAAATGAAATACTTTGTATTACTTAAAATATTTATATAAATATACTGTTCCAATAATAATCTATGTAATAGAGTACCGAATTAGTTTATAAAAATTGGTGTTCCACGAATCCATTTTAGCAAACATATTGTTGCTGGAAATTATGTAAGTACTATCAATTACTATTTAAAGCCCTTAACCTTCAAATCTTCTTCTTCTTCCTAGCCTTTATTATTTCCAAGATTTGGGTCGGCTACTAGTTCAACCGGTTTTACCTAATTATCAGTTGTTACATGGAGTGACTAACATCGGACTTCCGCAACCCTGAGGGTGAACGGGATTCGATGGTTGAATTAGTTGTCAGTAGTATTTGAGGGCACTGACTTCCCAATAACGATTGTCATAGAAGTTCATGATAACCGGGACCGACGCCTTAACGTGTTCTCCGAGGCACGGGCGAGCAACACCGCCATCTTCCATACTACTTTTTTGTAAGAAAAACCCAGCAGCACACCAACCCGGGAATTGAATCCGAGACTTCCTGATCTGCAGTTGCTTACGTTAACTACTAGACCAACGAGGCAATCAAACCCCTTTACCTTCAAATAATTACTTAAACTTTATAACAGAGATTCTACTTTTACTTCTTTATCAGTGTAAGTTTGGAGATTGAGGGGAATTCGATTGATCTGGATGGCAGCAAATAGTTAATAGTGATGAATGAATTTGTCTACTGATACTAGGTTCTTAAACAAACCTGATCGTATAGGATAAGCATTTGTTGCGTGCCGGGGAAGTCCAAAACAACTATTTGTTACCATTTCTTGTTCGTACAGTGAGTTGACGTCAGGCATAGCTATTCTGTAGGGCACTTGTTTTTCGCGCAACATGTGGGCCACTTGTGGGGCCCACGTGCCCTCTACCATAACATCCATTGTACTTGGTTCTTCCTTCCATATGTTGATGGCTAGAATACCATTTATGAAACTGATATATCTTGAAATCAAGAACTTAAGTTAATGAGCATTTTTTAAGACTAATGAGCACGTGTAGATTCAGATCATGAATTTCATGGGGAGCTTCATGAAGCATAAGAAGGCTATGGCGACAATTGATGAAATTTAATGCTATTTTCAGTTAATGATTTTCAGTTAATCTAAGAACTTAGGAATATGTAACATTATTAAATGAAACAGGAATTTATAGACGGGAAAATAAGAGCATTAATTTTAAGACAGCTTAAACAACTTTTCTGAAATTCAAAGCTAAACCTTAAAATGAAATGAAATATGAGTAGAAACGTTTACATCACACAAATTTTAACTATAAATTGGTGAAGATGACGTTTTGAACATACTCGAGCTTGTTGAGTTGGTTTGTTTGTTCAGTTAAATCAAGACAACTGATATCGTCACGACACGACGACTGGTAAGAATAGACAGTTTGCTACCGAAAATTAAACTTCTGCTGTTCATAGAAATCTTTAGCCATGCAATTGAGAGTTTCAATGGGAGCTTAGTGGGAGCTTCCAAGAAGCCATGTTAGCTAAATTCTTGTTTATAATACATATTGCTTGTGAAGAGTAAGTGCGGGAATTTTAAGACAGCACAAAGGTGGTAGGAAAAAATAAGTTTAGGAACATAGAAAAATCATAGAAATGAAATACGTTTTAGTAAACTAAAGTTTTTATCCTAACCTACTGTTGATGTACACTATGTAATTTCTAGGTTCTGTAACACAATTTTTAATGTAAAACTAAATAAACAGTTGTTAATTGTGTTTTCGCATAATCATCAGCTTTTGCAATAGAATATGACATTTTAAGATTTATACAACTGTTTATCTACATTTTTGGTCCTGGATTGATGAGTAAATGCAATTGTTATTAGTAACATAGACTTATATGATATGTGCCCACCTCCGACGGTATTTAGTGTTTTGAGGAACTCCCTCTGACCGTTTCTAGTAAACTTAACCTCCCAAACTTGGGTATTTGAATCTAGGTAATCCACTTTGACGGTTTATTTACACAACTTTGAACCCGAAATATATGTTTATATGAGCATTGGTTTTATGAATAGTTTTTATTTTATGAAAACATCACTATTAAATTTTGAGTTTTACTGTCACCGAAAACTTTGACAACAAAACTCAAGGAACTGGAGGAAATTCTTTTTATTTCAGTTGTCAAAGCTGGCATTGAAAAGTTTGTATATTTCGTTAAATCTGCTTTTTGGGATATCATGCAGAAGTTATACATCTACTCGTATACTAATATTATAAAGAGGTAAAGTTTGAGTGAGCATGTTTCTGTCGAATTGCAGCTATATTTCAACACGTTGCGGCCAAAAAGACCGGCGTATCAAGAACCAAAGTTGCGGAAACGGGAAAAAGCAAATTTTTTTGAAAGCTTCATCTTTGAACTGTGCAATACAATAAAAGAATATGAGACAAATACGTTACCTTGTATACTATGAGGTTAAATATTTGGAGAGTATGTTGAAGTGGCTGCTGACTTGCACTTTTATTGGACCAGATGAAGTTGTGGACTCGTCGGACAGGTTATTTACTTGCACTTCCACTTGATGAGACGATTGTTTTGGCACGAGGATATGATCGCTTACTTGTACTTCAGCTTGGTGGACAACAGGTACATCAGAATGGTAACTAAATTGAACTTCAGCTTGAGGATGCACCTTTGCAGGGGTTATTATAGTTTTGCTTGGCTTTGAATCAGTTCCCGTGATATTTGCTTCAGGTTTGTCTGTTTGAATTTTTTGTTTTGATTCGTTTTCTTTTATAATTTCTTCACTTTTATCAGACTTCGATGCTGGATCATTGCTTTTTCCTATTACAGGCGTTTTATAACTATCCACGAATTCCATTAACGCAATTACGCAGTTAAGTATCTCTAAACCCGTTTCTGCAATTTCTTCTTTAGGTACTTTAAACTTATGTTTCTTGCTTCTCAATTCTATGAGGTAGCAGAATGGAATACCGACTTCTCCGTGCGACCAATCGTTACTAGTGCCAGACGCTTGATACATAACATCCTTCGAAATGCCCACTTTATATGTATTACCGTTAGTATTATAGATAGCCTGTTTACAAAGAAATATTTTACTTATCTGTACAGATAACGCAAAAAGTTTAGTTGTCATCTTTTGACTCATAAACTAAGTATTTTTGTGTAACAAAATCTAAAAGATAGTATTGTTTGGTGATGAAACAAGGGTCCTGACGTTATAACCATAGTCTCTTACTACGAAAAAGTATGCAGTACAGTATAGATGCATAATATAAAATATATTACAACGAACATTTACACTAGATTGGTGTCCAAGATTGGTGTACGGGTGTACCAGATAATAAGGTCTTATAATATTTTACCTTCGACATCACAGTAGCACCTTCAAGAAGTTTTATGTAATCAGGAGCTAAGTCGTCTTTATAAGCAAAAGGCATTATTATAACTTGCCCAAAGCTGTGCAATGTAATATACACCTTGAAAGTGACTCCTGAATGCAGAAATATATCCTGAAACATAGAAATGTGTCATAAATTAGGAAACTTGTACCTAATAGCGTTAAAAAAGAATAACGTGGCTTACTTATATATACTAGCAACCCGCTCCGGCTTCGCACGGGTTCATTACGAAAAATAATATAGCCTATGTTTCTCTGAAATATGCATCTTAATTTTTTCCGACGTCTTCAACAAATATGATTATATTTTAGCCAATATACACAAAAATTTAACAAATGATATACTAAAACCTTCCTCAAGAATCACTCTATCTATAAGTAAAAATTGCATCAAAATTCGTGCAGTAACTTTTGAATTTATCGCGAACAGACATACACAGCAGAGGACTTTGTTTTATAATATATTGTGATATTCTGTCCTACCTGTATTAACAGTTATCATAAGCTCTTAAACATATAAAGGACCGGGAATTTTTTTATGATGAGTATCGTAGAAATTTGTCAAAACAGTTAACTGGTCTTACAAATTCATACGAAACTCATGGCTAACAAAACGTTTGAGAACACACTTCTGATAATTCAAAGTGCACTTTCAGAGAGATAAGGTTTTGTCTGTTTGTCCCTGTTATTACTACTTTAGCAGTATGATATTATTTGATATGGTCGAATATATTTTAGAAGTATATTGATGGCGTTTTATGTTTTAGAAACCATTATATTAAACCTAATAAATAAATAATAATAAATAAAAAACACATAATAATAACCTAATAATAAAAAAAATGTAAGGTAATACCTAGATAGGTTAACTAAAAGCCTAATATCTATTGAACAGGTATTTATTCTATAATGCATGCAGTGTGTTAAATTTAATGTTACAAAGCGATATAAAACCGTTACAATGAAAATGATTTATAGCTAAATCCTGTTTGCAGTTTAATCTCTGCATGCGATACCGACGACACGATTTCGGAATCAACGCACATTACTGCTAAATGATCGCGCCCGATTCCAATCATCATTTGCAACATTTAAATATACTAAATCGCTATTCATTTACTTTATCTAATTATGCATAATGTATAGTACGTTATCTCTTGTTTTATTCCCATTGAAATTAGAATTATTAAAAAAGAGTGCGGATTAAAGCCATTGTATGTAAACTTTTGTGACTTTCAAGTTTAGTGAATCAGAATAGTAATGGTAGTTATTAACCAAAATAAATTAAAAACGATAATGTACCACAATACTAGTACATAGCTGTAAAATTATTTAAACCAGCTTACCCGCGCAAGTTTGCCTGCGTCCAATGTCTCGAAAAGTATTCTTATCAAGAGACGCAGAGACATGTTCCCCGTTTTTGCAATATTTTATATTTCTGCTTTGTTCGCCCTATTGGTTGTGTCGTAATCTTATATAGCCTTAAACCTCGCTTGATAAATGGTCTATTCAGTTAAATGAAAATCAGCGAAATTACACCAAGCGTTCACGCGTGATGTTATGACCAAGGGAATTAGGACTTTATTTCTATATAAATAGATAACTGATGTCTTTTCTAAATGTTGAGTTGCATCAAATATTGAATTTGTTTTAAATAACCATAATACTCACTTATGTTTGTGTGCTAATATACATGTACTTACCCTCATAGCTGCAGTTTCTGGTTCAGAAAATGGACGTGGACCACGGTAGAATGAATTTGTTGGTTCATCCGATGAGCCTTTACCACCCCACCCTAAGCTATAAACAATTTACAATTCTCTTTATACAAATGCCAGCTTAAGACGCGTATTAGAGCAAATTTAATATCTTCTTACGGTATATATAAATCACTATATTATTTAAGTTTAGGGAAAAGGAGTGTCACCACGTTGATTCAACCCACGGGTGTCATAGGGCAACATCACTGCGAAGAAGGAAGGAAGGCTTGAAACATATTCTACCCCAAACCGTTTGGCCAGAGTGGTATATATAGGGTAAACCTTTATACTAAGGAGGGGCCTGGTGAGTAGGGTTACAATAGTGTAAACGTGCAATTTTTATCCATATATGCAGAGAAAAAAAGTATTTACGTATTAAGAATTTATATATAAACAATTATTTTTACGGGAATTAACGCGATCACTTACTTATTAAAAGGTATTACATACCTCTGATTTGCCTGACCTGAATAAGTAATCGCGTTTATTCCCGTAAAAATAATTGTTTAAATATAGTGGAACGCGAAAATTTAAAAGTTAGTTTAGGAATTTATATTCCGTATCGCGCGGGTCTTTATAAACATACACAAAACGGACACAAAGAACACCAGGACTCAGAACAACAATTTATGGATGACATAAAGCGTTGTCCCTTGTAGGATTTGAACCCAAAACACTTGGCATAGGAGAAAACTTGGCAAATGCTGAAATTGCTAGGCCAAACGAGCAGTTTTTTTTTCAGAGAGTAGTGCGTAGTGAGTAGTAAGACAATTTCGTAATATTCCATTCCTTGAGCCATAGTGTTTGCGCAATAAGATCTCATTTATAGTTTGTTTTTAAGCTTTTGAATTCTTGCAAGCTAAGACTAAAGTATGTGAAATTCCATAGTACAGAAAGAAATGCCTAAAATGTTAATTAAGGCAGCTTACCTGAAATTCCTATTAAGATCTACACCAAATAACTTATGTCGGACATAAGCTTTATTTTTACGCCACATACGATTTTTCGTATGCGTATATTCATATCCGTCGGGGTTTAGAACTGGCATGAAGTACCTGAAATGAATATCATATTGCAAAAGTCTGGCTTATATAAATTATACTATCGGTCAGTAGCTGGAACTTGCTTCAATTCCCCAATTTGTCTATCTCTCTCTAAATCTATCTACCTCTAAAGAATTTCTAAATTATCAAATTGATGGCAATAAGCTAGCTTGCTAACTATGAAAGTTAAAGTTAGAATCGGCAAAATGTTGTTAAATGTTAAATGTCTTTTTTTAAGAATATAGATGTATGTGTGTAATGTATGTAGCTTTTATACCAATCCTTGTTTCTGACGCTCTCAGGTAAGCTATCAAAGTTTCTAGCGATGTGATTGGCGACAAAAGTGCTGACGGCGGGTGCGATCCATTCCCGAGCGTGTATGCCAGCATCAATCCATACTCGCGAGTTTGAAGCATCACTATTCGATATTTTCAGAATCTATAACAACATATTTTATGGATAAAACTTAACATATGTATGATCCTAATATTTTAATTTGAATGTAAGTTTGTTTGCTTGTGATGCTTTCTGTATTTTCTTACTTAATAGTTAAACTGTTTTTAAAAAAGGACATGACGTATTTTTCATTTGATTAAATAAGTTGTTCTCAAAGAAAATTGGCCCAATATCTATATTATCATATTATATCAATAGACCGATGACATCGCCGGCCAGACGTTTCAAGTTTTAATTTTCATCTATCTATATATCTATGATGAATCTATATCTCTATGATGTGAACAAAACATTTCAAAACAATTTGCTCCATGGATCCGAAAATAAAATATTCTGAAATAATTTGAAACTTGCAGGATAGTGTTTATTTTAAAATTAATTTCAAAAGATATAGCATAGCATATATTTACTTACTTTCAAATCTCGGTTTTCTAAAGATTTACCAATCACTCCAGTAGTGCATAGGGATGGATATTCAATCTCCAAATCATCCATAAACTTGTGTATTACTTCCAATCGATGATAATTGTCCCAGTCCATTGGTACTTTAGTGGGATCAGAATCATTTTCTGCTTCAACATGGAAAATAATAATTTAAAAAATAAGCTTCTTTGTCTAAGAGATACAAGAAGAAATTGATAAAAAAACCGACTTAAAAAACATCCAACGAAAACTCCCTGCCTAAAAACACTAAAATACGTAACATAAACTGGCTCTTCATAAATAGCTATGTGACAATTCTTGTCTATACCTAATTCTTTATTCATTTAAATAGTAGTATTCAACGGTAAGATCACGTAGGCACAAAATTGTCTTGGCAGTCCCCAACCCGCACTCGGCCAGCGTAGGGACGTATGGCCTTAACCCTCTCTTGAGAGGAGACCCGTGCCCAGCAGTGAGACATAATGGGTTGTTGATGATGATGATGATTATAATGTCTGCTAGGTACCTAAAATCAGTTTGAAGTTAACTTGAAAGAATACTACTAATCGTAACATACATACATATGACATTTAAATAATTATTCTCCAACTCCTAACCGTTAAGGAGTTGTACCTTACGTCATCAGCGTCATCATCATGAAACGATGACTTCAGACACAAATACCAGAGTAACTTTAGAAAATACACGAAAAACATTGTACGCCTAATATAAATGTAATGCCAAAACAATGAGGTTTTTCTTCGATTTCCCTGGGATCCCATCATTAAATCCTGATATGGTGGCAATGGGACCACCTCAGGGCACCACCACCCTTTTGAAAAAAGAATTTTTACACACTCGGCAGAGTAATCGGTGAACGTACATAAAAATAAAAAATAAAAATACATACAGTGGAACATAGAACCTCCTCCTTTTTTGAAGTCGGTTAAAAAGTATAACCCGACTACCTGAAAACTTTTGATACAATTTATATAACATGGGTGACATATTACCCGAGTCATTATTACTTTACTGACACCTCATTTATTAAAATCGGTTCAGTAGTTTAGGCGCAACGGTGGAACATTCAAACATAAAACTCGTTTTTTGGCTTCGCAGGAGTTGGTTATAAATAAAATAACTTTTAATTTATGTTTAATGGGACTTATCTCATCATAAAAAGCATGCTTTGGACGTGTATACCAAAAAAGGTGGTGTACTCTTAAAAAAAAGAAAAATATGCTTAATAAAAATGCGTTTACAAGAGTCATAAATTGCAATGACTGACATTCAATCAGCAGGGTGCACAATAATAAGCGGTGCATCTCCATATAGTGGTATGAAATACCTGAACCTTTTCTCTAATCGATCATTTCATTAGACGGATAAGAAAAAAATGTTACTAATGTTATAAAACTAATATAGTTACCGAGAAATGTAGATAGATATTGTAGTTCTATTACTGCTCTTACCTTTACAATTGTCAGGTAAATAGTCATTTATTGTGCACAGGATGGGTTTACTTCGAGTCGAATATGCTGAGTTTTTATTCCTTGTTTTGTAAATAAATTCGTCAACCACGTAATGTTCATTTCGGAATTCATGAGCTGGAGTGTTTTCGATTTCATAATACTGTTCAAAGGCTCGGATTTCTTTCGAAGAAATTACTTTAAAATTTTGTTTGGACCTCGTTGAACGATATCTTTCAGTAGATGATGATCTACGGGAACTGCTTTGTGGCATTGTGATAAATATTCTTAGTGTATAATTATATAATTTAAGTTCGATCCATGTGTATGTACTTATTTCTGGATTGTATTTTTATATTTTGTAGTACAAAGTTACGGTAGTGTTATGACATTTTGATTTATCATGCTAGCGGTTTTATTCATAGAGGTAAGAAGTTTTATCATAGACGTAGAATTTGAGTACATTGTTTGACAATTAGACGATCAAATTAATAGTATAGGTATTTAAATTTATACTTTTGTAGTTCAATATGAATAACAAAAACCATAGTTATTTGTTATACAAAAGTGCAAAGTTGCTTTTTAACCGCGTGCTCAATTTTGACGACTGAACAAGTAAAGGATTCTAAAATTGAATCACGAGCGCAGCGAGTGATTAAAAAAATAAAAAAAAATTAAAAAGCGCTAGCGAGGGAATCAAAAGGGTACGAGGTGAAAAATCTTGGCACTCGAGTGCAACACGTAACTTTTCATCCCACCTCAGCGCGGAAATGACTAAATGCAAAAAAACATTTATAATCACAATATACTTTTGCGCATTATTAACAATTTCAGTCAGTTCTGTTGGCGTCAAATAAACTTCCTCGTCGCTAAATTACAAATTTTTGATTTTTCACTTGTTTTCAAGTTTTTTGTTTTCTACCGACTTCCAAAAGGAGAAGTTTCGCAATTTGACCTGGTACCAGTCATCATATGAGTATAAATAACAAACACTTTAATTATTTATTGTTTTAGTCTTAAACTATTTTAAGAGTCTTCTCCTTTTCACATACAATATAGATGATTGACGTCATAGTAAGAGAGTAGAGTTCAAGAGGCTCGAACAAAAGATTCATCTGATTTCAAAGAGATCGTTAAAGCATTTTTCACATTGAATACTAAGTCAGGGTTGGCAGTTAAGTACTTAGCGAGCGTCGCGACGCGACAGTGGCCCATAAGCAGCGTCTAATGAAAAACAAAGCTGAGACATCGTACATACTGTTAGGCAGAAGTACAACTGACTTTTTTGAAGTGAAAACTTCTTTAGCCGCATCGAGCTCTTTTTGTAGGAGTAAATCTTATGAGTTCACGTCACCGCGTCACTGACATGCTGCCGTCACGAAACTTCTTTGGCCGCGTTAAACACTTTTTCGTATGGGAAAATCTTATGGGTTCGTATCACCGACATGCTAATGTTTGTTGTTGAAAATTATTAAAATTAAATTAAATTACACATTATGAAATTTCTAATTTTTCACTTCTATCGGTAGTCCTTATGACTACGAAATTTTTTTCATATATAAATATTTCGAGTAATTAAAATCTTACTGGTATGATGATCAGGCTTTTTATTTTTTTTTAAATTTAATGTTTACTTCATTTTTTATTCCAATATTGGTGTGTTGTTTGCATTGGCCTGGGATTTTCTATGTATATTATATATTATGATTGCGTCGTTGGTCTAGCGGTTGGCATATGCGACTGCTTATCTTGAAATCTCGGGTTCAAATCTCGGGTCGGGATAAAAAGTGTTATTGAGATTTTATGATTATAGAAATGCTTAATAACAGATTGAATTTTGGATGTTGGGTTCTTAGCCCCTGTGCCATGTAGAGCACGTAAAGTCATCGGTCCTGGGCCTGATTTCTAATCAGTAGTATCGGATAACCGTTCATCGGGTTGTGAGAATGAGGGAACAGAAAGTGCACCTCTGCTTGCGCACACACTAGTGCACCATAATATTTAGTACGTAGTTGGCTGGTCTCCGTTGAGATTGGCCACCGTAGTCGACATCGGCTAGAAGAACATCGTTATACCTATGTTATGTTTAGCACCCCACCTAAATTAAGCATTTTTTTTAATAAACAATTGCGTTCACACCACTTCAATATTTCCTATTGCTGTAGCTATATATTCGACTTTGACACATGAAATTCGTTCTTTGTAAGTGGTGTGGATCTCTTCGAAGTAATCACTGAAATGAAATTTATTTATTTAATTACATCGCCTGCGCGGTTGCCTAACGTTTGTTTGATTTTAATTGTCATATCTATACTAATATATAAAGCTGAAGAGTTTGTTTGTTTGAACACGCTAATCTCAGGAACCGCTGGTCCGATTTGAAAAATTCTTTCAGTGTTAGATAGCCCATTTATTGAGGAAGGCTATAGGCTATAAATCATCACGCTAGGGCTAATAGGAGCGGAGCACCAATGAAAAATGTTGCGAAAACGGGGGAAAATTATCACACTACGGGCAATAGAAGACGCAAACGAGGTTGCGTGGGTCGGCTAGTTAAGTACAAAAACCTTCTTGTCATCTTGCATTCTGAATTAAATACTTCATAAATTATAACTGGTTGTAAAGTGCCGTTTAACACATTTAGTTGATACATTTTTGATAATACTACTTTACATATTACGAATTTATACTTAAACTAGCTGACCCTATAGCCTTCCTCGATAAATGGACTATCCAACACCGAAAGAATTTTTCAAATCGGACCAGCGGTTCCTGAGATAAGCGTGTTCAAACAAACAAACAAACAAACTCTTCAGCTTTATATATTAGTATAGATTATTATTTTTTATACTTTATAAAACAAGTAAGTAATACTTCTGTACTATCCTGCACTGTGACAGAGTCCACCGCTTTACCACCCCTGTACACCCACTTCGTGCTTACATTTTGCGACTAATTGTTAATCTCTGTATATTTCTTGAAAATCAAAGCAAAATCGACTTTCTTACTACGATATATTAGCGATAAAAGTTTGTTAGGATAAATAGTTTTTATATAAGTATCGTATATCAACTAGAATAACTAATTACACGAATAAGATACAATGTAAAGATTTTATTGATATCTCAAGAAGATGCTGTCAGTATTTCCCCTTCAAAGTTCTGATTACTCTATCCACCATCATATGATACTTTAAGCAGATTTATTTTAGGGTTTTTCAAGGATTAATCAATCATATGCGGGGTGCTTTCTATTTTGTCATTATATGTCATAAGTGATCCTGCTTAAACATAAATGTATGGGAATCATTTAATTTTTGTTTGAATTTTGGCATTACATTTAAAACTCCTGTTCTCTTTTACTTGACGACCCTTGCGAGATCTCCCCACATGTTGCAAATCATCAAGTTGTCAATGTAGATAATGAAACTTTCAACTATATAAGAAAATCAGCTATAGCCTAATCTTTGTCATCAATTGCGTGTAGTTTGTACGCAATGATGATACCTTATCAATATAGTTTCTAGTGTTAAATTAAGGCAAGTAGTATTTTTTAAATTGAATTCATTTCTTCTCGGTTTTTAATAAGAAATGATTACGAGTAGTGTATTTTAAATTAATAAACTAACTTCTCAAATACACTGCTAGATGCTCATAAGATTACTTATTAGTCTCTGACATCATATATATTTTTTTTAGGTTTTTGGAGAATTGATTTAATGAATGAATAAATTTATTGCTTGGATAAAGAAGTTCTTCTTAATTAATCTTCAAATTTTTTTTGTCGTAAGATTTTTTTTCAGAGATATATGTTCAAAGGAGCACAATCTTAGGATCTAATCCGTACTAATTAATTCTTAAGAAAAAATACGTCACATGAGTGATCAGGGTAAATGTAACGAGCTTAACAAGCGTCTCTGAAGGGTGAAGTCGAGGGGGTACAGGGTCGTTGGGCGGCATTCAGGGGGACACAATTAAAAAGATAAACGCCCGTAAGAACGGGCCGAGGTGACAGTTGGGCGTTGCGCAGTTTGGGGTACACCGTCTGGTTAGCGGGCTACCGACAATTCTTGAACGTTACTACTGGTTTTCACTCTCAGATTTTGGTGCATGAACTAGATTCTTTAAATCACTCAGTGGTTTATCCTCAAACTCAAATGTCATTGTTATGTTTTTTTTTTTTTTTTTTTTTTTATTTAAATAGGGGGCAAACGAGCAGACGTATCACCTGATGGTAAGTGATTACCGCCGCCCATGGACACCCGCAACACCAGAGGCGTCACAGGTGCGTTGCCGGCCTTTTAAGAAGGAGTACGCTCGTTTCTTGAAGGTTTGAAGGTCGTATTGGTCCGGGAATACCGCAGGCGACAGTTCATTCCACAGTTTTGCTGTGCGAGGCAGAAAGTTTCTTGAAAAGGGCACCGTTGTGGACTGCCAACCATCTACATGATGGGGATGAAAGTTTTGTCGCGTAGGACGATGGCGGAAAGAGGCGGCAGGGATCAATCCGAACAATTCCTCGGAGCACTCCCCATAGTAGATGCGGTAGAAGATGCACAGCGAGGCAACATCTCTACGCAGCGCCAAAGAGTCTAGCTGAATTGAAAGTTCTTGGCAGTCGACGATTCGAGCCGCCCTCCGTTGAATGCGATCCAGAGGGAGGAGCTGGTACTGGGGTGCACCCGCCCAAAGATGAGGACAGTATTCCACATGCGGCCGAACCTGCGCTTTATAAAGCATGAGGCGGTGAGCCGGTGTGAAATACTGTCTCGATCTGTTGAGCACGCCAAGCTTCTTTGAGGCCAATTTGGCCTTATCCTCCAAATGGTCACAGAACTGGACTCCACTCGAAATGTCGACTCCAAGTATCTCAATGTTGGCTGAGGCAGATAGGGGAGTGTCTTCAAAGCGAGGACATACGACCCACGGCAGTTTTTTAGCGGTGAACGCGCAAATTTGTGTCTTTGTGGGGTTAAAGTGGACTAAATTGAGTCTACCCCAATTTGAGATCTTTTCGAAGGAGGTCTCAACTTCAGACACAAGTTTGTTTCGACTCTCAATGACGTTTTCCCGAGAAATATTAGCGCGGCCGGTGTAGAGAGCATCGCCCGTGCTGTCATCCGCATAACAATGAATGCCACTAATTTGCAGCATGTCATTAATATGGAGGAGGAACAAAGTAGGCGATAGCACACAGCCTTGCGGGACACCAGCATTCACAGATATGGAGTCAGAGCATTCACCGTCGACTACGACCTTTATGCATCTATCTGCTAGAAAGCGACCCATTCGCATAATTTCTCGGGAAGCCCATAGGAAGGGAGCTTCGAAAGAAGCGCTTTGTGCCAAACTCGATCGAAGGCCTTCGCGATATCCAAACTAGCTGCCAAGGCTTCCCCCTTAGTCTCAATCGCCTGTGCCCAGCGATGTGTCAGGTATACTAGAAGATCACCAGCTGATCGACCCTTACGGAAACCGTACTGCTGGTCACTGAGCAGATGGTGATCCTCTAGGTACCGCAGGAGTTGATGGTTAATAATGGACTCCATTATTTTCGAGAAGAGGGAAGTTATGGCTATCGGTCTGTAGTTGGATGGATTTGAGCGGTCGCCTTTTTTAGGGATCGGGTGGACCAATGCTGCCTTCCATGATGTCGGGACTACACCAGAAGAGTAGGAGAGCCGAAAAAGACGCGTTAAGACCGGTGCCAACTCTGGAGCGCACATCTTCAACACAATAGGAGGGATTCCATCCGGGCCACTCGACTTATGGATATCAAGGGATAAAAGTGCTAAGCGTACTGAGCGTTGGTGGAACTGGATATCCAGCATACGGCTCTCGCACCGCGGTATGGTAGGTGGCTCCTGTTCCCCATCATCCAAGGTCGAGTTCGACGCAAAGTGTTTTGCCAGAAGATCGGCTTTCTCCTTTGCGTCATAGGTCAACGGGTTATCTCCTATGTGCAGAGGTGGAAAGGATGGCTTACAGAAGTTCCCTTCAATAGCCTTGGCAAGAGACCAGAATGCCCGTGTTCCCGAAGGAAGACGCTCAAGCCTCTCGCCAATCCTAGAGATGTGCTCAGACTTCGCCCTTGCAATGTCTCTTTTGAAGGACCTGGAGGCAAAGTTGTACTTCTTTTTCAGAGCGCTGGTATTTTGATCCCGTACCGCCACCGCGCCAGCCCAGGCTTGGTAAGCCTCCTGCTTCATGCGAGAAGCTTTTCTGGAAGATGGACCAAACCAGGGCCGACACTTGCCACCGATGGGGACCACAGAGGATGGAATGTAAAGGTCCATACCCTGCAGCACAACATCAGCAACAGAATCAGCGGCGGTGTTGGGATTATCCGGCGAGAAGCACAACTGTCTCCAAGGGTAGGACGCAAAGAAGGACCGCATTCCATCCCAATCTGCTAACCTGTAGTGCCACACACGACGATTGCGTGCAACTCGCGCTCGCGGTGAGCGTGTGATAGGCATTGTACTCCGAACAAGGCAATGGTCTGAGGAGCCAAGTGGGGCGTTAACGAATACGCGGTTACCGTCCGGATGAGAAGTCAGCAGAAGGTCCAACAGTGAAGGATTCTGACCCTCCACATCTGGGACTCGCGTGGGTGTGGTAACCAGTTGTGTCAGGCCATATGCCAGGGCGAAGTCATGAACAGATCTCCCCGCATGATCAGTTTTACTGGAACTGAGCCAGTCGGCGTGGTGGGCATTAAAATCGCCAAGTACGACGATCTCTGCGGAGGGGATCTGCTGCTGCACGAAGTCTGTAGCCATCTGGATGTGCTCAATGAGTCGGTCAGTTTCGGCATCACCGCTATGGGACCTATAGAGGCACGCATAGACGCGAGGGTGGTCGTCGCTGTCTACACGAAGCCATAAGATGGAGAGGTCCCTACCTTCAAGGTTGCTGAGGCGACGAGAGCTAATATCGTCTCTGACGTACACACACACTCCGGCCTTAGTTATGAAGAAGTGTTCAAGTCCGTACCCAGGGTATGTGAGGTAGGATGTGTCCGCTGGAGACGATATCTGCGTCTCTGTCAAAAAGAGCAAGGCTGGCTTTGCTGTCTCGAGGTGGTGATGGACAGCATCCAGATTACTATGCAATCCCCTGATGTTGCAAAAGTCCACGACCAGCGTGGTAGGGGGTGCCATGATCTTACTGCTCTTACCCCGAGCATAATTGAGCGTAGTTTTGCCCCCCCCAGAATACGAGGGGCAGCCTGGGCATCCCCGCTCAGGCGTGTTGTGTTCTGAGTGCGGACGCTCAGAGAGGGATTCTCCAACGCTAGCGCAGTTGGTACCTTCCTGGGGTAGCATGTGTTTCAACTGCGCCATCATAGGGGGGATTGGGGGGTGGGCCTCCGGTAACCTCACTCACTCGGTGAAACACAGCGAAAGCGCTATTTCACACCGGTTTTCTGTGAGGCCGTGGTATCACTCCGGTCGAGCCGGCCCATTCATGCCGAAGCGTGGCTCTCCCACGTAAAATTATGTTACGTATGTTCTTGATTAAGATAGAATTACATTAGTTTTATATTTGCAACGCGCCTTTTCAAAAAGATAATAATCAAATATTAACATATCAGTTTTGTACCTCTTTATAACGGATAGTGTTCAGAATTCTTCGTGTACCGAAAACTTAAATAATGGATTCAGTTCATATCATTCAGATCAGCATCATAATCAACAGGCTTTAACATCCACTACGGGTCATAGGTATCTTCTTAGAAAGAAGGTTTTGGCCTACTATACCACGCAGTCATTATTTCGTGGATACTTTTATTCTCCATATGAATGCCCACGAGTAGGAACAAAATAAAACTCAAGGGCAAGTGAACAACTGGGAAGAAGTAAGAAAGAAGTAGATATGTAGGCATTTGTATTTCAGATAAACTTTATTAGCTACACTGGTACAGAAAATCAACATAAAATGACAGCATGCTATCGTGTTTCGTTGGTGAGTGCGAGATCGGAGGCTCAATGATGTAGAAGCATCACTAGCCCGCTATGGGGTGGGTCACCATGCTGCATTGTTGCATTGTCTGCATTCGCAGTATGGTGACCACCACTCTTGGATTCTGCTTATGCTTTCCATCAGGCAGAGTAGAGTCATTTCGGCAGGGTCAAATATAAAAAAAAACATAAATTATTTGATAACAACGGTAAATTCGCATTTTATGCGAGCTTTATGTTTATAGTTACAGACAAGGCATTGAAATGCTGTTTAAGCAATGTCCTTTTCAGATTTTATGTTTCGTATTTTAGGTACGTCACTAAAATCGATGAATCTTAAAAACCCAAGTAATAATGAAAAATAACTATGTTTCGGTGACAACAACTTAGATTCAAAACTCGAATGAAAAGTTCTACTGTTGTCGAGAACAGATGGTAGGAGTTTGTTTCATTAGTGAGGAGTGCATGGGCGACGCGAGGGTGTTCGAGGTGCTTACACAAAATATCTGATTACATGTAATTATCGAACTCAAGCTCATTGCGCTATAACTCTTCATTATAATCACATTGTGCCTACAGTATAAATTCGATATAGTTAGGAAAAGCTGCAGTCGAGGTAAGGAATTACTCCTAGTGGGAGATAAGTATGTTTTCAAAAATAACGAGTAAGTACATATTGTTTTTTTAAGTAAAACTTCTATGGGCGCGTTGAGCACTTTTTGGGAAAAAAAAGGGTGAAACTCGCGTCATCGTCACCGCATGCTTCCCATGAGCTATTATTGTATAGGTATTGTGTATATGTACATAGGTATACCTCCGTGCGTTATTAGTGTACATTAAATGTATACAAAGAGTATAGTTCTCTACAAATATGTATGCATATGTGTACTTAGTTTTCACTTCTTTCGGTAGTCGCCAAAGATTGCCATGCATTCTATTTTTAATTCGTCAAATGAATAATGAGTACAAATACTTAAAGCTATGAATGTGTAATACTTTAGAGGTCTTGGTCATCAGGGATTTCCTTTCGAGGTTTCTGGATCTGGTTTCCGAACTTCAGTACCCGAGACGGTGTGCGGTTTTAGTCGATTCGAGTCCGACATAGCCACCGTCTGCATCCGAGGGGATTTCCGCACAATAAAAAAGGGGTCTTGGTCTTCTCTATGGTCTTGGTACAGCAAAGTCTCAGGTACTGAAAATTTTTAGGTTGTACGTTATGTTTATTTGCTGTATTTTTAAGTGTTAACGTTTTATGGCTATAATACTATATTTATTTACTTAGAAAAAGTAGAAGTAGCAATGTAGTAACAATAGGTACTTAAATTTAATAAATAAGAAGTTTACTTCCTCATTTACTGATCTAACTGCATTATAAACCGACTGCGAAAGAAGAAGGGTTATGTTTTTCGTGTCTATGTATGTATTAATGACACAATTATATATTTCGTCAGTGGTATGTATATTTCTTTGGCACGCCCTAGATTCTAAACGGTTTGTCGTATTTTTATGTGAGTGGCGTTAATAGATTCGCTTTAGTCGTGAGGGTGACACGGGGGACATCAAAATAAAAAAAAAGTATAAAAAACTGAATTTAATAAGATGGCAGATATTGACTCAGTCGACTTTTTTATTAATCATTGTGATCTATTTACATATGTACTTATAAAGGATTGTTATGATAAAGTACACTTAGTTGGTAGTCCTTTTATTTTAGTGCCATAAGTCCCTACCTTTTCAATTAATATTATTAATAACTTCGCATATTTCATACACGCCATCTGATCGCTAACTAGGCAGTATGTCCTATGTCAACCAGACAGCTGATATTTATACTTTTGTATTTCTAATATAAATTAAAACAAAGACGCCGAACTAATAATCGTTCTTATCATACAATTATTTGTCATACGCCTCATTAAGGATCACAAACTATTTTTTGACCAACAGCCCGTCGAACTCAGTTATGTCATATCTTAGGAATATATCAAGTGCCGCAGGGGACATTACAAACGTGCATGAAACTGACACAAAGAACAACCTGATTTAGAACAACAATTTGTATATCACACAAATTGTCACTTGATTTGAAGGCACAACATTTAACACAGTAAGTTAGGCGGCATAGCGATCGCTTAATCCACTACGCTATCCATGCGCTTTCTATTAATATTGTACATTTAAACTTGAACAGAAGCCAAAGCTGTTTTCTACCCTTAAGGTGAATTTTCATTCGTCTATTATATTTGATGCTGTTACGAGCGTAACGTAAATATTTTATATTAAAAACTCCTTTTCTATCCCTAGCCAGGTAACAAATGACATGCTTTTAGATTTCAGTTTCGTAGCTCATTAGAAGTTTATGGTTTACATCCAAATGCCATAGATGACACAGTTTAAATTGACATTGACATTTAAATATACGTCGGTTTTGGTATAAAATTTACAATATATTTTGTCGATCAAAGACTTCATAATACTTAAGGTAGTAATAGGAAGTCTTTGGTAGCTAAATTAAAATATTAATATTCGAATCAAAATTTCAGTAGGGTCCTTAGGATTGCACGGGGCATTTTTACAAATGCCCAGTGCCAATAATATTTGTCAAAGTGGCACGAAGAGACGTAAGGTATCAAATATGGGATGTAAAATGTGTAAAAGAAGGACAAAGGACCTTTTTGAAAAATTTGGACAGCAAAGGCGGTAAGTATAGCAATTAAAGTTGGTCGATATAGCAAAATAAAATATTTCATATAATACTGGAAAGTCTAAACCATCTAGAGCATATAACTTGGTCTGGTTATAGATTATTAGGTTCCCTATTTCACTTGTTTAGATGACTGGTAGATTATTACCTTCGTTAAATTATTTTCTTATAATATTGAGGAGAAACGAGCAGTCATGTCACCTGAGCTTGACTACGGTATTCAAAGTCAAGGTCAACGCCTTAGGCTACATACGACTGAAGAGACACTAGCAAATTGCCGCTTTTTAATTTGGGCTAAAAAACTTTACTCACACGGTAAAAAGTAATGATAAAATTGTTCAACTGTCGTAAGAGCCAACTAAGGGAGCAAATTACTCGGAAAAATAGCACTGGAAAGGGAAGAAAAACTTGAGGCATATCCATTTCAATTCGTCCAACTAGCGTGTTACAGTAAGCCGAAATTGCCATTCTAAACGAAGATAGAAATATTTAGAGCTGTTGGCGATAGTAATATTAACTTTCCTAAACAATAGTTCCTAAGTAACAAGCAGTTCAAAAGTGTATGATCCTTGATTTTCAGCAATAACAATAAACAGAGATGACAAAGGTCGAACAGAAGTAATGGTAAATGGGTCGAGGGTACTGCACGTGAAGAACTTATTGCGCTCCAGGGACATAGATTATGAAGTGGTTACCAATGATATCTTTTCTACCCAATATGCAATGGGTACGTTACCCAAACGTGTGCGCAGCCCTGATCCTAGGCGAAATCGAATACAATTGCCTATCGGTACTATTTTATTATTTCCTCTAGTGTGTTTTATAACTTGTTTATTGATTACCAGCATTTGCTACTCCGACACACATAGATCAGTAGACTTAGACTTAGAACTACTCACTGCATCTAGAAGTGAGTCACTAGAGAATAATGTAGATCCAACTGATTCATCATACGTCTTATCGGAGCGGTATCGGAGGTGATAAAACATCCTTCAGTGCCATCTGCATCTACATCGCGCAATAAACGCTATTGAAATGAAGGTCCCTTTTACAATAATTATCATTTTTATTTAAGAATTTATAGAACTTAATTTTGTAGTTTAATAGATCAAAATGTGACGAAGACATTAAAAAATATTTTATTTTTGTTACATCTTACGTCTACCCATATGTTTTGCATTATTTGAAAATTAAGCTTTTTATAGTAATTATTATTTTTTGAAGTCATAATTTCTCAGTGTTTCTGTCTATTTCAGTGACACCATTTTCATTCACAGGCACTTCTCGATTATTAGATTGGGCAGATTTTTACCCTCTGCCCACAATTTATAATTTTTTGGATGAATTAGAAAAAACATTTCCTTCAACTTGCACTGTATCTGTTATTGGAAAAACAGTTGAAGGCTTAGATATAAAGGTATGTTTATTCAAAGGCCTACCCGATTTACTTATAGTAATGTTAGATTTTCTCCTGCGTAACGTAAATGCTGAGATTCAATGGTAAGGAGGTATAGTAGGTATATAATATTACTAATTGTTACGCGCGGCTCTACCCACGTGTATGTTGGTTATCGCGGCAAACAGTAGCCTATGTGTTATTCTGATATATAACCTATTTTACCGTAAAGTTTCATACAAATCCGTTCAGTAGTTTTTGCGGTAAAGAGTAATAAACATTCATCTATCCAACCATCCATACTTACGAACTATCGCAATTCTAATATTACTAGGAATTACTGTAAAGTTTCATCCAAATCCGTTCAGTACTGTTTGCGTGAAAGAGTAACAAACATCCAGCTATCCATCCATCCATACTTACAAACTTTCGCGTTTATAATATTAGTAGGATCATAATTATAATGCAGATTCTTAAAATTAATAAACATTATTATGCAAAATTATAGCTTCCTTACGTTTATAATGTTACCTCCTCAGATATCCTTCAATTCATGTTTTTTATTCTGCTCCGTCCAAACAGAAGTTAGGTATCGATGTTATTGATAATATTCTAATATGTGCTACAACGCTAATCGCGTAGCAGTAGGTGCATATCGAAGAATAATAGAAAAATCGAATTTATTCCTATAGTGATTAATGTTATAATTGCGTGCATTTAGAATAATGCCATCTGTTTTTGAATAGCTTGCAATGAAGTATTCTTAATTTCAAGATTACAAAACGTTGTAGGTTCTGCTTCCCTTATTGCAAAATAACTCTTAACATTACGCGAGAAGATATATTATCAAACGTGTGACTTGATATATTGTAGGCTAGTTTTGAGCAAAATACAAATATCAAATGAAAACAATTTGTTATTAGCATGCAATAAAAAATAGCCCTTTCATTTATCTGTGTTTGGCGACAGTCGTTCCGTTGTAAATTATGACACATAACACTTCTACGTATATCTTTCTGTTCTGTGGTAGCTACTATTTCACGGTGTTAAGGAACTCACTAAAAAAGGCTGAAAACTTTGAAATCAATAAAAAAAAATACTTCATTACTTTATGAACTAAAACTGACATTTTCCGGCTGCTTTTTGCCTACGGTATCTCAATAATATATTTTTAGATTTTTTCTCATATACGATAAAATACCCTATTAAAACAAAAAAAAAATACAATCTCACTCATACACAAACACATCCTGTATAAGTGTACTGTTATACTTTGACAGAGAGGAACACTTACGTATGGCTACTCTCTGCCGTATTGCTGTATGGTGACATAGAATTAAATAGTCGTTATAACCTACTTAATATACATTCACATAGTTTCTATTCAATAATATACCTTAATACTATTTTTTACAGTTACTAAAAATATCTAACAGCAATGCAAATAACACTGGTGTATGGTTAGATGCTGCGACGCACGCAAGGGAGTGGATTGGCACATCAGTTGTCACATTCATAGCTAATTACATAGCCAGGAAATTTTCAACCTTACCGGAATATATCACAAACAAGGATTGGTAATGTATTATTAGTATAAAGTATTCTTTATGCCCAATGCAAAAAGAGGGATGTTATAAGTTTGACATCGATATTTGTCTGTCTGTGTGTGTGTGTGTGTCTGTCTGTGGCATCGTAGGTCTCAAACGGATGGATTGATGCGGTTTTTTCATTTAAAGCCAGTTTCCTTGCAGTAGTTCTTAGCTATGTTTGGTTAATATCGGTCCAGCAGTGTAAGAGTATCAGCTCTTTTTCAAAATGTCTAAGGTATTTCTGGCGTATGATTACTCGATTAAGTGCTTGCGTAGGGTTTTTTTTTAATTTTAGCTTGTAGTTGCTATTCTTAACTTGAAAATAATGTAATGTATCTTCTTAAACAGTTAGAATATTTTAGATTTTGCCAGAGACAAGTACATTCTCAGTAATTTTTCAGGTACTTTCTGCCAGTGGTTAATCCAGACGGTTTTCAATATTCACATTTGCATGATAGAATGTGGCGCAAAAACAGAGCTCTCTACGGAAGAACCGTTACGGGCGTGGATTTGAATCGTAATTTTGGGTAAGTGTTTTCATTTTTATTTACTACCAGCGCACGTAACGGCGTGAAAAAGCATCTTATTAGGCCTCCATAGTGTATGTCACCATTCTGCATTGTCTGCATTACCAGTGAGTGCACTCAGTCACATATTGTTGTGCGCATTATAATTAGAAATGTCTTTTTATAGATATTGTTGGGAAAATACTGGCGCTGAACCTACGGCTATCGACCCGTATAGTATAAATTATCGAGGTCCATCTGCTTTTTCTGAACCAGAAACAATAGCCATAAAGGTATGAACTTCTTCCATATATATCATTCATCATTCATATCAGGCAGGACCTACGAATCGATAATTGGTTCACCTTAGAATCGGGTTGTCATAGTGTACGAATGTAATGTGTATGTATGTATATTTATATAAATATATATGTATTTGCTTCGTGTATATTCTCTATATGTATATGTATGTGTATGTTTATTTTTATGTGCTTTGTTTGTTTTTATTGATCATGTAACCTCTGTGCACCACCTACCTTACTAGATTTCTAAACCACCCTAAGGTTGACTGGAAGAGAATGCCTTGGGCATTAAGTCCGCCAATGTACAAATTTGCATAAAGTTTTTAATAAATAAATACATATACATCCTAGAACACTTTTGGCGTCATGCACGTAGCGTTACATGTCCACGTCCCTCACTACATGCATTTTTTTTTATTTATGCGTAAGTTAATCTATGTTTTGTATGGACGTTTTTTAACCGACTTAAAAAAAAGGAGGAGGTTTCCCAATTCGACCGTATACATTTTTTTTTGTGTGTTCGCGGATAACTTCGTCCTTTATGAACCGATTATGATGATTATATTTTTAATGGAAAGGAGATGTTCCAACGGTGGTACCATGATAAGGACATCAATATCTGATGATGGCATCCAAGAGAAATCGATTCGAACCTTGAAGTCATTTTATTTTTGTTAAAATTGTACTTGTACGAACAACGTTAGTCAATAGTAATTATTATATCTGTGTATAATTTTTAACACGCTTTTATTAGCTTCATTTTGTAAACTTGTTTGTATGTAACTGACCACAGTAAGCATGTTATTAATTTTACTATAGTTATTTTATCAGTAACTGCCTCGTTAGTCTAGTGGTTATCGTAAGCGACTGCAGATCAAGAGATTTTGGGTTCAATTCCCGGGTCGGACTGCTGTTGGAATTTTCTTACTAGAAATTCTTAATAGCAACTCGGAGTATGGAAAAAGGCGGTGTTTCCCGCCCGTGCCTCGGAGAGCGCGTTAAGCCGTTGGCCCCGGTTGTCATGAACGTCTATGGCAATCGTTATTGTGACCTCAAATATACTGACAACTTATTCAACATTCGAATTCAGTTCACCCTCAGGGTTGAGGGGGTCCGATGCCAGTTGCTCTATAGAATAACTGATATTCAGATAAAACCAGTTGAACTAGTAGCCGATCCCAAATAATCGTGGAAATAATAAAGGCTAGGAAGATGATGATCATTCAATCAGTGATATTTGCATATAATAATGATATTCGCTGAAATGTCGCGCCGCGCCGCACCGCGCACTTGCTACAGTGTCACTTTAGAGGATTTGTTTTAATAGCATGCCACTATATTATTTTCATTTTACAGGATATCATTCTGTACTCCGGCACTCCGTTTAAAGTCTTCTTGACATATCACGCATGTAGTGAAGTTATTGCGTTTCCTTGGTGTAACACGTCCGATCCATGTCCTGATTACGTTAACTTATTAGAAGGAGGAACTACTATGGCTAAGGTACGATGTGCATTAATTTTAATTCGGAATTAGTATTTTTTTCTAACGATTTCGTGGTGTTTCAGGCTATGTACGAGACGAATGGCCGCATGTACAAAGTTGGAAACTTCAAAGATATCATGTACCAAGCTTGTGGGACAAGTATTGATTGGAGTTATGGAACAGCCCATATACCTTTTTCGTATCTTGTGGAACTAAGGAGTAAACAAGATCGTTTCTTACTGCCCAAGTGTGAAATTTTGGATTGTTGTAAAGAAGCACTAAACGGTGTTATTGCTTTAATGGATTTTGTTGATCGTAAGAAGTGTCTAAACTGTACCATAATTACTAAAGCTCTTCGACAATAGAATTGTAATGCTTGAACTTAATTTATAAAGTGCAAAGTACTATGACATAAATATAGAAAACTATCTAAAAACCAAACACGATTTTTATTACCAGCGCAAAACGCTCTTGTCAGTTTTACTGCATCAAAAACCACACATTGACTAGTACAAAAGATTACAATTTTTAATTTCACAGGCGGCACAAATTCAAGTAAAATTAGTTGCTTAATGCTCATCTACATATTCCATAAAACTGCTAAGACCGTTCCAGATTTCAATGCAAGTTTCTATAATTTGATCCTTTGGTAATCTGAATTTGTATTTTCTACTTCTCAACTCAACCATGTACGAATATGGTATCTTCGCTATAGAATAGCTCCAGTCTGTACTGGTACCGCAGGCGTTATAAGTCAGGTCTTTTGTATTTCCCACTTTATAACTTATTCCATTTGTTTCATATATTGCCTGAAAAAAGATTGAGGTTAAATACTTTAAACATGAATATTTTAATGTAATAGTAAATTTGATGAATTCCTGTCGAAAATAAAATAACTTAAAATCTGACATGTCATTGCCAAATTACTGATAAATACAGGGTTGGATTATCTTCATTACATTTGGGTTTGATTTTGAGCTGCATTTAAAATTTAGATAATGTTCATTCGAATTAAGAATCGCACTTTAACTTGTCAAATTTCAAGGTAATTTTTTAGAACCTTCTGCTTAGGGTTAGGGTTTTATCTTATCGTCACTATTTTTTTAATGCAAATGAACTATAGCTAGCTTACTATGACGCTAGAAGCTGTACATGGCACATCAGTATTACTTAATAATTATGAGTCTATTCTACCAGCCTATAATCTCTTACGTGCAGTTACCCTGGACATCACCGCACCACCTTCAAGTAAATTCAAATAGTCTGGTGGAATTTCATTCCGACAGCCCCAAGGAAAAATTATAAGCTCGAAGTAACTATGGAAAGATAAAAATACTTTGAAAGGAGTTGTTGATCCCAGAATTGTGTCCTAAAAATAATATTAACCAGGTAAATTATTTCAATTTAAGCAAACAATTTTAATTTGTTATTTTAAAAAATACATAGATTGTACCCTGACTGCCATTGATTCAGGTTCTGAAAAAGGTTCCGGGCCTCTGTAGAACACGCTTGTTGGTTCATTAGATGAACCTTCTTCACCGTTATTCCCCCAACCATAACTGGAAGGAATTAGAAGTTACTCGATCGAATTCGTTCATATAGGAAGAGAGTCTTAGACTTCATAGTATTAATATTTTCTAAAATAAAAAGTTAACTAACTCACCTAAAATTTCTATTGAGATCGACTCCGCAACATTTTCCCCCGTGCCTCGCCCTATTCTTTCTCCACATGCGATCACGTGTGTGAGTGTACTCATAGCCATCTGGATTTAGGACTGGTACAATATGCCTTAAATACAAATAAATTTATATCTTCTTATGTATAAAAATCAATTGCTGTTCGTTTGTCTCGCTAAAACTCGAGAACGATCGGGCCGATTTTGCTAATTTTGGTTTTGAAATGTTTGTCGTAGTCCAGGAAAGGTTTAAACAGTGAAAAAAATAAAATAAAAACAACTTCATAATATAAATGTCACGTGTGCTAAATCTATATAGTTATCCAATTGCCTAGTAAAAATTTGATACTAATAAATAATATTTCGGACATCTAATGCGCAACGCCACCGAGGTAGTCTAAATAAAAATATAGCATTGAGTATTTAAAGAAAAACAATGTAAATTGAAATAATTACCTATTGTATGGCTAGCGGCTAGTAGTGTCGGCTTTACCCAAACAAATTAATAATAATGAGGCTATAAATCGAGTTCAAGAGTTAAAATGATAAAACGAAAAGTTTCTTAGATTACCAGTCTTTGTCAGTGATCGATGGTGGAAGGGTTTTGAAATTCTTTACAATATAATTGGCGATATAAGTGACCACGGCAGTGCTGATCCATTCACGTGAATGTATTGCTGCGTCTACCCATATTGCCTCGTTAGTAGCGTTACTATTTGATATTTTTAACATCTGAAATATAAAGTTTTAATTATTACAATATTTTCATTGTCAAATTTCAACTATATGAATTGAACATAATATTGTAACTGAGTTTCTTAGACTAAATTTAGTATAACCTTCTGTACTTGGATAAATTTGATTGATTAATTCGTAAGAAATCTTTTATGTCGTCTAGTTGGTTCACTTATGATAAATATATCGAAACTTAACTGTGTTCTAAGATCTATAGTACAAAATTAATAATTTTATATCACACAATTGTATTAAAGTTACAAATAACCTTAATGCTTCTTCCTTCCACTGATTTGCCAATAACCGACACTGTGCATATAGCTGGAAAATCCCTTTCTAAATCTTCCAAAAATGAATAAATTACGTTAAGTCTATGGTATCTTTTCCAATTCATAAATTTAGCTGCAATAAAGAAGTTTTTAATTAAAACATTTAAGAACGATGACAGTCTTGTTTTCAACCGACTTCAAAAAAAGGAGGAGGTTTCTTTTTATGTGTGTTCGCGGATAACTTCTTCGTATATGAACCGATTTTGATAATTCTGTTTTTAATGGAAAGGAGATGTTCCAACGGTGGTACCATGATAAGGACATTAATATCTGATGACGGCATTCAAGAGAAATCGAGTCGAACCTTGAAGTCGGTTTTATTTTTGTTAAAATTGTACTTGTGTATGAATGTGTTTGTCTAATAGTTTTCATATAAAAGATTGAAAAACGCTGCAGTACAAGGAGGTACATATGACAGTATAACAGAATAGTAAACATTCATAGTCTTTTGTTTTTATTTAGAAAGTGCATCTAATAAATAAAATGTACGAATGGGTCTTTTCACTAGATACTAAATAATATAATTTCTTATAATCAACCTTTGGATGAACAAAACGACTGTCAATAGACGAATTCATGGGTAGTTTTTGTGTACAAAATTAGTAGTACCCATAACCAGATCATATAAACTTAGCAATTGGATTATTGTAAAATCAAATTCTACACTTTCGAACATGTATTAAATAAAGAGTAGAAAGATTAAATATGAGTATTTGTTATTCAAACTGATTTTAGTTATCAATAATACCTGTGCATCACATGCATTCTATTTTCTTTTTCCATTTTTAATTATGGATATTCATTTATACTCTCGATTGTCGGCACTTGATGGAACTTGTTGTAATACATTCTAGAATAAAACTCCCTTGTACTTATTCCACTATTTTATTTTATTTTACACCTGACCGGTTTCGCCTTATGGCATAACCTTTGAGAATGCCATAAAGCGAAACCGGTCAGGTGTAAAATAAAATAAAATAGTGGAATAAGTACAAGGGAGTTTTATTCTAGAATGTATATATCAATCAATTTACCATAAAATATTTACTTTCTATAAGAACGAGGTTGGGAAATCAAACTATAACTTATTACCCGTAATTGTTAGTAAAAATACTTACTTTTTTTTCTTTTCTTGTGGTGTAATACGATGCCTGGCATTAATGGTAATTTTGTTAACATAGCGCGGCGGTCTGAAAATCATGACATTCTTTGGCATTAATTTTTGGCTTATTGCAGAATAACAACAATTTTGTGGATGGAGTTGATAAGTCAACTCGTGCTTTCCATAAGAGCTTTAGTTGAATGTTCTACTTACAGAGCTGGTAATACTCTCAGTGCTGTAATACTAAGAATGAGTTATATTTAGAGACAATGACATAGTATTCAAAATTTTACTCTATAATCCCTCACAATGAGTATATTGTCCGTGTGGTGATACCGACCCCTATTCATCTCCTTGGTGTCTCAAAAGCTGACTTTGGAATCAAACTACGCAGGACATGACTACTGCTAAGAGAAAAAAATATCATCAATGATCAACAACCCATAATTTCCCACTGCTGGGCTTTGGGCTCCTCTCAGGAGAGGGTTGTATGGTGAGGGAAGTATGGCCTTATACGTCCCCCACGTTGGCCAAGTGCGGTTTGGGGACCGACAAGACAACATTGTGGCTGCGTAATCTTGCCGTTGGATGTTTATAAGCCGCCTAAAGGCCTACAACTAAGCTTCACAACTGTTATCATAATATAAGAACTGGGACCGACTGCTTAACGTATCCTCCGAATCACGGAGACGCTCATGGTATCACGCCACCATCATGTCACCCATCCAGGAAGAAAGAATACTTGACGTAAACTCTTTAGTTGATATAGAGTTTGCAAGACATTAGAACAGCGTGGAATAGTTGACCGAAACCTCTTTTGTGAAGAGAGACATACGTCCAGCAGTGAGTTGAATGCTTGTCTGGTGATGATGAATTCTGTCTTTGATGTAGCGTTCCAAATTCAATTCCATCAATCATTATAAATGTATATTTGTAGTCACCTGTACTGCTGCGCATCGTTTGGGTGCTAATTTCATTGGACTCAAATTGTGGAGATTGTGGCGACTCTTCAGGATTCTCTTCATCTTTATCACTATATATAAAGAACACTTCATTGTTCTTATATTGCGAGCACTTTGGATCCATTTTAATGCTCACTTAACAACTAAAACAGAAATCAAAATAAAATTATTTATTTATTTATTTTATTTTATTTTAAAACAGAAATCAGAATGTCAGAAATAACAACTGTAAAGGTGAGGTTCACAGTCTATCAGGGATGTCACTGTTTTATTTATGGAGCCTACTCACTATACTACCACGCTTCTCTGTATTTGCCATTAATGAATTCAAATTTTAGGACGAGAAATGGGTAACAAAATTGACGTAAAAAATTAAAGATATATAATCATTGAGCCGGTTAGTTTATTGTATAAAAAATTGAGCACAATCGGTTCAGGTTGTTTTGAGTGATTCTGTGACTCACTCATTGAACTAAAACAAATCGGTACATCAATAATTTTCGTACTATGAAACTAGCTTACAAATCTACTCAATGGTCTTTTACTAACCTTCAAAGATTTTTCTGCAAATAATCACTGCTAGGAAATTAGAATTTCAAAATTTGGCGTTTATCAGAACCTTTTGGATCGATGTAATATTTCTAACAAACCAAGTGTTTTTTTACTTGAAAACCATGTAAAAATATTGTAGCTACTCAAGCGATTCTAACCTTTGAATTTATCTTCTAAAATGAGATTAGATTGTATATATTTCATTATACATATCTATAATACATGTAAATCACTGCAAAATTACATAAAAATTTACAAAAATAGTCTAACACACATGGCACTATATATACATGCACAGATGAAGTAAAAAAATATCAATTAGACAATTACTAACTGTCACGTCTTCATGAGATTATAGAAAAAAAGGTTTCATGGAATTCTTAACTTTTAATGCTTCTTCGTTCGTTCGTTTTAAACTACACATGGACGTCTGGTCCATAACTAACCTAACTCTGTAATAATAGTAACTGTACTGCCGTTAAACTAACTTCTAAATTAATTTAAAATGCAATTTACTCCGTGGTGAAAAGCGAATCCACAACCTCGAGTTACATGATTTTAATTTACCCAAAAAGTTCTCAACGCGCCAGAAAAGTTTCCATTCAAAAATTTACCTCTTAAATCACTAAAGTAAGTCAATACAGAATAAAAATTTAAAACACGCATTTCATAAAACATAATACAGCTTTTAAAAATTACAGTTAAATCAACAACCAAACAAAAATGTTTAAATAATGCTACTGACGAAGTCGCGGACGAATTTTGTGCTCCGATTAGAAAACCACGGGCAGAAAACTCGGCGCGGCTGGCTGCATTGCGGTGTGCAGCCAATCACACGAGAGCAATGTCACGCCGCGAGACCACTATCATGATAGCAAAAAACCAGAGATTATTGCGATATCGTTGCGAGACACTTGTGTGTTTTGATGTAAAAAACCAAGGTAAAATCTCTTTGAATGTATTTTCAGATCGTCATAAATACATTTTTTATGAAGTTCAATAAAAGACATGATAATTACTATTCATCCAGTGTAAAGAAGATAAACAATAACTTTTAAATGAAACTTAAGACGTTGATGAAGATAACAATGAGTGCTGTAAATAACGTGTAATTTTTTACCTGATATCTCGATTTAAGCAGCATTCTCCTGTTTAAAGTCGAGATATCTACTTACAAAATTTAAATAAAATTTTAACTCTTTTGGGTTGTTCCTAAGTCAGAATAACAAAGTAACTATAATTGAAAAAACAAGCTACATCGCAACGATATCGCTTTTACGCTCTAACATCTGGTTGAAACTTGGACGTTGAAGTTTGATTCACCGGTTCTGGATTCTGTAGCCAGTCACACTAATTGCTGACGTATAATGAGATTGATTGTAATGGACACAGCTGACAACTGCTATACTTTGCTTTTTACAATTCTAATTGGATCGCGTAATTTGACAAGAAAGCCTTCGGTCTGTGTGAGAACTGGACTGGACGTTTTCTTTTTAAAAAGGGCGATTAACGTTTCTCCTGTATTATAGAAAACTAGCTGTTGCCCGCGGCTCCGCCCGCATGTATGTCGATAATCGCTGCTAATAGTAGCCTATATGTTATTCTGATGTATCTATACTAATATATAAAGCTGAAGAGTTTGTTTATTTGTTTGAACACGCTAATCTCAGGAACCGCTGGTCCGATTTGAAAAATTCTTTCAGTGGTAGATAGCCCATTTATCGAGGAAGGCTATAAGCTATATATCATTACGCTAAGACCAATAGGAGCGGAGCACCAATGAAAAATGTTTCTAAAATGGGGGAAAATTACACGCTACGGGCAATAGGACGCAAACGAGATTGCGTGGGTCGGCTAGTAATCTATATTACTGTAAAGTTTTATCCAAAAACGTTCAGTAATTTTTGCGTGAAAGAGTAACAAACACACGCGTACGCATACATCCTTACAAACTTTCGCATTTATAGTAATGATGATGATTTAAGAATCACTTTAAAAGTTGTATTTAGTCTTTATTATCTTTACATGGTATAAAATAAAGTCGCTTTTGTTGTCTTGGCAACAGACAAAGTTATTCAAGAAAAAGGTTTACGTGTTAAATACATGCATATTGCAGTAGAAAAAACTCGAAAATATCAAAGACTTCCGTGCGATGCCAGGCCAGGTCGTCAGTTAAAAAGAAATTAAGTTAAATGTACATGCTATGGAACCCTGATAGCTAACACAATAGAAAATTTTATATATATATTATATTTGTCACGTCTTTTGCTTTACATCGTTTGCCGCAATAGTACTTTAGATTGAACTAGAATCTTATTAAGGCCATCGTTTGTATAGTACAAAAGTCAATATAATATGTACGAGTACAATATGTCTTAAGAAACCTTAAATTGTACATCTCTTTTTGACAATATAATACTGTAATCCCTGACAGATCCGTATAATGCCTTAAAGCGACTGGGGTTTGCTTTTAATGTGAACCCAGATCGTGTAAACAAAGATTGTGTTGGCTTCCTACCCCGCCGCCGGCAATCGCTCCATATTTACAACCTACCAACAGTCTATAACACCAAACATTAATGTCTAAACAAATTCGTAATTCATTGCGTGTGTATATCGACCTTTAAACTTAAGTTCTGTCAAAAACCAGCAATGGAAGTAAAATAGTAGGCTCTCTTAGAATTTGTCGTTTCGGTTTGATAAGATACTTGGTACCGGCAAAGGAATCAAAAAATGGTGTCTCCAATAAAGGACATCATTAATTCCCGGTCGAAGCGATGTCAGGGGATTGGCTGCATTACGGTAATAACGTCTGAGAAAAATAACGGATCAATATCTGTGAGACTTGGTAGTTGTGGCTCTCGGAAAATACAATCATCTTGTTTGTATATATAATAATATTATTATTATTAACTAAACCTACAATGAGACGTAAGAAAATTTAGTACGATTGAAATGGACACCTAAAGTTTAAGATTGGGTTTACATTTGTATTGTTCTAACATCCTTTGGATTCTTTATGTCAATATGTAAATCACTTTGAATCCTGTAATCCACTATATTTACACAACAGGTACTTTAAAACATAGTTACGGTGACTAAAGTTCTAAGACAGATGACAAAATGTAAATTTTATCATCGATTTGTGACTTATACTGCTTTCATGCACATTTATACAAAAAAATGTTGGACGATTAAGATTCTGTTTCATAGGATACAGATAAGTTTCAGATAGCTTATCAGACAGAAAATTTGACGTATCTTTCATATATCTGTATCTTTAACCGGTGAAATAAAAAGTAAAAATTTAAAAACAGTTTAACAGTGAAATTATTACGTTAAACAAATATTTACCAAGCTTTTCTTATTCTTATCTCAGACTTAACCAAATCGATATTAGCTAAAAATGTAAAGCATTTTTCTTGGATGTTTAGAAAGCGTCGAAAACAATTTCCCAAGTGGACTCCGCCCGGTGCGTCTAAGTATTTCTTTCAAATAATTATCCGACAAAAACATCCCAAGATTCTTGTGGAGTTCGTTAGGATGTTACGGGATCCCTCCCTAAGCAGAATTAATGATTCCCTTTATTGAAAGTTCAATTTTTTGATTAGGAGCCGGGAGGGCGACGCCCTCTCCTACACTGTTTAAACACCGGATAACAGGGCATTTATTTACATTCGGCCAATATTGATGTGATTTATTTTTAAGGATCAGTACATTTCTAATATTTTCATTATTTTGAAGACACATTAAACTCGACCGGAGGCCCGATGATGGAGAAGCATCACTTGGCTACCATGTGGGTCACTATGCTGCATTGTTGCATTGTCTGCATTTGCTGTAAGTATGGTGAGCACTACTCTTAGATTCTGCTTATGCTTTCTATCATCATATCGTCATCATAGAGTCATTTTGGCAGACACAACAAATAAAGTACGGATCGATCCTAAGTATTGCCATGCAATATCATGAGTGGCGTAAGAGGCGACTAGGAAAGCAAACTACGCATTACAACAACATTGCAAAAAGATGGAAAATTTGTAACAATCACATGTTCAACCTTTCTGGCCAGCAGGTGGTACTGTTGGACATAGGCTTTTTCTTTCTAAGGAGATCCATATATCCAGCTGTACACTGTTAAAGGTTGTTGATATTATGATTGTCCTTTAAAGGAAATGCGATCGAAGATAATAATGACCTGTTGATAACAACGGTTTTGTTGCCCTAGTAGTAAGTAACGGGATCTTCATTAACTATTACCTGAAACCATAGGGTTCTAATCGTTTCAAGGTATTTAATAATATAGTAACTTCTTTTTTAGGAATATCTGTCTCAAAAATATGACCCATGTTCACGTTAAAATATTTTTATTAATGAATCATTAATGAATCATTTCACCTTTTAGTTCAGCTAGGTGCAAAAGCGTGTTTTTTTTTAAACTGCAATTTAATTTTAATACATCTTATAATTAAACATCTATCTATGCCATAGGTAATGAAACATAAATTTTAACTCAAGACATATCGTTTATAAGGTCGATACAAATAGCGGAGGACCACGCCAAGTGGCGTAATCTGTTGGCGGGTGAACGGTCCAGTGTCGGTCCGGTCCGGCGGTCACCGGCGACCGGCGAAAATCTAATTTGGTTCGGTAGCCGTCGCTCATTTGTTCAAATTACACCCCACGCCCGCCACCCACTGAGACGTGCTCGAGACGTTTCGAGATATTGCCAAATTTATACGAATTTTGTATGGTTTTTTCTTTGGAGTGTACGTAAGTAGAGAATGTCTAGTAATTTTAATATTAGATAGTTTATGAAATATTGTATGGCTAGAGATGTATGTTGTAGGTATAGCTATTTATGTGAAATTAAATAATTTATTCTGCAATTATGATACAAGAACAAATTTGCATGGTATATTTTTTTATAATGAGATGAGTAGCTAAGTGGTAACCGCATAGGTGAGACATTGTAAAGTTAAGCAACCCTAGGCAGGTTAGTCTAGTCTAGTCTTATGTACCTAAAACGACTCTACTTAGCGCGATGGAAAGCATGAACAAAATCTAAGAGTAGTGGTATACTCCTACTGTATGGTGAGCTACAGGATGGTAGATTATTGAGCTTATTCTGCATCATATCTTCATGCCTAGGAGAGCACATCAAAATGTCGTTTCTGGTTGTCATCATACTAACATCTTTTGCAATCGTTACGACTACCCGTAGCCCTTAAAAAGTGACAACTATCTTTCTTCGGGATTTCTATGTTGCATAGTACATGGGTTGTAGGGATCTGATAGCAGTTCCTCTGTATTAAAAAAAATCGAAATTCAGTCGTATCTTTTTATGGAATAGGGGGCAAACGAGCAGACGTATCGTTTGATGATAAGCGATTATCACTGCCCATGGACACCCGCAACACCAGGATTCTAATCTAGTTTAGAAAAAAGCTCGGAAGACGGTAAGAATGATATTTTACTGATTGTAACATTTACTACATAGAATTCATAATCTACATTTTAATTCATGTATACATAAAATACTTGTAGTTTTCTCGACCTATTTATATTTTTCCATGAAATAATCTGTCCCGCTTCCCCTGTCCCCCGCCACCGGTCCTCTGAGAACTCAAACTATTCAACCCTCAGGCACTTCCGATCCTCTCTTTGTTGTCAGCGATCTTTCCGCTCGCCTTTATCAATTGAAATATTCTCTGGAGCGACACATTCTCCAAGGAAGCTGCTAATCAATAAATTGATGAATTGTTTTGAGATTAATAACATTTTTGGGATCGCATCAATCGTTTTAATATCATTATTACTAATCGGACATTTGTTATGTCCGATTAGTAATAATGATAGCTTTAGATTTAGCTTTCTAGTAATGGAGAATTCGAAAAGTATACGCTATCTTAATAGTGTAAGCAGATACTCCTTTAAATAATAATTCTTGATACATCTTGTGGTCGGTTACTCCGAGACATCGCGGGAGAGCCATGCTGCGGCATGAATGGGCCGGCTCGACCGGAATGATACCACGGCCTCACAGAAAAACGGTGTAAAATAGTGCTTGCGCTGTGCTTCACCGAGTGAGTGAGGATACCGGAGGCCCATACACCACCCCTCCCTCCCTCCGTCCCCCAAAGACCGGCAACGCACTTATGATGCTTCTGGTGTTGCAGGTGTCTATGGGCGGCGGTAATCACTTACCATCAGGCGATGCGTCTGCTCCTTTCTATTGCCTATTCCATAAAAAAAGACATGCGTTGAGGCTCTGATTATAACAATACCACTGTACGACCAATCAGCTTTAATCTGCTTTTGTATGGGTTATAATTCGTCAGCAACAACTGTTCTTAACAAAATCGAAAATTATTCTAAAAAAATATAACAATATTTTTTCTTAACAACAAACAAATATCTTTGTTGTAAAATGGATTTAATAGTAATTAACATCTACCAGTGCCACAGTTTGAATGTTTAAAGCAAAGGAGCATACATACTATCTATAAACGGGAGGTCATGACAGCAGCCAGGTAACAAACAGGTGACGTTCACGCTCTACGCTCTAATGCCCCGTCAGGCGTTACTACGCGACGAGAGTTGAGAAATACAATACATATATATATGTGTGTGTATACATAATTAAATATATATTTGTCATATATTCTCTACAATTGTTTTTGTACCCATACTTTATCTTACAAAATCTATACTAATATTATAAACGCGAAAGTTTGTAGGTGTGGATGGATGGATGTTTGTAGCTCTTTCACGAAGACCCATGACCAGCCCACTTAGTCAAGTTGCAAGTATTTTGCGACGATTCTCTTTCTACAATCGTCAACCTCTTTATTCTCTTGTAATATTGGCTTATATTTTTTTTGACCACGTGACTTAGCGTTAAGATTACGTCATTTCCATACATATGATAGTTTTCTACTCTTGATAAGGTGGAGATGTTCTCGCAACAATTTGATGATAGTCGAATAATTTCATGATAATAATCGAACAGCATCAAATGCTATTACGTATTTAATATTAGGACAAGAACATCCCAATTTAATGAAGCAACACGTGTGCTTTTTATGTCTCAAGAAAAAGGTATCCTAACCTCTTTTTCTCAGCCTTAACAATATATTCGAAATTCGAATTAGTAGTCAGTTCGCTGGTCGAACTGAAATCTAATAGCAAGTAGGCGGTGTTGGTAAGGGTGGTGCGTGTCGGAGCGTGTATAGTGATTGCTTTACTCTAATGAAGACAGACGGATGCCCGAGCAAGACTTGGTCGTTCTCCGTTCTAGATATCCACTTAACTAAGTAATAAAGAGTGTAAGTTAAATTTGCAGATGTTACTAATACGAAACTGCCTATATCTGGCATCTTACACTGGTGGGACATTCGCTAGATAAATTTATCATGAGGCATGCTAACTATGTAGCAGTGTAGCCTAACTATTTCATTTCATTCCTACGTACAAGAATCTGCGTTTAGTTATGTCATGACATGTCAATTAATTGTATATTACCAAGCTCTTATAAAGGTAGTATAAGGTAGTAACCTTATGGTTTTGAAGGATAACTTAATTTTGTGCGTTACATTTTTTTTTCCAACAGATCGGCCCATCATATACATATAGATTTATTATAGAATATCTCTACAAATTGACCCTTCTATTACATGATGTTTAATTCTAATCATAGAGCTTATTTTCAATTTTCAATATGCATGTATTTAGAAAAAAATACAAGTATTAAAATATAAATCTGCGGGATTGCTACCATGTACCTTTTTGTTTCTGATTTATTTTGAGATTGATTTCAAGTTACTCCGTCATCATGGCGCTAGCAATAGCGCCGAAATATCAAATACTCACAAACAAAAAGGTACATGATAGCCATCCCGCAGATTTCTATTTTAATGTTACTGACCATGAAAGTTTAAACAAAATACAAGTAATTATTCATAATACATTATATGTTTATATTATTTGTCTACTACTCATAGTACATGCTCTGTTTAGTTTGGGACTAGATGACTTTATGTGTCAGATGTCTGAAATATTATTATTAATTTATTTACCTATACAACTTTATTGCACACGATTATAGTAAAAATTTGTACAGATATACTTAGAGGGAGATCAACATTAGGTTTTACATCAGGCGGTCTTATCACTCACGGCGATCTTTTGAAGACAACCTTATTATTGTTATTTTAAAAGTAAACGTGAATTCAGTTAGAACATTTTTAAACATTTACACTAAAAATTTTAATGAATTTGAAAGTACAAAGAATTACATAGATTGTTATTGTTTATATAAATTTGTAACTCTGATTTATTATATACTGCGCTTCCTCTGACTTACTTTTTTCTATTTATCTTCACATAATGATAAGCAGAACGAAAAGCAAGAGAGTTAATCAATATTATGTAGCTCCAACATCAATATTTGGCACCACTTCATCTTAACGAGAGCAAACGTTAAAATTGTACAAGATTAACTCAGCTACGTCAAATTCTTGACACTTTGGCTGTAAATTTTAAGAATACATTTATTTTAAAGGGTGTGGATCTTGAATAGTTGATATTTTAAAAGTTGTATTTATTGCAAGGAAAGGATTTGAATATCTTCTTCTATCGTTCTTTTTTTTTTATCTGCGCCAAAATGGCTCTGCTCTGCCTGATGGAAAGCATGAGCAGATTCCAAGAGGGGTGGTCACCATCCTCAATGCCTTAATAAGGACATTGCAGCATGGTGACCCACACTATGACCGCCTAGTAAATTCAGTGTAAGGATATGCCCAAGTATCAAGACTATTGATTTCAATATATTTACTGAAATCTTCAGTCGCCCAGTAGGCAAGTAATGATTAACTTATTACTGACTGAACTTTAAGCATTGAAGCGGAATTATTTATTTACCAATACTTTTTTGTGATTTTCGATATAAAATGTAAGAACTTTGAGCATTCATGTATGTACAAAAACTCTAAATTTTCTCTTATGTTTGGAACAGAATAAAATAAGTTCTAATGATAGTTATAATATTTTCAGATTGATACCTATTTATAAAATAATATTTATTCAAAAAGAAAATAAGCGCGTAAAACATTAATATTAATTGAATAATATTTAAATTCATACCATCTGAAACTAAACTGTTTGCAGTGGTTTACTTATCTAGTATATAATAATATATGACATAAGTGATATCAACTGTCCTGCACGTGTATATAAGACTTGTGTGTTGGTTTGTAAAGTAATATTTGCCAATATTTGAATATTTAAATATTCAATTTGAAAAGAACGGTTACAAAAAAACATACAAGTGAAAAAATAAGTTTACAATATTTGAAACCAATTCTTTGAACCACGTCTTTAAAGAACGCTTTATTCACCGAAACTATTGGACAATACTCATAAACATTGATTGTTACTATTTGTTATGATATTAAATAAAATAAAAATAACTGTATCCATACCTATTAACTAATAAATTACTCGTATATAATTACACATCTTTACCCGAAAGGCTATATTCATTAAACCAGACGTAAACTATTATAGTTCTACTTTTCATAGTTGTTATCTCGACATCCGACTAAACTTCGCCGATTTCCGCTCTAACATAACAAGATGGGTTTTATTCACCATAATACAAGACCTCCCACGCTCTCACCGTTTTCCGAAATCATACGGATTATTGTGACCTTGTTCACAAATTGGTAGCTCAAGTTAATGTGGCCGTTAGATATAACAGTGGTAATGCGTTGGGGTGTGTTTTTGCTTTATGCCGCGTGAAATTTTATTGTCGCGGGCCCGGCGGCGACGCGCCAGTCTCGCGACCTAACTAACGTGTATAAAAAAACTATAAGTAGTAGCTACTTATAGTTTTTTTAGAACACCTTAGAACACCTCTTCTGTTCTGGAATAGTCACCATATTTATATTTGCGTTCGTAGCAAACAAATATGATCACTAATCTCACGAGTTGTTTTTTTCGTTATTAACCTATTAGAAAAAATATTAAAAGAATTCAAGTTCAAGATCAGATTTCGTATCTATAAAAGAAATCTAAAAAAATTACTTATAAAAACTAACATTATTAATATATATTTTTTTATCGAATAGGTGGCAAACGAGTAGACGTATCGCCTGATGGTAAGCGATTACCTTCGCCAATGGACACCCGTAACACCAGAGGAGTCACAAGAGCGTTGCCGGCCTGCCGGCAGATGGGGATGGGGAAGGGGTTGGGGTATGGAGCTCCGGTATCCTCACTCACTCGGTGAAATACAGCGCAAGCGCTGTTTTACACTGGTTTTCTGTGAGGCCGTGGTATCAATTCGGTCGAGCCGCCCATGCACGCAGCGTAGCTCTCCCACGTTTATCCATCATATTAAGGAGTTATTTCCATGATTAAATATGAAATTATGTTTAAACTACTGACCCATGCAACTTAGCCTGCTTTTCTTTGCGTCTTAGCGTGATGTTGTATCCTATTTAAGGGCCGCTAGTAAAAAAGATAATTAAAAAAAATAGGTTAGATACTTATATCAACTTATATAACATTTCATACAGTATAGATATGCCATACCATTATAGTTATATTTATAAGTTTGTATGTACAAAATATCACTCATATTGTACACAAAGCTTCCCATAGGTATCATACTTATATCTATTAAAGTATGTACATATAAAGTAAATCATTTTCATTCAAATATGCGCAAGTAGAGACTTTATTACTGGCCGTAACAAAAGGGTGGCACTCAATTTCATGCATTTTTAACGCCGTCAAAAACTGGTAGGACCCATAATGCTTGCAAATCTACGTATTTGCTTAACATTATCCAAATAAGACAGACACGGTTTTGCCGGACGTCTAACTTGCTAAATGAGAGCCGTACTGAACAAACAGTTGCAGAGGAGAGAGCGTAATGTAAATAGGTGTAACCTCGCGAACCCGGAACAGGCTGGGTCGGAAAAGTCGTAGGTACGGCTTCTCTTGATTTTCTTGTACTTTAAATGTGATTTATTTTATATTTTTAATGAAGAAATTCCAGTTTTGACTTTTTGTAAATTGAAACATCATGAATTTAGTATGAAGTACCTATGTCAATATTCATTGAGTAAATTGTTTTTTTTATGAATGAGCCTGCCAAAGTGACCCTGCTCGGCCTGATAGAAAGCATGAGCTGAATTTAATAGTGATGGTTACCATACTCTGCAGAGTGGTGATTCACACTATGGTGGGCTATTGAGATGTCTCCGGTCTCGCACTCATCGCTGTCATTGATCTTCTACGAAAGATATCCGAACGGACGCTCGATCGAGTCGGGTAGTAAAGGATAGTACCGACCCGATCGAGCGTCCGTCCGTGCTGAAATCGGCATAGCTTAGTAGAGCTATGCCTTGAAATGTTTTAATGATTTACATCTAAATTAGGTATTTTTCCACAAAGATATATATGTACTTCCTGAAAATTTATTAAGTAACGCGGATTCATTACATATGACGCATTTCCATCCAACTAACCCTTGGGGTGATGTGGAGATTGAGATAAGTTAATGTGCTATTAAAAAAAATAAGTAAACTTAGTTATTGGCGACCTGCCTGTTTGTATCAGGTAATTGCTTAAAAATATGTTGTTCCTAGGTTAAAGAAAAGACAAAATTTAAAACCGTTTTCAATTTTAACTCTTTTAAAATGGACTTACTTGATCTACTGAAGAGTCATGGAAAGCTAATTCTTATATCCTACAATATATAAAAACTAACAGCTATCGACCAAGGATAATTCGACCTACCCTTATAGTTAACTCCCAAACAGTATAGTCATGATCCATCTTAAAGCGCGATCGGAATTTTGACATATCTTCAAGATACTGCACTTTAGAGCTTTAATCCTTCAAGATCACAATCTGTACACGACAGAATAAATACTCAATCGAATATTTTCCGAGTCACTTACTTCGTTAAATCTACAATGAGATTTAATTTAGCCAACGACGTAGGAGGCTGACGTCATGTGTTTGAATGCTGACTGTGATCGAATGTCCCAGGGGCTCATGCGACGGTGGAAAAGCGGCAAGTAATGGTTCTGACAGGTTTTAAATTTAAGCTTTTGTTGGTTACTGTGATGATTAGGTAAGGATCATTGTTATACAATGAACAGTACCTGGTTTTAGTTTTAGGAATTTTCCATAATTGATTCTAGTTAGATCGATTTATCACCCCCAAAACCCCTTGCATACTAAATTTCATGAAAACCGATGGAGCCGTTTCCTAGATTCAGATTATATAAATACACTAGCCGACCCACGCAACCTCGTTTGCGTTTCCTATTGCCCGTAGCGTGATAATTTCCCCCCGTTTTTGAAGCATTTTTCATTGGTGCTCCGCTCCTATTAGTTTTAGCGTGATGACATATAGCCTATAGCCTTTCTCGCTAAATGTACTCTCCAATGCTGAAATAATTTTTCAAATCGGACCAGCGGTTCTTGAGTTTAGCGCGTTCAAACAAACAAACTCTTCAGCTTTATATGTTAGTATAGATGAGAATTGCTTGTTTAAAGATATTCGGTTCATATCATTCTTATTGTAACGAATTTTTACCTTGATAGATTTGTTGCTTTTTGTAGATATTTAAGAGATGTTTACTCATCACAAACAGATAGTTTTATTTATACAAGAATTGCTCATTTAAAGGTAATTGATACATAATAGTCATATACATTAAACAGTAATAATCATCATCTATATTATGTCAAACCGCGATTGAGGCTGTCTAACTAATTACAGACGGACAGGCGTATTTACTGAGCATTAATAGAGATTACTAGCTGTCACCATAATTATACCTCGTGAAGCGTGAATTAGTGATTATGACGGGTTACATGGGTATATAACTAGATTCTGTAATAAAATATATTATTGTTTTAGGTACTTATATATCTAATACTAATAGGTATACCTAGCGAGCAGCGAGTGAGCAAGCGAGCAAGTGAAATCGGCAAAGACACTATGCTTATGGCAAAGGCTAATGTAGCCGACTTTGCTCACTTGTCTCTCTAAATTAGCATTTTAGAATTACCCTATGTCCTTCCATAGTGCATATTTTTGAGTATCTAGTCTTCAAAAGTTTGTCTGACAAACCAACATAAAATAAATATAATATTAATTAGGATTAAATCAGACGAAATTTATTTTGTACTAACTGAACCCCGAGGTGTTACCCGCGGTTATAGACAATATAGTCATAACGTGGGTAGCGCCGCGGGACAAAGCTAGTCTAAAAAACTCGAGAGGTGTCAAGGGACGCCCGGATGGAACGAAGTTCACTGTCAGGATTCATTATTTTTATTATTTTTTATTATTTATTATGTACACAAACCTGTATATACTCAACACAAAAATAATCGTCGCGACACCACACTGTTCAATGCGAAATAGAAATGAAAATGTCTGGCTTGCTTTCTGTAAGAGAGAGAGAGAGACAGAGAAACATGCACACGCCGCACGGCTTACAATCGCTTACTGTAGCGAGAAGTGTAGACAACGAAAATACTTATTTCATAGACATTATTATAGAAAAATTGGACTGGATCAGCTTTATATGATCAGACAGGTTCTCATAAATACTCCACAAGTGTCAAACTTGATTAAGTAACAGAAAGCTTGCTTTAGTACTTCAATAAAGAAGAAGGTTAGTAGGGATATTATACAGAACAATCAATGTATTATACAAAGTAATATTCATACTTAACCTTAACATGAATAATTGTAATTAGAACTTATATCTTAAAAACCTAGAGAGTATGAAATCCACCAATCACAGAAGTCGGCTAATTTTACGTGTTGGTGCACTAGCTACGTTTCTTATTGGGAAAACTTGTTCAATCAACGTAAGTAGTGATTTTCCGACCGGACCCCAATCGCTGCGATTTACGAAACGACTGGATGGAAAGATATGGCACTTTAATTAAATTATTTTTTGTCTTATATTTCTCACTTTTACTATTTTAGAACATTGATTATAAGTGATAAATAGAACCATCAGCAATAATATTATTAGTACAAAAGTCAAAGCAAGGTAAATGGTTTTTGTAATTTAGCAAAAAAAAACCTAATTCTTCTTACAAGTCCTCCTCAGAGTAGAGCGCCTAGACCGACTCTCGGGATGGTTTTTAGTGGAAACACCACAAACACACAAGAGAAGGGAGTTCTCTTGAGTCCCCGAGAAGCCAAAGATCCAAAGGGATTTTAGACCCAGTCAATAAAAATGTCTACTTACAAACAAATATTGAATTTGAAGCTACAAACTGCTTTTTATTGTTAGCATTTCTGAGAAGAAGATGGCGTGAAAAAAATATTAAAACATATTATTATATTATTAAAAACATGAAATCTTTTGATTAAGAAATGTCCATTAGATGTATGTGTTACTAGCTGAACCCCGCGGTGCTACACACGTTTGTCGTCGTTCCCCGAGTAACGCCGCGCGAAAAAGTTAGTCTAAAAAAAAGTAGCCTTAGTTACTCCCTGGATCATCAGCTACCTGCCAGTGAAAGTCCCGTCAAAATCGGTCCAGCCGTTCCAGAGATTACCCGGAACAAACAGACAGACAAAAAAAAATTAACTACACTTTTGGTATATGTACCGTGTATACATTTATATGCATTTCGTAAAAAGCGGTTATTTGAATATTACAAACAGACATTCTAATTTAATTTATTTGTATAGATTAAGCGAGATGGAAAACTAACTATACAAATAAATAAAATTGAAATATCTGTTTCTACTTTCAAATTAAAAGCAAACTAAATGCATATGAAAGTATATACCTACGGTACACATATCAATTACTTTTTTTGTCTGTCTATCTCTTTGTTCTAGTTAATCTCTGGAACGACTGGACCGATTTTGACTTTCAGTGGTGCTGCTGATGTTATAAAGAGTGACTTAAGCTACTTTTATTTTAGACTAGTTGAACCCCGCGGTGTTACTCGCGGTTATTGTAGTATAGCGAGTAACGCCGCGGGACAAAGTTGGTCTAAAAAAAGTAGCATAAGTTACTCCCTGGATCATCAGCTACCTGCCAGTGAAAATCCCGTCAAATTTCCCGGAACAAACAGACAAACAGTCAGACAGACAAAAAATTTTAAACTACATTTTTGGTATATGTACCGTGTAAACATATATATTTATATATATATGCATTTAGTAAAAAGCGGTTACTTTAATATTACAAACAGACACTCCAATTTTATTTATTTGTATAGACTAGCTTCGCCCGTTGATATTACCCGTGATTGTGGTTATACCTTCACAATAATAACTGCAGATAATAAATAAACTACTAATCGTTGTCAGCAATTACTGTTCCGTTGTTTAGTTTAAATTTAAATTATCTCAGGTTTATGTTAACCTGACACATTTTATTATATACCTTACACATCACATCACATTAATAGCCTTTAACAGTCCACTGCAAGACTTAGACTTCACCTTAGCAAGAACGTTTGTTTCTAGGTTCATTCCACTTTGTTCACCCGGGTGAGTAGACTTTTGGGTGTCCTCATTTCACCTGGGTGATATCATCCAGGTCAAAAAAGTGTATCTACTTAACGTTTTTCTACTATACCATGCTGGTAACTTATTAATTTAAAACTTAACATACCTTCTCCACTATTTTATCCGCGGTGCTTCCCGGTTTAAAAAAAGGTGTCTGCCTATTTTGACTTCATTTTGTCTCCCGCTTTGCTAAGGAGGGAAGTGGACTTATCATATTTCCAACTCCTCCTGTTTTTCTTCTGATTAATTTCGTTGCGGGTTCCAAGACAGTTAATATTTTTTCCTGGGACTTCCCGAGTGTCATAACTCGGTGTGTTCGTGGGTCACTGCTGTTGATCCTGGTGTACAGGAGTTACAGTGGTGGGCGTGTGGGTGGGATTAGTCCCAACAAAAAAAAAATACCTTCTCCACGCTTAATCTTTTTCTTAGCTGCAGGAAAGTTATTGAATTAAACGCTTGTCTGGCCCTGGGCATAAATAGCAAGCGAGAAGGAGAGATATTCCCCACTACATTAGGCAATGGCGCAAACAAAACTTGACGTGTGATTGTGTTGTTTCTTTTTATATCTCATTACATTACTAGACAGTATCTTTTTCGTAGCTACTGAGGCTGTAAACAACACGACACTTTTCATATCTGTCTATCAATAACAGCCCCTGACATGTTCGTCTTCGAACGTAGGCCTCCTCTTCATTCCTCCACGTGCACCTGTCCTGGGCCACCTGCATCCAATTTATGCCGGCTTGTTGCCGGATGTCGTCTGTCCATCTCTTGGGCGGTCTTCCTCGTCCGCGGGTGTTAGCGCGAGGTCTCCACTTTAGTGTTCTTCTTGCCCATCTTTTGGGGTCCATCCTGGCGATGTGGCCAGCCCATCTCCACTTACGGGCCTCTATTTCCTGTACCACATCCCTGACTTGTGTTTTTCCCTAATCCACTCGTTTCTCCTGCGGTCCAATAAGGATATTCCGAGCATTTATCTTTCCATTGCTCGCTGTGCAACAAGGAGTTTTTGAGCAGCAAGGAGTACTACTTTTCATATATTTAATGTTATATAGTGAATTGCTAACAGTTAGTAAACTTATACCTAATACGCACCGGCAACCACACAATACCTAAACGTCATTCTTACACGTTACTTCTTACTTTACAAACTGTCAACTTCATTTGTAATATTACTAACTACTACTAGCTGCTCCGGGCAGTAAGATGAGGATTACTCGAGTTTGCGATACCTTTACATCCACAACTGCGAATCACACCGCGGCGCAGCTTATCACACTAATTTATAAAGGCGAAGGTTTGTGAGTGTGTATGTTTGATACTTCCTCACGCAAAAACTACTGGACGAATTCGGATGAAACTTTACGTAATATAGCTTATACATCAGAATAACACATAGGCTATTATTTGCCGCGATAACCGATATACAACCAGTGGAGCCGCGGGCAATCACTAGTCTAAAATAAAAGTAGCCGAAGTTACATACTTCTCATATATAAACAACTATCTGCCAGTGAGAATCCTGTCAAAATCGATCCAGCCATTCCAGAGATTAGCCGGATCAAATAGACAGACAAAAAAATCTATTGATGTGTCTTACATACTTTCACTGCATTTAGTGAATAGCTTTACTTTGAAGACTTACATTGTATGGACAATGAGTAGTGAAGTTCGCATATAATATCATAATGTTCTATGTATAATTACATAACATTACTGTGGTGTCCGTAGGGGATTAGGTAAAGATCTATTACATATACGCTTATGGCTGTAATGTTCTGTAGATATTTGCTCAATAAAGCATTACCACCAGTACGTTAAAGATTAATGAGTTTATTTTATAATTAGCATTGCTAAATAGGTACAAAATAATGGCCGCCCTTCGTAATATTTGTGAACATAAATGACGCAATTTTTAATGATTGCGAAAATTAAACATAAAATTTGTTTACTTACAAACTACTAAATTAATTTAAATGTCACATTGTTACATACTTAGGTTGCTAGTGTCACTATTATATAGTCCAATTAAATGGGTTATTGAGACAACTTAATACACTATTCAAATAATTATGTAAATGCAAACATAATCAAAGAAATTAAACAAAAAAAAAAGACTTCAAGAACTGAGCTAAATTGAAATGGGTTCACATGGGAAGTACCAGTTCTCAAATAAAAAGAATCATCAAAATCGGTTCACCCAGTCGAAAGTTATGAGGACTCCTTGTTTTGAAGTAGGTTGAAAATATTATTATGTACTAAGTATATCATTCGAATAAAATTCAACCGAAAAAGAGTTATAATACTAACCAATACACCAAAACAACTTCTATTATAAAATAGATTCTTCTATCTTCATATTTTCTTTGATGTCTGTACACAAATTTTGAAAAATTCAACCAATTTGGAGACTATCTTATCTAAGTCTCTTCCTAATCTATAATCTATATATATAAAGGAGGAAGGTGACTGACTGACATACCCAGAGATCAACGCACAACCCAAGCCGCTGAACCTAGAATCCTGAAACTTTGCATGTTGGTTCTTTATATTACGTAAGTGAGCACTAAGAAAGGATTTTTTGAAATGCCACCCCTAAGGGGGTAAATCAGGGGATGAAAGACTGCATGAGCGCAGCCGCATGCAGAAGCTAGTGTCATATTATATTAAAAACACGTGCTATGGTAATTTCAACATCACTACTTATGTGATGTATTGCAAATGTTCAAATTAATCTATCTGCTACTTTTAAAACTTTTACAAAAAGGTTAACATGTACCTTAAAAGGCTATGACGGCCCATCAATAAAGTTTCAAACTGTGCAAGAACTCCCTTGGGTGAATGTGACCCAAACTACATGTTCTCAGCCGTAAGGGTCTAAGGCGGATATCTTAAGTGCCACGAAAGGGCTGAAGCAGGATATTTATATTCCCAATATATCCGAGAGCCGAAGTTTGAACAAGTTGTATGGTTTGTCGTTATTATGAGTGATGCTTGAACAGTTTAGTTTCGAAGGTTTTGAATACTGATTTGGGATCTATGGGAAGTAAGTAATAGGTAAGACAAATAGTAGAGTACAAGTTGGTTTAGTTATGTTTTAATCTCTATTAATGTTATCATGTGTAATTTCCTCCTTTGTTGCATTTGTTTTAATCATTTAGGTATTTTTAAAAAGGGTAACACCCGCATCAGGTATATTCGGGGAACTTTATTTTTTATTTTTTTTGTTTTGCCCTGCCAAAATGACTCTACTCTGCCTGATGGAAAGCATAAGCAGAATCCAAGAGTGGTGGTCACCATACTGCGAATGCAGACAATGCTACAGTGCAGCATGGTGACTATCATCATGGCGGACTAGTTATGCTTCTGCATCGTTGGGCCTCCGGCCTCGCACTCAGCAACGAAACACGACAGCATGATCGCTGTCATTTTACGTTGATTTTCTGTGCGAGGGTAGTACCGCCCCGGTCGAGCCGGCCCATTCGTGCTGAAATCAGCGTGGCTCTACTACCTTGTAAATAATAATAATAATAATAATTTATTGACACAGAAAGATTTACAATGTAAATATTATTTTGACTTTATTATCATACATGAAATGGATACAAAAACACCCAAGCTCAGAACAACAATTTGTGTATCACACAAAGTGTTTGTGAAGCAACGGGTGTCATGTCTCTTCAATACAAAGCGAGTCCTGTCATTATCTACAACCTTTAATAGGCCATTGCTGGCTTATCATAGCAAGATGAGTCGGCTCAGGGTTTGTGAAATGATTTCGTTCCATTGAACTTCGTATTTGGCTTCCATAGTCGGTTATTACCACACACATGGAATGAATAGCTTAATAAATAGTCAATGAATAAAATAAAGAAGATTTAAGTATAATAAATATAAAATACGCAAGATATATAATACAAATCAGCAGTGTTACTATGTCGTATTCTAAGTACGAAAACAAATTACAAACGGGTGCATGGTGCAGATTATGGGGCTATTTACAACAAAAAACAAAACAGGATACAGTAACTTAAATAGGGAATAACTTAACTTAATAACTTTTTTTAATTCATAATCTGATCATTTACGTCTGTATAACATAGAAAAAATATAAATAGGCTTGAAAATAGACGTGCTATTGACATGACCGATGACGTCATTGTCATTTCGTTTTTGTTTACTATTCAGTGTTTCAGTTAGTTTATACATATTAACAGTGTTAATTGCTGTAAAAATCATGGAAGAAGTTAATTTTTCTTACAAACACTACTAACACAGTGTAAATTTGGACTTCTTTAATTTCGATGAAGTGACCATCGACGTCATATTTCGTTTCGACCAATAGTGCGTGTTTTGTAACTTTAAAGTTCCCTCTCTTAATTTTCACTTTTATTTAATACTAGCCGACCCACGTAACCTCGTTGGCGTCTCCTATTGCCCGTAGAGTAATAATTTTCTTCCGTTTTTGTAACATTCTTCATTGATGCTCCGCTCCTGTAGGTCTTAGCATAATAACATATAGCCTATAGCCTTCCTCGATAAATGGGCTATCTAACACTGAAATAATTTTTCAAATCGGTTCAGTAGTTCCTGAGATTAGCGCGTTCAAACAAACAAACTCTTCAGCTTTATATATTAGTGTAGATTTTCTGGGTTTAAACAATCTAGAAAGAAATGGTATTAGAGACAAATAAAAATGTTACCTAGCATATTCCCTATTGCAAAGTGAAAAAGTGCTTCTCGCCCTTCGTAATCCCACCATCCACTAAGATCTTTTAACTGTATTTAGTACAAAATCTAAGAAATACGTCACATAAAATTTAAACCAATGTAAATAATGTATACATCATTTACATGGGGTTTTATTATTATTCATATCACAACATGCAACACGTACGGTATGAACGTATGTTCGTGACTATAGTTTGTACGTAGTATCTGCATACCTATTGACACCTGATGTTGTTCGGCACTGAATCATGCATGCGTTAGGGGGTGCTAAGGGAATGTGAGACGTGTTAACCGTGACATATTTGCACGTCACCTGTCTAACGGACTGACACACTTGTTTTTTTTATGTACTGTTGTATGAAGACATACATGCCAAGCAGTGTTTACAATGTCACACGATATGGCTTTTTTGTAAGAACTTAGGGTGATAATAAACGAAGTTAGATAACATGCAGATTGCGATTTCATATATTTTTTATTATTATTATTAACTTCCTTTCTGAGGAGAGACCTATGTGCAGCAGTGAACTGTAAGAGGCTATTGATTAACTAATCATCATCATATGCCTAGCCTTAATTATTGCCAAGATTAATTGGGCCGACAACAAATTCAACAGGTTTTACCTGAATATTAGTTTTTCTGCGGAGCGATTGGTATGAGACCTCCGCAACCCTGAGGGTGAACTAAATTCGAAAGTTGATTAGTTGTCAGTACATTTGAGGGCACTGACTTCCCAATAGCGATTGTCATAGGTGTTCATGACAACCGTTACCGATTGGTCTTCCAATAAATTAATAAATAAATAGTCAATGAAATAAAATAGGAAATTCCAAATAATAACCCAAATGATTTCTTTCTCTCTAGATGGTTTACAATAAATTTATATCCTGCCCTTATTTAAAGTTTCGTTAGTTAAGAACTGAGTTCAGGTATCGATATGTTCCTTCAAATGCGATTTACAAATAACCGTGGCACGATACGTGAAACTTGTCCGAATATCTTGAGAGCAAGGCAGACGTCGGCGAAGTTTGCCGGCCAACCTCGCGTGTCAACCCACTGATCACGCCAATATCGTAATACAAAATTAAAGTTGCTGTTATGTTGTCGGAATATAGAGCTTATTGCAATATTTTAAGATATGAGGCTGAAGGAAATAGGTAAAAATCTGATTTTGTCACGTTTTGGTATAGGATGGACAATGTGGCTCGACATATAGGTATAGGTTAGGGTATTAAGAGTGAAATCTCTCTAAAAGTTTAGAAAGAAATTGTTAAAAATAAATTATCTTTATAAATACTAAAAATAATTTATTTGCTCACCAGTTACCATGTTGTATTGCCTGTATTTGCAATGAATAAGGTGACCACTACCTACCTAGGATAGAGTAATTTTTGCAGACATAAATAAGGATATATAAGATCTCGATGTTTCTACCTAACCTAATTAAAATGATGTTTTGTATATCTTTTGTTAAAATGTGTTGAAAACGATTTCTAAATTTTAGAAACCAATAGATAGGTAGGTATAACTAAAATTATCAAAATTTATGATCCGAAGGTTCTATTACAGTGTACATTATATACTTATTACAAATATTTATATGGCCCGCTTGGAATGTGATAATCTATTAATGTATTGACGGTCGGCTCGGCGTCAGAATCCGTTGGAGCGGCGTGCCTCACGTGCCGGTGCCATAGATGCTCCGCGATGCCTAGCTATTTAGGATATGTACCGAGCTCAAATCAGGAATGCGACGACACAACTCGAGATAAACGTTTAATAAGCAAATTTTATTATTAACTAGCTGAACCCCACGGTGTTACCCGCGGTTATTGTTGTACCGCGAGTAACGCCGCGGGACAAAGTTAGTCTAAAAAAAGTAGCCTAAGTTACTCCCTGGATCACCAGCTACCTGCCAGTGAAAGTCCCGTCAAAAGCCGTCCAGCCGTTCCAGAGATTACCCGGAACAAACAGACAGACAGAGAGACAGACAGACAGACAGACAGACAAAAATTTTTTAAACCACGTTTTTGGTATATGTATCGTGTATATATACATATGCATTGATTAAAAAGCTGTTATTTTAACATTACAAACAGACACTCCAATTTGATTTATTTGTATAGAGTATAGATATACCTTGTAAGGCGACTATTACCTGTCTAAATTGTAATAAAGCATAGTGTGTTTATTTTCTTATTTTATGTTCGAACTTTTCGAAGTCAAAGTGTTAAGTAATAATTGAAATATGCATTCTGATCTAAGTATATCTTTATGTTTAGATAACTATTTGAGTAAATCATTAACAGACTCTAATAGTCCACTGTGTATTGATAGGCCTCCCCTGAGATAGGGGGTCTTGGCCCTGTCTACCACACTGATCATCCGGGTTAATATAGGATTTGTGACAGGTTTTTATTTCTATTCAATAAATAAACGAATAAACTTTACCAAACAAGTGGCTTACTGATCATGTTATACTTTTATATATGCAATTATACATAAATCACTAGTTTAGAGACCTATTGATTTTTCTTTGTTTTAGTCGTTCAATTTACTAAATGAATTTATCACAAGCTTATAGAAACAATAGGGAACAATGTGTAGTACCTAATAATAATAAATTTTATTATACCTTTGTTCTTAAAAAAATTTCATCAAAATTATTTGTAACAATTTCATTCAAGGTTCGACTCGATTTCTCGTGGATGCCATCATCAGATATTGATGTCCTTATCATGGTACCATTGTCGGAACATCTCCTTTCCATTAAAAAAAGAATCATCAAAATCGGTTCATAAACGACGAAGATATCCACGAACACACATAAATAAAAAATATTTATATACGGTCGAATTGAGAAACCTCCTCCTTTTTTTGAAGTAGGTTAAAGACAAGTAAAAAAATATAGCTAATGGAAAGCGTTCTGTGACGATGAAGCGACTTCCATGATTTTTGTTCCGAATGTTTAACGCGCCTAAAAAAGTTTTTATTTCAAAACTGAGATTTAATTCGTATAATACGCAGGTATTATTATCGTATACATACATAATCGAGTTGATAGTTCAGTGATCAGTTTTTAACCGACTTCAAAAAAAGGAGGAGGTTTCTCAATTCGACCGCATATTTTTTTTATGTGTGTTCGCGGATAGCTTCGTGGTTTATAAACCGATTTTGATGATTATTTTTTATTGAAAACTAGATATCCCAACGGTGGTACCATGATAAGGACACTAAGATCTGATGATGGTATCCAAGAGAAATCGAGTCAAACCTTGAAGTCGGTTTAATTTTTGTAAAAATTTTACTTGTTACTCTTTTGTTACCAAAGCAACCGCAATGTGTTACAACGAACCATGGCAGGTTACAACTTCTACTACGAGATCGTTTTTTGTTTTTTCGGAAGACGGTCCCCATTTCATCTCATCCACATTTTTTATATTTTATATCATTAATTTCATCACGACGAAGACTTATTGACTTGAAGACTTATAACTCGATGACTCTAAACACTTGACATTGGCAGAAATAGCTGATTCGAGAGATCCGGCTGGTTGCCATTTCATCAAAGAAGAAGAAGAACTTCTACTACAGTACACAAAAAAGTATTAAAATAAGTACGTACGTCACGTCGCTCCGTACGTGTTTCATGTTTCTCTGAACCGTGTAATAGAATATTATAGACATGTTAGTCGCTAGCATGAATATGCAGACGGCCAGTGTGTTGCTAGTCTGAATTAATAATTAAAAGCGAAAGCAGGCTTAAGAGCTCACTCGGGACGGGCACTACGACACTTTGCCTATATCTATACCCAAGTACTTTAGGAGCTATCATTAAATATTATTATTTACAAGGCTTAGGGTTACAAAAACTAAACTACTATTACATAATATATGTTTGTTTTTATACAAAATTATATGAAATTAAATGAATTTCATTATAAATAAATATACAATGAATTTAGTTCTAAGTGTTAGCATCGCGTTAAATAGTAATGATCTGTTAATACAATCTATGAAATACTTTTGACTTATTTTTATTTAACAAATTTAGTAATTTTAATTAACTGTATCGATATTGATTAATATCAGCATAGATATTAATAATCGATGTATCGATATTAATCAGTATCGATACATACATTTTCGGTAAGTTAGCAACATTTTAAACTACGGTTTTGAGATCGCGCCTCCATAGCGAGGCATTACCTGTCTATACTGTAATTCTTGGCGCCGCCGCCGCCGTCAAGTAGTCAGTACAATTTATAACAATAAATCTTTGTACATTGAAGTAATCCTGGAGTTTTTCTGAGTAAGAGACCTTGATCCTCCATAAGGAACTGTTTTTCATATTAAAATTTGTAGTCACGATGTTAAAATATTTAAAGATTTTTTTCATTGAACAATAAAACGATCGTCATATTCAAGATTTGTAACAGAAACTGTAGCCATACCTTAAGTTACGGTACATTCTCTTCAGTTCTCTCGATAGCCGACGAAGAAATCTCAAAAAAAGTAAAATAAAGAAAAAATGGACGGCAAATCTTTCGCTTCCTTCTTTTATCCTTTAAGAACTTAGTGAAAGCAAAAAACCTAAGCTCTAAAGCTATGCAAATGTGCAAAGGTCTTGAGGGTCGGCTGGCTGGAAGGGCACAGGGTGTGTTGAAAGGAGAGGGGGAAGGGGTTAGTAGCAAGAGGGTAGGTGGACAAGGGGCAAGGAGGACAAAATGCCACCGCTATGTACTGGACGTTAATCCTTTAATAGCAATCGAGACGAACGATGCAACGAAATAAGACTCGCTTGTTCATCTCAAACGCTTTCCGTTTTTTTTCATTTCATGATATAAATTGTTTAAAATAAGAATAATTTATTAAAGCTCAGCGTTTATGTGTTAGAAAGCCAGTTAACTGATTTTCGTTCGTTCATAGATTACGGTATTTCTAGGTACTATTTATTGTACTGTAGTTTGCCATGTTTCAAATTACTGTATTGAGGATTCGTACTAGGTATATATGTTTGATAAATAAAAAAAATTGCCACTGAGGGTAGAACATTAAGCCACAATGAATGCACATTATTGTACACATTATTGCAATGAATCGTTATTAGGAGTATTGAACTATGTTATTTTATTACTTAACTTGCTGAACCGAGCGGTAACCCCGGGGTTCAGCAAGTTATTATTGTCGTACCGCGGGTAACGCAGTGGGTCGAAGCTAGTATAAAAAGTAACCTAAGTTACTCCTTATGTCATCAGCTACCTATCAGTGAAAGTCCCGGCAACATCGGTCTAACCTTTTCAGAGATTTGCCGGCACAAACCAACAGACAGACAAAAATTGTAAAAAAGTTATTTTGGTATATGTACCGTGTATAAATACATATGCATTTAGTAAAAAGTGGTTGTTTTAATATTACAAATAGACACTCCAATTTTACTTATTTTTATAGATGATACTTTATTAGGTATGTTACGATAATACCTACTTAAAATAAATCTTATTACGGTATATCGCCGGATTTGGACTAATAAATATGGTATACTGCCTTATTGATACAACAAACGGTCTCAAAAGCAATCAGAGTAGGACAGGCTAGAAATATTAGGTACAATGTAGACGAGGAGGGGCGGCCACGCAGTAAATCATAGCACCAACATAACTCATACACACGAGTGTGTTTATCATTTCTTTGTCCACCCTGGAGATTTATCGGGGCGCTATCTGACGCGACCCTGAGCCCTTAGGCCCTAAGGGACATACAAATGCGATAACTCAAGTAAAACTGTTATTTATTTTCCTTATATCTAGTAGATAGAAAATTCATTAATGTTCACATTTTTGAAATAACAGAAAGGATAAGGAATAAAGAACAAGTAAAATTTTAACAAAAATTAAACTGACTTCAAGGTTTGACTCGGTTTCTCTTGGATGCCATCATCAGATCTTAGAGTCCTTATGATGGTACCCCCGTTGTAATATCTCCTATCCATTGAAAAAAGAATTATCAAAATCGGTTCATAAACGACGAAGTTATCCGCGACGACACATAAAAAAAACGAAACAAATATACTTATACAATAGAATTGAGAAACCTCCTCCTTTTTTTGAAGTCTGTTAAAAATGGGTTAATTGTTTAAATTCATACTACGAATCTCATTTAAGATAAAAAAAAATTAAGAGAAAATAAGAAAGGGTTCTGAATTTGGCACTTTTATGCTTGTTAATTCAGAACTCTGTTATTTAGAACACGATTTAAAAAAAAAAATTGTTTAGTTATGATACGTGAAATAATTTATATACCTACGTACAAGTTTTGCCCGCGGCGCCGCCTGCGTATATGTTGGTTTTCAGGGTAAAGATTAGCCAATGTCCTCTTCGAGAGGTATCTCTATGCTAAATTTAATTCAAATCGGTACAGGCGGTGATTAAGAATTAGCCGTGAAAACGTTACAGATAGACATACAGACAGCGTTATTTTCGAATTTATAATATTAGTATCGACAACAAAATTCACCGTGTTCATATTTTTTTATGTAGATTATTTACAATTGAACAATAAATAATAACAAAATCCAGTAGTTTGTATATTCAAAATGTGAAATTTCGAGGTTCCATAAGTTCCCAATTAATTAATGTTTTAAGAACATTGCCGAGTTTCGGTCGTAATTTAATACTTTGTTGTTGTATTCCGGATAGCTGATTAATTAGTAGGGCTGATATGAAAAGTAACTCAGTTCGGAGTTTGTTTGACTTAATAAGCGAAGTTCGTACAGAACGTCTTTTTGAGTGAAACTTCTGCGCTTTGATGAGACGAGGGGTTGACGCAGATGTGATTAGAACCTCCTCATGTTCTTTATATAAATTTGGTATATTTGTTGTATTATTAACTGTCTTTTTTTAAAAAGACATGTATAAAAAACGAGATAATTTAGAGATATGTTTATTTGACTAGCTATATAAATCGTATTTATAGTCAGTATCACAGATTAGGTGAAGTGACGATGTTAGTAGCTCGAAATCGATCAGAGTGGCGTGCAATGGGAGAGGCCTATGTCCAGCAGTGAGCTCTAATATGCTAATGATGATGATGATGATGAAAATCGCGCCAGGTGAGCTTTTACAGCAGCCGTTACCTAGTACGTTTATATGCAAAGGGGAAAATTTGTTACGCTAAGGCGTGTGCACGATATGTATCAGCTTATCGCGATATCAGTCTTTTGCGAAACGAATTGGTCAAGATACAGGGTTGTTACGTTAATTTTTTTAAAACTATTGAGATGATATCTCAAACTTTCGTGTCATTTTTCATAAAATGCGTAAAATTATTAATTTTTAGTTATCAATAACAGTTACATATAAAAACTGTAATAACTGCCAACAAAAAATAAAACGTTTTCAGACGATAATTTCTAATAATAAATTTCAATTTCTTCCGACTATACTTTTTCTACTATTGCAATAAAAGGACTACAAACAAACAATATTACTACAAACTATTTCTATGGGTAGATAGACTTTAGTGTATGTACGTTCGAGTGGATTATAATAACTCTATCTAACTCTTACTTCACAACAGTTATCAACAACACACCGCACTCGAAATTCCACTCACCGCCATACCACATACCTATGAAAAAAAAAGTGACAAATCGCAACCCTGGGATTGAGTCACTCCAGCATAAATCATACGCGCCCTACCGTCTAACCCCGGCTTAATATACTGCGAGAAAAAGTAACCCGACCGGCCGGACAAGGGAATACACTTAACACGTTATACTTACACAAGTTTGGGTCCAACCTTATTGAAAAGGTGCCTCTCTAACAAAGTATACGTATATTTTGAAGAAGAAAAGTCTTGGGTCCGTAGGACTATATTAGAAGTTTGTACATACGCAGATGTAGGTACCTACGTAAGATCGGATGACGGCGTTATTCCCAAAAGATTATTTGGATTAAAGTGTTATTCTGTGGAGACTACTTTTAGACTTCTTGAAATTTTTTGTTGGTGTTTAGGATTAAAAACAGTTGAGCCAAGTATTTTAATCTGTACTTTGGGCTCCCACACATACCTGCGAATTCGCATCACATCGCAAATATCTGCGAGCTCGCACGAATGCACCGCAAATAACTTCACGCCGCATCGCATCGCAGTTATGTGTAGGTGTATCTTACCGGAACCCAAATCTCCTGCTTCTATGGAAACGACTCAAAAGACTTGTGACTCTTGAGTCGGGTGTCGTTGGACATCAGGTTATTTAATATCAGGAGATATACTGCTAACATGACATTGGTCTTTTAGCGGTAGTATTTCGAAGAAGCTCATTTTTACGCTTAAAACTGGGTACCGCTGCCAAGTTTTTGGTTATACTATGATATCTTATACTATGAGTTTATGTATAACAATTTCTTTGTAGCACAACTGTACCGAGTTTATTCCACTTTAGGTAACTGATTACGTCAAAAAGAAAATCAGACTTAAGTTTATTAACCAGTTTTATATATAATAGGTAATTTATTTTTAAACACAAAAGAAGTAATATAAATAGCTTGGGGCGATAATATTGAAATATTTTCAAATACTCGCTTTTTACATTAAAATTATTTTCTACTTTTAAATCGATGGCTATCAAAACTTGTTTTTTTTTAGTTTTTTAAACTATAATTTATTTTCTACTTTTTAGTTTGGTATGTTAATAAAAAATAATAACGCGTTTGTTTAGTTTTTTAAAACTACTAAAAAAAACCTTTTTTTTTCACATTATTTTATTCTCACCGACCCTTGACCCCTGTGCAAATTTTCAAGTTAATCAGACACCTAGAAGTAGGTGAAAATGAAGTTTTAAGATTTCGTTGCATAAATAAAGGTGAAACACGGTTTAAAAAGTAATGATCATGCAGAAGGAGTTTTCTATTTCAGCGTTAAGTTAAAGCTATACAATTGTAAGTATGCCTAAATTGTTGTTGGTTTTTTGTGTTCCATATCGTGATGAAAGAAAAACATGAAAAGGGGTTTGATATCATTTAATTGGTAGTAGTAGTCTTTCAGTGTCTTAAACTTGGAAAAAAGATGAAGCAAAAAAAGAGAAGCAACTTTGGTTTTCATAAATGGTTTTCATTCTGTATACAAAACAAGGTTTGAGACAGACTCGGCGTCAGCTGTTGGGATCTTAGAGCAAGAATAATCCATCATTTTCATAGGCATCGTGTGTTCACGGAACAGATTTCAAGCAACATAGACGTATCGCTCAATCCTTTACGTAGGCTGGCGGCACCTCGCGGCCAGAGTCGACAATAAATCAACCCTCGAGGAAATTGCCGACGACGCGACCGGGCCTGAGGCAGGGGAAAGAGGGGACTTCCCGGGAGGAGGGCGATTTAATTAAATCTTGCATCGAACTCCTGAGGCCTGCCGCCGGCCTAACGAACGACCATTGTATTTAAATAATGTGTATGCTGACTTTTTGCGTGATCGAATCACGGATGAACGGTCTCTGTGGAGGTCGGTGGTCCAAATTAGATGGGTTTTGTGATCGGAAACGTGGAAATACAATAAAATGATTTAGGGTATAGACAATAGGTACTCAAATATATGTATGCAGGAATATGAAAAATATATTAAATTTAGCGATTATACCACATATTACATTAGGGTTTTTACATGTTATTTTTCGAGATACTTTAATTTTGAGAGCCATGCTTTAGTACTGAAACTGGTTCAGTAGGAAGCGATACTACGGTCTCATAGATAACTGTCACTATACAAATCTTTCTAAACTATCTTCTCCTTTATTGCTACAACTACAATCAGGAGTGTAATTTTCGAGGAAGCCTTCACAGAGCAGCATCACACTTGCGATTCTTCAACTGCTCGTCTTCATGGGTGGTGGTGGTTAGTTACCATTCTGTACCAGTATGCTCATTTGGGTTTCCTTTAATAAAAGTGAAAAAATATGTTAAAGTACTTATCATGATATTACAGTTAATTATAATTGTTTTGTCTAGGTATACCTAAGTCTAAACGATCTGGCAATATTGAATTTTTATCAATATTTTAGGTAAACTAGGTCAAATACATGGGCGCCGAATAGATCGTTTTCAGGGGGTGCATCTACATCTATACATACTCATCACCTTCCTAGCCTTTATTATTCCCAAGATTATTTGAGATTGGCTTCTAGTTCAACCGGTTTTAACTGAATATCACTTTTACTACAAAGCGACTGGCATTGGACCTGCGCAACCCTAAGGGTGAACTGAATTCGATAATTGAACTAGTTGTCAGTATATTCAAGGGCACTGAATTCCTAGTAACGACTGTTCATGACAACCGGGACCGACTGTTTTACATGCTCTCCGAGACACGGGCGTGAAACACCGCCATCTATATTCACACATACCCACAATTAATCAATATAAAATATAGAAGTGAATTAGGTGTTTACTTATGAAATTGCTGTTTTTATGTGAACTAACTATGTTGCAAAAACCGATATATCCGCGGGCGGCGACACTGGCTAAAGCAGGTTCTTTTATAAAAACCTACAGTATTTGAAAAGCAGGCAACCCAACTCAATTTTTCAACCATACCTCAAATACCAAACTCATAAGTAATAATTTAATATGTAACGATGATAAACAGGAAGGCTTTTTGAAATCCGGTGTAAATTGAAGATAACCCCAGTTCAACAGGCGGGCCCTTATATTAATTAGCACGAATATTTTGGGGGATATTATTTACGTAATAAAGCCTTATTTAGTACCCCCTAAATGAAATATGAGTCATTGAGGAAAATAAGTGCTTAGCACAAACGTTAATACTCACCTCGTTGGTGTTGGGTGTGGTATTTGGTGTTAGGGTGTGCGAAATTTGGTTCGACGAAAGTTTCTTTTTGTTTTCTCCTTCTGTTGCCTGTAACATGGTATAATACAGTAGGTAGCGTATATGCGCTATACCATGACCACATTATACTATATCTCCATAGAATAAAAAAAAAACTCTAAGGTACTCAGGACAACACATGCTTAAATACAGTATTAAAGGAAGGTCAGAAAAGGCGACTATGTCAGCTTAATGCAGTAGCCTGGAGGACTGTAAGATCTATAGATGTAAGGATCTATGTAAATGTATGAATATAAAAAGTAGCTGAGCTGCTGGAGCTTCTTTCGAGCCATATTCACATATCTGTATCAGCTTCCCATCGCGGGAAAAAAAAAGACTATTCCAGTTATCTTTTAATTTTTCTTATACACAAACCTTGCCCTAACAATAACGAACATCTAAAAAAATGAATTATTTAATTGGGTGCAGCCGATCGGAAGTTACGCGTATATACATATCGGCGATTCATTTTTAAATGTATATATAGGTATAGGTAATATGTATGTACTATACTAAAAGAAAACTTATTCTACATTTTTTTACTGTTTAAAGTATATGTGCCTATGTTGAAGAAGTTCAGAAAGAAATAAAACAAATTGATGTAAAAAAATGTTCCAAACCCAAGAATCGACCGTAGGTCTAGACCAATAGTTGTCTTATGGGCTGTCGTAGTCATTAATGATATTGTATTCTTTATATAGTATAGTATAGATAGATAAGATAGATAGATAGATAATATAGATATAGTAGTCTTTATGTAAGACTACTTCCACATCCTCCTGATTTTCCTAGCCTTTATTAATCCTAAGATTATTTGCGATCAGGTTCTAGTTCAAACAGTTTTACACGAAAGTCACTTTTTCCACGCATTGCCTGTCATCGTATCTACGTTACCCGGAGGGCAAACTGACGGTTGAATAATTGTCGGTAAGTATACCGATAATTATTCATCATTCATTCATCATTATTCATCTAATATGAAGGCACTGACTTCCCAATAACGATTTCCATTATTGACAACCAAGGCCAACAGCTTAACGTGCTCTCCGAAGCAAGTTCATGAAACACAGCTCACTTCAAAAAAAAGTCTTCAAAAAGTTCAAAAAACACTTTATGGCCAGACCCAGGAACTGCACCCGAAACCTGGTTGATCGGCATTTGTATACTCTAACCATTGGACCGTTGGTGTGCTAGGCAGCTCATTTGACTACTTATATAATAAAAAAAGGATACTTAAAGAATAATATTAAGTTTTAAGTATGAATAGTAGGTATATGTTTAACATCAATTTAAACAGGTACGATGTAGATATTCGTCCCAAACTCCTCGTCAACATGTCCTCCGATGAATTGTTAATGCATACTCAAATCACAATAAGAATTCCGTTTTCAAAGGAAATACTACTAAATACGATATGAGGCGGTGTTCATATAGATGTACCTTTAATATTATATAAGATCATCGATCGAGTTGGTTTGTTACGAGGGTAGGTTGTAGATTTGAATTTGTTACAGGCATAACAAGAAGAAAATACAAAATAGATGATTAAATGAAACCTAATTAATGTGATACATAAATGATGCGAATAGATTTTTTGATCTAATACCTACCTTTAAAAGACTAATATTTATAGGTATATCTGAATCTCGGAAACGGTTCTAACGATTTTCATGATATTTAGTAGATATGCAGGAGGTTTCAGAGGTGAGAAATCGCTCTTGAATTTTTTTTTCATTTGAGATTTCATGCATAATTGTTGCACAGGTGGACTTAGACTAGTTTGGATACATTTTTAGAAAATTTTCCAAAAAATATACCGAGCTAAGCTTTGTCATCTAGATATTGAAATACTACTATGAAATATACATGACTAGCAGACCCACGCAACCTTGTTTGCGTCTCTTATTGCCCGTAGCGTGATAATTTTCCCCCGTTTTTGTAACATTCTTCATTATTGCTTCGCTCCTGTAGGTCTTAGCATGATGATATATAGCCTATAGCCTTCCTCGATAAATGGGCTATCTAACACTGAAATAATTTTTCAAATTGGACCAGTAGTTCCTGAGATTAGCGTGCTCAAACAAACAAAGTCTTCAGCTTTATATATTAGTATAGATTATAATGCGAAACATAGATATTATCAAAACTATTAAGTTTCTGAAGTGAGTCCTATATATTTTAGATGGAACTATGAGAAAGGGTACTAATAAAATAATGCAAAAAGAAAATAAGAGTAGCGGTGCGCCGTAAACAGAGAGAGTTATAGCACCGTCTGGCTAATATACTCCGTGGTTATAGCGAGAAGCCGTCTCGGTGCGAAGATTGCAAAAATGCATATTACCGCCCAGACGAGCGCTTGTAGCTCACAATAACTTTCCTTTCCTTGCATATTGAAACGTAACTAGGTAGAATATATAAACATGAATATATAAATAGATACTACCTAATCATATTTAGCTGAAGAGTTTGTTTGTTTGGTTAAATGCACCAATCTCGAGAACTATACGTTCTAATTAAAAAAATGATTTAGTTTTGGTTTTAGAATATTGTTAAGATCTTACAATCTTTTTGGCTTCTTTGGCTTGTGGTTTACCTAATGGTAGCCCAGGTTTTCACATTGTTAAGTTAAGCAATCCAGTCAGGTTAAAGTACGGATGGGTGACTATTTCTTAACACATTGTGACCCTCCGTGTGTCCGGTGCGAACGCTACGAACATCTGTGGCGATCGTTTGTTATGGGTGATATATTTTAATTCGATAATAAAGCATCTATTTTGTATATTCTCTGCAGCAGTTGTTATCAGTATGAAAAAGGAACTCATATTTTGTTTTACACAAAAACATACTTAGGTATATAATAAACACTTACAAATACTTATAGAGAATAATTATATTATTACCACGGAGCAAATACAAAGTATTTGCTCCGTGATTATTACATTGTCATCATAAATCGGATTGTATGCTTATTTAACGATTAAGGTCAACTCAGATCGAGTCACAACATGCGCGAGTATCTACTATCAAAATCAAAATTTAGAATTAACTTTATGACAATGGAATAGAGATCATAATGATATGCGATTAGTATAATCTCGATTTGTTCACATCATGAAACTGATCGAGCATTAATACCTACCACCGCCTAATTGGAGTTGACTCTTTCTTATTGACCTAAAAAGTTATTACCTAAGCAGGTATAACCTAAGCACGTAAAAGTTTTAGACATAAAATATTGTATCTGATAGCGTGATCTGAAAGATTAGGTACATTTAAACCACGACTTTGCTTGCATTAGGTATATATTTACCTACCTACCTACTCTAGTTTTCGTCAAATGCCAGAAGCTATGTCACGTGATCTCTTTTCTGTGTGAATGTGACCTATCCCATATACTTCAGTTAGGTATACTATACTTACCCACTTTGGTTAAAGATTAGGAAATACCCGTCTCCACATTTTTCAGGTAGCCAACTTCCATCGACCCGCTGCGGTTTCAGGCGCGCTACTTAATGAAATAGAAATTGGCGGCCTCTCGAAGACTAACTCCTAACCCTCACCCGTCCCTCTCCTGCGAGGGGGAAACGCTCGTTCAAGTGGCGCGCGACAGAGACAAAATATATTTATACAAAGTCAAAGACGACCGGCGAGTGGGATAGCTGTATTCACTAGGAATATAATGCGGTCGCGACTGTGTCTGTGCGTCTGAACATACCCCACGCGTGTGTGCGCCGCGCCTTCTATCATGCGGTCGAATCAATATTTCATCTTTGTGGAGTACCGACTTCATGTTGGCCAAGTAATACACATTACACAACCATCACAACAAACCTCTAACAAACTATTTTTAAATTTGAATTCGTGTTCCAAATTTCCTGGCCAGTTCTACCCACGAACGCTACACGAATAAATTACGAACCATTCAGCCGTAAATAACCAACCGCAAGTCGTAATTCGAAAAAAGAATGTTCCTGTTACCACGATCGATGACATGAAGTGAACGTCTCGCGTTGTGGTTGGTTTGCGGTTAAATGGGCGTGGCTTGTGGTTATATTTACTACTTTTGATTGGTCGATTACTTGACCTTTGCGGTTAACTCTGTGGTTTCTAAGATTTTCACCCCTGGAAAAATAGGTAGAGGAAAATATATGTTGTGCGTAGCTGTGATTGGTGGATCAGGATAATTTTGTGGTTAACCGCGAATCGCTATTCGTTAAGATTATAATGGGATGTGATTGTGGACACAGTTGGTAGAATTTGTCCGGTCCCCACGAGGTTTCGCGCCGCTCACTGGCCGCCTGCGGTTACGGGTGTCAATTACCTATATTATATTTATCTAAACGATCAGCCCCGACGAATGGCTATCGAGTACAATTCCGCTAGGTATTTGGTAAAAGTATGAAGTTGTAATTATTAGCAGCAACTCGTATGAATAACTTTTTACTGATTAGTTACATGGCTACCTACCTACTTACCTACCGAAAATACAGTAACCTACATATAAATCTGTATTAATTTAAGTTAACTTACACAAAACTTGAACATTAACCATTTCAAGGGTGAATATATTGATAAATTCTCGTAAAACCAGAAACGAGGCGAAAAAACTAAATCTCATTGCATAATGTACCTACGAGCTAAACAAGAATACATGTATACATTTTTTAAAATATACTCGTACATCTAAACGTAGCATTCAGTTCATAAAAAGTTCTAAAAGGCGCCCTCTAACGAAGTCGGCACGAACTAGCTGCTCGGTATTTTTAACAAAATTCCTTTAAGTGCGACCTTTTCGTTTTCTTCACGTTCTTAAGAAAGCCAACTCCTAAGAAAGCTCATGTACAGGGCACTCACGCACACAGTCACAGCCGTATTTCCCCCCAAGAAACAAAACTCTCAATGCGCAAGTCAAAATGTCACAAGTAACACTTTTGAGCCCGACACGTATCACTTTTCGGTTCTGTACAACTAAATTCTTAAGATCTATTTTCAAAGAAGGCTTATTCCAACGGAGTTCCCATGTCGCATAAGTCTTTTTCGAACTTTTACAAACTTGTTCGTCATTCAAAAATAGCTTTTATTTATAGAACCAGTTGTTGTAAAAGCCACCTTATTGTAACGTGGTACTGAACATTTTCATTTATGCTAAGTAGAAGAGTTTGTAACAAAAATTGCATAGACACTTTTTGGCATCTTTTCTTGGTCATAGTGTGCGTGAGTATATTTACAGATGAATAGAAATGTGTGTTGCCGTTGGCGCTAGTGTGTTACCAGTGTGGAAAAGTGCCAGGAGATGGCGTTGCCGGGTTTCGTGGTCGGATAGGAAATAAATGGCGGCATTCTGAAACAAGATAGTCGTTTGAAAGATGAGAAAACGCTTTTAGACGATTAGTTTGAAAACGTGTGAACTCAAAGATTAGTTTAATTATATTGTGTTTGTGTTTCAAGAGTAGGTAAGTGGTAACAGTGTAAGGAAATATAAATGGTAGTGTATTTAATTATATAAAGTAAATAAATTGTAGGAAAGTAGAATATGGAATTAGATGAATAAATTAGTAGAGTAGAGGATACTTAAAGAACATTATGATTTAACAAGTTTCAAATAGAAATATATTGGAGTTTCCTTTAACATTTAGGTATAGTCGAAATCTTTGTAGGTAAAAACTTTAAGTGAAGGTGTTTCGTGAGGCTAATGAACACCCTCTGGGCCTGTATTACAGAACCATGTGAGAGTCATACTTTGGCATGCGTTGTATAGGTAGGGTAGGTATATGTGGTAGTTATTCAGGTAGATTTTTTTATATGTATGGGCCTGTCACAATGACTCTACTTTGCCTGATGGAAAGCATGAGTAGAATTCAAGAGTGGTGGTCACCATACTCATTGCGAATGCAGACAATGCAACAATGCGGCATGGCGATCCACAGTATGGCGGCCTAATGATGCTTCTGTATCATTGGGCCTCCAGTCTCGCTCTCACCAACGAAACACGACAGCACGAACGCTGTCATTTTACGTTGATCTTCTGTGCGAGGGTAATACCGCCCCGGTCGAGCCGGCCCCTTCTACTACAAACTCACAACTGCTACACTTAGCTTTGCGTCACCCGCAGATTATAACTTGTATAATTAGTAGGTACCTAACGAGTAAATATAATACCTAGATAACTTATGAAAAATACCTAGCTGTTTAGTTTCCATTAATCTGACATTAGATATCTACTAGTTAAATTATATTATATCATTGGATGGAGGGTTTTTCTTTAGTAACTAGCCACAGGTCATGAATTTGGTTTCAACCCAGGACAAATCATTGTTTCATGAGCAAGGTCTTTTGTTCATCGCCGAATAAAAGAGGAAAAAAAGTCTTCGCCTAAGTTCCTATATTTTTTAGGAATATACCTACATCCTGTGTCGCGGTAGACTTTACAAACATACATAAAACTGATACAAAGTACACCAAGACTCAGAACAACTATTTGTTGATCACACAAAGTGTTGTCCCATGTGGGATTTGAACCCTTAACACTTGGTGCAGTAGAATGTGGTGGGGCGACCCGCTTAAACAATTAGGCCAACCGTGCAGACCTACTACGTGACTTTGAAATGACGTCTGTAAAAAACTACTGTATACTTAGATATATATTTGTGTATTTTTGCCCTATTTTAAGATTTACATTTGAACTCTTTAACATTTTGTAATGAAATAAAAACAGTTTCACAGTCACATGGTTTTACGCAAAAACTTATTGATATTGTAAGAGTTACACCTATACAAAGTTGTTTCGAGTTGAAATGTATGAAACGTCATACGGATAATTCTTAGATTAGATGGTCTATAGAAAGATATATCTAAAATATATAAACCTATTTAAAATATAATAATAATATCAGCGGTAGGTACTTACTTAAGTGTCTCGTTGGTCTAGTTACCGTAAGCGACTGTTGATCCAGAGGTATCGGGTGCGATTCCTGGGTCGGATTGCTGTTGGGTGTTTCTTACAAGAAATTATTTATAGCAACCCGGAGTATGGAAGATGGCGGTCCTTTCGGGCCGTGCTTAGGAAAGCACGTTAAGCCGTCGGTCTTGGTTGTCATGAATACCTTTAACAATCGTTATTGAGAAGTCAGTACTCAACCTTCGAATTCAGTTCACCCTTAGAGTTGCGAAGGTCCGATGCCAGTCGCTCCACGGCAAACTGATATAGAAGTAAAACCGGTTGAACTAGTAGCCAACCCCAATTAATCATGGGAATAATAAAGACTAGGAGGAAGAAAGGTTTTTTTATGGAATAGGCCGGCAAACGTGTTGTAATCGCCTGATGGTAAGCGATTACCACCGCCCATGGAAACCCGCAACACCAGAGGCCACAAGTGCGTTACCGGCCTTTGGGGGATGGGAAGGAAGATAGGGATATGGGCCTCAGGTATCAGCAGTCTGTTTATCATTCCACAGGCTCAACGTAGTTTGAAATCATATTGGCATGTGCGACATGTAGGTATATTCATTATTATTTACCTTTCCTTTAAATAAAGTTCTCCTGGTTTTACCTTATTCCTAAAGAGTAATAAATACTCCCATTAGGTCCCATTTACTTAATAATATATTCCCATATCCTACTACATAAGCGAGAATAAAACCGTTGTTGGCAGAACCTCTATAAACCAGAATCACCACCAGATTCTCTATAACCCTTACATGGGTGCCTAGTTAAACAGACTTCATTAGATTCATCTCGCTAAACAAAATATAATTAAAACCTCAGCTGCTATAATGCTACGCTAATTATGATGAAACGTGTCGTCTTATTAGCGTTTAATAGCCCTTGAACACCAGTCGAGCGAGGGTCCCTTCGACTTGAATAGTTAGAGTAGTTAAATGATACTCGGAAAACATTTGCGTATTACACAGGTATGATCGAAGGAGATTATAAGGGGAGAAGATTAGTGGGAGGTGGGAGAGATAGTTTCGGTGGAATATCGTTGTATAAAATTTTAGTTTTAAAATATCGTAATAGTTACCCTAAGGAAGGGATTTGTGTTTTCTTTTCCGACTCAAAAACGAGAGGTGTCATTTATCTTTAAGCGAGCAATCCTTGTAGGGATATATATAAATAATCTGAAATTCGGAAACAGCTCCCATTGATCTTATAACTCTCGCCCTGCAGACTGTCTTTAAGGACGCATATCGCCACTAAAATAAGAAAGAGCAAAATTGAAATCAAAGAAATTTGAACTAGGTAGTTCAAATTTGTGTGTCTGTGTCAAATGAAATCTACAAAGAGTCCAGATAATTTTAATAACATCAACGTGTTTCTATCATCGAGGAATTGTATTTTAATTCAAGAACCTTATGTTGAAAATTGTACCTAGACAGTATACGAGTACACTCGCTAACTTAGACTATGTTCACTTGTTGCGCTGAACGCAATCATCATCATTAACAAAATCATTACAAATATCGACTTTAACTCTCTTTGTCCTAAAATGGCAATAACAGTAAAGTAATACTCATTTGTAGTGTGCATATCCAAACTATATGTGATACGAGGTTTCGCGGGGCGAGGGTCGGGGCGAAGGGGGTAGGTTCCGCCGGTAATTTTCTGGACTATTTATTTCTCGTTGGTCACATTACGCCCCGCTATGCTTTAATGTACCTATCCACCCTTATTAAAGTATTTCGTGTTGAATATCGTACAGTTTCAAACAAAACAGTTTCAATTTAAATAGTGTTTTAATGACACTATTAAATTTGATTGTAGTAAGTTGTAGTGGGATTATCACATTGCTTTTGGTAGGTATACCTATTGGGAAAATTAAGCGTGTTATTAGCCCATGGACATCTGCAGTTCAAGAGAGTTGTGTGATTGTCGCCGGCTCCGAAAATCCTTTCCTAAGCGCTAAGAGCAGAAAATGTTTTATTCCGGTAACGAATTATTTCCACGAAGCTGTGGTAAAATTCTCGGACTGGTCTATAAGTAGATGTGCTTAAGTTTTTACTCAATTTTCTTCCCACCAAATTCTTTTCTGACCACATCTCCGTTGTAACTTTCCACCATATGGGATCTAAAAAGTGTCGGCTTGACGTCGTAAAAGGTGACTATCAGTGATGCCGAAGACCGGGTAACTTGGAGAAGGGGCGGGAAAGCAGATCAATCAATGTGAGCAACCGGGAATAATGCTAAAGTGACGATAATAATCTTCCTTCTTACATTGAATTGGTGTGGATATCTTATCAGAAAAATCTATGTATCATTCCGTACAATAGACGCTCTGTAACGGTCCGGCGAGGTATTATACTAAATTTGTTTTATATCAGACATTCTACAGAAAATCTAATGTTGAGGCGGCACTTGTTCCATAGGCAGTTAGCCAAATAGTTAAATCGCGGATTGGGAAGCGAATGGTTAGGCTGCAAATGTGTTAATATCGCTAAACGAAACGCACATCCCTAATTTGGTCGAACGTTGAAATTGAGTAAAGTAAAAGCCAAGAGAAAATGTGTATTTCTTTTGGCTTATGATTACTCAGTTTTGTCACGTGTATTTATTTATTTATTTATTTATAACTTTATGCACTTTTGTACATAGGCGGACTTAATGCCCAGGGCATTCTCTACCAGTCAACCTTAGGGTAGTGTAGAAATCATGTGAGGTAGGCGCACATAGGATTCGTACTTAACTAAAATAAACATTACACAGCATTACATATTATTATATAGGTATGGGAATTACAACAAATACATAAACACTATAAATATATATGATATTACTTATATATAAAAACATATTCACATTACATTAGTACACCATGAATTCAAGGAATGTGTAGGGGTTGGATGTTGTTGTTATGATGACTGTGCCATGCCAGTGAAAAGGAGGTTATGTACCTTCTTTTTAAATATGAGACGGTTAGTGGACATCCTGATCTCAAGTGGTAGCGCATTCCAAAGCAGAACTGCTTGAACAAAGAACGAAGAGTTTACAAAGTCAGAATTGTGGGAGGGACATAAAAGAAGCAGATTATTTTCTGAGCGAAGATTTCTATTGTGATTGGAGGACAGGAAACGGAGGTAGGGTTCTAGGTAAGTAGGTGAGGATGGGGAGGTTAGAAATGAAAATAGAGAGGTCAGAGCTCGCTGATTGCGGCGTAGGCGAATGGATAACCAATTCAGTTGGGAACGTAAAGCAGACACATGATCATACTTGCGAAGATTGAAGATGAACCGAATGCAGTTATTAAGAAGGCGGTCTAGTTTGTTAAGGAGGTCTGCATTCAGGTCGAAATAACATACATCACCATAGTCGATTAACGGAATGATCAAGGACTGCATTAGTGTAGTTTTGATTTTGGGAGGTAGGAAGTTCTTAAGGCGATATAGTATCCGCAGGTTTCCAGTTACCTTCTGACTCACGTGGGTAACCTGAGCTCGCCAATCAAGAGTTGAGTCAATGTGTAGACCCAGGTCCTTTACTACGGGGCTAAAAGGTATCGCTGACCCGTTGAATACGATTGGAGAGATTGACTCAGTATTCAATCTACTCATCATGCGTTTGCTGCCTACAATGATCGCCTGACATTTGTTAGGGTTAACAGACAATCCAAATTTCGACGACCAGGTATAAATGGATTCTAGATCTTTATTAACTTCGTCAACGGCTCCTTCAACGTCCTCCACTCTTGCCTGTGAATACAGCTGCAGATCATCAGCATAAAGGTGATACGCACATTGAAGATGTTGAGTAATGAGATTAATAAATATTGCGAATAGAAGAGGAGATAATATACCGCCTTGAGGAACGCCAGAGTGCAGGTCACACCAACTCGAAGACGAGTCTTCAACACGAACACACTGCTGTCGCCCCTGAAGATAGGAGGAGAACCATTCCAGTGCCTCTGGAGGAATCATTAGATGGCTGAGGATAGCTAGAAGGATTTCGTGATTGACGGCGCCGAAGGCATTAGAGAAGTCCACCAAGACCAGTACTGTAACCTTAGTGTCCTCCATACCCCTCCTGATGTCACCAGTCACTTTAAGGAGAGCGGTAACTGTGCTGTGGCCAGGCCTGAAGCCAGATTGTAGAGGACTTAGAAGCTTATGTCGGTAAGTGAATTCTGATAGCTGCTTAAATGCACAGACCTCAAGCACTTTGGATAGGAAGGGAAGAATAGAAATGGGACGAAAATGTTCAGGAAGTGAGGGACTACTTTTTTTTGGGAGAGGGATGACGTAAGCCTTACGCCAATGTGAGGGGAAAGTTCCGGAGGCAAGGGAGAAGTTAATTATGTGGGTGATTACTGAGAGAATATGGTCCAGGATGGTTACAATCATGCGTCGACTAATGCCATCATGCCCCACAGCATTAGAGCGGATAGATAAAATAATCTTTTTGATGTCCTCGGGAGGCACCGGAGAAAATTCAAATGAGTCGATTGTGGGACTGGTTAAACCAGATAAATAGTTTAGCGTTTGGCACTTAGTTTGAAGATCCAGTGTAGTTGGGGATGAGAAATGAGAGTTGATATCATTCAAACTAATAGTGTTTTTAAATTCGGGATGTTGCTGTTTGCCTATTCCTAGTGTGCCAAGAAATTTCCATATACTGGAAGAAGAAGAAGACTCTATATTTTGGAGAATGTGTCGGCGTTTAGCGTTCCGTATCACCTGGTTACACCGATTCCTTGCAGTCTTATAAAGATCCCACTTGCCCTCACACCGATACTTCCTAAAGCAGCGAAAGGCCTGATCCCTGCGTCTCATAGCCATTCGGACTTCTTCAGTCATCCAGGGTGCTGGGGCACGTTTCAATTTCACATTTCTAATAGGCGCGTGGGTGTTATACAAGTTAATGACGGCGTCGTTAAAAATATCGACCTTGACGTTCACATTTGTAGCAGCAGTCATACTCGTCCAATCTAACTTGGCAGCATCTGCATGTAGTTTTTCGATATCCGTGCTATATATATTTTATAATAGTAATAGTATTCTGCAACTGTGTCACCGTACACTTTCGCCTACGTCGACGAACCAATGTCCCTAGACGCGCTTGTTGACCAAATTGTTAGTGACCTTGACTTCTAAGTCAGAGGTTATCGATTGTATTTTCATTTAAGATACTGTGTGATAATCACGAAAATTTGTTCTTCATCTGGGTAAAGTTTGTCTATAAAAGTATACATATATGCCTGTATTTAAACATGTGAGTATCGTTTAACACCAGTCTGGTTACAATAGTACCCATCTACATACTTTGCCTATATGCCCGTTGTGATATTGAACTATAACAGCAACAGTGTATGCCAGTAACAAGACTACTCGAGTTCAGAGAGAGTTTGTCAGAAGCTTTCATCTTTCGTTAAAGTTTAGTTTTCGTTATGAACTTGTACCCAGGTCCTGAGTATCTATTTATAGTAGTATAGTATTTTTATGATGACTACTTAACACATTCACTGCGTTACGGCAAGTATTTTGCCGTATTTGACAGTCAGCTAGTGCGGCAGCTCGTTGTGCTCTTGTGCTCAGGTGATCTATGTTCCCGTACGTTTAAAAAAGAGGTAGCGATCTTTTTAATAATTTTGCTTTTAATATAAAAATATAATAATATTACGCACTAATAATATACGGCAAAATACTTGCCGTAACGCACTGTACGGTAAGTACTTTTATTCAGTGCGGTACGGCAACTGTCTTTGCCGTATCCTCCACATCTCGTGCCTCACTGCATGCGTCAGCACAGCATCTCAGTTTGCTTTAGTGTTGGCCGTCAGTAAGATGGATGTCAGTGCTCGATATTTTTTGTACGATAAGCTACGACTACCTAACAATGAGACCTTCACGTAAAAACTTGATGAGAGTAAAGGAATTAAAAGTATATGTGCAGACGTACTGAAGAAAGTCGTTCAGTAGTGCAGTAGCTCGAGTGTTAAATTAAATACTGAAAAGTCAAGTTCAGTAATCGAAAGTTCGTCATCAAGAAGGAATATATCCCTCCAAAAACATAAATGTAAAAAAGAAGAGCCAAGTTCAATACCAAAGTTATGCTTGGTTGTGGGCTTCGCCGCAAAAATAATGGAGATCTAAATGAGTGCCAAGTTCTATGCAAAATCCAAATATGTATTTACTGGAAAAAAATAACAATATGAACAAGTATTAAACTCTATTTCTTTGTTTTTTTTTTGTTTACCTTTAACAATTGCTATTATTTAAAAATGTGAGACCTTAAAGTAGGTTTAGGTAAGTATTTATTTATTCATTGAATATCATAAATGTACTTCACTTTTATACTGGTTTAAGCACGAAAAACGTTTGTGGTTATAGTATAACAACCATTTAATTCAGCGTTGAGCTTTCTCAACGATAAATTGAATGAAGCAGGATGAACATAAATATAATAAAACAAAAAATAACTAAATCGGTATTCGTAAGCGGTTCCTATGTTTATGTGATGCTCGGGAGCGCTTTTATGTAGATTTACTTCTGTTCTATGTATAATTATATGGTGCCGCGCGCCGCCGACGACACACCGTTGGCCAGTTGTTTAGCGCGTATTACAAGTTTTTTGTATGGGGACCACTTGTTTTTTGACTTAACTTTATTTTTATTTTTCCGTTATTAGCAAATATAATAATACATATATTGGGATAGTTTCAAATATCTGTTTGTAAATGATAAAAATGTATTTTGAATATATATAATAATATATTAAAAATATGATATTTTTTTTATTTTTAGGTTTTTTCCTACGCTTACACACAATTACCAAGCTGAATTCCAAATTTCATCTTTCTAGGTCATCTAGAAGTAGGTTAGATTTAGGTACTATAAGTCGCTCAGTGCTAAAATTTACGACTTTTTGAACATCATATCTTTATAACCGTTTGAGTTAGCTTCATAAAATTATGGCTTCTAGATGTCCTTATGAACATAATTAAATACACGTTTTATTTGTGTATTTACGTTAAAGAGGTTTTGAGTTATAGAAGTGTCAAAAGTGGCACCAAGTGGTTCGTGTAATATTACACTCGGCGCTGGCAAACCAGTTTCTTTGCTTGAACTTGGCTTGACACGCTACCGCGTGTCTACATAAGTGATTGAAAGCGTTTCGATAAACATATGGAGTAACAAACGAGGCTTGTGGTTCTGGGTTAGTTCGATACAAAGAGTTGTTATTATGTTGATTAATTAAGAAAAATCATGTTAATTCATACGCTATTAAATTTCATGATGTGTTTATAATAAAAAATATCGTTAGAATGTCGATTGACATTCAAGAGATTAATATCATCCAATCCACTTTTTCACTTCCATGCTATATGTGAAATATATTGCCGTGAATTACTGATTTTGGAAAAATCCCTGTATCTTATGAAATATCTTACTAAATATGTAAAAGCAAAAAGAAAATGTAAAAAAATATGTCGTTAATTAGGTTAATAAATTAATAGGTTGCTACTGAAAAGGAGTTGGTGTGTCCCTGTTCTATAATTGTCCAGTTGTGCTCTTGTATATTACGAACAAAATCACGCTACTTAAAAACAATTATTACCATCACGCAAATTCTCTACCAACACGCAAAAGGGGATGAAAATGTAGAGAATCACAATAAAAATCATTAGTAACGGGCAGAGCTTAAAAGAAGGGTTGATATAAGACGGTCACAGTGAGGCAATGAGGCGGTGACCACGAAATGGCTGTCTCGAGGCTCTCTAAGACGTTAACCCTCTATTGTCAAGACTGGGTGAATTCACTTTAAGTGAGCTTATAAAAATAAGTTTGAGTTTTTGGCATTTGTGAAGTATTGCAAAGAGGTAATATTAAAGTAAATATAGTATAGTACATTTGAAATTGTATTGTAATAGTATGTATCAATGTCATAATATTAATTAAAAAAGTATTTTTGCATATAAATTTTTCAACTAATAATCCTGATACTTCTTTTACCAATACCTACTTCACTTGTACAAAAATTTATTCCTGCGTCATATATTTTTAAATCAATAGAAATTATTTATAGATAAGACCGACCAGCTAGGTCAGCAGATTACAGTGTGAGATGTTATCGATCACAAAGTATTAAGACACGACTTATCTCGTCGAGAATAAGTCGTGATTAAATGCATTGTAACGATAGATTTTAGTATATATAATGTCGCTGTAAGTTGGTGTGAAGGTTGGTAAGAAGCCACACGTTACCATGTAACATTAGAGTATTATGGAGCTGTGGTTCCTACCTAATAAATACTACTTACATCGTTGCCCATAGCCGTTATTATTCTTATACCGATAAGTTCGCTATAGTTGGTGACCCCAACAATCGAACACGGAAAATATAAGTTCGCTCGCTATACACTTACCTAAAGACTAACATGATATTGCATCTAAGTGACAAGACTAACCAACTAGACGTATACTAGTTTTGAACCGTGGACTCACTTGTTGTTTTATTTTTTATATCAGACTTCATAGATTTTTTCTATGAAAAAACCCATATATTATGTACCTTTACTATACCTATTCCGAAGAAGTACAATTCTTAGTAATAGATTAGTTTAGGTTTTAAAGAAAACCTTTAATAAAGCTATAGTCTTCTGCTGCTGAACGAAGGACTCCTCAAAGGTGTGCCAATTATAACTAAAAAGCAAAGTTATAAACAAAAAAACTTCTCGCCGATTTATACCTAAGTTTAAATATCTACCAGATTTAAATGTTCTGCATTTAAAGTTTAGACGTGATTTCAAAGTAATCAGAAAAATCAGAAAATTTAAAATTTGTGTGCTCTTCCACTACGACTTAATTATTTTCCCTTTTCACTATAATATTCACATGAAGGTTGTCTGTAAGAAACCGCTATGAGCGATAACACCGCCAATTGTCACGTTTAGGTAGGTATACATGGTAAAACTTTAATTTTTTATCTGTTTATGTCTGCATTATGAAAATATATAAAAGTGGTTGGAAATTCGATTTAATTGAAAACTGTATTTCTGTGCCACTTGTTTTAAGAATTTTCGATAGTGAACATACTTATAACTAGTTATTTCCTTTAAAAAAGTAATTATTTGTATACATTTGTTTACTCTCATAAGGTAAACATGGCAGGCTAAAACTTGTTTTAGTAGGTAGATGTTGGATAAAGAAGGGTTGAAATCAAGACGGGGCGGTAATCAGGCGGTGACCGCGTAATGGCTCCGGCGGGAGCAGCCCGACGACTTGAGCCATTGCGACGTAGGGCTGCCACACTCTTGCTTAGATATATTTTAATACCACTATGCTTGATAAAAAGCATGAGCAGAATCCAAGAGTGGTGGTCACTATACTCATTGCAAATGCAGACTACGCAACAATGTAGCATATTGACCCACATTATGGTGGTCTATTGTGATGCTTCTGCATCATCCGGCTTCCAGTCTCGCACTTAGCAAAGTGATCTCAAAACAAATTACCCAATTTAATGTTTTTAAATTAAAAACATGTAAGTCACACAATATTTCTGATTATTTTGGACGTAAATACCTATTCAAAGTACCTACTATAGTGAAATAGTTACTAATCCACAGTATTCACACAGTTTCATCAAACCATACAAAAAATATTTTACCTACTTTTTGCTCGTTGGCAACATTAAAAAACTGTAACTTGAAAAAATTATAAAAGTTATTAACATTTTACTGCCAGCCCTGGTTAGCTGTAATTCTTGACGGGGGCTTAAGACAATGCCGATGTTTATTCTTTATCGCAGTCGTGGGAAATTTACGCACAGGGACGGTGATAATTAAAATATTCCCATTCACAATGTTCGCTACAAACATCGAGCTTCGTTTAATTAAAATACATAATCTTAATCAGGTTTGATTTTTATGTTGAAGAATATTTACTTACCTACATATTTTCCTTAAAATATAGCTTGATCTCTGTGACAGTTGTTACTCATTCATTTTCAACCTTACGAGGCACCAATGATATTAAAAAGATATTATAAAAATAATATCATTGTGAGACACACTTCAGGTGTGAATTTTAATATTTAAAATCATCCATACAAATAAATAAATTGTAGTCTGTTTGTAATATTAAAATAACCGATTTATACTAAATGCATTTGTATGTATACACGGTACATTTACCTAAAACGTATTTTTATTAATTTTTTACTATTTATTTGTTTCGGGTAATCTCTGAAACGGCTGAACTGATTTTGACGGGACTTTCACTGATAGGTAACTGATGATATAGGGAGTAACTTAAGCTCCTTGATTAGACTAGCTTTATCCCGCGGCGTTACTCGCGGTACGACGATAACCGCGGGTGACACCACGGAGTTCAGCTAGTTAGTGATAAAACTGATACGTAAATAATTAAATATAGGTGATCTTATACGTAAAAATAAACTTAAGAACTGACATGCACGAATGGTTTGGGGTCGAAATGCTAGGAATAATGGGGTCCAAGTGAACGACGTTTCTCTTGACCAAAAGGCCGACCTTTTTCTGGCACAGAGAATTTGCATTACCATTACCAGGGAAAGCTACTAGTAGGTGATGATACGGAGGAATGTATTGTCGCTTGTAATAAATATTTTCATTGGTTTTTATTTCTTAGCATTTTAGTTTTTTTTTATCTAATACCGTAATACCGCTTGTAATAAATATTTTCATTGGTTTTTATTTCTTAGCATTTTAGTTTTTTTTTTATCTAATACCGTAATACCGCTTGTAATAAATATTTTCATTGGTTTTTATTTCTTAGCATTTTAGTTTTTTTTTCAACTAATACTGTCATCCTATCGCTTGTAATAAATATTTTCATTGGTTTTTATTTCGTAGCATTTTAGTTTTTGTTTTCAACTAATTGTAGTATAGTAGTAACCTACTTGTAGTATAGTAACTACTGAACATAAAAACATATTCATCACACAATATTTGAAGTATTAAACCTACTTTTGTTTATATAAAACAATTTTAAAACTATTTCGTATTAAACGGTGTATGTACGTTACATACACCGTTTAGTACGAAATAGTTTTAATATAATTTTATCTATATATCTAACCATAATTATAAACCATATTATATATATATATATATATATAAATCTAACCATAATTAGATAATTATGGTTAGTTTTTGTTTCTTTCTTATAATTTTTAACCCTATGTCAAAAGGAAGCACTGTCTACTGTCAAAGTTGTGTACAGTTGTAACTAAATGGCAAATTTACTATATTGTACTTTTAAGTCTGCTTTTTGTATTTTTTCAATCTGTTATCTTTATCTGTACCTATTGAATAAAAAAAAACAAAAAAAAATTACTCATTAATTCAGTTTACTGTTACGTTGTGGTTTTTTAGTTTCGATTAACATTTAGTTGTTTTACACTATATTGCCTAACAAAATAAACACCGACACCTATATCTCCAATAGACAATCCGCTGCTAGCTATTTTCCCCAAGTCATCGGTCCATCGTGCCCTACACTACGTTTGCCTAGTGATGGTTTTACCGTGGGAGAGCTTCGCTGCGGTATGAGTGGGCCGGCTCGACCGGAGTGATACCACGGCCTCACAGAAAACGTGAAATAGTGTTTGCGCTGTGTTTCACCAAGTGAGTGAGGATACCGGAGGCCCATACCCTCAACCCCTACCTTTACCTCCACCCCCCCCCCCCAGCCCCAAAAGGCCGGCAACGCACTCGTGACGCCTCTGGTGTTGCTGGTGTCTATGGGCGGCGGTTATCGCTTACCATCAGGTGAGCCATCCATCCCGTATCGTCTGCTCGTTTGCCCGCCTATTCTATAAAAAAAACTCCAATATATAGACTCCAGTGACCATCAAGCTAATTCTGTAATAGAGTGCAATTGTTTGTTAGTCAATGATTGAAGTCTAAAAAAAGCATCATCTGCAGCATTTAATAGTATACTGACTGACTTTAATAGTACCTATACTTACTGACTGCATGACTTAAGCGGTTGCCGCTTTCTACTGCACCAAGAGTTGTAGATTGAAATCATCCCACATGGGACAACACTTTGTGTGATCCAAAAACTGTTGTTCTGAGTCTCGGCGTTCTTTGTGTCCGTTTCATGTATTTTTGTAAAGTTCCCCGCGACACTCGATGTACATTCTTAATGCGGGAGTTTGTGTCTTTAAAAAAACGTCTGCTATCATTATGACAGCGAAATGGGTTGTTATAGGGAAGAGATACTTTACTTACTATAACTATTGTTTAAACAAATAGATTGGAGAACTAAACAATATGTAACTATTACCGAAAAGTTCGAATCGTTTAAGTATTTCACAAAACAAACTTTAACTACTACAGCATCCAACAAGTCTTTATTTAACTAATGTATAAAAAAGTTACTGCAGTGTAATAGTACTAGTAATTATTGCTTTTATGGGAAGTAACGCGATTACTTATATAAAGGTAAATCCTGGACCTGGATCACAGGATCCTGTGACCAGGGCCAGTGCAACTTCGTCGAAACGTCAAGCAAATCCGAGATATGTACTACCTTTAAATAAATGATCGCGTTAGTTCCCGTAAAAAAAATTATAATTACCTATATCATGGAACGCGAAAGTTTCAAAGTTAGAATAGTACCAGTGTAATTAAGAAAACTGAATACATACACCATTTTGCAATATTTTTTCACTCGACTAAGGCGAAGCCAAAACGAAGGGTGACAGTTTTGGCAGTCTATGTATGTGAGTATGTTTCATCGTGGCGTTTAAATTACAGAACCAATTTTAATGACTGAGTTGTCAATAGATTCATAAAATTAACCCGGGTGACATAGGCTATAAAAATTTTAACAACAGTTTTTACGTCGCTGTATTTTAATTTTTAAACTTCTTCTTTTTGTAAATTATGTGCACAAATCCTACAACTCTATCAATACCTATCCCTTCCTTCAACTACAATTATCAAGTGATAATATTTTGTAACTATTTAGTATTTCTTTGCTAAGTGTGTGGAGACCTTTACAAGCCACCCTTCTACACCTTTGTTTAATAAATAGCAAGTAAAGACAAGCTCTTACCGACCAGACGAACAGACGTACGAATGTATGTAATTACTGCACCTTTCATACGACCCTCCTAATTACAATCCTTTGTGTTTCGTTCGAATGCCAATTATTGCAATAAGTGAGTGAGCATTTGTCTTTAAGTCGCTTTGTTCTTATGTACGTATGTCGGTGGATTCTATTTGTTATGTGAATTTGTTTGTGAATGCTTTATAAACGTCGTGAAGGTATTCAAATGAATAATGATGAGAATTCTCACTTGGTGTTAATTATCTCTTAGCGTGTAACAGTGTTTGACAGTAGTTTTCAACTCATATGCAGCTGAAATCACATACAAACACTATTGTTTAGTAAAATAAAATACCTGTATGAAAACATTCTACATTTTTTTTGGGTATTAAGGAAGTATTGTACTGTACTTAGGTAGTAGAGTCACGCTGATTTAAGCACGAATGGGCCGGCTCGACCAGAGTGGACACAGTGGACCTCAAACAGAAGATCAACGTAAAATGACAGCGATAGTGCTATCGTGCTTCGTTGGTGACCGGAGGCCCAATGATGCAAAAGCATCACTAACCCGCCATGGGTTGCTGCTTTGTTGCAATTCGCAATAGTAAGGAAGTACACGATTCTAAAAAGGGATTAACTCGAGCGTCATAGGGACCTGCTGGGTTGCATAGCTTAGATCATAAAAAGAAAAAAATGTTATTACTGTATACCCTTTTGTCGCTAGGGGGAGCGACTATGGATGTTCAAAAATATAAAAAAAAAACTGTTACATGGACATACTCGAGCGCGTTAGATATTAATAGCATCCATGTCCTACGTATTTTTAATAATGTACGTATGTGAATCTGATCGTTTGCATGAACGGGGTGGTCGTACAAGGGTTCAAAATGTGTCAGATTTTCAAAGAGGATGTTAAATAGTTCTAGACATGCCGACCTATAATCTGACGATTATCTGAAGGGGTTTGCTCAACTGACAATTTAAAAAAATGGTCACATATCCAGAACTTTTTTACAAAATTACACTATATCAGTATCAGCAGTTCCGATAGTAATACTCGTAGTAGAATCTTTATTTTGTTGGCAAGCAAGAAATGCTATGTTCATCTTCGCTTCTTCATGATCAAGGCATGACAAATAATAATCAATTTATAATTAATTATTAGTAACTGAATATTTATAACACAAATCAAGGTAATTGTGTAAATGGCAACTCTACTTGCAGAGTATTTAACAAGTCATTATAATATGTTTGAAAATTTTATATAAAGTCAATTCAAGTTATTTCAATTAGTTACTTACACATAGGTAAATTTTGCGACAAGTGTTTGTATTCATTAAGTTGTGTAATGATTTCCTATAAAATAAAATAAAAATTAGCCACGCTCGAGAATATCAGGTGACGTTTTTTTTTACAACTTTATAGCCCTCCCCTTTTTTTTCGTCACTCTCAAATTGTCAGATTAGTGGAATATAGAGAGTAAATCCCGAAATTCCTTCTAGGGCTACCCTACTACAATGAGTACGGTGACCACCACTCTTGGATTCTACTTATACTTTCCATCAGGCAGAGTAGAGTCATATATATACTACACAAAAAAAATAAGGTGACGAATGACCTAGGTGGGAGTTATTTTATAAGAGCCTCCTTCCTTACCATCAGGTCGTAGCAATCCACTGTTGGATATAGGCCCCCGGTTAGTTGCTTTTTGCATCCAGTCGCCGCCCGCCCCCTTTGTCTTACAAAGTAATAAAATACAACAATTTTCGAGAATAGGTCAATTTTGAGGTACAAAAAAAACCTGTCAGATTTAAGATATTTTTTCATTTCTTCCTTCCTAGTCTTATCTCAAGATTATTGGGGGTCAACTACTAGTTCCGCCCAGTTTTACCTGAAGAACAGTTTTACACAGAGCGCCTGGCATCGGACCTCCGCAACCCAACAAGCTGAATTCGTAGGTTGAAACTAGTGTCAGTTTATTTGAGGGCACTGACTTTTCAATAACGATTACCATAGATGTTCATGGTAACCGAGACCGACGGCTTAACGTGCTCTCCGAGGCACGGGCGTGTGTGATGTCACCGCCAAACTTCTGGCAAACGGCTTCTTCAAACGCTGGCAGTTCCATATTTGAAAAACCCAATACATTACTTTGGCCCGACTCGGAAATCGAACCCAAGACCTCTTGATTAGCAGTCGCATACGCGAACCACCAGACCAACGAGGCAGTCAATATTATATTTATATTATATTTTTTATGGGAAAGAAATAAATTTCATAATATTATTAGCCTGTTATGTTATTAACAGCATTTGTTATAGATCTGTGAAATACATAAATACCGGTGACACTATAAGTTTATATCGAAGCTAATCTAATGAAGGATTTAACCTGTTTGACGTCATTATCAACATACACTTCGATTGCATGATTGGCATAGTGGCTTAAGTGGTCGCCACGTCCGCTGTCTGTTGCACTGAGTGTTGTGAGTTCAAACCCTACAGGGTACAACACAAGAAATTAAATCACATACATTACAGGACCCAGCAGATAAATAGTAATAATGTATTTTATTTTATTCATACAACTTTATTGAACACCTCTAAAGTATAAAAATTTACACATATAAACAATATGAAAAACTACATACATTTTGTATAACAAAAGGCTGTCTTATCGCTCACGGCGATCTCTTCCAGACTTACATCTTACTAGCTTTTGCAACACAGACTTTCATCCCCTGATTTATCCCCTTAGGAGTGGAATTTCAAAAATTCCTTTCTTTGTGCTCACTAACGTTATATAAAGAACCTACATGCTAAATTTAAGGATTCTAGGTTCAGTGGTTTGGGCTGTAAGTTGATCTCTGGGTATGTCAGTCAGTCACCTTCCTCTTATATATATATAGATTGGCCAATTCTATATATTCATTGATGAAAAATTAGGCAGAGCCACTGAATTTAACATCGGTGCACCTACCTTAGAAATTTCTACACCACAAGGCTGGCTGATGAAGAATGCTTAGGGTATAAAGGCCGCCGATGTACATACTATTATATTAAATACGTATCGCTATATCTAGCTGGCAGGCTGGTATCACTTTTTTTTAATAATTTAACAAACAGGTATAAGTAAGGCTTGATTTCATTTTAGTTCAGAAGAAGGCTTTTACAGCTCTACTGTTGAGATACAAAGGTAGAGGACCTGACAGGATACAAATGAAGCTTCGCAATTAAGGTAGGCACACACGGATAGGCGCGTCGCATTTGCCGGTGTCACGTACCCACTGCTTCGCACTTAATTTCGCTGGGGGTACAGGGTGCAGTGCGGTTTTAAATTACGCCCCCTTACCACCCACGAACCCAGTTCGACAGGCCGTGTAGTTGATAGTTGATCATTTTGAGTGATTATGATTCTACAGGCAGATTTATTAAATTTACATTTTAAGATCTAAAATGTAGTGAAAATACCTAAATTAAATCTAATAAAATTTAAATTATTATGTTTAAAAGTTATATTTGTAATTTAAATTATTCTAAATCTGAGAAGACAGATTTGTATGAAAGTTTACAGTAATATACTATTGTTTACCACTAAATCGACGACATAAACTCGGGCAGAGTCGTGGGCAACCGATATACATTACGTTGATTGCCTCAAATTTCATTCAGTTTTCTCACGAGCGTTGAGTCCAAAAAATATACCTAAGGTATAAAGTTTCGAACATAATTCATTTTAAATATATCGCATTAATGAAATCCACTTCCTTACTTTAATTACTCATACATTTCACTAATATCACTTGGTTCAATAGAAAAACTATTAGAATTTAACACGAGAGTCGTAACGCTGTGATTTACGAGTGTTTAATGTTTTGAACTGAATATAATGATTTAGTTTTATAGTTCCGGAATGGTATTAACCATTTGATGTTTCGTTTTGTATCGAAATATCTTAGGTACCTATCTTAATTTTTTTCTTCACATTACAACACCCGATTAAGGAAGACGTTTGAGCGTTCTGTAGAAATTGTTGTAGTAATAAAATCGTCATCTTAAATTTATATTGACTTTAAAACAAATCTTGTCATAAATCTCTTACAAGATTTTTCTAGACTATTACTATTAGACATTAATTTTTTACTTATCTTATTAGCTTCAATTCTTTTTATGTTTTGCCCTGCCAAAATGACACTACTCTGCCTGATGGAATGCATAAGCAGAATCCAAGAGTGATGCTCACCATACTCATTGCGGATGCAGACAATGCAGCATGATAACCCACACCATAGCGGCCTACTGATGCTTCTGCATCATTGGGCCTCCAGTCTCGCACTCACCAACGAAACACGACAGCACGAACGCTGTCATTTTACGTTGATTTTCTGCACGAGGTTAGTACCGTCCCAGTCGAGCCGGCCCGTTCTACTACAAATTTATAACTGCTACAATCAGCTTTGCGTCACCCAACAAAGGTAATCTGGAAAAAAATGACTATGGGATCTAAACTCGTAGGTCCCATAAGGTCTAATAGGTTATTTGTGTATATTTAATACTACACGGCTAACTGCAGTTGGCCTAGTAGCTTAAGCGGTCGCCTCGCCGCTTTCTATTGTGCCAAGTGTTGTAAGTTCAAATCTTACAAATTGTTGTTTTGAATTTGGGTGGTATTTGTCTCCGATTTATGTATGGTTGTAAAGTCCTCCACGATACAGAATATATATTCCTAATGCGGGAGTGGTCTTTGTAAAAAAAAACTAATATTACTAGTACTTGAAATAAACAATACTTTCACTAAATATCAAATCAAAATTAACAAGTTTCATAACAAATATATAATGGGCCTTTATAATAACTTAGGCACTTAATACACATAAATCAGGAAGCGGCCAGCCTGACCGTGTTTAATACTAAAAATCAATAATTAAGCTTTGTATGTATGTAATTAATACACTATGTCGGTGTGGAAGCGCAGCTTGCATTATACACGAATGATAAAGATGAGTGCAGACTGACCTGACAATTTGCGATAAACAGTTAGAAAGGTTTAGTTTAGTAGAAGGGACACCAATATGAAATCCGAACGTAGCTTGTGTATTGTGGTAGTATAGAATTACATCAAAAAACCATAATGTTCCATTGCTGGGCTCTGGTCTCCTCTCAGGAGATGGTTAAGGCCAAACGACTCCACGCTGACCGAGTGCGGGTTGGAGACTTTCAAGACAACGTTGTGGCTACGTAATCTTGCCGTTGGATGTTTTTGAGTCGCCCAAGGGCCCCCAACTAAGCTTCACAACTGTCTATGATTTATAAAGTTTGCTTTTATTGACTTCATGTTGTCGCCCGCTTTGCTAAGGAGGGAAGTGGACTTATTATATTTCCGACTCCTCCAGTTTTCTTCTGATTTATTCCTTTGCGGGTTCCAAGACAGTTTAATTTTTCTTGGAACTTCCCGAGTGTCATAACTCGGTGTGTTCGTGGGTCACCGCTGTTGGTCCTGGTTTACAGGAGTGTCAGTGGTGGGCAGGATTAGTCCCATGTTATTCTATGATAAAAACCGGGAACGACCGCTTAACGTGGCCTTCGAATCACGGAGACGCTCATGCTATCGTGCCACTGATCCAGGAGCGGTCACTCTTACAGGTACTTACCGCAACGTCGTTGCTTATCCTTGGTGGTGGTCGGCTTATTAAAAACAAACACACACATTGATACATTAAAACCAGAGTTGGAATCGGATAACTAGGTATACGAGTATGCATGTGCAAAATTTAACTAATAATATTTTTAAGCCTCTTTGGCTTCAGAATGAGACAATTTTGAAAAGTGAAACTTGATTTTATCTACAGATATGTTATTAAAGTAACCTTTCCTTCTTTCAATAGTTTTCCAGCAACACGCTAGTAAAAACAGTCTCATCAAGAACCCTCATTATAGTATTCCCAACCAACAAGCCAGGTCTATCCATACCCTTATCCACGAAGGCTAAATGCACGGCCGTACATTATGAAAATGACGCCACGGTAAGCCCGCCGTCATTTCGAAAGGCTTGTTTTATCCAACGCTCATGTCATATATAATTGGCTTCAGTACCATCGATTGATACAAAATATTATCGTCTATTTATTGTAGCGCGATGTACTACGTTAAGTTGTTCGACGATAGGTATTCAAAATTAATGCGTTTATGTATCGTATTATTTTTATTATATTCTAGCACATACTTGTTCCGTAACAAATCTTAATCCTGAATTAATAAATAATTTGATCATCTAACACACAACGCTATCTAGTCCTAAGCTAAGCAGAGCTTGTGTTTTGGGTACAAGACAACTGATACAAATACATATATACTTTTTTTGCTGTAAATACATTTATATTATACAAAGAAAACACCCAAAACTCGGAAACAAATATTTGTAGATCATACGAACCCGCGAATCGAACCCGAGACCTCATAATCAGCAGTCGCACACGCCAACCGCGAGACCAAAGAGGCAGTTAGAATTAATAAAGTTTATAAAAGTTAGTGATGTCTAATTTTAAACTAGCCTAGCCTAGACTTTGACCAAAGTTAAACAAAACTTGTTCAACTTCGATAGTTTCTTTAACATGTTTATAATTCAGATGTGTCTTTTTGATTTATTACCACAGATCTCCGTCATTTATTTACTGATTTGAAAAATCCTTGTTTCACTTGTCAAGGTATAAATAACTAATTTCTATTTGACCCTATAAGGTTGTGAAATTAAGGAATGAAGAGTGTAGTTTGAATTGAAGTCAGTAATTAAAACTCTTTTAAAATTTGATAAAATTTATTCAAAATATAAAATAGTGGGTACTTATTTATGAACAAATATTTTTTTTATATTAACAGTTACATTAAATGATCGTTACTTTTATTTGTAATTGGTGTACACCATCGCTTTATCTGAACCCAGCAGTTTGTGTAGTTTTCGCTCGGCCAAGCGCGAAATTATTGATTGTTGTAATTAATTGCAAACATTGAAGCGATAAAATGAAATATCAATTGATACAACAGGCCCGGTTAATTTAGAATATACTATAAGTAAATATACTCGTAAGTTTGAAACTGTCGTGGATGGCATTGCAAAATGTTAGTATTCCGTTTATTGAATAAGGATTTAGTACCCGAATAACCGGCTTTGCTCGGTATTTATTTTGGTAAATTTTCTAAAAATTAATCCTAGCTAGATCACCCCCAATAGAAAAACAGTTGATTAGGTGCGAATAGAAGTGTTAAACGAACTCTAAATATCTAAGTCTTTTTAATACTGTGTAGACATATTATCAATTTAAAAAATTCATACATGTAGTAGATCTGCCTATGTATTTGTCTGTTACATTTCCTCGCTTTATTTATTTATTGAAATCAACTGCCTACACTTTGAGTTACCTTACTCAAGTAACGAGTCTCTGCTAAGAATGGCCGCAGTAGCCAAAGTCGGCTAGCAGAACATCAAAGTACAAGAGTACATTATTGCTTAAGAAAGTACTATGAAATCATAATTAAAATATAACTCATATTGCTGTTTACCAAATATATATTAAGTATGTTTTTATTATAATTAAAAAGAATATAATAAACATCGTATTTTATCCCGAACTATCCATCGCAAGAGTTTAGCTTACAGTGACACTGTTTAAACAATTATCATCTCACGTTACAAGACGGCTTGATTAACGTAGGAGACTGTCGATCTCTGGGAGGGGTGATGTGTTAATAACAGCAGTTCCCGGATCCCTCCCGTCTCAGGCGCAGAGTGGCACACCGTGTGGTTTTAGTCGGTTCGATTACGACACACCGCCCCGCCGCAAACCCCGGCGGGGTGAGGACCCGAGGGAGTTTCCACAGGTAAAAAAAAAGGTGACTGTCGATCAAGAGGTCTCAGTTCGATTCCTAGGTAGGGCCAAAAGTGTAATTGGGTTATTGTTACAATAAATTCTTAGTGACGGTATGGAAGTTTGGCGATGTTTCACGCCGTCGGCCCTGGTTGTCATGATTGACAACCAGAAAATGACGTGGCAATCGTGATTAGAAAGTCAAGGCTCTTAAATACACTGACAACTATTTCAACCTTCAAATTTAGTTCACCCTCAGGGTTATATATAGTATAGAGATCCAACACCAGTCGCTCCATGGATAAACTGATATTCAGGTAAATTAGTATCCGATATCAAAGAATATTGGGAATAATAAAGGTAAGAAGAAGATCCCACGTCAGAAGTAAACATTCATATAATTTTAAATTATAATCATTTTACAGATAAATTGTATAGGTTGTGCACATGTTGAAATTAATCGTAGGAATTACCGTACTAATCCTCATTAATTACTAGGCAATTTAAAATCTCATTATAGTCGTTCAAATCGCTCTGCCATCGATTTTTCATTGGAGCCGTGGGTGGATTTGCATATATTATCGTCGATGCTCAGGTGACAATCATTTCATTATGGAATTAGTGTGGTTTTTGGAATGTAAATATCCTATTAATACACTTTTGTGATATTCCAATGAAATTTATTTAGTATTTTCGTTAGTGTTTTAGTGTTGTACAATTCTACATTTTAAATAAGTGGAGAGTTGAATAGAGCCGACATAGGAATGTTTTACAAAATTCTGTCGGAACCAAATAGCGATCATGCGGAATTTCTGTTCAAATTCATGTCGATTGTTCTTAGACGATAAGTATGTAGTAACTTGTTCAGGATACGATGGAACTGGCATAGGCTGTGTGTAAAAGTTCCCAAAAATAATAGAATAAAAGAAAAAAAGAAGTTGAGAGAATATAGGTTGATAGAGAGCAAGAAAGAATAAATATTTATCATAATCGGATATCAAATGAATAATTATATTTCCATACTATACTACACACTACATGTGTATAGTTTTTATGAATGTTACTGCAACGTCTGTCGAGCAGTCAGCGTAAGCAACTGCTAATGAAAAGGTATCGGGTTCGATTCTCGGGTTGGGCAAAAAGCAGTTGTACAGTAAAGTTTACTTCTGTTCTTTTAATCGACAATGATCCCACAGTGCCTAAAGACAAAAGTCTTTAATCAGTGCGTGTTGTCCGTCAGGAGCTGGATGAAGCCGTGGATCGAGCCAAATGGCGTGAAATTGGAGAGGCCTATGTCCAGCAGTGGACTGCGATAGGCTGATGATGATATGAATCCAGAACCTTAAGGAAGGTATGAAATTGCCAAGCAAGACCAACAGGAGCGGAGCACCAATGGAGAATGTTTTAAAAACGGGGGAACAATTTCACGCTATGGGCAATATGAGATGCTAACGAGGTTGCGTGGTCAGCTTGTTAACGTATAAAAAGGTTATTGATCGGATATGCAATTCTCGATAAAGCTTAAACTTAAAGCCCATAAACCATTTGGTACTTTTGAATAAAATCTATGCTTGACCCGGTACATTGATGGAAAAAATGTCCTAAAATTATCACAACACATATTCATTAAAGCCATGGGCGTGCGTCCGTCTGTCCATCGTATCGCATTGGCGCAAATTAATGAGGGTGGGATATTTATTACAGTTTCGTTTGCAGCTGCCAAAATATCAGTTCAGTTATATGACAGGTAGGTATATAAGCGTAGAGTAATGAGCTCATTAAGCTTGATATTCGAAGCTTTAAACTCTCAATATTTTGGAAAATAATTAAAATATCCACTCAAATTACGTTTATTTGCAAACGGTGGTAAGACCACACGTAATTTATATTTGCTTTTAATTAACAAGGATAAGTTTACAAAACTGTAAACCGACTACTTGAAAACTTTTGACATAATTTATCTAGCCTATGTCACCCGGGTTGTTAATACAAATCTATTGACACCTCATTCATTAAAATCGGTTCAGTAGTTTAGGCGCTACGGTTATACATTCAAACATACATAGACTGCCAAAACTATTACCCTTTCTTTTGACTTCGCCGTAGACTGATAAAAAACAGTGTTAGCGTATTATTGTAACTGCTGGAGATCACGTGACGGTAAAATTACAACAGGTTTAAATGTATTATTTCATTCAACTGTAAAATCGTCATTGACTTTTGTCCCATGATAGGTCAAATAGATCAAAGTAACTTCAGGTCAAAATAAGTTGGACTCCTTTAGTTTAATGAAACCATCGCGATATGTGTATTTATACGTTCGACTTAAAAACTCACAGACTGAAAATTTGAAGACTTTAAATACTTGAAACTGGCAGAAATAGGTGATTCAGCCGGTTGCCATCTTATCAACAGAAGATAACCTTAAACCAAAAATCCTTAAACCAATATTTTTGGTTTTTTAATTTTTAGGGCCTTAATATAACATCAACACTTTGTTTCATCAACAATTTGTTGTTCTGACTCTGGGTGTGCTTTTTGGTTATTTCATGTATTTTAGTCTTTACAAACATACATAAAACGACTATTCCCACGTGACACAGGAATGTTATTATTGTTGGAGTAGTCACAACTAAAAGAAAAAGTCGGAAATGTCCCTTTGGACAGGGCATTACGTTCTAAATTTAAACACCATTGGTAAAATTGTAGATTTTATTTATTGTAAAATGAATTCCGCTACTCGCAGTCAACAGAAATTATAAGAAATGTTAAATTGAAACGACAAATCAATTGCTATGCAAGTTAAATTAAGTTTCGAAACAGTAAGTTACATATTTAGAATATTGCACAACGTGTCACTCAGGATAATAATAATATAAAATACTTAAAACAATTGTATTACTAAATGGAAGAACAACAATGGTAGGTATTACTAATTGTACACAATAAATGGTTTGTTTTTTACCTGTCGTCAAAGTTAGTATTTCTTTGATTAATTCATACATGTGTATATTTATAATGTGTATATAATGTACATACATCACACAGACTAGACTTCGGTCTTCTTAAGAGAGTATTTTTCCCATAAAATATCGATTAGCAAATTAATTAATCAGTTTTTAAGCAAACTTATTATAATAGAATAAGTAAATAATAAAACATAAAATATCTACAACTGGACAGAGTTCACATAGTCAACAGATAGCTTAATACTAAGTATACATCTACTCAACTTTATAATTGCACATCTATTGCACTTTACAAGATGCATTTACAACAAATTATATTCACAGTTTATTTACAAACCACCATTTTGCTTTAGGGCGGCATTATATTACGCTATTTATTTTCGAGGTTAAGAATCACGTAGTCATTTTCAGAATTATAAAGAGTTCATAATACAAATTCCAAACCGAACAGCTTTAATTAAATTATGTCCTTTCAGCTAATATAACTACGTGTATCTCGTAGGTATTTTACACAAAAATAATTAATTATCAACACGTAGTGTGTTTCGTTCCAAACTCAAATTTATTATAGTTATTAAATATGTATCAATTGTAATAATAACGTTGAATTTGATATTGTGTAAAACCACTTTGAGTCATATGAAGAATATAAAATAAACATATTAGATTTCGGATCATTCCCACCATTATTTTAATTTTAGTGGTATATTCTTTTACAGTCTATTGGACTCTTTCTCTGTGAGATTTTAGAATATCCAATAATGCGGCATATTATAAAATACATGGTAGACAACTAATCGACCACTCAGTGTATGTAATGGGTCTAAAAATGCCACGTGATTCTTAGATTTTCTTTATCAATATAATAGGTAGTGGCGGACTTATGCAATCTTGTTTCAAATTTGTGCCAACATTGATGAACATGACAAATATCTAGATGGTTAACTCACTTTAGCGTTCGAAAATCATTCAACTACCAAACTACGTCTATAAGGAAACACTAGTTGTGTGGAAACAATACTGTAGTATCTAGTCTACTTAGGACATATTTCATTGTTGAATCAAAGAACAGTATCTACAGTTTGGTAGTTCAAATGACTAGAACCAGTGATAACAAATATATTCCACTTTTGTTAGCCACACTTATTACAACACCGTATCCAAAAATTAATCTAGTCTAATTTAGACTTTCATTACTTTTATATTCAACATAAATCGTATAAATTTAGGACGGGAGCGAATTTTTGAATTAAATACAAATTTCAGCTAATAAATTTACCTGTATCTCGTATTTTACACAAAAATAATAATTCATCATCAACACACTACTTCATTCAATCTCAATTTTTTCTCAGTTATTGAAAGTGTTTAAACTGCAACAGTAATGTTGATCTTGATATTGTGTAAAACCACTTTGAGTCACATGAACAGTATAAAATAGACACATTAGGTTTCAGATCATTTAGAGTTACTGACCCTTACGTATTTCTTCTACACGTACAGTATAACAAAGAATTGGTTCTAACTTAGTAGGGTCGCCACACTGTATTGCTATCTGGCTGTGGATTGCCTCTTTGTCCTAAATTATTCACGCGGCCATCCTCACCACGCGCTGCAGCTGCCGCACAAGAATTACCTCCACCAAGAAGCAATTCCTGACCATGCGTCCCATGTTGTCTGTGATTATTTGTCGTTGATGAAATTTGATCCATCATAGTCTGTAGTTCATTGTGATGATTTTGTGTTGAGTGTATAGAATTTGAATGTAGAGGATGAAAGTTATGCGTTTGATTTGCAGCAGTGTATAATTGACTATATAATAGACTTGCCGGTAAGACAGGGTACAGAGAATTGTTGCAGTTACTGGTACCGTAAGAGGAATTCTGTGATCCCATTAGCGACGGAAAGTTTGAACTGTTAGTGTGATTGTGCCCGATGTTCGTAGACGTATTTGACGTGAGCAGATCGTCCTGAACTGGGGACTCGGGTTGTGAGCTGTTGTCGCTAAGTGATCGAGGCCCTGTTGATAAGCTGTAGTCGGTGTTGTTGTTGTATCGTGGAAGGAGACTGCCGTGATGTGAAGGTGAGGAACCCACTAGACCGGATAGTTGTTGATCTAAGTCTACGCCAGTTGTGTCCGGTAATACTGCACAAACAAAAGAAATCCCTTTTAATGATTATTACATACTACGAAAAAAGTATTGCCAAGAAACGAATGTAATAAAATTATTCGCCCAAAAACTAAAAATAATGGGAGCTCAAATCCTATTTAAAATCTATTTTCTTAACATCTTTTATCTAATAAAATAACAATTGAGCTATTTCATCAATATTAATATTCATTAATATAATAGTAGTCTTAACATTTTGTTTTCCAAAATTTGACAGTCATAACGTTTTAATTCACTACTACTACGTGCATACGTTAATGTACTTTAGTATTTGTGTTATTTAGAAACCATACTTTACAATCATATTCTTTAATTTCTATTCTTATAGAATCCAAAAACAAAGAAACAGTCGAAAAAACTTTACTATGAATTAATATTGTTTCATTTTTCGTGCATCGGGCATGCATCTGCAATAAATTCATCGCCTGTAGCGAACGTGTCTGAACTGTTGTAAATTATAATGAGAGCTGTTTGTACATTTCTACATACTGGCGAAGAATTCGTGATAAGTACTATAAGTACATAAATTATAGTCATCACTCATATAGTAGTTTGGTTTAAAAGTATCGTATCCAAAATATATTATAAACCAAATCTACATTTATGGGTAACAAATGAGCCATTCTTAAAAAAAGATATTCAATAGACTTGAGTATTTTAACTTTTTTTTCATTTATTATCATTTCGTACTTTTAGCTTGCGAAAATAGTTTTAAACTCTGCTAGTTAACGAGGATAACTAGATTATTAACTTCATAACACACACAAATTTACCTGTGACTGTCAAGATACATTGATGTCACTTATTCAAGTGAAAGTTCAGATAGTATAATATATTCATGAACCGTAGTATATCGAGACTTCACCAATTAAAAGTGTATATGAAATACTTAATTCCAATTATTAGTACTTGATCCGCTGTAGTATCAATTTTGTGGTCACATGTCAACCGCGGTTATTCCAATTCGATCGGAACGCGTTACAACTTTATATACATAATGTATTTATATCTCATATATAAAATTTAAAAAATATACAGATAGAAAAATTTGGTTACCTGTGTTGTTAGCGGAGAAGTCCTGCGTAGGGGTTTGATCAGGGACAGTGCCAGCAAAGCCGAGCGCGGGAGGATTGAACTGGGAGGCAGCTGGCGCCGCACATGAAGGTAAATATGCTGGATAGGCACCCGCACTGCCATAGCCCCAATGTGAGTTGCTCGAACTTAGGCCGAATTGACTCATATCTGTGGAAGAACGTATGTGATAAGTATTCAACGACGGATGTGTTGTTCTATTGTTTAGTAATCCTAACTTCCTACCCAGTACAAACCATTGTGCGATACGTGCGATTATTTGTTGTATATCTGGTATACATGTGTAATTTACTGTATACAATGTTTAGAAATATAAACGATTTTCATCATTTTGATTCCATTATTAAAATATGGCTTTGTCTAGTTTCGGATCAGTCGACTGTGTGTGAGATTCGGTCTTGTTTTTTTTTCGTATACAGCTTTTGGAATGACCATTTTTCTAGGCCTGGAAATGTATTAGATATTAGTGTTGTATAATAATAGCAATGTTCTTCTTTGAGTCTTAACCACGAATCGTTTAATGTATGTTATTTTATATTAAAGTAACTGTATATTGCTCTTAGATTTATTATCAAAGTCTTTTATCGTTTATTTAACATTCATCAATCAAACTAATCATAAATTTATATCATGTGAAATCCGATTTAAATGTTATGTTTATTTATTCACAAACGTAAACGAAATCAATCAAATTGTTGAAATCATAATTATTTATGTCCATAAACATTTTGTGATCTAAGGACTTTCAACAAACGATAAACTAGTTTCACGACAAGTGTTGCTATTTTTTTTGGTGGTTCTTTATTTTTAATTTTTAAATACCTACAACTTTTTATGTACTTACCTTTAACTTTACAATCATACATAAAACGGGCATAATGACCACCCACTCTAAGAAAAACAACTTCTGGATCACACAAAGAGTTATCCATGTGAGATTTGGACAAACAATACTTGGTACAGTAAAAAACGACGTGCAACCGTTTAAGTCAGTAGGTCAAGTCAAGTCAAGACTAGTCTTCAATCAGTTTTTGCTTTAAAATTTAAACATTCGCGAAAAGTCCACCACTAAAACTTGTATCTTATTAAAATATTTAATATAGAAAACTATATACATAGCCATAATAAAAAAAAAATAACAATATTTACATACAAGCATCAAAAAACTTCACATATTCGCCTACTGATAGCGTACCCAAAAGACTGGCAGCATTACCACGTTGAATGGCAATGCTGAGTCTCTGTGCTAGAAAACGGCCGGCCGAGAAGCGTCACTCAGTTGATTAGCTAGTTGTTTAAACAGTTTTAACAGTTTAACATGAGCACTCGGCAAGTGTCTCTACCTCAAACGGTTCAAAATGTAATTACCTATTATATTTTGGTACTTACGCCGTTTGAGGCTTTCTGCAGAAGCAGCAGCGGCGTCGGCATAACCATGATGATGATAACTTTGTAAACATTTAATAAAGTTTTGATTCATATTCCGATACAGGTGTTTTATTAATTCTTTTTAATAAACCAAGAAGTGAAGAAGTTGAAATGATTTGTGTTTTACACAATTATTGAAACGGCACGTGGAATGTTCGACTATCCGAATTTCAGTAATGGAAAGCGCGTGGTCTGTTATAAAGATGTCGATCGGTGCTGCGTACACTTTATTTTTTCACTGGATCATGGGTTTTTATTTTTCGGTATCACAGTTCCGTTTTTGGCCGGCGATTCGGTGGACTCGGTTTTTATACGATATGCGTTCCCCGCGTCGATTTGCGAAGGTTTTTTTTTCCGTTTTGAGCCGCATGAGTTGTTTTGGGGTGGACGTGGATTTTAGCTGGGTCGTGCACGCTTGTTCGATTGCGTCCGCAGTCAGCTTTCAGTTCAATTCTCTTTTTGGTGTCGGCTGATTGAATCCGCGCTTTAGTGAACATAGTTTAGCGTATCGTCGGGTTTGGCGGCTCATTCACTTTTTTAGCCGCGGGCTGTTATAAGGTTTGGCTGTGGCATGACGCCGATTTAGATTTCAGTATTTGTTGCAATTTTCTTGTTGTGCTTTATTTAGTGATATTTGTGTTTTTGTGTAAAGCAATTCCTACTCAAGGCTGAAACTCAAATCTCGTCTCCTCATGAATCTGAGAGAGAAACTGCACGGTTGGCGTAGTGGTTTAAGCGGTCGCCACGCCATATTTTACAGTACTGAGTGTTGTAGGTTCAAATCCCACACAGGACACCATTTTGTGTGATCAACAAATTGTTGTTCTGAGTCTAGGTATTCTTTGTGTCCGTTACATGTATGTATGTAAAGTTTCCTAATGCGGGAGTTGTCTTTTTAAAAACAAAAACTCAAAAGGGTATACCACCTTCACAAGTGTAACGGGTAATCCACTTGTGAATTTTGAGTTTTAGGTAGCTTATATTAATTTGTATGAATATAAAAAATACATTTGTACTCACTTTGACACGTAGTGATAGGCGGCATTCGAAACCCTCCAAGTGGATCAGGCGGAAATGGAAACGGCCGCTGTCCAAACGCGAAGTGGAACTGCTGCTGCTGCCCTAGGAGAGAGAGCACTACATCAGTACGATACAGGCTGTTCTTTGTAAGTAGCATTATTGACAAAAAAGTTGTGTGGTGTCGTGGGGCACCAAATAGAAATGAAGTTCTTTGTCATAAAATATAAAAATACATGCAACTTACAGATGCCGGCTAGGGTATACAGATGGCGCTATACCACATTTTTTAAATCTTACGCTTCTTTTGATTTAACGTTACGGACGTTTTATGCCAGCTAGGCTACCCCTTCACAACGCCCCCCCCATAAGAAACTTCGTTCCAAAAATTAAAACGTTTGTCATGTGGTTGGGATTAGAGATACTAATATTTTTTCAGAACAATATAAAAATAACTCCAAAGCAACTTTGCTGTTTTGGGTAGTATTTATTCTGAACATTCAGATATTATGTTATGATGCTGTCACCCTTGCAGTGTCGGTGTCATTCTTGCATTTTAGGTATCTGCATTCACAATAAGTATGGTGACAACTGCTCTTCAATTCTGCTCATTGTATTGCACATTCCATCAGGCAGAGTAGAGTCAAATTCACTCCCTCATATAAAAAAAGTGTCTAACTAACTGTAAAACTCAGTTCCTGGAATTGAATTAAATGAAATGAAATGAAATGAAATCATTTATTCTGCAATTAGGTTATATAAAACACTTTTGCAAGTTAAACTTTTTTTGAGCAGATGAGTTCGGCCTTTCCTAACTGGTCTAGCCCTGAGAAGAAAGGACGAAACAAACTCAGGGATCAAAATCAATGGAATCATGACAGAACCCTCCATTAAAAAAAAACATTGCTATTTTGCAATATGTTTTGTTACCTCTGTCTTTTATACGAGTATAAAGCATTTGTTAATTTCTAGCCTAAGATCAAACTCGAATAGTTTAATCATAGCATAGTGCCAATAGAATCTACCCCCAAAATCTCAGTCTCTTAAACGTCCGTGTAAATACAAATACAGCATATAAGTGGTACAACATCGTTCTCGTCACCCTTCGGTTTGTTCTCACTCCCGAGACACTCGATAATTCATTGACACTAGTGACGAGCCCTCCCTGACACGTGGATGAATTACAATGCGACTTAGTTGTACTTGTACGAATGTCTCGGTGAATTCATCTTCTAAAATTGTTAAATCGACTCAAATTTTACTTTTAATGTCATTTTGGGATCGACTAAAAATATAATTCTATAGTTTATTTCATTATGTGCCCCCGTCTCTTTTATTGTTTTAGTAAGGTCATCACCAGGATGACTTTTTAACTTAGATTTTGCCCCATTATTATCTAGTCCATGCTAATATAAAATGTAGGATATAAATATGACTAAGCGACTGACTAAAATACGTAATTACTCTAAATATTTTCATGGCTGGAAAAAAAACAATAAATTTTGGGGGTCCCCATACTTCTAACTGAAACTCAATTTTTGTTTTTCATCAAACCCATACGTTTGATGAGGTCTTCAAAAAAGATATTGAGGTTTCTAATACCTATATTTTTTTCTAAACTGAATAGTTTGCGCGAGAGACACTTCCAATGTGGTAAAATGTGTTCCCCCCGGTAAATTTTATAGTAAGGGATATATATAATGATGAAACTAAAATAAATAAATGATGTACATTACCATGCAAACTTCCACCAAAAATTAGTTTGAACGAGATCTAGTAAGTAGTTTTTTTAGTATGTCATAAATCGTAAGCCGCAAAAAAATACACTATTATTGAAGCATCGATCAAAGTTACAACGAACTATAAGAACTTTAATATAATGTTACTTGCTGCTATGGAACCCTTCATGCGCGAGACCGCCTTTTGGACTAGGTATACTAGGTGGTCTGAGAAGTTTCCAACGTCAATGTGGAAATAGCATCACTCATTAATAAAAACTAGATAATGTTCTTGTGTATATTTACGTATTTTAGTTTATAAAGAGGTTTTTAGTTATCGTTAGTAGTTAGGTTTGAGGTTTTATAGGTTCAGTTTTTATATAAGAAATTATATAAAACACATACAAAAAAATATTTTGTGTCATCGTTAGGTCGAAAACTTATCAAACCAATAACGTAAAAGGGAAATAATATTTGTTCGTTAGTAATTCACTATAAATTCACCAAGAACTTACGTATATGTAATAACTAATTTCATCCAACTTTCATGAAATATTTAACATCATCTAGTCTAAGCGGCAATGCAATTTGACAATCCAATACGTTTATTCCACAATTATTTTCCACGCAACAAATATAGTTGAACACAGTCAACCAAATTAACTGATATAATGCCCTATTCAGATTCACGATTCAACACTTCCGAATCACATTGCCAACCAATAGACTCTAATCAAGGTATGTGACGTCCAGGCATCAGGGTTTAGAAATGTGAAGTATCTTTGTAGGTATATAAGCATAGTATGACAGAACTTAAATTTTTTTTAAATTTGTCAATTGTTTTTTTTTCTACATTTTGAAACCTATGTAAAGCATCTATGTCTGAAGGCTGAGAAGAAGAAATACGACTTGGTACAAGAACAGTTTATAAATTCATAAATGTTTCGGACTTCTAACTCACAACGCCATTTAGTCCCAAGCTAAGCAGAGCTTGTGTTATGTGTACTAGACAACTGATATATAAATACATATATTACTTACGTTTTTTTTGTAAATACATACATATAATACATAGAAAACACCCAAACTCTGAAACAAATATTTGTAGATCATAACAGACATTTGGTCCGACCCCGACCCGTTCGACCGGAATCGAACTTGAGACCTCAAGTACAGCAGTCGCATACGCTACTACTGCGCCACCGAGGCAGTTAAAGTAAATTATTTTCTTCTATGTAGCTTTGGTGATCCTGGATACACATAAACAACAGCTGTTTGGATATATTTCCAATGAACAATTTTACTCTAAATATTCTTAGTAGGTACGGTGTGTGGTGTAACATTCCGATCTGGCAAATTATTCAAGCGACAAGGCCGCATTGTCTCGCTGCGACACTCTTCACGCGCGACATCATTCAATCTCAACGCTTCTATGTAGGTAGGTATATATACTGCTTTCTTGTTTATGTACGAATGATTAGGTATATGTTGTACGAATAATCTATATATCTGTACTTACTCTTAAAATGTATGATAATGTTGATCTGAATATCAAAATTCTCTGTATTGTTGTCTTTTCACTTTAGGTGTTTCATAAAACTTTCTAAAGAGATCGAGAATAATATAAGTTTTATTAGCGCAGAGTTCTGATTAAATATTTTTATCTCTCTCACACTCACACAACTCTTTACAAAACCTAAACTTTCGATTCCAATGGATGAAGGAACACATATTTTCTATAGAACTCACAATACTTTACCTACACTGTAGTTCAATTTTGCAGACGATCAAAATATTAAAGAAAACCTTCACAAACATAAAAGTATTTTAAAAGTATTGTTTAGTTTGAAATTAATATGATTAAAATAAGCTCCTTAAATAACATTGCTTTCCATATAGCGCAGTCGAGTAAAAAGCAAAACTATCATGTTCATGTATTCGGGAAATAGACATGCCAATCACAAAACCGAAGCCAAACAATCAAACGATTCGTAGCCACCAAAACCAAATAATGGAGAATTCTAATAACCGTTCGTAGCCAACACAGTCACAGAGATCATTTTGTATTTAAAAACGCATAAATGCACTTGCACATGGACTGAACATTAAATTGACAAATGCACATATACGAACAAAAATAATTATGTACAGGGTTGTGCGCTCTGTATTGTAAAAAGATAAAATAAAACAGTGCATAAAGTAATAACAGATATTGTAAAACAAAAAAAAGGAAATAAAACCTCAAAGTCACTACTTTAAAAGCATTTTTAGATCTTTTTGCTCTCACAGACAGTAGTCAATATACAGTATAAATCACATGTGTTTTAGCTAAAGCACCATAAAATATAATTATTAGATAGATTGTACTAGGATATGTAGCATTTTAATATGAAATGATTATGTAAATAATCTTCGTTTACTATCCACTTCAAATTATAGTGACAGATTAAATGCCACTAATATACCTTAAGCTTTTCAGAATTAGTAATTTAAGAACTTTGTCCATTTTAATGTATTTTGGATAGATAATTCCTGATTTTTACTACATCAGCCGAAACAAACAAAAAAATTTGATGTATTGTTTAAATCAAACATAAGAAACCTTGCAACGTTCGATCAAAACTTTTGATTTATCATAATCAAAATCTCAGATTTTAACGGAGAAGTTATAATAAAACGTCCACTTTACAGATATCGTAAAAGACGATTAATTTACATAAAGTTTGTAGGTTATTTTAACACGCCGTTGGTGTCTCACGGACCAAGATTTGAAGACTTTGTTTAAAAATATTTCAATGATTTAAGTAACTTACAGTTAGTTTCGTTTTAATTTTATATGTTATAGACATGACAGTAAAACACAAGTATTCGATTCATTACAACTCGTGTTTTATTATTATATGCATAGTCATACTTAGGACACTAAAAATCAACAGGTTCTTTAAAAAAAATATCAAGGTAGTAGAGCCACGCTGATTTCAACACGAACGGGTCGGCTCGACCGGGGCGGTACTACCCTCGCACAGAAAATCAGCGTAAAATGACAGAGATCATGCTGTCGTGTTTCATTGGTGAGTGCGAGATTGGAAGCCCAATGATGCAGAAGCATCACTAGCCCGCCATGTTGTGAGTCACCATGCTGCATTGTTGCATTGTCTGCATTCGCAGTATGGTGACCACCACTCTTGGATTCTGCTCATGCTTTCCATCAGGCAGAGTAGAGTCATTTTGGCACGGCCAAACATACAAAAAAAAAATTAAAACAGGTTTTGTCAGTCTTATGACATTAGGAATTCTTGAAAAATAAAGAAAATTAGATACTATTGTAACAAACAAAGAAAAAAAAACTCCATGAAAACTACTATTCTTGTACCGTAAACCAAGTGATACGTCTGCTCGATTTCAATAAATAAAAAAAAAGTAATGCAACAAGGCACTACGTGCTCAAGGTAAAAATATTTCTTGCCTTTGTGACGAGAATATTTGATAATTATATTTTTCACTACCCACATTGATAAAAGACCAGCAGTCCCAGGTCGAAAGAAGTGTCTGTTATCATCATCTGTGATTGAAAGAAGTATCTCCAAATGCCGGTAACTACGTTATATTATTGTGGCTTCTATTCCACACAGATTGGCGATGGGGTTTTTTAGTCCATTTTGGACAATTGTCATTTCCCAACTAAAGGAGGAATTATTGTTGCCTTAAGATTCTTGGTTACTCAAATCCTCTTCACTATCCGAATTTCGTCCTAAATCTAGTATCTAGATTTTCCCAAATCATAATATGCAGGGCAATGACGGCAAGGCAAAAACTTATTCAATATTTTGGAATCAGGTCTGTCTCAGGGGCATACACGACACCAAAAAACGTTGTTGTATCATTTGAATTATTTTTGAGGTGACAGCCCTATATCGTGCACACATGCTCCTTTCCCGCGTAAAAGGTTCGAGTGTATAAATCAACGGCGCAACAATTACACACTTTCATGGCAAGTTGGAATTAGAAACTGTCATTTGCACCGTTCGAGGGGTGTGGGGTAGAACGAGGGGGGTACAGATGGGGAAAAATAGGGTGCGGGCAAGGGCTACTGTGGACCTGATTAAAGGATTACACCGGGGTGGCGTCCGGTCTAGCTAAATTTATTATGCCAAGTATTTCTACTAGTTAGCTTTTACTTTAGAGCGAAGGCTAATTTAGAATGCTCGTTTAGAAGATTTGAATTAGATTTAGTATGTAATTACAGTCTGTATTCCTAAGTTTGTAGCTTCTATAGTAGTTAATAAATCACTTCTAAAGATTTCACTCCTAGTATTTGTCTGGACTGTATCGCGTGAGACATACTCACATGCTATTCCTTGATTATTTCATGGTAAAATTAGTAAAATTGTATCCGTGTGTGTGGTTTAATGAATGGCTTCAGAGACAATTACATATGGGTAGAATGAGTGTGTGCAAAATACTACTTTCAATTTAAAAATAAGGAGAATACGTTCTATAAAAGACAGCAGATTTTGTATCAAGTACGAAACTATTTGTTATCTTTGTTAATGCGCACACTGAAAATACTTAAAAAATTTCATAACAATTGTAATTTGTATATATGTTAATTAAAAATCGGTATAATAAAATTAGTTAATAACTATAACCAAGAGTGTAATATATACAAAAAAAAACCAGATTTTTCAACCATCATCATTCACCACCCTATTTCATAAATTTCCACTAGATTTTTAACTCATTTTTTTTTTATTGTATTTCCCTACCAAAGTAAAACTGAATTTCAGGGGCTACTTGAACATTCTACACAAATATCAACCCATAAAGTTCATCACCATCATAAAAAGCATAGACAAAGCGATACAAAAGTTATAAACTAAGTCTCCTTGTGAAGTAAACAAAAGACTTTACAGTGTAAACAATAACTGGCGCATACGCAGGCGACGCTAGCGCCGATCGCGGGTGGTCTGTATTGCAAGCGCACCCGAAATAGCCCGAATAACCCCGAATGCACCCGAAGCTGCACCAAGAAAAACATCGTTAATAGTCGGATTATTAAATAGTTAGCTACTGGCTGGCGATAAAACGCGCCACCCACTCCGGAGGACAAAAATAGTGGAGGGTGTACAATGTGTCGGTAATATCCGCTCGGACTTTGTTTACTAGATAGGTGCTGTTATTGTCAAGTTTAGGTGCAGTTTCAGAAATTATGATCCGTTTCTGGTAGAAATTGGTTATTGAACTATTTTATACTACTGCGGGAGCATATATTTAACGCTTCCATGTAAACTAATCATATGGGATCAAGCAAAATAAATTGAGTCAAATGAAAAGATACTTTGGAAGTTCTACTACATTAAGCACTGGGGTCCGGCTACAAAAAAGTAAATGTCAAAAAGTTATTATTGTCAAAAGTTATTACTTTTATTGTGATAAAACGGCACATTTTTATTTCATCAACGTATAACAATAACACAAATCTTGTTGTTTATTAAACATGGAAATAGAAATCACTGTAGAGATTATAAATATCTAGAAAACAGTGGTACCTTAAATATTTTAAATGACCTATATATTGTCTGTGGTCAATTTTGCAAACAAACTACCGAATATATTTTTTAATGTTTAAGCTACCAAAATGACTCTACTCTGCCTGATGGAAAGCATAAGTTGAATCCAAAAGTGGTGGTCACTATCCGCAATGTGAACGTGGACAGAGCAGCATAGTGACCCACACTATGGCAGCCTAGTAAGATGCTTTTTCACGCCCCACCTATAGGACCCAGGATCATAATGGGAAGGGAACACATGCGGTGGTAGTGAGTTCCATGTTTTGACTTTAAGTTTTATTTCACTTTATGATCTAAATAAAATAATATGAATAAAATTTAAAATAGACAGACGTATTTAAAACACATATCACACCGTAACAATACCCCAGTTAGTTCCACGAAAGGATGTGAGTAACAATCTATGTACCTACACATAACTTCCCATAAGAACATGCGTCGGAACTTACTGGATTTAAATAATTTATCGTCTTCGTATAGAGGCTGGAGGCTTAATAAATCAATATGCAGGGCATGCACATACGCGGTGAGGGTGTCCGCCTCGTCCCTCCCCGCACACCCTCCCCCTGCCCTTTCTTGACTAATTAATTAAACAACCGATTCATTACAGCATCCTCTTTGTACCCTCACATTCGTCTAGTGAGCTCAAGGTACAGACAGCAGTGTCGAACTTTAAAGTGTGTACGTTTAAAAAGTATGTGCATCTTTTCGTAGGGTTTATATTATTATATACCTACTTTTAAAATATACTTTTTGCTAACACACCAATATTGAATAGGTCATATAGACTATTTCTAGTGAAATCTGTCTTTTGAATACAATTTTTTTTCTTAAATAACATCTTTTCTAAGAAATAACTCACACATAAAAAACACTAAAACTAGAAATCGTTATTTGGGGGATCAAATTTATATCGTGAATGTAATTTAAAACTATCAACGCGGTAACGTGGCTACTTTAACTATTACGCTATGCGTGCAGTAATGGTTATCTATGGAGTACTCATACCCAACAATTATGAGTTCAATTTTTTTAATACAATTTTTAATTACTTTAAATTCATATTTAAAAGTAATAATCAGAAATTTATTTGCCCGACAGTACTCAACCCTTCACCCGACGACGGGGTCCGGGCTAGCACTATCCCGCGGTGCTCGCAATTATTTTAATTTCTTACGTGATGAGGATCGATCGGACGGCACGTGAGACTTTGAAGCGTAGACCTGACACTCCAACACTCTCATTTGTTACTGTCACACCGCCAGTAACTATTTAAATTGCTTTCTTGATAAGTGAGAGTTACCGTGAAATGTAAGTTTATTTACTTGGACAGTGTATTACCTAATCAGTCTTGAGTATATAAGTTTTATATTTATTATTTTGTATAAACGGAATAGTAGCAAACAAATTATTACCACTTTTCAGTAAAGCAACAAAAAAGCGTAACTTTTTCTGTAAAGTATACTTTACAGAAAAAGTTAAAAGTTAGTATAACTTTACTATAGTAAAGACCGAATCATATCTGAGCCTGTTTGTGAAACAATGGACATTTCTAATGAGGTGTAGAAAATTTTCAGGTGAGTGGAGTCGTGAGAAGCATTTTCATACTTTTAAATTACATTTAACAATATAAAATACAATTACAATTATACAGTTATTTCTTTACAACTAATTACATTGGTACTTCAAGTATTGAGCTAGTAGGATGGATCCTACTTTATTTCTGTTTTATACGATTAACAACGTAGCAGTGAAGAACATTTAACATTACTTTGAAAATACTGAATTGACTTTCTTAAAGTTAACTTTAACCATAATACGTACTGTTAAGCCATAAACTTAGTAGTGTAGCGTAGGTGAGTAAAGATATTTTTTATGTAAATCTAATTGAAGTAGAGTCCTACTGCATAAAGTTAAGTAGTAAGTTACACTTGAAGACCTAGCAAAGCTGAAATCTGTTTCTCATTCGTTTTCCCTGTTCAACACTTTGCAAATAAAATGCAATTAATTGCTGATTACTCGCATTTTGTCCATGCCATACATAATTCTGCAGTAAAGCAGGTGATAATTGTTTAGGTAAATTTTCAAGTTTTAAAACTGTTGTTCAATACGACAGATAATTAAAAATAATTAATAACCATTTATGACGTCTAACTTCATAACAATTCTTGAGAGCCCTCTCGTTTCACGCTACGTGAACTCAAAAAGGTACATTTAACAAATTATTAATAAATTACCTTCATTAAGGGCGGCTGTTTTGCAATGTTTTGCGGTCACCCTCGTTTGTTTTCGAGTGTTTGGAAATTTTGGACGCTTTGATGTTTTTAGAACTTAGAATAGTGATGCGAAATTAATTGGGCTGTGTATACACGTGTTAGGGGTAAGATGAGCTTGTTATTTGGACCGTTAAATACCTTTTGTTTCCTTTGATATTATTATAAATTATTTCTTTATTGTGAAATATAGAAATTAATGTTTCCGGATAGAGACTCTTTAACACGCTCTTATAAGCTTCATTCGTATGTTTGTAAGCACCTTTTTAGTTGTTTTAACTATATTTATTTAATTAATTATACACTTATGGAATTTATGCAGACCTAACTGTTTAGTTACTTGTATTTTCGCGCAGTTATATCTAGGTACTTGTTTTATCTTTTGACTTGAATAAATGATTCTTCTGTTTGTCTTGCATCATATAATATACGATAGTAAAACAATAACAACCTTGGTTCTTATGACTGAAACATTTGATTTGATGGAATTAAATGAGTTAAGTATTGTCAATGCCGCTCAAATGTTGTAAATTAGAGGTTCCCAATTATAATTTAAAATTAATCCAATTAAGGTTAGAACCGACGGTAAAAGGTTAAAATTAAAGGAGGATCGTTTTCATCCAATTTAAAAAAAAAATTGGTGGCCCGACAAACTTCCTACTACCGCCATATTAACATAATCTGTGTCAGCTTCCCACAGGCAGTGGACAGTCGCGGACAAAAAAATAATCTTTCCCGTTATCTTTAAATTTTTCTTGTACATAAACCTTGTCCTAACAATAGAAACATATAAAAAAAAGTGGTGCAGCGGATCGGAAGTTATGCGCGTACATACATTTCGGCGATCCATCTATATATATATATAGAAGATTAATTATTTAATTTTACAAAAGAATTGAAAGCTTAGAGTGTTGGCAATGCATCTCATATGTTGTAAAATCGGGGTTCCCAAAAGCAAAAAGAAAGTGAATATACTAACTGGTTTTAGAGCGGGGTTCCCGGGGTCCGTCGACTGTGACTTTGATGGCTTTGTTGTAAGTGGTCACCTGCGGTGGTGTCGTTGATACTGTTATTGTTAATGTGAACGATTTACCTGAAACAAAATGTTATAATGAAAATCACATATCTACTTCATAGTCAATATTTAATTAATGATAAATAATGATGTTGTTTGTCTAAACAACTTTCTAGATACCTATATAATCATTGTTATCTTTTTATATTTTAAATCAGATGCTCTGACTATTCCAAGTCATTGAAGTTGTCCATTCTTAAAATCTTTTAAAGGAGAAAAAATTTATGCATGTTATTTGTTGTATTGGAAAAAATATATAGGGAGTCATAAAGACTGCTGATAGAAGTTAAAACTTATAACTTTGAATGTTTTTTGTAAAATTAATGTGTAAAATTATAAGTTTCAGATTGTTTAAATTAAATCATCATGTCGTTGAAATCTTATGAGTTTGCGGTGACGCAAACTCATAAGATTTTCCCCTAACAAAAAGAGCTCAACGTGGCCAAAGAAGTTTTGTGACGTCAGCATGTCGGTGACGCGATGACGAGAACTCATAAGATTTTTCCCTACCAAAAACTGATAAACGCGGCTAAAAAAAGAAAAAAGAAAAGACAGAGTTCCGAAGATGATTTTGTTATCCTTCATATTATTAAAAAACGTACACTTAATTGTATCTATCATTAATACGAGTGGCATTAAATATTTTAAATATACATGGCATTGTGACACGACTACTTCAGATTTTCAGTTTGACGCGATGCTTACGCAGGAGTAACAATATTCAAATGAAAATCCAATTTACTACTAATCTGTGTCATCATAACAAAACAGAATTCCTTCAACATAAACTCCACTCAACGTTTCATTTAATCACGCGATAGGGAAAAGTAATTAAAACAAACTGAAAATATTATTTGCGCAAACTTCCCACTTATAGTGAGCGTAAGCCATAAATTCAATCTGTGGTCGCCTCTCTTTTCAACGAGAACAGACTTTTTGTAGTTCCATTTTGATCACTTGTTCGAAAAGTTAAATTTATTGCCGATTTGATTTCAATTTCTGTGCACCGAACAAGTTCCGTCTACATACTATAGCCGCTGCATATTCGTGACAAATATTGCCAATCAAAAATGGTATACATATCAACTTCAGAATGTGAAATATCATTCAAAACAAACAAACTTGATTATGTTGCTATTAGAGCACAGCTGGAATTTTATAAACGACTAATATAACGAGTACAAACGAACTCAAGTACTCGTATCCAAACAATCTCATTGAAACATGGAGTGTGCAAAAGAGCAACTCATCCACAACATATCAGGCCGCGTCACAAACAGCGGGCCGACCACTTCATCACAGCGTAACGCCGACAATAAAAAAAACATTTCCATCTGCGGAAAAACCACAGTTAATATTAAATGACCGTCCGTCAAAGTTGTATTGTAGCGCTTTGGCGGCCGCTCGCACTGCGGGATGCAGCCAATACCGATTTTGTGATTTTTCCAACAACCCCCTCGCGACCGCCACCCTCGGGGGGCAGTGGGAGAGTGACATGTAAGCTTTAATGGGCCTCGGCACGCCGTCGGCTACACGAGAAAAAACTGAAAAAAAGCTTCATTCATACGTGATTTCATGTGTAGGCTACTTTCTGCGGGCCCGGCGGTGAGGCTCGTTAAAAATGGAAGCCGTACACGCAGCCAGCTTGTTGCGGCCTATCGGAGTTTATTAACGTGACCGGAGGAACGTGTGCATCGTTGGTAAAACAAGTGTTCGCGATCCTTTACGTGCTCGCGCTTTTGATACGATTTTACCTTCATGGGGTTTGCTTTGAACCTGTCACATTGAGAACGATTCGTGTTCATTTAGAATGATGTAAAGATTTTATCGTAGAACTTTTTTTCAATAGAGAGACAATGTGTTATTAGGTCTCACTAGAGCGTTTGTTTACACGATCTTGGCGTGTTATGAGCTTTTTAAAGTAGTTGTATGCTTTTCTAAACGAAATTAATCGAGTTAAGGTTACAAACATCGGTAAACGATTAGGTATCATAGGGTAGGTGTCGTAAAAGCCTACTAAAGAGAAGCCTCTGTCTAGCAGGGGACTAGTAAGGGCTGTTGATGACGAAGATGATGTGAATATTGGGTTGTGACATATGGGCTGTTACATTTAGTTACATATGGGCTTTATAAGTACAATATATTACTTCTGCCTAGGTCGGCAAATTTATTTCAACTGCATTATGTGTAACGTGTAGTACAATTCCTTTAATATTAGGAGACTCGTGCTTTATTACCTGGTAACCCAAGTAAAAAGGCACTATCCTCTATTACAGACTGCTGATATCATTATCAAGTTTAATATTAAGTACCCTTTTAAAAAAAAAGAGATTTTTTTTTGTTAATTATGAGATGCGAATTCAGTTCTAGAAATATGAACTTAACAACTCTTAGTTTTAAAATATAATCTTTCCTAAAATGTAAAAACGTTCAACGAATAAATTTTAAGTCTACAAAAAAGGTGCTTGAACTTCGACTTATTTTACCAAAACTGGCAAAAGAAAACAAAATGTTGTTCGAACGAAGCAAGACAGTACAATGAGTGATGCCAGTTTGGTGCCAGTTACGGGCAGCCACGGTGTACGGCGCGCCTAAATAAATAACTTGTACTTAATGCCGGGGTCACACGACACCATCGCCGTATCGCACCAGTTTTACGAGTTCATGATTTGCTAGCGGGTGATAGGCGACAACTTTGGATTGACGGGTAAAGTTGGATAGACACGTAAGTAAGGTGTTATTGAGTGGTGTATGGTTGTGTTTATGGTGTATTAAACTAAACAATCGGCTATACGAATATTGTGAAAATAAAAGAATTGCTTTCAAAGCTTAAGTTAGTATTACAATTTTTTAAAAAGGCTGCACTTAAAGTAGCTGTGTATATTTTATTTTATGTGTTGTGTTTGTACCCTATCCTACCTTTATACGTAAATAAAAATTAAAAATAACCAGTGTACCGTACGCAACTTAGACGGCAAATACTACACAAATACAAATGGTTAATTAATTACTATATTACGTCATGTCTACCAAGTCGCTCGTGACTTAAAACATGAATTCAGTTACAGTACCCAAAAAGATACAAAATCTATTCTGAGACTTGAAAGATCCCCCAACACAATACCAGTTAAATTGTAATACCAAAGTTCCAAGGATGATTGTTATTGTAAATAATTTTGTGATATTATGCTGTTTAAAAATGTTACATATTTAAAAAATATATCTTATGAATAAACCAACCAATAATACAAAGAATGATTTCCATAAACCACGACACGCGCTTTACCTGGTCCGTGTCCTCTTGGTTATGGTCGCGTTGAAATCGAGGTGCAACCATCATCTTCCAAGCCTTTATAACTCCCAAGATTATTTGGGAGCAGCTATTAGTTCGACTGGTTTTTACAGAATTAGATTTTCACGGAGTAACTTGATTTGGCCGATCGTAACCAAGGTCGATATGGTAACATTTGACTTGGTGCAAAATAAATAAGCGAACTATTATATGCGTTGACATTCTGACAAACGCAATCGACTGTTGATGCGATGCGATACGAATACGACGCGAACCGTTTCATGGAAATCATTCTTAATGGACTAATAGTGATAGTGCTATATCTCGTACAGTGACTTTTTTTTGAGTATCGCCTGCCAAAATGACTCTACTAAACCTGATGGAAAATATATGCAGAATCCAAGAATGGTGGTCACCATATTCATTGCGAATGCAGACAGACAGAATGCAACAATGCAGCATGGCGTCCCACACCATGAAGATATAAGACATATATGAACAGATGTATTTATTTTAAGAATTAAATAAATACATCTGTTGTATTGTTCAAGTATGAATTATTTGGATTGAAATTTGTTTTCTACTTTTCACGAAAATATTAAAAGGCATTTACAATTAAATCAAATGACATAGTCATCCCTCTAAACTTCATAAATATTATTTTTAGCTTAAAAATTAAATGGTGACCAAATCTATTAATAACACACGATGATAGTTATTTAATTGTTAAGTACTTTCAGTTACAGAAGTGTAGAAACGCGACACTGCAGGACGTTTCAACTTCTAGTGCTATCTTAATTTGAGACGATAGACATGTGGATATTCCCCCAAGCATAATGAAAATGAAACCTGTATTATAACATACTGCTAGATATCTAGGTAGGTACATTCAAAATCTATATGTAATGCGTTAATGCACAAAACTTCCATACTTCATGTGTGTATTGAAAAAAATAATTTATGTATTAATTAACGAAGACAAATCCGGAAATAAATCATTTGTTCCCTAAGTTACTTCAACGTTTAAAAAACGTGAGCCGTCACGGGACTCCTGGCAGATGTGAAACATTGAAATATTTTTTTTGTATAAAATAAAATGACCGTTTATTACATTAATATTTATTTTTATTAAATACAAAATTGGAATACAAATATCAAAATAAATAAAAAAAACAAAAAACTCAAATCGAGGCACCCCGACACTTCGCGGCTTCGCTCGCCACGCCAAAAATCAGATTTACTATTCGCCTATAGATGTTTCACATCAAAAGTATAAGATGTACCTAACGATAATTGAATTAATACAACAAAATAGTCTTTAAGTATTGATAAGCCATGTTCTTCTGAAAAACGTGACAGCTCTCGAGGCACATCATTTCTATTCTTTCTACTCCCCGACGACATTCCCTAATAGCTGGATGCAATCCAATTTGACAGCTGTCAAATACACTCGTCGCTTGTAGCAGTCGCGCGATTACTAAGCGTGCGTCGTCGGCCGGTAACGACGTGCTAATGCTGCCGTGCTAATTGACTGAATTAATATGGCCATGTAAGCTAAGGTGTTTCAAATTGCATGTATGCGGTGAGGTGTATTGATAGCTTATGAATTTGTGGTGAGTATTTAGAGAGCTATTTGGTAGTGGTTTCACTGATATTCTGATGTTTTATCCTATATTTATATGACTAATTTAATCATTTTGATTTACAAGTCTTATGGACAAAAGATTTGTTTTTTTTTTATTATTGGTTGGTCTAGCGAGACTTACTTCTTCTAATGTCTTTTACTTGATTCTTCTATTTTATTCGCTAGTTACTAAATTTAAATCCATGAACTATTTTCAAAATGGTTTCCATTCTTTTTATTGCTATTAAAGTGGTCTTGCGACCTATTATCAAATTAAAAAGCATTTATTTGTATAGTCAGACTATAGTTGTAAGAAGAGAAAAAACATTACAATATTTCATCGAACTATTCATTTTCAATACCCAAACTAATAATAAAACGTCGCATAATAGAGCGTAAGTGAGCGAGCCCACAAAGCATAGTTACGCAACTTGTGGCCTTTGCTGTAACCAACTACCTACCCCGAACGAAAGGGCCGTAAATGAAATGGTAGTTTTGCACCGCGGCTAACCAAACCCGGTTACCAACAAACCAGCCGAGTCCGGGACTTCAACGGGTTAACCCGTGCGGCTGCGTTATGGTTGACAAGGGCTGTTATAGGTGACGGCCCGCGTGCGTGCGGTGTCATGAAGCCTACACGATGTTTGCGTTCTTTTCTTTATTTTATTAGAACATTGTGTTCACTAATGTTTTGGGTTTTTTCGAGCTTATATTTGTTACAGAGATTTATGACATATATACACTATAAAGCATACCCTAACTTCCCTGCCCTTATTAACTTTGATTCTGCGCCATATTCAGAATTGCAAAATGCGCATAAATGAAGATGTAACAATAACAATTGTACGTATGTCGATGTTCGAGATAAAATGAATCGAGTGTTTCAAACACATCAATAAATCCTTCATCAAAGCGCGTACGAAACGCGTTTCTATAATAAAGCACGATCCACGCGCCCACAATATATTCAAATAAACTCTTCAAAGGAAAAATTTTATTCAAATGGCGTTGCGACCGCAAGCGAGCGCCCCGCCTCCACGGAAGAAGTCGTTTTCCCGACCTTTACCATTGGCTGGCGAGCGAGAAGGCGGGTCTTCTTAAAGTCTTTCTCGAGACTAACTTTTCATTTGCACTCCACTGAAATATAGGTTCAGATTAAAGCGCAACGGAAAACTTGGCAGCGGTTTCCTTCAGACGTGTTTTTTTTGTTCAACCTAAGTAATATGCAGTAGGTCTGTTATGTCTATGAATTACTTGCGGGTAGAGATTTTCCGGTACCGAGTATATTAAAAGTCTATGTTGTTTCTTCTTTGTAAATATGCTTTTAAAGTTGAACATTATTAATTTTTACAAGGAAAAAACATTGTTAAAGCATTTGATACGGTTACTGGGTAGGTATAAGTTTATTACAGTGAAGAGTAGTTTATGCTTAATTAAGAACTTTTATAACAAAAAACGTACCACTGCGTTAATAGATTTGAATACATGTAGAGTGGTCTACAGTTGTCACAAATATTAATTCTTATATTGAAATATTAACACGATTTATCTAGAAAATTTCTAAAGCCCGTATCCAATTAATATATAGTTTGTGAGTTCGTGAGGTTGTAGTTTTTTTTTGAATTGAATAGGGGGCAAACGAGCAGACGTATCACCTGATGGTAAGCGATTACCGCCGCCCATGGACACCCGCAACACCAGAGGCGTCACAAGTGCGTTGCCGGCCTTTTAAGAAGGAGTACGCTCGTTTCTTGAAGTAGTTTACCAGCTACTCTGTATCTACTGAACCAAAAAAAAACACGAAAATAATGTTACATTATTTCTGAGTGTCATATGCTATAATGTATACATTAACCTGGTGAATGATTACCGCTATAATTTTGTGACATATATACGACCGACCGTGGGCATAAATGTTAGTCAAAATTAAGTTATTCACAAATATTTACAAAGCAAATTTTTAATTATGATCCTCATTTCACTAGTATAGACTTTCAAAAAAGTACCTTTATCAATTTTACTTTAACAGTTATTTCACTTTTCAACAATCGAAAAGTAATCGAAAAAAAAGCGGGTACAGCTAGTTTTAAATAAAAGTATATTTTAAAACATTAGAAATAAAAACCGACAAGAAAAAGAAAGGTGTGAGGTGGCCATAATTATCATGTTAGTTTAAGTCATGTCTTCCAGAGTGGAATTAAATTTTTAATTTCATTTATTTTGAACAAAACTTCCCCATTAGGAATAAATTCTAGATTGGCAATTTACAAACACACATGAAACGGAGACAAAGAACACTCAGCCTACAACAAACTAGAACAACAATTTGATGATCATACAAAACAAAGTGTTGTTCAATTTGATGATCATACAAAGTGTTGTTCAATATGGGGTTTGAACCCATAACACTTAATGCAGTAGATAGCGACGACTGCTTAAAAACCAAGCCAATCGTGCATTCATTATTACAACACATGCCTATTTTTACCGGACTCCGAAAGAAGGAGGGTTATGAGTTACGAGTGTTGTATGTATGTATATTTCTTTGGCACGCCCTAGAGTCCAAATGGCTTGTCGTATTTTTATGTTAGTCGTGAGAGTGACACTGCGTACATCAAAATAAAAAAAACAAAAAAAAACTTTCTTTTACGTTTCAGTTCTTTCTATCTTGTCAGTTCTTCAATGAATTTAATAAATTTAGCAGATATTGACGTAGTCGGTTTTTTTTCTCAATAATTCGTTATGGGAGATGTTTTAATTTAAGCTATCAAAGAAACTAAACAGTACTGCATACCGACTAACTCACTTCGACAACACATTACTAAATAAAAGAGCGCCGTAAAATTTTCGATTTGTAATTTTTACACAAATCTGTTAAGGGTTATATAAATTCTCATCATCTCATCATAAAAAACGAAACATTACGGTGACTTCCACGACTGTCTAGATAGACCTTGTTCACACCTTTGTTGGATGCGGAGAGTACAGGACCGGCTTTTATGGAGAAACTTGGGGGAGGCCCTATGACCAGCAGTTAACGTATTATGATGATGATATCTACCTTAAAGATTCGATACTAACCTAGGCAGTTTTCCTCATTTAAATAGAGTTCAAACGGAATACGACTCTATCAGTAGAAATAAGTAAAATGATGAATTTAATTTAATTTGAATTTTTTAACTTTTATTGTTAAGCTGTGACATACGTATCAAGATATACTGTCTATTCACTGTAGATTTTTTAGAAATAAAACGTTTGTAAATGCTTCTTCAATGCGTTTTAATTTAGAGGGTGCGTTGCAAGTACCAATGCTTGTATATAAAAGTTTTTTGTCTCTTAACTTTTAATGTGTATGATACACCAATGATGCAGAAGCATTTCAATAGGCCGCCGAAGTGCCACCATGCATTATTGCATTGTCTGCATTCGCAATGAGTATGGTAACCTCTACTATTGGAATCTGCTCATGCTTTCCATCAGGCAGACTAGAGTTACTTTGACAGATCCATACATTTATTTATGTATATGTCGGAAACGAGTATTTTTCGGGGTAGAAAACGAATTAGGTACAAACAAATAATCTTCATAATCATGTAGGTAACTTTAAGTGGGAACAACGAGCCATAAGGTAGTTTTTAGACCTGTTATCCGCGCGGTGACTGATCGGTAAGTGAGCCCCGTTCAGCCCGCTCGACTCAGCCGAACCAATAACGTTTCACCGCTGGCGTCTCAAAGTCAAATTAACTCCTGTACTATTGACCGTTCCGACATCTAAATAAACAAAAAAATCTTGTTGGTTGTTGAAATAAAAAAAAGTAAAATAAACCATCCAAAAATTGTGTTGTATCTATTATTGTTGAAAATATCTATTAGGAACTCAAATCACTGTTGGGTACCTATAACGAGTTTTGATTGGGCACTAATTACTTTCTTCATCCGTGGGTATAAAGTTTGCTACACTAATACTTAAGTTCACAATGCAATAGTTTTGGCGCCGAAACCACTCGATGTCACAGATAGCAACAACTTGTTGTTTAAAATAGCACGCGGCCTCATCTGCAAATACGAACGATGTAACATTAGATAGTATAGATGTATGCTACAAATAAAGTTGTAAGTTTTTTTATAGAATAAGGGCAAACGGGCAGACGAATCGCCTGATGGAAAGCGTTTATATGGGCCTCCGGTATCCTCACTCACTCGGTGAAACACAGCGTAAGCTCTATTTCACATCGGTTTTCTGTGAGGCCGTGGTACCACTCCGGTCGAGCCGGCCCATTCATGCCGAAGCGTGGCTCTCCCACGCTTAATTTTATTTGATTAGTACTTTGATTTGAATAAGTATATCCATCGCATCATCAAGTTTTTTTTGGGTTTGTTTAATGTCGGTAGTTAGGAGATGGTTACCTTATTTACTAACGTTTTTCATTTGTTAGTAACTGAATTCATGTAAATATAGTTAGTGATCATTAGTGATCACTTGCACTACGCTTGGGTGTGATGTAATTTATCTATAATACATGATAATGCTATAATGTATATGTATTTAGAAATACATATCTAACAATATTTTCTAGCAGCGTGGCTATCATAGTACAGGCTCTGTGTTGTCAGGAACCAGAAAACCGTATTTGAGATGTGTGAGGTTATTTTTACTCGCTATCCTCAATTCTGAGGATCCTGACCTCTATTTTAAAGCGTACCTATATGACATACTGGTTGATCGTCACAGGTGAAATATGATAATTATATTATATTAATTTAAATATATATTTACCAATAGAAATCATCTACAGCCAATAATAAAATAATAAAATTGATAAATATTTTAAAAATAAGGTATTACACGCCTAAAATAAAAGTATTGAAAATAAATATCTACCATAAGACATGACGTTAAACGTTATGTCATAACAATGAATAAATTAGAGAATTTCTAACAAAATGATAGCAAGAGCTAGATCCAGAGCACTTTTGGAACACCTTCGGACTCGTCGCTAAACTCCGCCTTGACGTCCTCAGAATCAAGAACGGAAGTCCCAACTATTGCTGAGGCGTCGAGCTCTACATCAAGCGACGAGTTTTTCTCTCCGCCGACCATTGACCTTGAATAGGGCCCCCGCTATCGATGGTAATGTGCACCGCATGAAGTAGACACATTAAATTGAAGAGAATGTCACGCAGGCATATTTTAGGGCTATAGAGTTGGGCACGAACCTTACTGCGTACCGTGTTCGACTCTCCTTGTTTCGGGAGCTTGAGCTAGCTGTCAACGTATCGGCACAACGATTTCCGGATCAAGTGCGAGCCATACAGCGATGTCGCCTGCTGGATGATGTCGTATTTGAAAGGATACGCCCTCACATAAGGAGTGGCTTGACTGTCCCTTCTTCGTCATATGTTGTGGATGTGGTAACGAACATCACGCTACGGATACTACAAAATGAAAATGTTTGTGAATTTGTTGACAGTGAAATTATATCCATAAGTACCCAATACAATGATTTGATAAGGACCTCTTTACAAGATGCGATTCGGGAATACCGATATGTAAATTCTATTAACAGACCCCGGTTGCTTTGGTGAAATTTAGCACTGGTGAGTGCCTTGGATTCGTTATTACCGGATTATTTCAGTTATAGTAAAGATCACAGTGATACACATTACATTCTATACTGTGCGGTCGTTGCAGTTTGTCTAGTAGCTTGTGTCAAATTTGCAGAACATACAACTACTCGACCAGAAAATAATACTGTACCAGCTTGGCACTGTAAAGTTCAACGTAGTATTGTTGAGGCCAGGACACTCATTGTTAAGTTAATTACTTTTCGATCTGGTAACACGCAACCGAGAGTGATTCGAAAATGCTTTGTGAAACGGGCATTCTTGGAGACTACTATTAGTCCTCATCAGTACATGTCATGTGTCACAGAACGCATAGACTTTCTGAAGCAAAAGTTTATGCATGGGCAAATAGAAGTAGAATCGCATTTTCCAAATTAATGAGAAGTGGGGGTACCGGAAATCCGAATCCATGTGTGAGGGCTGGGCAGTTCCCAGATGAAAATACCACAAATTTATTTTGGCGTCAAATCTGGTCAGTGCCTGTCACTCATAAAGAAGGTGATTTGTGGCGGGATGTCGAGCGCTCATGTGAGTCTTTAACACATAGCCATGGGACCTGTAAGCATTGACAAAGAGGATGTCAGTTGTGCGGTCCGTTCATTAGCGAATCGGAAACCATATGGCCCAGGCGGACTGCACAACTTTTGGCTTAAGTGGTTCCGAAGCTCACATGCGTCTCAATTCCGAACAGCGCTGGATTCGGGTTCTTTGCCACAAGTTTTAACCACAGGTATAACCCACTTACTTCATAAATCTGGTGGTGCCATGGAGCCCATTACATGTTTGCCAACTTTATATAAACCTCACACATCTATTCTGACACTCAAAATTACTACATATATTAATTTATTTATTTATTTATTTATTAACTTTGTGCACTTGAAGTACAAAGGCGGACTTAATGCCATTAGGCATTGTCTACCAGTCCAGTACCAATCACAATTCGATAATTTCAGTTTCTCAGAATGGATGTAGAAGTGGGACCCCTGGCACTAAAGAGCTCCTTATTATAGACATGACTGTTAGATAGCAGGTACATCGTAATCGTATGTAGCGATATTCTGGATCGATGGATACAAGAAAACTTATGATTCGGTTCCATATAATTTGAGTAATTTGAGATTTTATTGAAGCATATAAGGATTTGTGTATCGGAAGGTTTGTTAACGTAGTATAAGAATCATTTTGTGAACGTAAAGTAAGTACGAGGTGTAGTGTGGATTATGATTCTTCGTTTAGGCATAGCCTGGTTATGCGCGTGTGGAGCTTGAGTGTGGTGGTGGAGTATATAGCTTTGAATGAATAGTTGTCGAACTGTAAGAATATTGCAGTTTTGGTATAATTCGGTAGTCAAAAGTAGCAACTTTAAGTAAGTCTCTCTGAGCTATGATGCAGTAGCAAATTATTGATTGACACATAGCATAATACACGGTACAAATGATGCAAGCATTGGCAATGTGTCGAAGTGTTTTAAAAATGTAGATAAGTTTTCATACTTGATTTGCTAGGTGTGTAATAAGTGTTTTAAAATTGAGATGCTTATCAAGTATGACACCAAGGTATTTGATGGTATCGGTACAAGTTATGGATGGACAGTAACAGTTAAGTGTGCCGTTGTAGCAGGTGTGTGCTTGAAGAATAATTGGTGTCTTCGGTTGCGATGCGGAGTTAAGTGAGAATGAGATTAGTTTTGATTTGGAGGTGTTAAGTATCGGTTAGTGTGAAAAGACCATAGCGTTGCATATATCAAATTTGTTTTACTCTCAGTAGTACGATTAATTATTCCTATCTTGATCACGCTGCCTTGGACACTGATAGAGACTTGAACAGTTGTCATAGAAAGCTTTCAAAATGGAGTTTATTTTTATAGTGTATTTTATTTTTATTTTATTTTATTTTTAAATAATTTTATTATCTTAAAATTTGTTAGTACATATTACAATTAATAATTACTTTACATTTGAGTGTAGCTTGTAGCCTCGGTCTAGCGGTTAGCAAATGCGACTGCTGATCAAGAGGTCTCGGGTTTGACTTGGATTCGTATTGTGGAGGTCCGATGCTATTCGTTCTTCGGAAACACTGATTTTTTAGGTAAAATCGGCTGAACTAGTAGCCGACCCCGAATTATCCTGGGAACCACAGAGACTAGGGAGAAGATTTGGTATTTATCTATGATATAAGTGTATGTATGTAGAAATATACAGGTATGTTTTTAAGCAGTCTAGTTACTATAGTAGAGGTGCTGCTTACTTTGGGTTTGGACTTCCGAGTTGAGATGTGTCCAGTTATTATTAAGCTAGAACATAATTTTTCTCCGAATGATTTCCCTAAGCCAGTTTGGAGTTGGTATTAAGTGCGCTACGATACTACTAAACTTCGATTTTCACGTGGAGCAACCGACATCAGACCGTAGTACAACCTCTAGTACTAGATAATACCGAAATTTTATAGAATTACTGTTGTGGGACTTTGTAGGTATCAAACTACCCGATATAAACATTACCACATATGTTTTTAGAGTAACTGGAACAGTTTAACGTGCTTTCCGAGACTCGGAGAGTCTCTTTATGTTAAGAATGATCACCACAAGAACATGTACTTTTAGTCCATCATGTGTGGGACACTGGGATTTTAAATGTCTGAAAGGTGTGTTGTAACTCTGAATATTTACTAATTAAGGTAATTCAAAAAGGTAATGTATTAAATTTCTGCAAATGTGATATTAACTACTCACTACCAAGTTTCAAACGAAAACTCACTTTCCGAAAGTCACTTATCGACATACGCCAGGAGATTATAGCGCAATAAGTATGTATATGAACGATAAAATTATAACAGCCATTGTCAGCAAAATATGTATTTTCCATTTGAACTGAAAAGTGCTTTTGAAACGTTTATTTAAAATAAGTTTTATCTCAATATGTATTGTTTATTACGAATGTTTTTAGTGAACATTTTACAGTAGCCATGTAATAAAAATACAATTTCACTGAACATAAACTGGCCATAATCTTGAAGCGGTACAAATAAATTAATCCGTTTGATTTGATGAATGAGATATTATATGAATGAAAGTTTATACCAATCGCAAAAAAAAAAATAACAAGTACCTACAAATATACAATGCACGAAACTCATATGCCTTTCTACTTACCATAAGCATTCTTCTAAATTACACCCTCAGATACCCTATACCGGGTGAAGCCAGACTAGGTCTTCCCTGAATTGAAGCCTGGCTCTATCGTGGCTGAAACTACCAATTTAGCCCCTCAATTGTGGCGTGGCAGCTCAATCTTAATCCGATAGAAGTTCTATCCTTTACCGTAGGGTAAAGGATAGAACTTCTATCGGATTAAAACACAGTAATTATTCTGCCACCAAAGCCGACGCCGACATTAACTCGATCCCGTTGAGCAGTCTTTTTCTGAATCATTACAGCTTCACAGAAAGACACTACTGTGACCCAGCCTAAAACCACTATACCATGTGTTTGTCCGTAGAGTTCTCCTCCTTCCTAAATCGCTTAGAATTTATGATAAAAGTACAAATAATTATAGAAATCGAACTGCATTTAGCTTAAACTTATTAAAATCGTGGAAGAGTCACGCTTCGGCATGAAAGGGTCGGCTCGACCCACCTCACAGAAAACCGGTGTAAAATAGTGCTTGCGCTGTGTTTCACCGAGTGAGTGAGGATACCGGAGGCTCGTACCCCAACCCTCCTACCCTATCTCCCCCCCTAAAGGTCGGCAACGCACTTATGACGCCTTTGGTGTTGCAGGTGTCCATAGGCGGTGGTAATCGCTTACCATCAGGCGATACGCCTGCTTATTTGCCCGCTTATAACATTAAAAAAAACATCTAAAAAGGACTCTGAAACCTTTGAAACAAATCTAAACATAGAAACTTCATTGTATATACCTACATATATATCTCACACATTTTTTTGTATTATTTAAAAGATGAATATCCATAAAAAAAATGTTACAGTGTTCTAAGTATTCAAGCTCATTTTCATATAATAAGCAAGTAGAAATCTAATAGTGTTCGTAAAAAAACAAATACCAGTCAAATCCGAAGCACGATGTTCGACATTTAATTTAAACATATTTTGTCATCCTGTGTGATCACATCACTTTTTCTATTGTGATATATGAAAAGAGGGTTTAATACCGCAATTACTGTGTTTAATAACTTTAAATATTAGGAATCTTTAAAAGTAATTTAGATATTATTTTATTTAAAAAAAAGTAAATAGGTAAGATAAAATTCATAATAACTACACAGTTGTTTTTTTGTTTTGATACACTAGAAATAATAGAGCGTTAAATTCATCGCTTGCTCCCTAATTCGTTCCTCCGGGCCTTTTTGCCACGCTAGGTTGGGGTCAGCTTTAAATCTACGGTGGAGCTTTGATTTTTTATGCAGAGAAACTGCCATCACATTTCCACAATCCAAGTACTATGAGATATCGAAACTTTGCATAAACACAGTTGTCGATTCTTTTAGGGTTTTACCCACACAGAGTTTGATCAAGTGCTATTCTAAAACAAGTTAAGCAAAAATTTAAAACTCGAAACAAAACGGTGTCCTTTACGAGTAGTACAATTTTCTAATCAACAACATTAACTGATAACATATTTATTGTACACTAGCTGACTCGGCGAACTTTGTACCGCTATATTTATATATCTGTCTCAGCTAACCAAACTAAAAAACCCGTTTTCTTTTATTTTTTCTTGTACACAAACCTTGTCCTAACAATAACGAACATATAAAAAAATATTTTTCATTTAGTGCAGCCGATCGGAAGTTAAGCGCGTACATACATTTCGGTGATTAATTTTTATATATCTATAGACTCACCCATGTAACTTGTCTCTCTTTCGATGATGCACGGCGCTTATTGTTTTAAACGTGTTATTAAACTATCCTATCTCGGGCACGCCAGCAAAATACACATTAAAAACGTGAAAATCGGTTAGATAGTTTCGGAGTTCATCGTGTGCAACCGTGAAATGAGAATTATGTATATTATAGATTTATATGGGACTAGCTTTTGCACGCGGCTTCACTCACGCAGACTTTCAGCCCCTGATTTACCCCCTTAGCGGTGGAATTTCCAAAATTCCTTTCTTAGTGCTCACTTACGTTATATAAAGAACGTACATGCAAAATTTCAGGATTCCAGGTTTGGGTTTGGGCTGTGCGTTGATCTCTGGGTATGTCAGTCAGTCACCTTACTCTTTTATATATATAGATAACAATACCTACACAAATAACCACCGAGGATGTTGTAAGGTTGTAAAAATTGTACTGTATGTTGTATTTGTATTATGCGCTACAAGAGAGGGTTGCACGAATTTCTTTGACATTAAGTTCCGGTATATATAAATATGGAGTTGGAGTTGGTATATATATATATATATATATATATATATATATATATATATATATATATATATATATATATAGATATCTCTTTTCGGCCCTTGTTGATCTGACGCGACGTGGCGTCAGTTAATTGTTGATCTGTTGGCGATTGTTGATCAGCAGCAGATTTTGTTGATCTAATGTGTATTCCGGCGTACTAATGTGGCTCCGCTCTGGATCAACAATTGCAACCCCTCTGCTGGCAGAATTACGAACTATTTACATCATTTTTATACAAATCCACACCAGCTATTGTTGATCCGATTCAAACGGACCAATCAGAGGCCACCTTCTCCACGATTGGGTCTTTTCTATGGTAGACTGTTTCCACTTTGTTTCACAATTAATGAACGAATTAATGCTTAACGTATTATTGCCTAAGGAGCATTCAAACAAAAAAGGTAGCTATTCAGATATAGTTAGGTTAAAGTTAAATAGTACCAACTTTACCAAAAGTAAAAAAATGAGTTGATACGTATTTAAGCCCTTCTGGATAGTCTACCCCTAAGGGGGTGAAATAGGGGCTTAAAGATTGTATGAAAGTTTGTCATTTTTAAGTTAGAACATAAATCTTTATCTTTGGGCTACTGATTAAAAATAAGTAGATACGTATTTAAGCGTTTCTGGATATTCTACCCCTAACGGGGTGAGATAGGGGATTAAAGATTGCATGCAAGTTTGTCATTTTTTAAGTTAGAACATGAAACTTTATCTTTGGGCTACTGATTAAAAATTACTAGATTCGTATTTAAGTGTTTTTGGATATTCTACCCCAAAGGGCGTGAAATAGGGGTTGAAAGTTTGTATCGAAGTACGTCCTTTTTTAAGTTAGGAAGAAGAAATTTTATTTCACGTCTACTGATAAAAAATTTGTGGTTAAATATTTAAGCGCTTCTGGATATTCTACCTCTAAGGGGGTAAAACAGAGGTTGAAAAAATATATATATATATTGTCCTCTACTCGTCAATTGTTGATCAGGCCCAGATATGCAATAATTGTTGATCCACCTTTATGCAACTATTTCTAAGGAAGTGTCCAGTGTATCGTCTTATAGGCGCAATATAGTATTATACGGCTTGCAACGCTGTGCTTAAGTCTACGGCAAAACCTCTATCTCGATTGACTCGGCAATTGCAGCTCTAATAACCGTCATCTTTTTCATTGATACTTTGTTGATCAATATACACAACGTTTGATTAACATATGCCACGGGAACTAATATTTTAAAACGCCGTGGTGTACACGAAGTAGTCAGAGCTGAATTTCAATATTCATTCTGGATGGGATTTTTTTAAACGTGGAAGCACTATCCTTTTAATTTAAACCCTTTTAAAACTACCTACTTGAAAAAAAATGTTTTAACTGTTTTGAAGGTCTAGGAAATAAAGTTTAAAAAATCTTAAAAAAATGTTTTTCACACAAACTTTCGGTCTTTATATTACCCCTTTAGGAGTAGAATTCTCATCAATGCTTATTCCTATAAATGCTGTGATATAAGTTTTCATTTATTTGTAATCAAAAGTTTACTTCGAGACTAATCTATATACGAAATGTGAACCCCTATTACACCCCTTAGGGGTAGAATCTCCGGAAACTCTTAAATACGTTTTAACATATTTTTAATCAGTAGCCTAAAGATAAAGTTGCATGTTCCTCACTTAAAATGACGGACTTCCATACAAACATTCAACCCCTATTTCACCCTATTTGGGGCAGAATACGCTTAAATACGTATCTTATCATTTTTAATCAGTAGCTCAAAGATAAATATTAATGCTTCTTACTTTAAAAATGACGGACTGTTGTAAAACTTTCAGACCCTATTTCACCCTCTTAGGAGTAGAAATTCCAAAATTCCTATTTCTATATTTGGTATTTAAAGAATCAGCCTCCAACTCCAAAAGAATACAAATTAAGGTTTATACGTACGTGTAATATTACAATCATTCTCTAATCCCTATCTGTTGAAGAGTTTAACCTTCTACCATCACTTCACCTAAATAACTTGTAACTACACAACTAAAGGTCTATAGATGGATATGAAATCGAAGGATTATCCTCCATCTCCTAACTGTTGAGAGTTATACCTTCCATCATCAGCTTATCTAAATAATTTGAAAGAATACGACTAAAGGTAACATACATACATATGATATTTAAAGATTTATCCTCCAACTCCTAACCGTTAAGGAGTTGTACCTTACATCATCAGCTCATCAACATGAAATGATGATGACCAGACGCAAATATCGGTGTAACTATAGAAAATACACTAAAAACATAGTATGTGCCTACAAAAAATGAGCATACCCTTTCGAACACAAAAATAATTTTCAAAATTGGTGATATAGTTTCAAAAATTAGGGCTTGTTTATTGGATATTTCCTTGTTTTTCAGGATCTAGTTTCAACAATTCCTTAAATATTAGTATTTTACAAGTTTTTAACGAAAAACTAAATAACTTGTTTTCCTTTTCTTATTTTGTTAATAACAATCGCAATTTTTTATGCGCTAATAAATCCTTAAAAAACATTTTTCTAGACGTCATGACACTCATTACGAATCGAATGAGCTATCGCACGTTATTTTTAGGAGCTTTGTTATAACAATAATATACCTGTTCCTTTCTACCGAGGTTGCTGCTCCAGCCCCCGCATTTTAAAATGCTAGTGTACGCGGCATATGTTGATCAAAACGTTGTGTATATCAACAAAACATCATCAAGTATCATAAAATTGACCGTTATCAGAGCTACAATTGCCGTGTAAATCGATGACGAGCTAGAGTATTTGCCGTAGACTTAAGCACAGCGTCGGAAGGCGTATAATACTTATATTGCGTGTATAAGACGATACACTGGATACTATCTTAGAAATAGTGCCAAAAAGGTGGATCAACAATTATAGCGTATCTCGGCCTGATCAACAATTGCCGAGTAGAGGACAATATATATATATACGTATATATAAGACTTATAAAAACTGAGGCATTTTAAAACCAAATAAAAAAAATATGTGTTATGTTTATATGAATAAAACTGTTGTGAAAGAATATCCATCTAAAGTATTTACGTAAAAAAATTTGAATGAGACAATTTTTACATATTTTTCAGAGAATTTAAGAACATTCAAGTGATAATATTTCCACATAAAGTAGTTAGAAGAAAACCACTTAAAATATAATACGAAGTCCGGAGCGAAAATTGACAAGATGTAGGTATTGCAGTGAAGGCAATTTCATATATTTTTACTCCAGAAATGAGCATGCAATCACTTTTGATTTTGACAATACTTTCATATGTTAACGACTCGTACAATTGTCCTGATTATTTTGAACATAGATAAACTTAAAGGGTAATTTTCATCAGAATTATGGTCGACAAATAAAAATAAACTTTTGGCAGGAACGCAGCTACGGGTGACTGTAAATGTAAATGTAAAAGTGAATTATATTTGCTCACTGGCTTGTATGTACACGGTAAAAGTAGCCCGAGTCCTTCCTCAAAAATCAAAGTATTTCCATGTCAATTATCATTGAAATCGGTGCGACCGTTTAGCTGTGAAAACGGAACAGACAGACAGATGGACAGACAAAGTTACTATAGAATTTATAATATTGGTGTGGATCGATTTTTAGAGGTTTACAACCTAATTAAAGTTTATGAAGATACGGTAGCTACACCTATTTAAAGTAAAGTATTTATCTACTATTTCGAAAGAATAGTAAATTTCATGATCAAATTTATATCAACGCTCTCTAAGTCGTAGGCGAGAACTTCTTAATGATGATTTCCATTTATCGATCGCAATATTTTAGATTAGCATAGTATTTAATTTCCAAGTTAGAGATAAAGAGAAAATATAATGATAGATTATGACTATGGTTAACAATTTAATGCGACGGGTACGGAACAAACTCTTGTGTGAAATTTATGGAGGAATTCGTTGGAAAACTAGTTCAATTATAAAATTATTTTATAGTAACCACTGACGAAATATATACTATATTGTGTCATTGTAGTAACTGATGGTTATTTCAGTAATCAAAATTGAGGTAGATTTAAATAGAGAAATTTAGCACATATATTTGTATTATATTTTTTTCTAAATTTAATTTAATATTCTATTCTAAATTCTAAATTATATAACTAAAATATGTTTGTTTTGAGATATGATGATGATGTTTTGACGATACTGACTTTATAATTATTCTCAAATGAGTTACTTATATCTGTTTTTATTAAAAAAAAAATCTGTTGCAACTTAAACAATAATCATAATAATAACAATAGTACCTAAAACATATTTCTTTAAATTTGCTAAGTGTAAAGCAAGTTTGATATCTTTGTTAGAGCATTTGTAACTTTCCACAAAACCTTTTTACCTGCCCCTCGGAAAAAGTAAACTTTCTTAGAAAGGGCGGGCGGGACAGTCATTGGGCGGAAATAGCCGCCCATAATCTCCCACCCTCTTTATTTGACATTCACAATTCCTTAAGTTGTTGGGAAAAAGTTTCAAGTACTTTTCCAATGTCACCGACTTCTCCCCTACTTAAAAAGTTTTGAAGGAAGATTTGAATGTTATTATTATGTAACTGCATCCGCAAACTCATTACCCTTTGAACTTCTTGCCTTTTGAAAAAGTTAAGTTAGTAATTGTGTCGCTTATTTGCGCTCAATGTCTTTGATGACTTTATTTAATTAGAATAGGGTATTAATTTGACTAAACACTAAACACTACCAATGCATATTGAAGTGTTAGGGGTAAGGTGTTAGGGGCTGTAAAGGGTTATAAGAATAGTGGGTCCGCCGATATTTAGACCTGTATTCGGGGGACCTCATTATAAAATTATTGAATATCCAAATATTCATGGTATCACATAACTGCACCTTCAGCACTCACCGCGACCGCTGCGGCCGACGAACCTCAAGTCGTTGAACTTGGCAACCTGGTTCTTCATCACTGCTGAGCTGTTTCTCAGCTCCGCGCAGCAGTTTTCATCGTTACCAGCTCTAACAGTGACCATGGTACCATCTCCTACATCGCCTAGAGCTACCACCTTAAACGCCACAGGTAATGTCTTGTTTGACCGCCAGTGTGGTGGCAGAACTGTACACACGAAGTGAGGACTACCTGTCCGCACTAGTTCCCCTGGATGTTCTGATAGAAAGTCCCCCAGCGTTCGTTCGGCTAGTATGTCAGATGTCATTTTTGTGTAGGTCTCATGCAATAGCGTGGAGCTCGTGTCCGGTGACACCGCGCCGCTAGAAGCGCCGGTAAGGTGCATTCTTGACACCCGGGCGCGCTGCGTGCTACACATAGAGTCTACTTGTCCAAAACGATCGCTACATGTCACTGGCCACCACACGTCACTCACGTTAACTGTATTCATGCATCATTGTCACTCACCACCGTCATAATGACATGCGGAGTTCACGCACTTCCGAAACAGTCACAAGTTTACGAAGGGCCGATGTCAGGACGTGACAACACGTTGCTAGGGAACGCGCGCGTGGCCACTTGACGCGGTGACGTCACGGTCGGCCTTGCCACACTTTTTTCCCCGGTGAATGAAAAGTTCGGTGGCGGGCGGGCGAGGGACGCGAGGGGCTGATTTTTTCCGGCGCCGAGGGTGGTTCCCCCGAACGGCGGCGAAAAAAGTTTTCACTAGTTTCACTCACAGTGGCACTTTTTTCGGACCGCGAATTTACGCGATCGCCGTACGCACGTCGCTTTCACTTTTAATGCTAATCTTTTTGACTTTTTTGGAGTTTCAGTTTCGCTTTTTGTTTCGGCACGTCGAGATCGTATGGCGCGTGTGTTTACACTGTGTAGGGTGCAACGAGCGAGATGCGTGCGACTGTAAGCGCGGTCGTGGTACGACTCGTGGCGCGTGGGGCCGCCCTCACAGCGCTCGCTTGCGGTGACCGCTCGCGGTGGCTATTAATACGCGCGTACGTCCGCGCCCGTCGACTTCGGACAAAGTTTCGCGGGCGAGTCGGTGCGGCTCCGCGGCAGCGGTGGCGGCGAGCGAGAGGCGGCGACGACGCGGGTGCGGCGGGCGGCGGAGCGCACTTTGCGGTCAGGGTGGGTTGGGTTTAAAGCCGCCGAAGGATAAAACATACAAATAAACACGTGTTCGCGCCGGCGCGAGCGAGAGGTGCGGCGGACGCGGCGGTGCAAGCAGGATGGCGTGCGGCTCTTGCGGCATTTAGCAGTCGAAACGCTTGCCGGCAGCCGGCACCTACCACTGGTGGCGTCGCGACGGTCTTAGTAAATCGAAGACATTAACCATTCATGAGAAAATTAGTAGTACAAATCATAGTGATCAAAAGAATACCTTCTGTGATATGATGAATACCTAATGCTAATAGTAGTGACTTATAGTAAACAATGTAAAAAGTTCTCGAAGAAAACTATAATTTTTATTTTTGATATAAAATAATATGTCTTTAAAAGTGCTTTCTTATAGTTAATTGTTTATGCAGCTAGTTTCTTCATAATGGCAATTTAATCTAGTCAACCTCGGCGTAATGTGATGGGATCTGAGGGAGGTTCGCATTAATGAAGCCTGTTAACGTACGTTGGACATGTCGTCTCATACTCGCCCACGATACACTCTCCCCTCGAACAGATAGTCTTTAGAAACCTATTAAAAGATCTACTGTAGGCATGTGGGGGAAAAATTTTTGCTAGTATTGTCTCTAGTGCAGACGCAAAAGACCCGAATATGCTTTATATACGGAGTACAATGAAGTATCAAAAGTTTCTCATTTGCATCTTATCTTATTAGCACTATTGTATTTTAGAAAATATGTGGAATTATAAAAATAATTGTGCTCTAATAAATTAAATATTTCACTACAACCTTCATCTACACACAGTAAATTACTATATATTTATTTACGACAACCCTATAACCCTAAATTGGTCAAAAATTCAACTAGGGTAAAGGTAAAGATAAAGAAAAAAAGAACCGCCGATATGATAGAGTATGGTTCAAAGGCGACTCCAATTGGAGTAGATATCTGTCACGCACCTGCTTATGAACACTTTTTCATTTAGATATATTTTTGTTTGTATTTTGACTCAAATTTGTATGGTACGGCAGCGGTTTACCGTTAGAACCTTTGGTCAAAACATTTGATTTTCACTCGAAACAATTCTGCTTCAGAATGTAAACGAGGATTAGGAAACAAGGACATGTTAGGTAGTTTTTATTTCAGGGCTTAATCTTAGAATCTAGGATACCATCATTAAATCCTCCTTATTCCAGTCTATCTATATTCATTCTCTTTTACACGAAGTTTTTCTTTACGACGAAACACATGTCCACACAACAACGGTCTAATCCTTCGCATTTTTCTTCTTTTTTTGATGAAATGGCAAAAAAAATTAGATGGTTTTATAAATTTCACAACTAAGTAATTGTTCTAAATTTCCCGAATGAGATTTCGAGACAATGTTAAATGAAATCACCGTAGATGTTAGTTTGTAACGATTAAAAGTAGATATTAATTACATGTTATTGTATATTTAGTAACAAATTGTTTGCGACACACCCCCAATACGCAGCCTTCCATGTGCGCACATAATAAATTTCCTACAACCATCTATTGTTCGAATACGACCCTAATCTCTATTACTTAATTGTTAAAACACTATAAACTTTAAACTATCAGAAATAAGGACAACATTGGAATACAGGAAAAAACATTCAAAACTTAGGACAAATGTTTGACTAATTGTGATGCAGCTGTCATTTTCGCAAGCCTCGTCGTTTTCATTTTTCTTAAATTAAATTTTGTTTTAAATAACAAAGCACTAAAAATAGTACCTACTGTTAGCTGTTCCCTATTTTGCACCTGCAAAAGATAGGCAGTAATTTTTTTTATTTCATTATTTATTAAAATAAAACAAACTGAGTTACATCTTTGTCCCCCAAAACCTGGTTGATGCTTTGACTTGGGAAGGAACGGTCCTCAAAATCGATTAGGGCAAGAGATGCTCTAATCGATTTTGAGGTGAGATGATAGCAATGCGAGAGACCTACAACTAACTGGGGACTCCTATAAACTGTAAGTGTATAATATGTAAGGTCATTAGAGTTTTACAACTGATAAAGTATTTTAGTCAAAATAAAAAGACAGTTACATGCAGATAGAGCTAACCGATAAGAGATAGTTACTTGTAAAATGCCTGTTTGCCACCTTGTTTGCATAAGAAAAACTGCTGAATCCATTTTTTTTATTCTTACTCTTATGCGTTGGTAAAATATTAGCACCTATTGGTGTGTATGATACGATGGTTAAATATAATTTAACACGTTGAAAAATTAAACAGTTCTAGCCAGGTCAATATATGGAAGGGTGACCATCATTAGCATCTTGAGATCCCTTCGTGCCTCGAAAAATACGCTAAGCCGTATAAAAGCCTGGTTGTAATCTTTGGCAATCGTTACGTGCAGTTGGAGCTTCTCCTTTCTTTCTTTTCCTTCTACAGAACTTCGTTTACATCTAATACTTGGGATATGGAGTTCTGATGGTAGTCACTAGTAGTCAGTAGTAGGCTCAAAACGAAACACAAAGGTGAAGAAAATCGGTACTATTCATTACATTTTATTAATTATATTCAAATACCTATTATATGACTAATTTAAGTTCACTCAATATCATTAAATAGTGGTCGCTCAGTGGTCAAATTTCATTTTTCGTATTTCATATTTCACTTTTTGAATTCCTCCTATATACACTTTCAATAAATTTTAGACATCTGTTGTTCGCATAATGTTTGTAAAAAGGAGTACCTAGCTTTTGCTTCACGTATTAATGTATAGATAAAACTAAAGAAGATGTTTAAGTTATCGCACACTGACATAGTTCAAGTTTTTTCCAAATACCTATAACAACATTTAAACGTTCTAAATCATTCAAGAAATTTTCAAACCTTTGTAGACAAGCTTAAATAACTTTTTTTAGTGCTCAAGAAACACTATAACTTATCAGCACCGGAGTCAATTAAATTTAGTAGCAACATTTTAACACACAGATTTTATTATTTTTATCTGTAGAAGTTACAAATTATTTATCTCTAAGAAAGTACAATAAGATGGTCGAAGAAAACGTTATTCCAGTTCATTAACCTCAATGAAATCAGGTAACAAACCGAAGACTTCCGTCAACCCAACAAAACATCGGTCCTTACCCTCAAAGCGACTGACCATTATAAAGGTATGCAGATCGGTTGGTTCGCTCAGCAAATATTGATTGTACCCCACTCACAACACAAAATCAAACCTTTTATTTAAGTCCCGCACACAAAGGGCCCTATTTGCAAGGGCAAGGGCCGAGGGAGTTAGTTCAATAACCCTTTTCTGACCAGTTCGGAGGACGATTAGACTATGTTATCTATAAAAGGGTTATCTCATTCATTAGAAATACATTTTGATGATCATTACTCAATTTTATTGTTTTACTTAGATTAACACAATTTTTCATACTACCGCAGCAATATCATTATTAATTATTTTTTCTCATGTAAATATTTTAAATAAACTATTTATTGAATGAGCGGTACACCAAAATTTATGCTAAAGAATCAAAAACAGATAAATTATCTGACTCACTAAACGAAACTACAGCTTCACTATCTTACATTATATTCGTAAGAAAATAAAAAATACTAACCAATTGAATACTAACCTTTGTCAGTTATTCAATAAGTCAAAAAAACATTTTCAATCATCTTTGCAATAATTTAATTATTTTTTTATTTCTTTAAATACTGATTTTAGGTTATTTCGTTGACTGGGATAGGTTACAGCACACTTCCATAAAAACATATAAGGCGGACATAACCCCCGTAGTTACTCGTTTGTATTACAAGTTATTAATAAAACTACGTCAGAGAAAAAACACGCTTAAATGCTATGTAACAAAATCACCAAACTACTAAACTCTAGTAACCTAAAAGTAAGTGAAAGTACTTACATTGAATAGCATATGCACAAATACTCGCAATTGCAATCGCCGGATTGTGGATCCCCAGCCATGACTGGTGTGATTTGGTCGGAGGATCCTTCCGTTGCGTTCAAAGGACATAAAGTACATTCCTTTACAGTGGCGAATCACTCATAGTTGGAAACAAACTTCAATAAACTAATCAGCATTAACTTATTATCACTGTTTTAAACATTTATACATAAATAAGCGGTAGTCAAGTCACAGACACACAAATAGGGATATTTCTTCATAGCGGTAATCTTAACATAAACCTCTTTGTTCACGTTGAATCTGATAATAAATGTAAATTTAACTGAATGTTTTAGGTCCCCGATGGGCATGGGGCGTCCACAGATTTTTTCACGCATTCCGTCCTGAGCTTTTCACTTGATCTCACTTAACGTCTACCCAAATCTCTTCACCTCATATTCATCGCCGAGTTCATCGCACGGTTTTGCAGAATATAACACACACTTATATTACTTCATCTTCTACTGAAAGATATCCACTGCTGGACAAAAGACTCTTCCATGAACATTAAAATTTTGGTAGTGTAATTAAAATAATATCTTTCGAGAGAAATTTCAGGCACTAACTTTCGATTATCAAAGTTAATACACATTTTAGTTTACCTATTTTAAATGAAAATTACATAAATACTGGGTATCTGCGATTCGGTGTAACAAAAGGGCGGTATAAGCTGGGTAAGCAGACGGGCATTTAACCGCCAGATTGCAATAAACATAGCCTGGTGGACGCGTAGCACACTGCTACGCTGGACACAGCTTGGCTACGGAGAACGTAGACATTCGTAGAGTAGACATTTCTGATAAATATATCAGTTGGTATTGTATAGTTTTGTTTACATTTCATTATATCAATAATAAATTCATAGTGATTTATAAAAACTGACTAATCTATAAGTACTATCAAAATGTGATCGGCTTAATGATGATAAAGTTATATGCAAGACTATGTACAAAAAGTAATAATATCGAATATTTATTAAAAAGCATGATATGCTACAGAATAGTTCAGTTTTATTCATGTAATTCTTTCATTTTAAGAGTCACAACACTGATGATGCAAAAAAATTCATTTTGATGAATCTATTCTGATTTTTCTGGAGTTTTATCCTGTCTCATAATAATTTCTATGAGACCGAAAACCTAACTTTTAATCGCACTAGAATTAGCATCTTCCATCTTTTTTCTACGAGCAATGAGTATGATGACAACCACTCTTGGATTCTGCTTACGCTTTTCATCAGGCAGAGTAGAGTCATTTTGGCACGCCATACATAAAAAAAAAACAAAGACAAACTTGTCACCTGATCACTCGGACAATAGAAATGGTAAATAAGTAGAAGAAGTTGCTTAGTTTCATCCTATAGAATATTTGAATAAAGAATTTGAAGAAAACTGATTTTCTCATAAATTGTGTATTAAAGTATATGATGAGTATTATATTAGTTTTGACTATAAACGCAGGTGAAACTACGGGGAATAAATAGTGTCTAGTCTTTTTCTTCTTAGCCTTTATTATTACCAAGATTAACTGGGGTCCGCTACTAGCTCAACCGGTTTTACCTTAATATCAGTTTTTCCACGTAGCGACTGGCCTCAGACCTTCGCAACCCTGACGGTGAACTGCATTCGAAGGTTGAACTAGTTGTCAGTATCTTTGAGGGCCCTACTTCCCAATAACGATTGTCATAGACATTCAGGGCAACCGGGACTGACGGCTTTACCTGCACTCCGTGTCACGGGCAGGAAAAGCCACCATCTTCCATAAATAGGGCTGCTGTTAAGAATTTCTCACAAGAAAAACCCAACAGCAGTCCGACCCGGACATCAAACCCAAGACCTCTTGATCGGCAGTTGATTACACTAGCCGCTAAATCAACGAGGCAGTAAACGAATATCTCTCTATGCCAACAATCTTTGAAGAAATCGCAACGGTTAAAACTAAATATACGTTAAGGCTCTCAGTTCACCCAAACCGTCTTGTCCCGGAATTTCTTAAGGAAAGGTCCTCAAGACTAAAAAGGAAAACTATATTTAAATGGATCTGACAGCATCCTCATGTAAAATCCCCACTTAACAAATTCGATTATAGTCATCGATGACTGATTGCATATTAAAAAAAAGAAAGCTTATATGTGTATTACACAAAGTAAATTTGAAATAACTTGTTTTTACGAAGAATTTGGAATTCCTTTTTTTATAAGGAACACTCATTTCCCTTATTTAAAAAAATGCGTCCGCAAAGTTTCAGTTTATAAGTCTTATGAAAAATTATAATACAGTATTTTTGACACATACCTACAGTTATTTTCAAATTACGAAAATGTACAACATACTAAAAATATAAAGTAAAACCACTAAATAATCACAGCAACTCTATTCTTTCTCAAGCCCAAGTCGCCCGGCCAGTCCGTAGCGCCCGTCGCCCTCGTTAGAGAAGCTCAAATTAATGAAGGCCATTCTCCTGCTGACGCCGCCCAGTTGTTCTTAAATCTAATTACCATGCCTGCCGCCACCGCACCTAAACGCACGTGCTGATTAATCGCCTGTATCTATCGCCGCCTGGACAACAATTAAGTAGTACTGGTCAGGTTCTACTAAAGCTTGGCTTTCCACCATTCCGTATTTGTAAAAATATTAATTCCGATTACAACGGAGAGTAAGTCAAAACTTCCTTTCTGTGACTGTGAAAGACTATTGATGATTATGACTCTCCGCATAAATAAATAAATACATAAATATTTTCGGACATCTAACACACAACGCCATCTAGTCCCAAACTAAGCAGAGCTTGTATTATGGGTACTAGACAACTGATATAAATACTTATATACTTTTTTTTTTGTAAGTACATACATATTATAGATAGAAAACACCCAAACTCCGAAACAAATATTTGCAGATCATACAAACATTTGATCCGACCCGGGAATCGAACCCGAGACCTCAAGAACAGCAGTCGCGTACGCTACCACTGCGCCACCGAGGCAGTCAAATGGTGATGAATTAAGAATGCGGAGCGTCACTACCCCTATAAATCCTATGGGTGTCGTTAGAGACGACGAACGGAACAAATTATACATAACAACATCACTGGAAAGAGAACGAAAACATCTAACAAACCATATACCCTTAGCGCCGTACCGCCAGTGGTACAGCACACAATAACCTCCTTTCTAAGGTGAGCTTTATGCTCAACAGTGGACTATTAAAGGTTGTTGATCATTGATGATGATGGTGTGATGACAGTTGATATATCTTTATTTTAGTAGACTAGTCAGTAAAATATTTGTACACAAAAATGAAGTCGGAGTGGGTGGTCTGTTATGATGAAAAATAATATAAGTATAAATCGTGTTATAAACTGAGCAGTTTCATTTTATTATGCATGCCCTCTTTCCATTGGTTAATACCAGATTTACTAGCGCATTGTTACGACGAATAACAATATACTGCAGTTTTAATTTTATCATCTATTTACGATTTCTTAGAAACGTTCGCACTGAAACCATCAAAAGAGTGACGAAAAACAATATATTCTTTCTCTTTTATGAGCCACATACCGGTCGGTGTTTCGCCTGGCGGATCAATTAAAATATTTAACTGTATTGTGGGGATTCAGAATCGCCATTTTAAAGTCCGCACCGAACTTTTTAAACTTCCACAAACATGTGAGGGTGGCCCGCTAAAATACAAGTTGTTGTCGAGTTTAGAATTGTTCCAACGAAAAAAGAAACTTTAATTTTCTACATTTTAAAACAAAAGTCGGACTCACTCGTAGGGGATAATGGCTTGGACGTGTTCACAATTGTATGTGTCTACCAACATACGTACATACATACAAACAGAAAGGATACAATTATAAAGTAGCAATACCTACTTAAAAGTACTGCAGTCATGTATGTCTATAGTCTCCTAATAGGTATAAATTAGTATTCTGTTTTATGGAACCTGGTTGTAGGTTGAAGTGTTGAAGGTTGGTATTAGACATTCATGAGAATGGCATGGCTTATATTATAAGTATGCAGTTTATGCATTATTACTATAACTTGAAGTAACTTACAATGTATAAATCAATAATTGGCAATAAAATAAAAGACAAATAAGGAACGGTGAAAGAAATCTAAAGCAAAAATATAACTGTTGTCATCTGATTTTTTAATTCCGTTGTGAGGATAAATAAAAATTTTGCATGTATCTTGTAAATTCGAAATAGACTATTGAATTTTATAACTGTCATTACTGAACATCTGACAGATCTTGTAAGACAAAAATCTAGCTGGAATCTTGTTGGAATGTTTTTATAATAGGTTAGCTGCCAAATGATTCTATTCTGGATGGAAAACATGACTAGAATCCAAGAGTGGTGTTCTCCATAGTCATCGGGAATATATGTAATGCAGTATGGTGACCCTCACTATGACGACCTATGAAATGCTTTTCATGATCTGCTTAAAATACCTAGGATCGTTGTGACGTATACGCACCCTGACAGATACTAAAGAGCCGTAAAAGTTTTATAAATTGTGTCGACCCACCTCAAGCGAACTGCAAGTGTGGTGGTACCGTCTGAAAGTCTCAGACGGTGCCATCCTGTGCTCTTTGTGTGGGACAACTGAAATAATTCTCGATCTTACATCGTGCGATACATACCCGTATAATTACCAGCAGGAAGTCTTGATGGCTGCCAGCAACAACGCAGTCAAAATGGCCGCGTTTTGGACTTCTAAATTGTACCTATGTTAAAACCAACAGGAAATGTTGGCGTCAAACGTCTACGAAGAAATGTATAGTGTAACCATACATTGCGAAATTGTAAACATCGCGTCAGCAAATCGATGAACATTCATCATAATTTTATTTTAAAGTTAGTTTACTAACGGTCATTGAACGCACTGTGTTTTGTCAACTATCAATATCATTTAGCAATTAATCATATTTTATATCATATCAGACCGTTGTAGTAATAAAGCAATTGGGCTCTAAGTCTCGTATCATTTTAGCATAAAATATCATAGCAGCAAAAGTTGTGTGGTAACATACCATAAAAGAAGAGAAATTTAATGTTTTATAGCCATGGCATTAAATAAATTATTATTACTTAATACTACACAAAGAGAAAACTAGTTTTTTTTAAATACCCATCAGGCGATACCTCTTCTCGTTTGCCCCCCTATTCCATAAAAATAATATTATCTGTTAAGTATTTACGGCATGGGTGTATGACAAATATTTAAACTTAAAAAATACATAAATGGGACCATTTTCATCAATTTATTTGCAGCTAGATGCATATTTATAAAATAACACAGCTCTATTTAATATTATCCTTTTATTTTAAAAACCCGTGGAGCAAGGACCAGACAGGATGGTATCCAAGGCTCCACATAGCTCAGTCGTCGCCTTTGCAGCATGCCAGTCGAGTTCCTTGCTTGGAATGTAGGTGCACACAAAAAGTACTCCGGCTTCAAACGGAAGGGTCAGACACTGGCCACTCGTTAGCTCAAGCAGAGTTTCTCAAAGTTTGGTAATTAGTTTTTGTTAATATTATTTTTCATTATAGTATAGTTTTCATGTACAACATTAAAATATATTTGTAATCTAAATGAATTCGGATACAAAATCTTGTACTTTATTTAGTTCATAGACTATTCGGCTCAATCGGCTCTCAACTCGACTATATTTTTAGGGTTCCGTAGCCAATTGGCAAAAAACGGAACCCCTTTGAATTCGTCATGTCTGTCTGTCCGTCCGTATGTCACAGCCACTTTTTTCCGAAACTATAAGAACTATACTGTTGACTTGGTAAGTAGATGTATTCTGTGAATCGCATTGAGATTTTCATACAAAAATAGAAAAAAAACAATAAATTAGATGGGTCCATAGAACTGAAACTCAAAAAATATTTTTTCATCAAACCTTACAATCTTCAAAAATTACATAGAGGTTTCTAATATCATTTTTTTCTAAACTGAATAGTTCGTACGGGAGACACTTCCAAAGCGGTAAAATGTACGTGTCCCTCTGTAACTTCTTAAATAAAAGAATTAAAAAACTAAAGAAAATAAATGAACCATGCAAATTTCCACTCAAAATTGGTTTGACCGAGATCTAGTAAGTAGTTTTTATATGAAACCTTAATTTACCTTTCCTTTAATCAACTCACATAAAAAGAAAAAAAACGTTTAATTTCATAAACATTAACCTTATGCGTATACCGTGAACCATTATTTTGCCCTTTACGGAATCCTTCATGGACGAGTCCTATTAGCACTTTGCCACTTTTTTTAAGTTTGTAACCTCAGAACTTTTGACTGGGGAACCGATTTTGATAATTCTTTTTTATATGAAAGCTAGTGCTTCCCTTAAATTAAAATGGGACCACCATTTCAATTTAGTCCAATTCTTGAAGTCGATTTTTTTTATAACATTGGGCCTCTCTACTGGCCTCTAACTCTTATTAGATTAGATATTCTTATAAGATTGTGTCGATAGACCCACAGTGTTTTCTCATAAGATTGTACCAAAATGTACTTAAACATTGTGAAGTGGTTTTATTTTGTATTTGAGTTATTTGAGTTTTATTAGACTTCTACTCTATTTTACTTTCCACCTGTTCTTTCTATCTATTTAAATTTTAAATGAGAACACACGTCATATCCTATATACCTAAAATAATTCTTTATTTGAATTTAATTAAGGGATAAAATTCCGTCCAATTCAACCCAAATGTAGTCACTTACCATCAAGAATGCCTGTCTGGACGTTTGTTACATAAGACTAGAACAAAGAAGTTAAAAATACCTCTTGCTAGTTAATTATTCTTGGATTCTACTGAAACTATCAGCAGACGGAAGATAACCACTTTGGCAGGCTCAAATATGAAATAAAAAAAATTTCAGACTTTCTTTCCTTCATACTCACTTTACATATTCTAGCTGCTAATAAGTAAAGAAAAAAAACACTAAGACTCTATTTGTAATTTATTAATATCTATCATATATAACTATTTTACTATTAAATTTATATTGCCTACTTTAGAAATATAAAATATAATATATGGATATCAATAGCGACTTCGAACTAAGGTACACATAAAACAATTTCATAAAACTTTGGGAACCTCATCAATTTGCATTCTATATAAATCTACGTATAACCCGCTGACGCTTAGTTGCCTAATGAAAATGAGCCCTTTCTTCCGTAGAGCCGGAACGGTCAAGCGGTCCCTCCGACATGCCTAAAGGCCCCTAATGTTGCCCGTGTGTTTAAATGGAAATCGTACTTGCAATTTATATGAAAGGGTCCGAATTGTTCCCTCTTGTTTATTCGTGTTCTACGGCTAATTTCGAGGTTAGGATTGTTGTGATTCTTTCTTTGCTTCAAGTTCTAGTAGATATTATACTGAAAGCAAAGCTAAGTATGATAATTTTGTAGAGTGCAAGAAAGTACCTGTAAATAATAAATAAGATGGTAGGTTTTCCTTAATGAGTTTTTAATTTAGTAACCAAATCACCGTGGGAGAGTCACGCTTCGGCATGAATAGGCCGGCTCGACCGTAGTGATGCCACGGCCTTACAAAAAACCGGTGTAAAAATCCCTTGCGCTGTGTTTCACTGTGTGAGTGAGGATATTGGAGGCACACACCCTCCCCCCATCCCATTCCCCATCCCCCAAAGGCCACAACGCACTTGCAACGCCTCTGGTGTTGCGGGTGTCCATAGGCGGCGGTAGTCGCTTAGGTGATAAGTCTGCTCGTATGCCACCTATACAAAAAAAACACAGTTATTAAAATTCAAAGCCTTGGACATATATAAGACTGTAATTGTCTAATATTGTTGTGAATGTTATGTACACCGTAATTGTTGTATACATCAGATGAATGCTTACCAACGACTAATAATACTATGTAAACTGTATAATATAAAGAACGTGGATGTTATAAGTACAGAAAATAAAGAAATAAGTAATAGAAAGTATAAGTACACTTGGCTAAGATTAATTGACAAAAAATTACAAAAATATCTGTCTTTTTTATATTTCCTTGAACAGTAAATATTTCGTTAGAGAAGTTCCCAGATTATTAAATAATATAGATCAGTGAAATTGATAATATAGAAACCTATGTACAAAACCTTAATTAAAAAGAACAAAAAATTAACAATTGAATTTGTATATACTTATACATACTTATTACTTAACTTATATATACTTAACAAGAAAAGTATTTAAAAACTATAGCCGATGTCTGTGTTGTTATGAATCTATTGACACCTCGCTCATTAAAATCGGTTCAGTAGTTTAGACCCTAGTGGAAGATACACACATACATATATTGCCAAAAACATTTCCTTTTTTTGTAAATGAAATGAAATGATTTATTCTACATAAATAGAGTACATTTACGGTGTTTTTACAATGTCAACATTAGATACAGTCTGTTTAGCCACTGGTGGCATGTGAAAATGGATTTTATTTGAAATTATAGATTATAGACAAACTATATCATGGTAGGTATTAATGATCTCAACTCTATTAGTATAAAATTTCGTGGTAATAAAGATTAATTAATTTTCTTTTCGATTCAGCGTAATTAGGTAAAAAAACCTCATATAAAACATCACTTAGTGGTATAGATACGATTTCCTACGTGATGATAACAAAACTTTCAGATTTTAAGTACTAAATAATTCTACAATCTTATTTTCTCACATCCATAGCTATTTATTGCTTTCTAACAAAGCATATCTATCATACCTCCAATATAAGCCTGTTACAATTCAAACAGCACATAAAACCTTTTTGATCATACCCACCCAAATTGCAAACTAATTAGGCCGCGTTTGGAAACTCTACGTAATTAGAAATTCCAATTAGATATTTGTTGGCGTTTTCTCAACAAATTCTCTGAGGTCCAAACAATTATTGTTATCGCTAGCCACCACCGAAGCGCCCTTTGATATGAGAATAATTTCGTAGTCGAAGGGCAAGCCAGCCCTTGTGAAGACGGAATAGATTTCTTTTTGATGTGACCACATCCTATAGAAGTAAAAGTAAATGTGAACATATGTTCTGTTTTGTTATTTGGAATAGAAATGCATTTAAGCTTTTCAGATATATTTTTTGTTCTATCGGATATATGTTTGTTAATAATTTCCGTAATTATAAAACGAAGGGATCAGAATAACCTGAAGCGTTTTTTTTGTTTCAATTGAAACGTCTTAATAATCAGATTACTTTACATCCACACCTGGTATCTGTCTAGGCATCACTCAAAGTATGTTTTGCCAAAAATGCCAACATTTGAGTGTTAGTTAGCTCGGTACAATTTATGTAATATTTTTGAAATTTTTAACACAACACAAAAGAAATCAAATTTATTCTTACATGAAACTTACAAACTACGATTCGAATTAACTGGAAACTGAAAAATAAATGTACAGTCTTCGTAGCGTTGTTGGAGTTGTAAAATGCTCAAAGTACTTATCTAGAAAACTCTTGACCTGCGACAATGTACTCCACTAAAACTTACATCATAATCGAAAATATAATTTGTTAGGCCGAGATTTAACATATTCAGGAATGTAGGTGGGTTTTGACACTGAAATGAAACATTTTTTAGTTCTAACGAGAAAAACGAGTTATCTATCAGTATTAAGAATTCGAAAACTTCCTAAAAGACACGTGCTATTAAAGGTCACTTTTACTAGTTATTCAAAGATTTTAATCTCTCACCGTATTCACTCTATTTAGAGTGAAGATATACCTACATTAAACATAATTACATATATAAAGCGTATATTCATTGAATCATAGCTTATCGTCAACCGCACACATATATCATAAAATTTTGTTTATGTTTCCACTAGAATGTTTGTGAATTCAAATCAAGTTTGTTGATTCAAGCGAATGGTGTAATTTCAAATTAGAAAATAAAATAAACAACTTACGCGGTAGTTCTTAGTCTTTCACATGAGGTTTTTTTATCATTTTGGACTGGTGTTATTTTATGTTATTTAATACTTATAAACTACGTGTTAAATAAAAATTGGGTTAGAACTTTTTTATGTTAAATTGAATTTTAAAATTCAATTACACAATCTATATTCACGACTAAGTAGCTGCTCCCATTTTAATGAAATTTAAAATGGAGGTACTTGATTCTTGAGAATGTCATAGGTTACTTTTTACCGCGTTATCTGACATAGACGCTGGCAGAACCGTGGTAAAAGGCGAGTGTATGATAAAAGGAATCTCTTCAATAAAGCTGATATACACCATGTATTTACAAACCAAAGGCTTTGGATAATTTATTCGTCAGTTTTTTACTTACTCATAAGATAAATTTTAAATGAAAGTTTTAGATTTTGTCTTCAGAATTTGTGAATCATAGGATATTTGAACTTTAAAATATTTTAAGTAGCACTTGTCATCACTACACGATTACTAACAAAACACCGTTAGCATATCATAGAAGGAGAGCCAATTGAGCGGCTATTACCATGGACTAATGTCACAAAATCTTACATGCAATAACTGTACACTTAAATTGTAACTTTAAAATAAGTAAATAAGGTTCGTTATAGAATGTAGTGAAAACTAACTTATGTGGAGTATTATTAGCATTGATAAGTTTGTGAATTTGCATAAGACCTGTCAGGAGGTTCTAAGAAGGGTTGAGATTCTCGAGGGCTTTCCCTGATCCGGCGAGCTTATCCTGATAATTATTTCAATTGTTTATGCCTGTCGACGGTGCATTTAGATGGCGTATTATAGTTTGTAGAGATGTTGTCTTCATTACTGAAAGCTTCGGCTGTCGGCGAGTGATCTATGTTTTAGGGCCGAGTGGCACATTGTTTCGAATTGAGATGGTTCTCTTGAGAGGTATTATTGTGATTTAGATGTTACAAGTACATTTTAATGTTATTGGTTATTTGTTAGTAGTAATATCGATGTGTTATTCGTGTCAAAGGTTGATTAGTACCTACGTACGTTGTTGCGTAGGTTAAAAACTTGAAAGTCGTAACTTAAAAAAAACGGAGAATACTGATTTTTATTCCATATTGGATAGCATTTGAAAAGATACGAATCAATTTCTGCTTATTGGTGAATAAACTGTAATGTACTATAAATTAACTAGTATTAAGCGAGTATTGCACTCTACAGTTCGAATAATTGACAGAGAGAAAAAAAGTCTCCCACTTTTTATTTACTTGTCAATCAGCTACCGTAATATTGACTGTTCTATAAACATAGGGTTTAAATTAAAGTACTTTTAAAGTATTTATGTATTTATATCAGTTGTTTAGTAGCCATAATACAAGCTCTGCTTAGTTTGGGACTGATGGCGTTGTGTGTCAGATGTTCGAAACATGTATAAAAAAACATTATTATGTTAGCTGATTATAAGTAGACATATGAATCAAGAATCTTTATAGACAAGTGTTATGAGTGGTGATTATTTACAGAATACTTTATAAAACTGTGTCCTACCCATTAAATAAAGAGGCACCTGGGTTCAATATGGGAATTTCCATTATATTAACATGTTGTAAACAGCTATAAAAACGCCGCATGCCTCCAATGATACATAACTGAAAAGCTCAATAAACTTCCTGAAAAATATTAACCAATAAACAGCTACTAATTAAATACCAGATATTACTCCTTAAATTGATTAATCAAAGTGCACAACACATTGAAATTCTAATTCCAAGTTTAATCTGTACACACATATGCATATTTCAGTAATGAAATATTCCCCTCCATTAGAGGCAGCCAATTCTTCAAAAGTTAAATATGAGAGTTGCGCCTAATAATGTCTCATTATTATTCACGTTATTAAAATTAAGACTTCATATGAGTTTGTTAAGAAGATTTACATTTAAACATTTGTTGTTTGACTGTTAGATCATATTAATATAGGAATAAAAGTGATCATATAATTGAAGTAAGTGTTATAGTTTTTGTGAGTAAATTTAAATGACTGTCTTGTTGATCTAGTGATTAGCATATGCGACTCCCGATCAAGAGGTCTCGGGAACGATTTCCGGGTCGGGCCGAATGTATTGTTGGGTTTTTCTTACAAGAAATTCTTAGTAACAGCCCTAACTATGGAAGTTTGGCGTTTGGCGGTTTGGTTTGTTTCACGCTTGTGCTTCGGAGAGCACGTTACGCTGTCGTTCATGTCATGTACATCTATGGCAATCGTTATTCGAAAAGCAGTGCTCTCAAATATACCGACAGCTAGTTCTATCTTCGCATTCAGTTCTCCCTCACGGTTGTGAAGGTCCGATGCAAGTCCTTCCGTGAAAAAACTGATGTTCAGGTGAAATCGGTTGAACTGGTAATTGACCCCAAATAAGATTGGGAATAATAATGGCTGTTAAGATATATGATGAATTTCAATTATTTTAATGGTAGGTATATGAAACAAAATAACAGATGGACCACCTGATGTTAGGAACTACTTCCGTCCTTGACCACTATGTCCGTCCACCTATTTGGTGACGGAATAAAAATACGAAGTCTCACTACCTTTATTCTTCTCATGGCTTTTGTAATAACTGTGTAAATGAGCAAGCTACGTAAAACATAGCAAAGCAAAAAGAAAGAAAATTTAAAACAAACCTTAGGTATACCAACTTATTTGTCTTGTCAGAAGAGGCCAATGTCCAGCAGTGAACTACTAATGGCTGGTGACGAAAATGATGAACGAGAGGAGAATTTTGTCAATTCATTTCTAAGTTAATTTTGCAAACGAAGAAATTTGTTACTGAAAGTTCTTACTATGTGTAACAGCTTAAAAGAAATGGCAAAATATTTATAATTAATTGTTATAGATTCTAAAGTAAAAATTCTAAGATCTTCATAGGTTTTATTGTACTAAAAACCTTTACAACGACATATTTCAACAAAACTGGTGGTCAATAGCATAAATTAAAAACTACAATAAATATGTTTCTAGGGATATGTCGACGACTTAAATAAACTATTAAAAATATAATATTTGCAAAAATACTACTGAAACTAATATTTTCTATAAAGTCAACTTCTTAAGCCCACAGGTTCAACCTCACAGGATTGTGAAGGTCCGATACAAGTCCTTCCGTGAAAAACTAATATTCAGGTGAAATCGGTTGAACTGGTAATCGACCCCAAATAAGATTGGGAATAATAATGGCTGTTAAGATATATGATGAATTTCAATTATTTTTATGGTAGGTATATGAAACAAAATAACAGATGGACCACCTGATGTTAGGAACTGCTTCCGTCCTTGACCACTATGTCCGTCCAGCTATTTGGTGACGGAATAAAAATACGAAGTCTCACCACCTTCATTCTTCTCATGGCTTTTGTAATAGCTGTGTAAAGGAGCAAGCTACGTAAAACATAGCAAAGCAAAAATAAATAAAATTTAAAACAAACCTTAGGTATACCAACTTATTTGACTTCTCAGAAGAGGTCAATGTCCAGCACTACTAGTGGCTGGTGATGATAATGATGAATGAAAGGAGAATTCTTTCAATTCATTTCATTCAAGGTATTTTTACATACGAAGGGATTTGTTACTGAGAGTTCTTACTATGTGTAACAGCTTAAAAGAAATGGCTAAATATTTATAATTAATTGTTATAGATTCTAAAGTTATATAAAAGTAAAAATTCTAAGATCTTCATAGGTTTTATTGTACTAAAAACCTTAACAACGACATATTTCAACAAAACTGGTGGTCAATAGCATAAATTAAAAACTACAATAAATATGTTTGTAGGGATACCAAATAAACTATTAAAAACATAATATTTGCGAAAATAATTTACTAATATTTTCTATAAAGTCAACTTCTCATCATCATATCTTTTAGTATTTCTAAACACATTTTAATATGTACTCTTTCACCTTACAGTAACACAAAAATATACTACAGAATAGCTTGATAAATACGTCACCTACTAACTTACTTTTATATTAAATACCTTTCTAATCTGATCGAAATCTTTTGTGCACAAACATTTGAGCGTGGGTACGAACCCCCAACCCTAGCCCCGGGCTTCAAGAAAGCTTTAATTAACTTAATAAATACACACTCTGCTTCATTACGCACATACGTCAAATGTTATGAACATCTTAGGATCACTTGTCTCGGAAATTCCTATCTGTAATACCGTATTATAAATGAATGGTAGTAGAACAGTTAACAATGTTTGAATATACTGTAAACAGGTATTTTTCAACTTTAGTATGATTGTAAACAGTACTTTTTTAATCTTCCTTCAACAAAGTTAAATCCAAAGAAAATAGTAAGAACAAATGTTATTTACATCTCTAATGTTTGGTAAGTAGTTTCTTATTACCTCCAAATGGGGCTTGTAGGTGAGTAATTAGTGCTCTAGGGTAATAACGTAGCTAGAAAAGCCTTAGGGCGGAAAGTAATTACAAAAAACACTTCTTTCTTTCAAAAAGTTTGCGTACATCTAACCATCATACTGGCAATAGACATCATGCATTCAGCCCAATGACCAAAGAGGTTGCTATGCAGCCTTGTCTTCGTGTGAGTATTGAAATAAAACAGTCCTTAAAATTTGAAAATTGTTGGCATTTCACTATAAATTTAAACAAATAAAATGTTTTATTCTTAGAATGTCGGTTTTTCCTACTTATCTCACAATCGAGATGTAAAGCAGAATAGTTAGTTCGGGTGTAAGCACCAATTGCACCCTCGAACTATAGGCGCCCTCGCTGCACTCGTGCGCCCAAATATCTCGGGCTTCAATTGATGCCTTACAGCCCTTGGCTACTATTTACAAGCTTTTTATTGACTTGCAATAAATGTTATTTTACAAGCTTTTTATTAATACGTATGTATGCATGCTTGTATGTACGGGTGGAATCTTGCAAATCAATTTTGAAGCAGATATCTTTAACCGATTTTGTTGAAATTTTGCAAACATATGTATACAGTGTGACAATTCAATATTATAACGCATGGAGCTGATCTGATACTGGAGCTGGAAGGTGGCCGTAGGAACTCAGGAACTAGCTGGTCAAGAAACGTTGCAACATCATCGAGTTTAGACTCGTTTGATTCGTCTCGAGGCATTCCAGTAAAAGCTGGTTTTAAAAAAGCTTTTTAATTTAATTTACTTTTAAATTAGAAAACTTGTTAAAAATACTTCCTGCATAATACTGAACTGATTGTTAATTTACGGAAAGCTGTTAATAATCAAATGTATTGTAATTATCTTAGACATTACAGTTCTTCATATTTTATTTACAAAATGAATAAGAAAAGGTAAGGTACATCAAAATAAACATTGCATTAGGTTCTCCAAAAACTAATTTTCACACGATTGTGCAATTCATACTTATATTACTCTGAAAAAAAACACTATTACTTAGTACTTAAGTCTGAAAACAAATTAAACCATAATTTCAGTTATCACTGAGCAACCTGATCGAGTATCAAATTAAAAACAAAAACACTTCACTCATTACACAAGACACTGAAACCAAAATCAAGTGGCATTTCACAAAAAAGGCATCCTATTACAATGTACCAGACAGCTTGGCACCATGTTTTTGTGCCCTTGTCTAACACAAACAGTGAGATGAATGGTCGACCGCCAACATGTGACATGTCCCGATAAATCAGAAGCCGGATATGGTCACGCAATGATCATGTGAGTAAATATGGACACCGGGGACGCGTGGCGGATGCACGAACAAAAAATTAATGGCAAGACAGCACTAATTCTGAAGATGTATCAGTAAAAACTGCACAAATTTTAGACTTTATGGAAAAAGGTACTTCATGGTAAATATTGACACCTTCAAGAGTCGAAGAGTTACCGGAATTTGAGTCCCTCTACCAATATCAAAGGTGTATTAGTTTTTTTAGTACTCTGGTAAGCTCACTGATTTGGTAAAAAGCAATAAAGTAAATAGTTTTGGTTAGTGTTTTCTGTGAGGCTGTTATCACTCAGGCGACCATCTTGTAACGGTCATCCCATATGTATACAACTACACTTCTCCAGGTTCTTTAATATAAGTCAAATAGACATCGTCAATATTAGAATTCGGAACTTCTCTACTAAAGGAAATTAGGTCTTTTGCACTTAGTATGCAATATTCATTATAAAATAAAACAATAGAAGTAAAATTTTAACAAAAATAAAACCGACTTCAAGGTTTGACTCGATTTCTTTTAGACGCCATCATTAGATATTATAATCTTTAGCATGGTACCATCGTTGGGATATCTCCTTTCCATTAAAAAAGAATCATAAAATCGGTTTATAAATAACGAAGTTATCCGCGAACACACATCTATAAAAATAAATAAAATTGGAGTGTCTGTTTGTAATATTAAAATGACCGCTTTTAAATAAATGTACATGATACATGTATCAATATAACATTTTAATTTTTTTTTCTGTCTGTCTGTCTGTTTGTTCCGGGTAATCTCTGGAACGGCCCTACCGATTTTGACGGGACTTTCGCTGGCAGGTAGCTGATGATCCAGGGAGTAACTAACGCTATTTTTTTAGACTAGTTTTGTCCCGCGGCGTTATCCGCGGTACAACAATAACCGCGGGTAACACCGCGGGGTTCAGCTAATACAAAATAAAATAAAATATATACATACTGTCGAATTGGGAACCACCTCCTTTTTTGAAGTCTGTTAATGAATAGATAAAAGGTATCTTCATCACTGGGTATTAGATTAGAACTGTAGTGGTCTAAGTAGCTCTATATTATTTAGTATTTTTATTTTTTTCAATGAAATCCATACATATATACCTGAATTCACACTTAGTAGAAAACCTTTTAAAAACTCATAACTGATACCATTGCACAAACAACACAGTCCCAAAATGTACGAATGGAACATTAAATAAAATGATCACAAACCTAACAGCTCTTCAAACAGTATCCGGGCAAAATTACTCCACCCGGGGTAAACAGAATCATCATTGTAACACGTGTAATTTCGAGTTCACCGGTCATTACTTTTGACCGGGTGCCCGGATGGAGCCGGGTGAATAATTGAGCGGCGTGTGAGAGATGGACCCGCGAAAATATGAAATGATCCTGTCCCGAAGTGGAAAGGTTAACCGGCTGTGATTTCAGGTGTTGCTGACAAATGGCCTGTTGAGATGTCAAGTGTTGTGGGAACATATTTCGTGTGGTTTTCTGCTCTTTATTAATGTACGATTGTCGCACATGTTACCGATAGCTGGTACTGTATTTGTTGCGATATCTGCGTCAACGATAAAGTTATAACAAATGGCAAGTAAGTTTGAATATCACTAATACTGTCAGTCATACCGTATGAGGAGATAATTAGAAGAGAAGAATCTCTAGAGAATCTTTAAATCGAAGCATTTGTTTTTAATTTCCAGTTAACAGTTTTTCACTAAATACATATGAAAACATATTAGGGACTTGCATGTAAAAATAAGTGTTTTTTCTGTTTGTTTGTCTGTTTGTCAGGGCCAATTATTAGAACAACTGGACCGATTATGACGGGACTTACACAGATAACTTATATTATTAGGAGTACCTTAGGCTACTTTTATTTTACAAAAAGTCGGGTTGCAAAAACGAAATTAAAATCAATGCAATGGTGAATCTTAAGCAACCAAAACTATATTTATAAAAATGAATCCCTATTTGCCTTGGTCACGATATCACGCGTGAACGACTGAACCGATTTTGCTAATTCTTTTTTTGTTTGATATCCCATTTAGCGAGGAAGGCTATGTAACATCACTTTACGACCAATAGGAGCCGGGTATCGACTGAAAATGTTGGGTAAATAGAAAAATTGATATCTTATTTAAAGACGCAAACGAAGTTGAGCGGGTCAGCTAGTCTATACAAATAAATAAAATTGGAGTGTCTGTTTGTAATATTAAAATAACCACTTTTTACTAATTGCATATGTATGTATACACGGTACATATACCAAAAACGTAGTTAAAAATTTTTTGTCTGTCTGTTTGTTCCGAGTAATCTCTAAAAAGGCTGGACGGATTTTGACGGGACTTTCACCATAAGGTAGCTGATGATCCAGGGAGTAACTTAGGCTACTTTTTTTTAGACTAACTTTGTCCCGCGGCGTTACTCGCGAAACGACAATGACCGCGGTAACACCGCGGGGTTCAGCTAGTAATATATAAAAAACATGAAAACTAAAACACACGTTTACGAAACTCATTTATAAATGAACAAAGAAACATACAAGTGAAGGGTATTGAAATAAAACTTAAAGTATGTCTTACTCTTTTAAAAAAATATCCATAATAAAGTCGTCAACATTTATTTAACACTGTTAATTGATGCAATAATACATTCAGACCCTTAGAAATACATACGTTAACAAAAACATCTACAGAAACTCTTTATAATCTCTTTCCCTAACCAACAAAAACAAAGCGCACGTGAACATCAAAAAACATTCTCCATATAAAAACGCGTTAAATACGTGCACACGCCGAGTGTCCGAACCGGGAAGTGAACCCGACACCTCGACCGCGGCCCACCAACGATCCTTCCTCCAACAGATTTGGTGGGCTATACTAAATTTATAGTTCCGGCCACCTTTACTACACGTGACTAAATATAGATAACTTATCTAAAGCTTTTTTTTTGTATTAAATAAGTTTTAAGAAAGGTACAGACTTGTCGATAACTTCAACTAACTTAAAGATATTCGCTTTTCATGATAAACCATGCTATTTTGGAATTTACGCGATTTTAGACTGCCTCGGTGGCGCAGTGGTAGCGTACGCGACTGCTGTTCTCGAGGTCTCGGGTTCGATTCCCGGGTCGGAACAAATATTTGTGTGATCTGCAAATATCTGTTTCGGAGTTTGGGTGTTTTCTATGTATAATATGTATGTATTTACAAAAAAAAAAAGTATATAAGTATTCATATCAGTTGTCTAGTACCCATAATACAAGCTCTGCTTAGTTTGAGACTAGATGGCGTTGTGTGTTAGATGTCCGAAATATTAAAAAAAAAAAAATAATCATAAGTGTCACATATCTTTTGTAGTTTGAATATTTAAAACCTACTTCGTACGAATTTAGAGCTTTGTATTAACGTATTATTGACAATAATTGAAATAATTTTATAATCCGTGAAACAAAAACTTTGTGGCTCTTAATTAATAATGGCCTAATTTCGATTACTGGATAACTAGTATTATTACTAAAACAATATACAGCTGCCACTAAATCAGCCGCTAGATGCAATGAACATCTTATAAACTTTGATCATGTCAAAACTTTTTTCTTAATTTATTTTCTTTCCGTTACTTTTTATTCGAAACTATTTCTTTTATTTAAATAAACTCTAACTTTGGATATTTTTTACAGTTTCAGGAAATAATGGTGCATATGAAGATGCTTTAGATACATTGAAGTTTTGTAAATATTTATAACTTTAATGTTAACGTCCGATCTTTGGAGTGGCCAATTCTCTTCAAGTGAAGAAATGTTGGTACTGTAAAGTATAACTAGAGTATAAGACTTATTTAAGTGATTTAAATTCAACTATATCAGGTGTTTTAAAAATTTCTAGAAAGTTTTTTATAACCCTGACTGCACGGTTGACCTAGAGGTTTAAGCGGTCACCACGTCTCTTTCTACTGCGCCAAGTGTTATGGGTTGAAATCCTACACGGGACCACACTTTTATGTGATTCACATATTGATGTCCCGAGTCTGGGTGTTCTTTGTGTCCATTTCATGTATGTGTGTAAAGTCCCCGCGACACAGGTTGTATATGCATAATGCGGGAGTTGTGTTTTTAAAAAACAAAAAAATCCACAAGCAAGTAGTTTTAGTTTAAAAATTTAAAAGCATTGTTAGGTACTCAATGGGGTAGCTATAGTTTTGTTTTACTAGGTAACTATTCTACTTACTATAGACAAAACTTTATACTTCATTGATTATTGATCATACTACACACTGCAATATACTATAATGCTTGAACAATTATCATCTTCATCATCTTCCGAGCCATTATTATTCCCAAGATTTGGGGTCGGCTACTAGTTCAAGCGGTTTTGCCTGAATAACAGTTTTTACACGGAGCGACTGGCATCGGACCTCCGCAACCCTCAGGGTGATCTGAATTCGAAAGTTGAACTAGTTGTCAGTATATTTGAGGACACTGACTTCACAGTAACGATTGCCATAGATGTTCATGACAACCGGGACCTACGGCTGCTATTAAGAATTTCTTTAAAGAAAAACCCAACAGCAGTCCGACCCGACCGAATCAAACCCGAGACATCTTGATCAGCAGTCGCTTACGCTAACCGCTAGACTAACGAGGCAGTTATACTATAATACAATATACAATATAATTATAATACAATATACTACAAAATACTAGCAGACCCACGCAACTTATTCTGTGTGTCTTTTTAATCATTCTCGGCTTCTATTGATAAACGTGATGTTAACTATCCTATTTTAGGCCTACCAGAAAAATACACATCTTAAAAAATTTGAAAATCTCTTAGAGAATTTCGGAGTTCTATGTTAGCAACAGCATGACTCGAAAAGTATATATAAGTATAATATCTACCATTATAATATACCTAATAGGTTTCTGCACTTCTAAATCATTGAATATAGTGTTAATAATGATGCTAATTAGTCTCCAAAATGTGCTTACATGTGTAAGATCTAATTCCGTGTACATACTATGGATTGTACCAATTAGCATTTGTATTTACATGACTAATGACGATCTATTTGTGATCACACTTATAGTTACTAGGTGGTCTGGAAAATTTCCGACCTCAATATGAAGAAAGCATTACCTACTTGTTATAAAAAACTAGTGAATGTAATAGTTATTTTTACGGGAATTAACGCAATAACTTATTTAGGCTGACTAATGCAACCTGGTCGAGACGTCGGGTAAATCAGAGGTAAGTAATACCCTTAAATAAGTGATCGCGTTAATTCCCGTAAAAATCATTATTAATATCATGAAACGCGAAAGTTTAAAAGTTAGAACTTGTGAATGTAGTTGTGCATCTTTGCATTTGCATCATGCATCGCTGGAAGAAGTACGAAAGGTTTCAAAGAGACTATAGAGAAAAAAAAAGTATAACCGTTACGTCGAAAACTTTTCAAGCCACATACATAGTAGGTATTTATTTGAATTATTTTGATGTGGAGTAATTGCATATCAACAACTACATCTTTTAATCATCTGACTACAAGTTATTTTTTTTAATACAACTGTCGTGTTTAGGAATATACATTTTTAAAGAACACGCAGACTCGTAAAAACAAACACAAGAACTAATGTACCGATCGATCCACAATCATCGAACATCGAATCACAATCCACACGCAGTACGCAACCTATAAGCCATCCGTGTATAAACTATACTAACTCACGAATAATAGCTACTTTAACCACTATAAGTATATTTTGGGCTATCTATATAATCATTATTGTCATCATCTCAGACGAATAACGCCCAGTGCTGGACACAGGCCTTCCCAACTTTCTCCACAACAGCCGAAAAAGAAAACATTGTTTAACTTTATATAACTACATACAAGCCGACCCGTGCATACTTCATTGGGCTTTAACCATCCGCTTTTCTTCGACTCGATTCACATATACGTACTTATTTTTAACTGATTTTTTTAATCATAGTAAAATGTCGCCTATGTACTGAATAGTGTCACTTACTGTTGGTGAAAGAATTGTCAGGGTTGGATCAGTACTTCCGAAGATTACCCCTACAACCATACAAACAAAGCTAGAAAGTTAACCTCTTTATAATATTGGTATAGCTAAATCCGTACATATCATTTCAATAAATATTTCTTTTTAAGTTTCTACAACATATATAAGTGAAAACAGTAAGGGTACAAGAATTTGTAAAACTAAGTTATATACTATGCGACAAACAGTTCATATGTTTATTATTTCCATTAGGTGTATTATATGTTATAGGTTTTGCACGCCGCTACGCCCGGGTGTATTTCGGTTATCGAGGTAAAAAAAAGCCTAAGTCTCTCCTGAAGAACCAAAAAGCATTTCCATACTAAACTTAATTGAAATCGTTGTTGTGGTTTAGGCGTAAAATCGTAACATACAAATAGACAGAGCTACTTTCAAATTTATAATATAGGTATGTATGGATAAATAAGTTCTGATTTTTTACACTTTCTAAACACGGTGAAGACTTATACTTCAGAACAATAAATTTGTTTCTAAATAGGTACATTGGTGTTGCATTTCCAATAGTTTTTTATCCTATTCCACATAACACAGATGTATGATGTACCTATATAAAATTAAAGTGTTCAATTTTCTTTTTGATCACTTATACTGATTATTTAAACCAAAACACTTGTTAATTTTCATACATATTATAGATACTCATACAAATAAATAATATGACACGTAAACTTAAGTTACCAATCAGTCACAAGTCATAAACAACGAACAGTTTTCAAGTATTTGCTACTTCCTCATACCACGCAATAACGCGTCCGTCCCCAGTCCCGATTTTCAACAATGCCGGAGAGTTCCGTCCTCACTTCAGCCCACAGAGAGCGACGAGATTGGATTTAAAAAGATCGCAGCGCCCTCCGCGTATGCCGGTAATACTTCAAAGCTTTATAACGTTACAAAGAAAGCTCTGTAGTTCCTCAATTTTTATACAGATGGCAGTGTTCCAGTTTTTCTAAAAAATATTTTTTGTCATCGTTTTGTGAAGATGTGGTTTTTGTATTTTGTTTGAACGCAACAACTGAATTATAAACGTTGCGTTTGTCAGAAGATAAATAAATAGAATATTCTTTTATTTTATTTTTGAAAATTTAAAAAGTTAAAATTTAGCTATTTTCAATGTGTGTACTAAAAATAACTGTTCAACATTATCGCAGTGTTAGCAACGATCATCTTTTCTTTACATATTAAAACAAGTTCGTTTTACGCGTCTTTCAGTGTGTCCATTTGGTTCGGTCCAAAAATAAACAAGATTTAAATTGAAAATTAAAATTATACAGTTTTTTGAAGGCTAAGCCTTATGAGATTCCCAAAAAGAATGTACCTACTTTACTCCTACGAATTACCTTATTACCTATTTTGAATATTCTTTCCCCAATAGTAAGCCACATTATTTGTGAGTGTAATAGACACGTGCGGAGCCGCAGGCAATAGCTAGTATCCTATAAAAGCAGGTTAACATTTCACATGCATAAGTACATCTGTATGTATGTAACATAAATTAGTTAAGTTTTTTTATGGAATAGAGAGCAAACGAGCAGACGTATCGCCTGATGGTAAGCGATTACCGCCGCCTATGGACACCCGCAACACCAGAGGCGTCATAAGTGCGTTGCTGGCCTTTAGGGGAAGGGGGGGGGAGTAGTTCGAGCTTCCGGTATCCTCATACCTCACTCAGTGACACACAGCGTAGGCGCTGAATCACACCGGTTGTCTGCGAGGCCGTGATATCACTCCAATCGAGCCCGCCCATTTATGCCGAAACGTGGCTCTCCCACGGATAAAAGTTTATCAAACGTCGATAGCAAGAAGTAATTGTTCTTAATTTACATTCTATTTGTCCTTTTGGTGACGGATAAACAACAAAGAATCACCAGTTTACCACCACTATGCATCTCATGGAATTCGTAAGCAATGGAGCCAACTAAGCACGACAACATTCTGTCTGGCCCCCGTAATATAGTAGGTGGTACCTCTCTAATTAGAGGCAAATATCTAGCAGTATATAAGGCTGTTGTAGATGATATTGATGATCTTATGTAGCAAAATCAGTCGTAATTTGTATTTACTAATCCACAAAATGGTCATATAATTAAAAAGTACGGTTACAAATAACAAATAATGTGGACTGTAGGTTAAATCATTAGTTGCGGACCGTTTTATATTTTATTCTCTGGTGGATGCGCTAAAAAGCGGCCATGCATAATTACCTCCCGCGAGTACACGAGCGAGAGCACTGACAGAGACATCTGTAGAGTTGAATTGTATTTTAAATTTATTATATTTTGGAGTTAAAGAAAAAAATTATAAACTGTATTTTTATGTATACACATATACTTTACTACAGATAAATAAGTTTGAGAAAGCAAATTTTAGTGTTTTTATTAAAAGTCAATATTTTTTTATTTTAATAGTCAAAAGTATGATATGAATACCACGTGATGAACATTAGAATTTTTCTTAGCTCAATATGCAGGAAATGAATTATGTCTAATGATCATTAAAATTCAAAAAAAAAATGTGGCCGTACAAGGATGACGGTGCCACATGACTAAAAAAAGTTCTTGAATGTGTGAAGATAAAAAAAACAGTATTGAATATATAAAATTCACTATATTATTAGTAAAAGAAATTCAATTTGTAATAAATGTACTCATTATATACTGGCTAAATTAGATTGAATTAGATACTTAGACATAAGATAGATATCAGATATAAGGGCCCATTATCATTGGCAAACAAGTGTGTTGAACAAAAAAATATTCTGTTCGACAAATGCTACATTTATAGTTCATAATTAATAAATTAAATAAATAAATAAAAATAGAATTAAAAATAAAAAACATGAAAGTATGCGAACTATACTATATTAACTATACTTCTATCTATTTTCTGTATGTATATAACTTAACATTTAATGTCAGTTACCAGGTCAGGCTGTCTTGCGACATAGGCCTCCTCAAGATACCTCAACATTTGCCTGTCCATTGCTGTCCTTCTCCAACCCTTGGGCAAATCGTCTTCCCATCCTTTTTTTCTGCCTTCCTCTACGTCTTTTACCGTCCCGCGGGTACCATTCTGTTACTTTTTTTTTCCACTTTCCTGTTGTTGATCTCATCATGTGACCAGTCCATTTCCATTTCAAGGTTCGTGTTCTTACTTTAACATCTGCTGCTTTGGTGGTGCTCCTAATAGTTGCAGCTTTCCATTTGTCTTACAACCTTAGTCCCAAAATATTTCTTTCCATTCCTCTTTGGCATACACCAAGTTTGTGCTCAATTTTCTGTGTTAGTGGCCAGGTCTGGCAGCCGTAGGTAAGACATGGAAGTATGCATACACTTACATACTGCAATAAATAAATTACCAAATCATTAATTAAATAATTTCAGATAATTTCGACTCTACATAAATCACTGTCCGACACCGGACTCTTTTATATGCGTTTGTCAGTGAATTACAACGACAGGCCTGTAGCCAGTGAAAAACTGTTTAAAAATCTACTTTATATGCTTATGTATGTAACTACAGTTTATGTGTTGCCAATATACGTGGTGTGTACTTACTATTGAGCACTTCCTGTATAAACGCATGCAATCATGATTATTCAGAGCTTCATCTCATTTATTAAACATTTCGAAATTTTTGCGACTTGTCGATCAATTAATTGGTTGACTGGTTCGAATGTTCTAAATTGGTAGGTAGGTTATCTCACGGAGCAGATACAAAGAGGAGAGGTCCTAATGAGATTTTTGTAATAAAGCAATGTGTGACAATTTTCGGTGTGAAGGGGTGTTAATTTACTCATTTCCATCTACCAAACACTAGCAAAACTACTCGCATCGTATATTAAGGTTGCTATGTAGTTTAGCTATCTGACACTGACTGTAGGATGTAAGTGACGTACTCAGAATTCAGGTTAATTTTGTGGACCATCTTCACATACATTACAAAAAAGTCATTTATAACGTATTCTGCGCTGCCTGACCTAGGAATCGAACCCGAGACCTTTTAATCGAAGGTCGCTTACACTAACCACTAGACCAACGAGGAAATAGATAGATAATCCATACTTATACTATTAATTCGAAATAACTCTAAATATCTGTAATGTTTTCACGGCTAAACGACTACAATTATTTCAATAAAATTTGGCATGGAGATACTTTGATTCTTGAAGTAGGAAATTCCTACAAATGTTTAATTAAATGCGATAATTGGCATACATTCGTTCGGAGCCGCGGGAAAAAGCTAGTTTAATATAAGTCCACAGTATGTGTGCTCGTATTTTCTTTATTATTACGAGTATATTTTTTAACATGGCTTACATGCAGTCAACAATTACGAATTATTATTTTTTCTTATGTTTGGCCCTGCCAAAATGACTCCACTCTGCCTGATGGAAAGCATAAGCAGAATGCAAGGGTGGTGGTCACCATGCTGCGATTGCAGACAAACCAGACCCCGTTTGTACTGAAATCAGCGTGGTAGAGCCACGCTGATTTCAGCACAAACGGGGTCTACCTTGATTAAATTGTCAATAATCACATTCACTCATACCTATAATAAGGTATAGGTAAAGTAAGAAGTAAGTTATTCAGTGTAGCTAAACTTATCGCTTTGAAGTAAAACTAAGAAGGTAATAAAACTGTCTTTTACTTCAAAGTGAGCATGTCTTACCAAAAGATCAAGGTCCTTAAATATTGTAAATATTTCACCAAAAATTAAGGTTTTATCATGGATTGTGTTTTCATTTAAATTTCCTTTGTACATGTAAACGATGTTTAAAAAAAGTATAACGAAAGTTGACAGTACTTGAAAGTTTTGTAAAAGTTTATTTATTTATTTAATAGGCTAACCAACAGTTGTATTCCTACACTGTTTAATGAATGTCTTCTACGACACTACATATTGTGCTCTAATAAATAAAGTTTTTTTGCCGTTCAAGCCATTAGGCCAATAGTGCAGTTGCATTGCCCCATGAAGTAGAACAAGACGTCATGGCTTGCGTAGCTTTATGTTCATAAAGCTCTTGGCTATACAGGTATGTCTATTTAGTTACCTAGTACCTAGTTCTGTTTCTGCATAAGACTTTGAATCATTGCAACCTATCGATAACGATACTTGCTTATTTGAATGCCTCATTTTACAAAAGCGCTACATAAAAAATAATGCTTTCATTAAATTTCATCATAAAACCAACACTCAAAAACAGCATCAGCCAAAACCTGCTTCAAGTAATGCGGTTAACAATGAATTACATTATGGACGGTAAAAAAATTAACTGTGAGCCGTAGCCGCGAGCCTAACAGGGTTACCGAGTACCTAGGAGGGGCTGGTGCTCTCATTAGCTCTGTTTGTACAAAGCTTTTGCTGCCAAATGAACAGATTTATACACCGACTATTAAATCAAGCCGACGGACGCGCGCTCTATCACCCTATGTCTGTGTTTGTTCAGATATCCATGATTATACCACTTATATAAGTTATGGTGCAACCACTACGCAGACTCACATGCTACTGAGCAATAATACGGTGTACCTACTTAAATAAACCAGATTTTCTGTAAGGGTTCGCCTACTGCAATAAGATTGTTCAGTGGACTGCTTTGAATACTATTTTTTGATTTGCCATAAAAGTATCTAGCCTGAGTTCTTGTAAAAAGATGGGTAATCACATGAATACCTGACATAACTTTTAACCTACTAAGATATTATTGATACCTATACATTTATGCTGTTTGAGTAGTAGACTAGGAACTAACGCAACAATACCTGGTATGGTTCACATTTACATAAAATTTAGCATTAAGCTTAATGTAACAGACCTGTGTAAAGTTTATACAAAATAAATGTCCTTATATGTTTGACGAAAATATACCTATCACCCTATGACATAGCTATAACACAAAATCAGTGAAATTCATTGTTACAATGTGTTACAAAAGAAGATGTTTCCGTAACATTTATTGACATGCGAAATAGAAAATTCTCAATAAAAAGACGAAACAAAAATTTTATTCGGATAGAGCACCTACAAATAACTGAACACAGACGTGCCACAAACCCGAAAACCTACATACGTCCGATTTGATAAAAAATAAACTAACAAAATCGAATGCAGCCGAACTAAATCGATACCCTATCGAACGACTCACCCGTCAAACTTTTGTAATACTGCTACCGTCGGACCGTCCGCATCGCGGAAAGCCCCTAACAAACACAAACTCCAACACACCAACGTAACTAAATATCTCTCGCTAATACCCTCATCTTACAAAAGAAAATATAACTCGCATTCGAAACCAAAAATCCGTGATATCTCAAGAATATTTTTTGCCAAAATATCCCCAAAAGTAGGTTAGTAATTCGTGTTCTAACAAAAGCCTTTCTTGAACAATAGTACCGACACACTATTACATGGTGGATATAATTAGTTATGGTGTATGGATTTAGATTTTGTTGTTGCGATAATTTTTGTGAATGCGTTGAATAAACATCTGTTCGAGATTTGCAATTCGACAAGCGAGCGATCCGCATTGAGATGTCAAGTAGAAAACTGATCCGAGTCGAACAATGGCGCTCAAAAAATTGGTCAGCGAAATATTTGACGTATGTATTACGTACCTTGATAATACGGTTGGCAATCATAATAAATAGTTTTGCAAATATTTCCTGTCAAGAGATTATTACTGGCCCGGAAACGTGAAATGTACACGCCACACATGCTTGGCACATATTATACCCCAATACTGATCTTTTATTTACCTACCACCACGATAAGATTAAATCACTTTCAACGCAGGAGGTTTACAAATTACCTGGATAATATTTTTATTTGTCTATCACTTTCCAAGTATTAGTGTGATTATGTTTCCGATTTCAAATGTTTTTTTCAGTACTACATGCAACTGTGTGTTATGTGAAACGTGTTAATATAGGTATCTATATACATGTAAATACTCCTTTCAAAAGTAACAATGTTTGCGAGACTGAAGTAAAAACTCAAAAATGAACTACAAAGTTATTGTTGTATATATATATATATGTTAATTAGTTCAAAACGGCAACTGTGACTATTTATATTATCTCAAGCATCCTAATCAATATTATATCTGAATCAGGAGACTAGAAATGTTTAAAATATTTTAGAGAGAGGCAATGAAATGTAAATTACAGCAGTAGCGCTCAATGGTGGTCAACAAATCACCAGCTTCAGATGGCTATCCTCGTCATTATTACGCTGACAACTGCCAAATTAATCACCCGCGCGTTAACGTTACCAAAACGTTTTTATTCGACACCAATATTACGCATATGTATTCCAAAAAGTAGAAAAAAGCTATCCATGTTTCGGCACGTGGGCCCTTAGTGACCTTCGTCAAACTGACGTGTTGTGCATATCAGGGTTATGCAGTGTTTGGGCAGTCGCGCGGACGATGATACGTGTCAAACATTTTTAAATGAGCACGGATAAACGATTGAACGTTTTTTTACTTGCTGTCACCTATATAGCAAGTTAATCGTAATGCTGAAATTGAAATGGACGTTTCCGTTTCTGGTTCCGTTGTATGAATTTATTATAATTTTAGACTATTGCCAGTTTTCATGATGATTGCGAGACAAGCGTTTCCTTTAATTTAATAAAGTTATATCGGCCTGTGGCTTGATAAAGCGATGCATCAGTTGCATGGTATGAAAAAAGCGGCTGACAGAGGCGGATGAATAATGACTACCCAAAACGGAGAGAGTTAACGTTCCTTAATTATAAATCTTTGGCTTGATTGTATTAGTTTCTCCAGTAGTATGTTGGTATAAACATGAGTTGAACATTACAGAATCAAATGGATCTAAAACTCACTACTACCTAGAATTATTTTCCTCCATTCATTTACTTTATATAAACAAAAACCACTGAACTTATTCGAGCTTTGAAAAGAAGGAAGAATTTGGAAGAAATATAAAAAACGCAACCAGATTTTCATGTGGTCAGCGCAAAAAACAGCGGGAAAAAACTATCACCCGTATATTGGAAGCGACTTTATAGCGCCGATAACGAAACCGGCGGATTGGGTGAAACGTTTCTCTGTTATCTATTCAGGGGAGGATTGAAAACAAATGCACTTATCGTAGAACATTTAAAATCATCTATCATAGATTGTGAGTAGATTCCAGACCAATTTTTCGGGACATTATATTTAAATTTAGATTGTAATAAGCTTTGCATAGGGGCCAGGCTCGAAAGGCAGGTAATTAATTTATTGGTTTTACTCGAACGAGTGAGGTAACCAATAGCCAACCCACCTAACCCCTCTGATTCTGAGAGAAGAGATGCAAAATTTAAAAAAAAAACTTATTACTTGATATTCATGATGACGAAACTATTATTCCTTGCATAAAACTTTGGTAACAACTTGTAGAAACTTTAAACACTACAAATTAGATTACCTCAATCAAAAACTTATGTAATCCAGTGGCAATAAACCATGTCTGATTCTGTAACATAAACCCATAGGTTTGTGGCTAACGATATTTAATGAAGTTCAATTTTGAATCTGTACGTTCCACGTAATTTAGCACATTACCCAAATACCTATGAGGTTTTTTATGTGTCGATTTCCCTAGGAGAGTCATAAAACGATGCGGGCGACGCGGTCGCGTCGCGGGTGGCGTATCCGTGACTCTTCGGATTTAGCTAACAGCTAACTGAACTTACCTTTGGTTTTCACTTTACTATTATAGTTAAGTAATATATTATATTTTTTGAAATGTTAAATATCTAATTATATTTTTTTTTGCGGAAATTACACACCACATCTACGAAAAGAATTTTTAATGTTCAATAATTCTTGCCTACAAATATGTAGTAATTTGTTGAAGTCAAAATTTCTATGCTCAGGTTTAAATACTGAGTAAATTCATGTGAGTCAACATCTACTTTGTCCGGTGATGTCTTAACCGTTGAGACAGCTGTGAATTTACAGTATCAGTGATATCCAAAAATACGAACTTTTTGTTTATAGTTTTAAGTTTCCAATTCTGAGGGTAGTCCTCATGAGTGCTACGTGTTTTTGAAGTGTAAACTTCAGTAGGCGCGTTGAACACTTTTTGGGTGAACAACCAGAGCGAAACTCGCGTCATCATCAAGGCGTGCTTTCAATGAGCTATATGTACCTACAGCTTACACAGTGTATTAAAACGCACATAGATATACCTTAACTGCGCGTTTTAAGTATACATAAACAAAGAGTATATTTAGTTTTCACTTCTATTGGAGGTCCCCAAAAAATGCCCTGCAGTTAATCGGGAACTGTAGTACCTTATGACGATGATGTAGGCTCATTGGCGATTTCAGCCAAGGCGTCCAGTGTCAACAGAGAATAGCCAACTCGGGAGATTTAGCCCACAAGTGTGACCTCTTGATCGGTAGTCGCATACGCAAACTGCTACATCAACAAGTACTTTATTGTTCAGTCGATAATCGTTGTAACATTTAATGCTAATGCTAGTTACCAACTACCATAGTTGTTAACTACTAGGAATGCACTAATTGCCACACTCTTTAAATATTTTTCAAATTAAAATTTCAAACATTTTACACACAGCCGTCATAGCATAGCCTATATAGAAACCAAACTGCTAATAAGCAAATTGTGTATTGATTAATTTTATACCCCTAAACTAGCAAAATTAAGTGTATTTAATAAATACTAGTAATACTCCGTTAAAGATGTTGAAAGAAGGAACTGTGTCATTCTATACTACAATGACTATATTTATTTCAAAAAACTCGTAGTAATAGCGACCTATAAACGGGATCGAGTCTTATCGCCGCAGATAAAACAACTTTGTCACGGCACTGCCTCTTCCAATATACGATAGCTTGCGCTGGCCCATTTGCTTCAACATTATGTTAACGTGCGGGGTTTTATATTAGATTTTCCGGGTTATTCCTGATTGATAAACGGGGGTTTGGTACAAAAAACGAAGTTTTCTTTAGAACACAGTTTGAATATTGAAAAATTTCTTGACTCGGTTAAGGTTAATGATCGAAAAAAGTAACATTACTTACATACCTACTATACATTCAATCACACCTTACTGTTCATAGTGCGGGGTATACAGACATGATGGAATGCATTTTACACGATCAACAGACCATATAGCGAGTATAAACGTAGCTTACCTATATAAATTACTTAGAAGAATTTTAATTTTATTTTTGTATTGAGGATTATTTATTTGATCTCGATCGATCCTACTAAATTTATAAACGCGAAAGTTTGTAAGTATGGATGAATGGATGAATGGATGTTTGTTACTCTTTCACACAAAAACCACTGAACGGATTTGGATGAAACCTTACAGTAATATAGCTTATACATCAGAATAACACATAGGCTACTATTTGCAGCAATAACCGACATATACGCGGGCGGAGTCACGGGCAACAACTAGTTATACACACAAGGCCGTCTAGTCCCAAACTAAGTAGAGCTTGTGTTATGGGTACTAGACAAATGATATAAATACATGTATACTTTTTGTAAATACATACATATCTATACTAATATATAAAGCTGAAGAGTTTGTTTGTTTGTTTGTTTGTTTGTTTGTTTGTTTGAACACGCTAATCTCAAGAACCGCTGGTCCGATTTGAAAAATTCTTTCACTGTTAGATAGCCCATTTATCGAGGAAGGCTATAGGCTATATATCATCACGCTAACACCAATAGGAGCGGAGCACCAATGAAAAATGTTTCAAAAACGGGGGAAAATTATCACGCTACGGGCAATAAGAGACGTAAACGAAGTTGCGTGGGTCAGCTAGTTATACATATAATTGTGGATGGCTAGTATAAGCTATATTACTGAAAAGCTTCATCTAAATTCGTTCAGTAGTTTTTGCGTGAAAGAGTACCATCCCTCCATGCATCCATACTTACAAACTTTCGCGTTTACAATATTAATATAGATATTCAGGAAAATCGAAAAATTGCATGTCTCTCTTGTGCCTATATTTCAAGAATACTAATTGAAGTACAGAACATAATATTTACTTTCAATATCTCAACTTATTACACACACTACGTTCATGAAAATCTAAGTAAAAAATCAGGTTCAAAGAAATCCTATGTCAACTTGGTACACTGGTCTAGAAGGCCAAAGCCTTCTTTGTAGGGAGAGGCAGTACTCTATCGCTTGTATCACGGTGAGTGTTCTGAAGAGCTCTTCCAACTGGCCCCCCTTCCCCCTTCCTCTACAGGACAACACGTGCCGCCGGCCTTAGAAGTCACCGCTTCAGAGTGGTAGACATACGATCTCGTACTCATCGCATCGTTTCCTCCTTTCTGTGCCAAGCGGTCAAAACCTGGAACTCCCAGCGCACGTGTTTCCCTCCTATTATGATCTCGGGTCCTTTAGGCGGGGCGTAAAAAGGCATCTCACTAGGCGGCCATTGTGTAGGTCACCATGCTGCAATGTCGGTATTCGCATTGAGGATGGTGACCACCACTCTTGGAATCTGCTCATGCTTTCCATCAGGCACAGCAGAGTCATTTTGGCGCAGTTAAAATATATATATAGTCCACTTCCACCTTTGTAGGGACGTAGGCCTCTTTATATATATGTAACGTCCCTACAAAGGTGGAAGTGGACTTTTAAAAGCTGTTGACGTCGACGACGAGGTTGTTCAGTTTAACGACGTCATCACGTAGGCCCAATGATGCATATGCATCACTAGGCCACCATAGTGTGAGTCACCATGCTGCATTGTTGCATTATCTGCGTTCGCAATGAGTATGGTGACAACCATTTCTGGATTATGATTATGCTTTCCATCAGGCAGAGTAGAGACACTTTGGCAAATCCATATTCAAAAAAACACTGCTAAGATTGCAAGTACTTTGCTTATAAAAGCTAGCTAGCTGATAATAAATTAATGTTAATTCAGAAAGTAAAAATAAACACCTTATATTGCATCAGACGAATGCAATTCCTGTCATTCAGAATGGACGCACGTCAGCTTGAATTGAGCTCGCGTCTGCAAGGAACGATCGATTATCGTTTCACGGGTTAATTGCGTTGCGTTTAAACAAAAAGTCTGAATGGTCTGTTCCCGCCTAATGATGCCATAAAGTCGAAATTATACGCTCTGTTAGTTCAAACCGTTGTGCCTGCCATAGGAGTACCTACCCTTGGTTCATTGCGTTCAGTTATGTATTGGTTTAGTTGTTTTGCATATTAAGATAAATTACCAAAACGCCAATTTTGGTATGAGTTTTATTGTCTTTACTAGTGGATGCGTTTTAAACGACTTCTTTTATCGCTAGTAGTTAATTAATTCGTTGGTAGTCCGGCCCGGCCTACGTTATACATAGGTATTTAACCAGATATTATAAATTATAACACACTCTCAGCAAACTTTCCAAACTTAAAAACACAATCAAGTATCTTTTTGGCAAAATAAATATTTAATGTAGTCGCATAAAGATATATATAGTAAAAACCAATGTCGTAAAAAGCGGTGTTTCTTACAGAATTTAGCCGGGACGTTTGATTTTGGTCTATGCAACCGGTATGTTGTGATGCGATGTCTTAGTAAACGGTTTTTAACCGACTTCAAAAAGGAGGAGGTTCTTAACTTGATTCAATCGTTACAAAAAATCAATTATTTTCTATTTATCATAATATTAGTTTATATTAACTAAATCTGTAATCTGTAAAGTGTAAGTTTAGATCTCAGTTTTCTGTCAGTTCAGTCATTTTTGATAAATAGTATACTCATCATAACTTTTAAATAGTATGTCCGATTTTAATAATTCTAAAAGTTATATAAATAACTTTTAGAATTATTAAAATCGGACATATATAAGACTATATCAGTGTCTATAAAGACACTGATATAGTCTTATATATAAAGTGATTTATTTGGCTAAGGATTCATACCAAGGAACGAATAATGAGGCCTAGTTCGTATCGACGTCACGTCACTCCACAAATTTTAACAAGAAAGAGTAGTTATTGTGAACTAGCTGTAATAGTTAGACATATGGTATCCTGCCCTTCCTTGTGGACATCGATGTCTTCTATGAAACTGTAGTACATAATGTTGCTCTATTGTCAATACTTTTTGCAGCGCACGCGATATATGGATTTTTTTGGAATTTTTTCACACCTTGGGCTACATTATCGAAGTTTTCATACAAATCCCTACCTTTTTTATAAATGTAATATAGCCTATGTTACTCGGAGATAATTTAACCTTCTAACAGTAAAAGAATTTTTCAAATCAGTCAAGTACATTTCGAATTAAATCGTTAGAAAGAAACGAAAAATCAAAACTTTTCTCTTTACAAAATTACTTTAGATGTACTGTTTTGTGTGTTTGGTATCATTGAAAAGGGCGTTACATGTACATTTCTAAAATACATGTATTATGAGCATTTGTTCGTGACTTTGTCCGTATTTATTCGATAAGTGTGATATTTCTATGGTACCTATTTAAAATAAACGTTGAACAGCAATATTATGGAGGCACCAAAACATTTTAAATAAAAAAAAATTAAACACTAAAACCCAACTACGACAAAAAACGGCGCTTAAAAAGTATGAAACAAGTTTCAAAAGCCGTAGTCACGCGTTGTTAGGGTGTTATGGACTATGGTACATTACACTACATGGACTACGGCTTTTGAAACTTAGGAATGTTCCATAATCCATAATACTTTAACAACGCGTGATTACTGCTTTTGAAACTTGTTTCATACTTTTTAAGCGTCGTTTTTTGTCGTAGTTGGGTTTTATTTGGGTTTATATATGGCCTATGACACTCACAAATATTGTCGATTTATTGTGGTAAAAGAATTTTTAAAATCAGTTTAGTAGATCCAGAGATTACATTCTACAAATTCACAAACTTTATTACAATATTAATATAGATATTTGCTAAACGGATATTCTATTTTTGCTGCCAATTTAAGACATAAGTAACGTTCTAAGTTCTAGAGCTAAAAAACCTAAGTTAAAAAGACCACTAAAATTCCAAATTCTGCCTAACCCAAAACCAATATCAGCTATCTGTATTCCAATCATCATTGTCGTCTTGCGTTTCCACACAAAGATTATCTGTTTCATGAAATCAGCGGAAACATTCAATCACGCTCGCTTTTTCCTCTCCTTCGAGATAAGATTCTCGAAAGACGACACCGGGGACCTAAACAGGGGAGGGGAGGGCTAAAGGGAAGTGGCATTTGGCACGGGCAATTGACGCCGCTGATAGGATCACTAGCTGAGTTAGCAGATTTATAGTAGAGGAGCTTCTTGAAAAAATCTCATCAGAATAATTGAGTGCGTTGTTAAATTTTTGGTTTAAAAAAAAAGAAAGAGTTGTAGTAGTTATAGGGTTGAACGACTTTAAAATAATATTGGTTTATTTATGCAAACATAATTAGGTACTTACACTCCTGACATCAATCACGAGGTTTAAGCGATTAGTTGTGTATTTCATAGTCTTGGCTCCACAACATTCGTGAAAGGACGATTATCGCAAGTGTCGAAGAACTATTCCGCTTGGCTCAGGACAGGACACATGCCGCCGAGCTGATGGCCAACCTCCTGTAAGAGCGACACTTGAAGAAAAAGATGTGTATTTCATGTATTGATAAATCTTTCATTTTACCACATTTATTTTTTATAGTTTTTGTTTACTTTATAGAATTATTAATTATGATACTGCAATATATACATTTTATTTAAAACTGCTGTTTACTTATTTCATTTTAACTATTATTTTCATAAACCTGCCCTATATTATTATAAATAAAACTTTTGATTTCTACGCTTTAAATTACCTGAGTTTTATTAATTATTAAAATGACTAATAAAGTTTAACAAAACAAATAATATTGCTATCCTAGTTTTAGTGACCGAAATAATAGCTTGTTGTTAATTTGTTGTCCATCTTAAAATATAATTCGACTTTCACGAGTAAACTCTCTGCACTGATTTCAGTGAAATAAGACATATACATTTATTCTTGAGTTAGGATATAAAAGCTACATTTTACCATGATAACCGAAATAAACGCGTGCGGAGTCGCTGGCAAAAGCTCGTGTTTCATACATTTTCTGACTCAAGCTCCCTGTCTATAAAGACCGCGGTGCGGTGTCGGCTTCCCGCGACACCGCTTTCGATTCACGTGAGCGATATTCCGATCCAACGTCTTTCTTACACCAACGATGCTTCTATCTATTGTGTGAGTTGCATTGCATCTATATCTATCTGTCACAAGCGGGAAAAGTTTCTATACTTTGATATCGTTCGGGATTCCGACTTACTATTTAATGTAATTTATAATCTCGATTGTCGACACTTACTGTAACTTGTTAAATACATCCTATGATTAAACTAGTGAGTTTATATCTAAAGTGTATTATATAATGATAACATAGATTTGAACATGGAGACATTAAGTGATTAATTATTTTTTAAGAAAAAACTATTGAGATCAATCATTGTAAAAATTACTACGTTAAGTATTTTCTTTACTGTCCGTTTTACTCTTTATTTTAGCGTACCTCTTATATTAATAAGACGTATACAGTGTTTCTTTCTGCTTTAACAAATACTTATTTAACAAATCAATAAATTCAAACCACTTTGTAAAACATAAATTTATCAAAATGAATTCAGGAAACTACACATACCGAAGACATCTGTGACCTAAAAAAATCCTTTAAAATAACAGTAGATTAATTACTCGAACAAATTAAGAAAACCCTTTAAGAGAAATGAAGTTAATTTGAACATTTTTTTAAATAACTCTAATATATTGACACGTAACAGCAGGTTAAATGTTAGTCTTTGTTAATTGCTTAGGGTTGTACCAACTGACACAGAATAAAACGCTATTCCACCTGTTATGATATAATACAGCATGATTTTATTTCCTCAAGTTTAAGTTTCATCATTAATAGCCTTAAATAGTCCACTACTGGACATAGGTCTTACTTTAAAAAGGAGAAAAGTATGAGAGACTTAACAAATTTGAGTATGGACAACCTTATTAAACATGTTTAATTTATAATTATAAGAGAAGAAAATTTTGTACCTATTTTAATTTATTTTGAATGGGTATGTATCTTTGTATTAACTCATAGGTAAAGATTAGGGTAGAACGGTGTGAGGCGTTATAGCTTCCTGCCCCGGGGGTGACTCTAGCCACCTCAGTCATGGGGTATGGCAGGGGGAACCCCAGAAGCCGCCGATGCGTTCCTGGAGCTCCTCCCAACTGCCGAGGTAGGCCGCCGCGGGGTTTTGTGGATAGACCGGTTTTCCGGGAGTCCCACACACGCCCTTCGTCCCCCCAACAAGGGTATGGTGCGAAAAGCATTCCCCGCGTAAAAAAAAAATAAAAAAAGGTAAAGATTAGGGTGGTCTACAAAATTTTCAGACCTATTGATAGGACGATCCATTTTTTTTTTGTTTTCTACATATCCTCCTTGAACTCTACGCACTGCTCCCAGTGATGCATAATCACATTCATTAGTTCTCATTCAGAATGTTACCATCGTCAAATAGACATCGAAAACTTTTTTATACTGTTAAGCTACTACTTTACTAAGCTATAATATTAATGAAAAAAAATGTTAGCATATTCATAACAAAACGAAGTGCAAAATGATAGAGAAAGATATTTTAGAACAACCTGTATATAAGCAATCAGTTATATTTCACAGTTCCGGTTTTATTTGTTTAGAACAGTTAAAATAAGCGCCGCGATTAGGTTAGCCGCAGGAGATGCGGGGTTTATGACTTTATTGACTTTTTATTATTACGACTGCTAAATAAAGTGATAAAGGTTTAATGTATGGCAGCTGACGCAGTTTAGTTGTTAAATAGCCCTAATATAGTAAAAATAATTTTTGACAATTCATTTTCTAAAAGCTTGGTAAATATGATACTATATTTCTTGACATGTTCTAATGCCCGGTAAACTAAGCTTTCGGTCCTACAAATAAAATTTTTAACATAGATAATATTTCATTGTTCAGTTTGTTTTCAACAATCCTTCGGGTCAAGGTCAAGAAAGAACATATTATTCTGAATAAGGTAATTCTCACTCCCCAAAGTTATATACCTACCACATGGTTTCTTACATGGTAGTATTAATTGGGCGTTAGCAGCCAACCATGACCGAATGGTCACGAATCATTAACCATTGCCATGAACCATTCTGTGTCGGTTAAAACATAATTGCGAGTACACCAATTGATGTTATTTATTTTTATTTTACTGCCCATGTGGGTAAGAAGCAGTTTGGGGTGAAATGGAAATGTCATGGTAATTATTTGAACCATGCAAGTAGTGTGAAGTTATTTTAATTTAGTCGATGTACTGTTATTAATTCTTTTGATACTGATGATGATAATGATATAGAATTTAAATTGTCACTACCCATATTAAAACCTGCGAGAGTCATAAGAATTGAACTACAGCAAAGAGAAGGATAACACAAACCGTTGATAAATAGTTTCGTCTGGACATCGTGAAGAAAAAGCATAAAAAAAAAGAAAAAAAAGAGGCAAATATCACGCAGTGGACTATCATAGACTATTGATGATGATGACTGCTAGTGATTTGGGTCATATATGTATATAACGGTGCTTTTAATGACCCTTTAATTGATTGATTGATGAATGATTTAAATGAATTCAGTTAAGTGAAGTATATGAAAATTTGAAACTACTTTTCAATCGCCAGTATGTTAAGTACAACGAAATTTTATAGCCTAAATGATACAAAACTCAAAGAAGATTGACTTGTACAACTACAGTAGGGTTATTTATTGAAGTATTCTAATCACTTTCTTTAAAGGTTAAGTCCATAAAAAAAATACTTGCTGCTATATTATCATACAATCAGTAGCATTTAAAAGTACACTGCTGGACTTAGAAAGTACAGACGAGTTGGTATAGGGTACTTATGATACCCATAGGGTGATGGTGACACTCAATATTCTTAATTCGTCACTAAGCGGACATTATTGCCAGTAAAGGTGGTTTTTTGCATCCAGTCCAACACGTCATCTGGTCACAGGGTGCCACGCACTATCTTTACTAAGATACTCCGGAACATGCTTACTTCAACGATTATCGTTACTTTCCGTCCAGCATTGAACTGCAACGGACTGATGATAATGATGAAAAATTTAAAGTAAAGAAACTTAACTGTTTAAATCCGTCCGTCAAATTCCGAGGGTTATTAATAAACTTTTACACAAAAAGTATTTTATATAATATTATTACATATGAAGCTTGTTTGAACTTTTTCAGGTTGTAAAATATAATATTATTTTCTTTAACTCAACACAGAACTCGGGAAAGGCTTACAGACTACAACTATCAGATTTAATACACTTTTATATTGAAAAGAAAACGCGTGTTTATGAAAGCAACACATCTAAATAAATTCGACGCTCCTAATCAAGATAATTAAGGGCTGTGCAAAACAAAAGTCACATTGAAAGGCGTGACGTTATACGGTGCGGACTCACAATGACGCCACGGGGTTTCGCCGCGCTTGCCCACATTACAGTAGGGTTGCTACTCTCCCAGTTTTTGATGATAAGTAATGAAAACTGAATTTATAATGAGTGATTGTACATAGATTACAAAATATCATGATCGCGAGGGATACCGTCTGCTGACTTCCAAACTCCATTTTGAAGATGGCACCCCATGATATTGATGATGCTATTTCCGCACCATGAGTAGGTTCGATATTATGTCTCAGTGATGAGGCACGGCAGACGGGTTTCCAGAAACCGCTAATGCGTTCCTGGAGCTCCTCCAGACTGCCGAGGTAGGCCGCCGCAGGGCTTAGTGGGTCAACCGGTTCTCCGGGAGTCCCACACATATACCCTTTGTGTGTCACCACCATAGAGGTATAGTGCATATATATGGTGCACAATGCATTCCCGGCGTAAAAAAAAAGGTTCGGTATTATGTATTTATGGAACAAATATGCTCAATATAAAACGGGCAATAGAATTAACTTACAATTTTTCATGACACATAGGTACCTACCAAACTTAATCTGTATTTCAAAGAAATTTTAAATCGTACGTACTCAAATCGCACTCACAGTGTCAGCCCTAATTCTGAGCGTGCACATATAAAAACTTGAACCTCACAGTACGCAACACCACACATACGGATCCATTGACATTAGGGGTGTCAGTGCGTCCGCGTGCTGCAACTCTACTAGTTTTGTTGGCAACCAGTGGTGCGAAAACACTGCGAGCATTGTGAGCAACATCAACCCTAGGGGAGCCACGCCTGTCGAATAAATAACGACTTTTGCAAAAAAAAACATTCTAGTATTATTAAAAAATTAAATCTTTAAAACAATTATTTTTTGGGAATACCATTCTGAATGAACAAACTTGGATAAATACTAGCAGACCCACGCAACCTCGTTTGCGTTTCCTATTGCCCGTAGCGTGATAATTTTCCCCCGTTTTCTAAACATTTTTCATTGGTGCTCCACTCCTATTGGTCTTAGCGTGATGATATATAGCCTATAGCCTTCCTCGATAAATGGGCTATCTAACACTGAAAGAGTTTTTCAAATCGGACCAGTGGTTCCTGAGATTAGCGTGTTTAAACAAACAACCAAATAAACATACAAAGAAACAAACTCTTCAGCTTTATATATTAGTATAGATATACATATACGGAATTACGGATGCCCAGAGAGACACATACATTTATTGAGTCAGAATTATGCGAGAGCCAGCCTGCGCTGTTCCTCTAATGACTGAATGTGCCATTCTGTAAATGGTTTGCTTATCAAATGGTCAACAATAAAAACGAAATTGATTTATAAAATAAACTGTATGTATGATGTAATGGATTTTATAAAAATGGTGTTTAGACTATACAGTACAAAAAATATTTGAATACTATTACTATATTGAATTACATAAAACATATGTAATTTAAAATTTTAATTGCCAATGACTTGTTATTGATCTTTGCCATATTGAATCTTTTAATTGCAACAGAGTCTCTGATTCACTTTAGTTGTACCTAACAACTGAATGGGGTTCGAATTATCCTGCCTTGCAACAGTATAATTAAAAGCAATATTCAAAACTTTGTTCATTTTCTTTACTACTTTACCATGTTAATACTTAATTATTTCTTTATCATTTGAAATCTAACTCAGCCTTCACTTCGTCGCACCCTTCACCAATGCTAATAATTTTTATATGTCATACGAATCTTACTCTAAATCCTTTTTCAAATCAGCAATTAGAGACGTGACGCGAGTCTGATTATTCGGATATTCGGATAATCGACATTCGGATAATTAGGATTTTACTGTGAAAATAAAGTGAGATATTTATAATACCTTCTATATTCTGTGTAGGTACATAATATTTCTTCCAAAGGGTAAAAGCACTATTCAGCCTTGCATCTATTTATGGCAGCAGAACAATATCAAGGTGGACAAAGTGCGCGACGAGTGGAAACATCAGCAACTCTTAGCTGATGAGGTCGAGATGAAAGTGTGGGGCACTTTAAAGACTCTTCTTTGTACCCTGATGTAGTAATACGGCTGTATTATGAGGGACAGTAAAAATAAAGGTCGCTCATTTCTCATCATTTATCATCATATGCGTTATTTGTAATCTTTGAGTACAATTGGTTCGTAAAATATATCTAAAATAACAGTAGCCTAAGTTACTCCTTACATCATCAGCTATTTGCCAGTGAAAGTCCCATCATATCGGTATAGGTATTCCGAAAGTTAGCCGGAACAAATAGACAAAAAATCCAAATGGTTTTTTGATGTAAGTACTGTATTTACTTTACAGATGCTTCAATTTTATTTATTTGTTGAAATGAATAAGTTTTTGAAGTTTTCTGTCACAAATAACAATGTTAGCAAAAATCTTTATCACAGTGTGTCTTTCATTATTTGTATCCTCAATAAAGCTAAAAATCGATTACTCAGTTTAATAAAAAATCGTACAAAAGGAAGGGTGGGTAAAACGGAACAGTTAAAGCGCGGATGTGAACATTTGTAGCAATAATTTGGCCCACAAGCCCATGGGGTGAGCCGCGGCTGCTGTTGAAAGAATGATACATCATCAGACCAATAATAAATCACACATGATTCAATTAGAAAAATATGGCGGGCGTTGGGCGAAAAACGGTATTTGTCGCCGTTCACTAGAGTGCCACATTTGGAGGGTAATTTGATGTTTTGTATTACATCATCAATCAAACGCCATTGAAAATAAAAACCGTTGAAGTATCACCAATGTTTAGTTACAATAGAACTACCAGAGCTAAAAGTGGTTTTAACAATTACAGTAAATATTTATATTAATAATTATTGTCATAGAAATAATTTGCACAGTTCTGAAGTTTATGAATAAAAAAGTTTTCTTTCATTCATAGTTTCGTACTGACAGTAATTACTTTTAGCTTAAGTATATATTTACCAGTAATTCCTTAAACAATTTTTTTCAAACTAATCCTGTTTGTTAGTCAAAAAATATTTTTTACAGTAAGAGGTATTGGACCGTTGTATTCAAAATAATTTTCAAAGCAAAATTACAAACTAATCAACACAATAGAGTTTGTCTAGAATATGTATAAATAAGAGTTTCAGCCAGTCTATTACTTATATTAACGCTAAAATCACACAAAAAGAAACTCAACACAATAACAGGAATATTTTTAATGTTTCCATCAAAGTCAAACATTAATACTGCCGGTTAACACATGAGCCTTCCGCGTAGGTACTCAATAACTCATTGGCGAAATATAACAGTGCTGGGTCGGCGGGAGCGGTGAGGCCGTGTCACGTGCTCATAATGAGTTCCAAACGCCCCTACCTCCCCTGCGTTACTATGGAATTTCGCACATACAACGCATTCTTCTGATTATTTGGATTTATGATGTCACATTTTTTTCGCACCCGTACATTCACTCTTTGTATTGAAAATATTTAAAAAGTTAACGTAGGTAGGGTAAATGTGGGATGGTTGCCACCCTTTTTGAAATAGCGGCTTAACTTATAGAATCTGAGTATTTTCAAATTATAAATGTTTGTAATCAGTTGTGTACCTATTAATGAAAAAAGTAATTAGAATAATTTTACATAAACCTATTTTGTTTGTTTAGTAAAAACGAAATACAAAAGTCTTATAATTGAGGATAGATGCCTACTGTGTGGGTTAGATGCCACCATAATATTTTGAACTGTAGGATAGTTGCCCTATGTAAATATTTAAACATTATTTTGGGTTTACCAATTTTAATTAACATTAGCTATTACATAATAACAAACCTCTTTGGTTTTTTAAAAAATGGGATCAATTTAAGTTTCTATTTAAAAAATATCAGCGTCAACACATAAAATTGCAACTTCCTTACGTTTTGAAATCTTTGAAATATATGTTTCTATTAAAAAAACTGCATCATTGGGCCTCCAGTCTCCCACTCACCAATGAAATACGAAAGTACGAATTCTGTTACTTTAGATTGGCGTACTGTGAGAGGGTAGAACCACCTTGGTCGAGTCGGCCTGTATGTGCTGAAATGAGCGTGGCTCTACCACCTGGAGAATTAATTCATTTATACATGAAATCCATTTTCTTTGTAAGGAACACCAGAATCATAATATATCGCACATTAATCAGTCTCCTCTGAAGCTGCTCTTGACCTTTCTTTAGTCAACTGTCTTGGTGCTTTACTACTCTTGCACAGTATTTTAGCAGTAGTTTTACCTTTGATTTCCTTAGTAGCAATGATTTCTTAATAATTTAACACTGCAGCTGACTGTTTTCCCCATTTCTTTAGAGTTTATAAAATTTTCTGAACAGGGAAACTATTTACGTGGCATATCTAAGTAAATTATAGATGAAAAGAATAGTAGCCTCTAAGGGCATCTATACTCACAGAAATCTTGGCATCTATCCTGTTTTGAAGGGATAGACGACCATCAATTTATTACATAAAACATGTTGAATCATTCTAAAATAGTATATGAAAACTATTATTTAATACATATACAGTTAAGAAAAACAAAAATATAGGTACTTACTACATAAAATTAAAAGTTTCGAGCGCAATCAAGTTTGAGTCAAACCAAATCTACAAATTTTTTGACGGTTAAAGTAAGTTTTGCCTCACAACTCACGATTCATAGTTGCCACTGAAGCGCTCGTTACTAACCGAGGGACGGGCGGCGACAAGCTTTCAATTAAACAAAAAATTGCGAATCTAATGTTTATACATGTCGCTACGTGTTAGACACGGCATCTATCCCACTGGGGCGACTCTCCCACATTTACCCTATATATCATACTATTGAATATTATAGCCGATTAAATATGAGGTAAAAGGCTTAAGGCAAAAGTATAACTACCCTCTATTTCGTTTGTCACATTGATTCAGTGTGGCCAGAGAAAAATACTGATTTTATTCTTCTATGCCTCGTTGGTCTCGCGGTTGGCGTGTGCGACTGCTGATCGTGAGGTCTCGGGTTCGATTCCCGGGTCGGACCAAATGTTTGTATGATCTACAAATATTTGTTTCGGAGTTTGGGTGTTTTCTCTGTATAATATGTATGTATTTACAAAAAAAAAAGAAGTATATGTGTATTTATATCAGTTGTCTAGTACCCATAACACAAGCTCTGCTTAGCTTGGGACTAGATGGCGTTCTGTGTTAGATGTCTGAAATATTTATTTATTGATTATTTATTTATTTATTCTATTGCAAATTATGCATCTTGAACCAAATGAGTTCGTGCATTGACTATTACATTCTGTGGCTAGAAAAATCCATCGAAAGTCACCATACAAATATTTATTAAATTTGAAAATACATCTGATTCTCAAATTCAGTACAAAATGTTTAGAAAAGGTAACTTAGGTACCGTTGTTACAACTTACATTAGTAAGAAATTAAACAACACTGTCCTTCTTACCGCTTCGGTGGCGCAGTGGTAGCGTATGCGACTGCTGTGTTCGAAGTCTCGGGTTCGATTCCCGGGTCGCACTAAATATTTTGTGATTTATAAATATTAATTTAAAAATTAGAATGTTTTTGATATCAAATATGTATGTATTTTCAACAAAATTGTGATATACTGTATTACAGTAAATTAGCCGGTATCCATAGTACAAGCTCTGCTTAGTTTGAGATAGATGGCGTTGTCTGTCAGATGTCCCAAATATTAAATATTATTGTACACTGCACGTGATTGAAGCCTATAGAAAAGAAAACAACAGTAAACTTGGAATGGTACATAGCTTGAGCAAACTCTATATTAGTTCTAAAATTCCAAATAGGGTAGTCCCAATAGGTAATAAGGTTTTCATAATACTATTATGTTTTTTTCATTTACCCTTTACGTATTACATACACAACTCTCATAACAATTATATCCGCTAATCACAACAAATGAGTGAAAATGTGTTCGTAATTCACTTCCTATAATTATTGTTCGCAGCAGGCTCTTCACCTGTATTTAGAGTAAGTACAAGGGATTGAATCAGGACGCCGCAGGCGCTTACCGGATTCACTCTATTTGCACAATACTGACTGTAAGGCCAGCGATGTAGAGTTATTTATTCTATTAGACCTGTCCAGAGTTTAAATTTATATCTTCGTCAGTCGACATACGTTGTTGCGAATTTTTTCGTTTCACATAAACAGTTATTCTTCTATTGAGAAATTTTGAGAATTTGTATTTAAAAGTTTTGTTATTATTTTAAAACTGTTCATCTGACAATTTTCACCAGATATCCTTTATTCATGGAGGATTTTCGAAAAATTGTTTTTAATAATAATTACTATGTAAGCTCAAATTGAACTGCTCTTCCAGAAATCCTCAATTTTGAAGTAACAAATTATTTATATGTATTACACTCTTTTTTAATATTTATTTATTTATTTTTATTACACTAATTACTTTATTATAAGTCGAAGTTTGTTTTTTTTTTCAACAACAAGTTGTATAAAATAAAATTTCCCCTTATGAATAGGGTAAGATTTTATCGCATTTACAGAGAACTTCAAGTAAAATATAAAATTGTAAAATATGGTATGTAAAAATATATATGTATGTAAAAAAATGAAATAAAAAGTGCCACTATTACACGCACGACAATTAAGTTTCAAAATCTAACATAAAACACGGAATTGAAAAAATTCCAAGACCCACATATCTATTTTTTCGTGTGTCTATGGTTAAACCGGAAAGGTTTCCCTTAAAATTCAAGTGGCCAATTACGGAGTTACGTTTGGTTCACGTATGTATGTACGTACTTAAGGGCTGAGAGCCCTTACTCCTTTGTGTTCGCCGAACGTTTAGCAACACTGCGGAATGAATGCGCTACAACACAGCATGAGACAATTGAAGCACTAAATCGATTTAGTGCTATTGTAATTGTGTAACGATATTTTTTTCATGATACGTTTTAATTCTTATACAAGATACTATATTACGCTGTTAAAGAAAAGGATACATATTATCTATCGTAAAAGGTATATATCGTATTAGTAGGTAGTTGTTAAACGAGTAAAATCTCTTGAGGTTATAAAAACGGTGCTATTGATTCTTTTTCATAATTATAGTGTCAACACAGCTAAGCGATTGCTGAGTGCCATCCAAAATTCGTGTAGAGATCTCAGAGATGGCTGCCTGATCCGTCATTTGATAGTCAGTCAAAAAAACCGTTAACGTTAATTTGATTCCCACTAATATCAGTCCTACTTCCTTTCTCCTTAAGCAATCGAAAGTCTTAACCCTTTAATAAAAAAACTGTAGAGCATTTGTTCACAATTAAGTCGATCGTTACTGTCAGTATCGAACCCCGACAGGCAGTCTACACATCCGTTGAACGATTATCGTAAAGCCTATAGCCATATGCTCTTTATAGGAATTATTGTAAGGAACTGAGGTTAGTAGTTGAGGCATAGTAATAAAATATACCTATATTTTAAATGATGTGCCTTTGAGTATGTCTATCCATAGTAAGTTCTTAAAAAAAGGTAAACCTCTGATTTCTTAACACTGATTCGAATATTTTTATTATAACTCCCTAGCCAAGTGTTTTGCGTGGAAGCTCTTTTTACAATCTCTAACATCTCTCTAGTAATATTTTGTTTTGACCACGTCACTTAATGTTAAGAGACGTCATTATCGTTCATTTATTATTTTTCTATTAACGTTTACGTATGTTGAATGTAACTCGACCAGGGAGCTGGTAAAATATTTCTCTTCCGTCTAAGTATAATTTTTAGGTAGTCTAAACCTAAAAATTATACAGGTAATAATTTAGCTACTAACATATAAATACAATGTTATTGTATTTATATGTTACTAGCTAAACCCCGCGATTATCGTCGTACCGCAAGTAACGCCACGGGACATAACTAGTCTTAAAAAACTAGCCTAAGTTACTCCCTGGATCATCAGCCATCTGCCTGTGAAAGTCCCGTCTACATCGGTCCAGCCGTTCCAGAGATTACCCGGAACAAACAGACAGACAGACAGACAACAAATTTTTAAAATATTTTTTTTTGGTATATGTATATCGCGTATACAAACATATGCATTTAGTAAAAAGCGGTTATTTTAATATTACAAACAGACACTTCAATTGTATTTATTTGTATAGATTGTAATTTTTTATACTACGTGCTATTCTCGGCTATAAAACACGCGAGAGAACAAAAATTACACCTGGATTTACCTATAGTAATTTATTTGTTTTACAAACAACAAAGTTAAATTAAATCTTTGAGAACCATCTACATAACTCTAGGCAAAAAATATCTACATTTTTGAAATTAAACTCTCTTGTACTATTATTTCACTAGTTTAATAACTGAAACATGATCTGACCTGAGTTTCACCCAATGGTATCGGTAGCATTATATTATCAAAGGTTTAAAGTTCGATAATGTCATAGGGCAGGACACTGGCTAAGTAATATTTCATACATACAAACTCACTTGGAGTTTGTATGTATAAAATATATTCCTAAGTTTAAGTTTACTAAATAGTAGAATAAAAGTACAAGAGAATCTAATTTCAACAAAAACATATTTCGAAAACATATTCGACAACCGAGGGTGTAAAAGAATCTGTGCAAAAGAAATTTTAACCCATCTACCTATTGTCCTTTTCCAGACCACAAATTACGAAGCATAAATAGATCTCTATAAAACCTTCTAAATTAGCTAACCCAAAACTACAACCGAGTTACGCTAAATAGTAAAACTCAATTAAGTTATTAGTAAGCCGTCGATGAATCTATTCACAAAATAAGATTTGAATTGGGAACATTTTTTACACTGCATCCCCTTGAAAGCAACCCAAAAGTCGGTAAATAGCTAACAAAAGATGATACAATGCAGCTATGCCAATGTTTGGCCGAACATGAAGAAAAGTCTTAGAATTGGGGTTTGGTATTGTCCGCTTGTGCATTGTTCGCCGGAGTTGGTACGCTTGCACAAAACCGCCCGGTAGCAATCGGCGCTGACTTCAAAGATCACCATGTTTATGTTTACCTACAATATAATTTTTATTGCAGTAATTGAGTCTTTCCCTGTGAGAACGGTGTCATTAGCCCTTGTTTTGAGCTTTCTAAATTTTATGGTATTTTTTATTGATAACGCTCTACAATTCCTTTTTTATAGTTCAATTTCTTGGTCGACATATTTGTATCTTTTTCATTCCGATGATAAAGAGTTCTTATAGTAAAGTTGGTTTGGTTTTGAAATAACAATTTGTTACTATAGTTGTGCATAAAAACTTAGTTTATTCCACTTGGTTCACGAGGGTGATATCACAAGGGTAAATAAAGTAGAGAGTTTCCTCATTTCACCCAGGTTCACTTTGGAATGGATTCACCCAGGTGAAAAAATGTGTATATTTTTATCACCTACATAGGGTACGATAACGAAAACTTTCAAATTAACAGTCAGTTTAATATTTAAGTGTATAAATCTAATATTCATAACACATTTTTTTCATATCTCTAATATAAAACTTATTTCATATATTTATTAACATCAAATATAGAGTCATAGATGCAAGCGCACGGTACCTAATATTTATATTCGCGCGAACCGGTTTGAAAACGATGCACGATTACTTTGACGAAATTGTGCATCCTTTTCAAATCGCCACTGTTGTTAACGGTGTTGTTATGATAAGCTCGATTTTACTTTGTTATCACCAGAGATAGTGGTTTGAGTCTCAGAGCCATAGACACACAGCCTATAGAATTTTTGTTTTTTTTTTATTCTGAAATAAAATTTATTTGCATATAATATAGGTTAGTACCAGGTGTAACATTGGTGGTTTTTGATCATATATACAATATTCTGCCTTGTTTTGGTATGAAAATATTTATCAATTAACATTATGACCTGAAAAATAATTATAATAAGTAAAACTAAAAACATAATATAATTTATTACATTGTCTAGCATCACATTAAATTGTAAAAATTGGTATTGAATTTCTTAACAATTATCGATTATCGGGCGCGGGAGCGGAGCGGGCGCAGGAGCGGAGCGGCAGCGGGACGTTCAAATGTATAGATTTATATGGCAGTGTTTACAAACGCAGCGGAGCGGCTGCGGAGGCGGGAACAGGCGACGAGCGGGTGACGAGCGGCAGACGAGTGGTGCGCATAGAGGTATTATAGATAAAGTAGGAAATTTATACGGCTGCCTGTAAGCGTAAACGCCCAACGATTAGAAAGAGAGAGAAATTCGCGGTACCCCATCTTTCTTTCTCTCAGTAGAGAAATATGTCATGCATGCATATGCGTAGTAAAGGACTGCTTGTTATTATGACAACCTCGAATAATAAAATCAAATTAACTCTGTCTGAAGTAGTGAAATAGGTATAGACAAATAGGTACCACGATCGTCTCTCTCTTTCTAACCGAGGGACAGCTGGAGGCCTGGTTCCTCTCCATGTGTCTATAATTTTACTGCGAGACTCACATGTTAGATTGCCAAATTTCGTTCTTCTAAATTTTAAAGTACGGAAGGAACGTATGATATTTCAAAGTTATTAGATTTCCTCGATTATGAATGAAATAACACCACACATGTTTTCTTTATACTTTAATTTTCATTATTCAACTTAATGGAAAAAGCATTTATTCGATACAAAAATTTTTGGAACTGTTTTCATTTTATAGACAGGTATGTAAATATTACGAAAAATTATATATTTTTTATTCATTCGTTTTAAATAAAAAAACAACTTTAATTAGTTTAGTGTTTCAATTTCGCGTCTAAACGCTCACGTGGTGCTTGTCGTGGTCGTGCTTGATGACAAAACAGTGTATTGTATGTATTGAAACAAATTGCTGTCAAACTGTCTGTCGAAGGCGTTAGATCAAAAGCTGTAGTATTAAAGTGCTATTTATTTTCTAAGATATTATCTACATGCATTATTATTTAAGAAAAATAATGAATAGCATTAATAAATTAAATAAATATAGTAAATAAATGTGTTAATAATTACGACTAATCAAGATTTTTTTAGGGTTATAAGGCTTAGGTTGTACAATTTTAGTAAAATAAATTTAAAAACTTATTTATGACGCTATTACATAAGAAGTAACCATAACCAAACAAAATGTAATCAAACATTTATCGTTTTCAGTAATTATTTAAAATCACATTTTTTTTGTGAAATCTGTTATCCGTATCAAGCTATATTTTATGAGGTATTGTTTCTTATCGCCCGCTGGTTTCGAAAACGGGTTAGCGTTTCCGCTACGCTGCCAGCTCCGCTCCCGCTGCCGCTCCGCTCACGCTCCGCTGCTTGCTGACTTAACGCGGCCTAAAGGCATCGTCTCCATCAAATTTGTTGGCAATTTCAGTGTTTCCAACTGTTGGAAATCTTCACAGATAACCTATAGGAGGTGATCTGTGACAATCTTCGAAATATCGCCAAATTTTGTTTCAATTGTGTCTACACCGAGTCGCCAACAATTTCAAAAACATTCCAACTAGGCGTCTCCACAGAGCCAATAAATATTTGCAACAAGCGTATTCTTTTCATGTTTACCGCCAAAAACAGAACTTTTGTCACTAACACGTGTTGACAATACAAAAGTTGCCAACTTTTGTTCGGTGGAGACTCGGCTTAAGTGTAGGTATAGATTATATTTAGGTATAGTAATGTATTTCAACAAGTTCTACCAAGTGTCAACAATCGAGAGTATAAATTATAATCTAGTAGCGATCCCGTCGCATGGATGTATTTAAAATTCTCGAATTTCCTCTACTAAAATATTTTTCATTAGGTACATCTATTGTTCAACGCTGCATTACAATTCGTTGAGTAATTTTAAAGACCTAAGCGAACAGGCAGCGGCAACGATTTCATTAATACTACGAAAATAAGTATGAGATTATTGAGACATAGCTAAGTACACCTAGTTAGTACTTTGAATACCTATTCAAATTGCTATACTAACCTAATTGCTTGTTCACTTATTAAATACTAGCTGTTGCCCGCGACTCCGTCCGCGTATATGTCAGTTATCGTGGCAAATAGTAGCCTATGTGTTATTCTTATGTATCTACAGATTCTAAGTAAGTAGTAAGAATGAATGAATGGATGTTTGCTACTCTTTCACACAAAAACTACTGAACGGATTTGGATGAAACTTTACAGTAATAGGTAGGTTTAGCTTGTACATCAGAATAGCACATAGGCTACTATTTGCCACGATAACTGACATATACGGAGCCGCGGGCAACAACTAGTAAGCTATATTACTATAAAGTTTCATCCAAACCGTTCAGTAGATTTTGCGTGGAGAAGGAACAAACATACACACTCACACACTTTCACCTTTATAATATTAGTGTGACCAGTAGGATTCAGCCACAAGTAGTAAGTATAAGTAATTAGAATACTAATAGCGATTTAAAACTACAGTAAAATTTGTTAAAAATTGAAGTTAAGGGATACCGACCATGTGCAGAGTCTACACGTGATTGGTGGTCGAGGACTTTGATTGACCATTATTTTTAAATATCACGTTTAAATAGTAATAATGGGACCTTAAAGAAATAAAAAAGTAAGTTACACTTTTGAAATCAATGTTTACTTACAAAAATTCTCATTTAAAACCCTAAAATGTATAGGTATACTTACATGTTCGCTAATTTCAAAAAACTTGAAGTATACAGTACTCGTTTTGAAACTTTGAAACATTCGACAAAAGACTAACCTACAAAATGACGTCAAAGTATGCCGCCTTTGACTGGCAGCAATAAAAACCATAACCTGGAAATAAAACAATGGGTTTCTTCAGGTCTACCTCGTTTATGATAAACAGTCGTAAATATTTATGATGATAAGGCGTTGATAAGGCAATGCCGTACTAAAAACAATTTAATGAATTTACCTGTTTAATTAGGTAAATCTATGAGTATACCTGATTTAATTTTGACATATATATGTAGTTTAGTATACCTAATAATTTGTTTTATTATCACCAATTAAATTACTTTAAAATTAACTACACATCAGAAATATTGGAGAAACTATTGACTAAAATCGGAATAACGTATGAAATCCGATCCAAGACTCAATCGATTGAAGGGATAACCTATAACTTAAGCACAAAACCTTCAACAAAACGAGTAGGTGCTAGTATCCTTAAGAATGGTATTAAATAAATATTAGATTTTAAGATACCTAGTTTATTAAGATAAGGAACAAAGTCTCTCGAAGATGTGTGTAGAGTCGAGAGACATAACGAGAAAAGCGCGGGAAATTCACGAAAGTTTAGCAGAAGTTTCCCGGGCCCGCCTGCGGCCCCGCCTCCTTATTTCTCTGTCTCACGTGCACTAAGCTTTATCTCGCTCACACCGCAACACAGTGGCTAACCGCACGCGGATGCGACGCATATTATCTACTCACTTTTTACTTATACAACTATTTTTCAACTTGTGTTATAATTCTTAAGTTTAGATTTGACAAATCTTTTTGCAAAAGATTTAATGTTAATAATAGTATTTAAATAAAACTTAAGATATACTAGCACGCGTTAAACTTTCATTAAAGTTTATGTTTCATATCTGTAGTTTTAATTAACTAGTTACTTTTAGCCCATTTAAAGTATAAGCACAAAATTATGTGCACTTAATTTCATTCATTTCGTTACTTAATAAAAATAGTCCCTAAAATATTTCTCGTGATTGAAAGTGTCAGTCAAAACGCCTGTCATCGAAATTCCTTGCGTGTTTCAATGAAAATGAAGTGCCACCCCGCGAACGCTGCACCGACTCCAAACATGAAAATCATAATTTTTCATGAGCTCGTTGATAGGTTTTCGCGCCGGCCGCGGTTTCCCGCCGCCCCGCGGCCTAATTACCACCGCCTCGCGATACGTCACCGCGGTGATTCAAAAAAATCCACCCATCCCTCTCTCACTAGACGGCGGTGTGCCGCGGCGTCCCACTCCATCGAGTATTTTTATAAAAACGCAGAAACCGACCGCGACCGTCCCGCTCGTTCCCACCGCTACACCGCATCACCCGCACCCTTCGTCTCCTTCCCGCTTTTTACGAGACGTAGGGGCCGCCACCCGGGTGGGGGCGGCGACCGCGTGAACGCAAAATATTGACCATCGGAAAAAGTCGGGTCGTATCACAGTCATCAGTCGAAACCCAGTTCTCGTGAGTACGCGTCTCTTCGCGACAACTTCGGAGCGCGTCGTAAGTCTTCGGCTTGCGGTATCGAGTCACACGGCCTCCCGTTTATTTTTCCCGAGTCCCCGCCCGGCGTCTTGCCGTCCGCGCCCAACAAGTGGTGTAGACGTTAGCCGCGGCTCACACGGAGTCTTGCGCCCGTACTTTAAACAACTTTGTGAGTGCTCCGCGCACGCGACACCACTCGCCGCGAGTTCGTGAAACGGTCGCGTGTTTTGAAACTTTTACACAAGTGTATCTAGAGACTACAGTGGCGTGTCGTCAATCGGTGCGGTGTTCAGTGAGGGTAGACTGAAGTCGATGCACCTCCCGCACGCGAGCCCTCCGGCCCCCAGCATGGCGGACGTCTACTCTCATATCCACGAGTATTATCGGCAGAGTCACGGTGAACTGGTGCAGACTGGTTCACCGGCAGTATTGTGTTCGGCGCTTCCCGGACATTGGAGGTCCAATAAATCACTTCCGGTGGCTTTTAAAGTGGTAGCATTGGATGACGTGCAGGATGGCACCTTGGTCACCATCAAGGCAGGGAATGACGAGAACGCGATGGCGGAACTAAGGAACTGCACTGCGGTCATGAAGAACCAAGTCGCGAAATTTAATGACTTAAGATTTGTGGGCCGCAGTGGACGAGGCAAGTCGTTCTCGCTCACAATCACAATCAGCACATTTCCCTCACAAGTGGCGAGCTATATGAAAGCTATTAAAGTAACCGTCGACGGCCCCAGGGAACCTAGAACTAAGCAAAGTATGTTTCAACTTTTAGCAAACTTTGTTTCTAACTTGCTTTTTGTTTCAACCTCCTTTTGTTATTCATTAATTTTCTTACTGTCGATGTTTGTAAAACAGTTTATTAATGTAGTAAAGTAAGCTATGCTACAATTATAATTTAACTAATATGTGTAACTATTTTAATTATTTTAAACTGACTCTAGTTTAACAAAATCAATAGATCGAAAACTATCATATAGTCGTATGAAAAAAAACTGATTTATATCATCAAATATTGTTCCAAAAATAATCATTTTTGACACACTTCCCAGTTTATCACTACATTACCATTTGTTACATATCATTGAAACAATAAATGTATGAAATTCGTACAAAACACATTTGATCGATGCGCGTGCGCGACTCAATTTGGCCCGTCGCCAGTCCACAGAGCCGAGGTCGATTTTGCGGCTCCGCAACATTCAACCACATTCAAACCAGTTTTATTTCTGATCCATTTAAAATCTAATATTTTTTACCACTCGCGTGACATCAAGTTTCGATAAATTTTCATAAAATAGCTCTTTTTATAACTGAACTACATTTTTGTCACCATTTTTATAGCATTAAAAAACTTGTTTAGTTTTGTGTAGCTTTGTTTGTTAATAGATACACAAAAAAAAACTATTCGTTTTCATTGATTTTTAAAAAAACATGCCTATCTTTAAAACTTATAAGTAGTGATAATAATTTAATTAATTAGGTTAGGATCTTTGCACCCAATTAGCATTGGCCCATGAAGCAAAGTTTAAAATTGCGTTTAAACTTTAGCCCACTAACGTAGTTTGTCTGCAGTTATACAAGTATATACAAGTGGCTTTTGCCTCGATTGCGTGTACGTCGGTTATCGCGATAAATAGTTTCTTATATATAATTGATTACTATTATAAATTTCCTTTCCCCAGCAGTGGGACACAGTAGGCTCATAAAAAAATGTACAAATTAAAGCGAAATAAGTTAAACTTTTAACTTCGCCTAGTGATGATCAATTCCGAGAATAAGCTCCAAATATATATCTACTAAAGATACGTTTTTAAAACATACTATTTGTAAGCACTAATACTATAAACTCGATAGTATCTCTGTATGTCTGTTACGATATTTTGGCTTAACCGCTGAACTGATTTGCATGAAATTTACAATAGAGATTGTTTGATTTTTGAGGAAGGACGTTGACAACTTTTTACCGCACTAACCGACATACACGCGGATGGATCCGCGGGCAAAAACTAGTTTTTTCATAATACTAAAAGTGCCAATTGATTTTGAGTGTACCCACTGAATGTAAATCTTATGTTTTAATTCACAACCTGTATACAATGGCACTGTTTCTATGCGATGTAGCATAAAAAATACTTTGATTTCTCCTAAATACTAAAAGAAACTTAAATGTATTTTAGTGTTAGAGTAAATCAACGATATTGAAATATTTAAATTTTCGTTGTAATCATTAGCAGTCAAGACACCTACTTAACGTTGGCAAATAAATCGTTCGCAAAATCTCTATCGTCTACTCCAGAATCGCAGTTGTATTTTTTGTACAGGAACATCTCCGCAACCGATTTAGCATGTTTGTGATTGTTCTCAGCCGTGTGCAACAGTCAATCACAAAGACGTTAATTGCCTACTCAGTTTAATCTCCTCACTACTTAGAGAATTACAGCCAAGATTGCATCTCAAAATAAAACCGATTGTGCGCTTTTACGAGAGTATTTTGGACAAGGAGTTAAAGTTAAGTGTATGCCGTGTTTTGACAGAAGCTTATTAATGGTTATTGATGTTCACAACGAACATCGTTTTACACTAGTGTGTAACATATATATTTGTGTGTGGTATTTGTGTTGTGTGGAAGATCATAATTCCATAATCAAAAAATCTATAAAAAATTTCAATATCGTGGTTAGATCAAGAAATACAAATATTTCTAGACGATTTGTAATAAAAAAACATCATTCAATTAATTGTTACAAATATGTATAGGTAGGTACTATATTCACGCTTTATTTTCGTCCGGGATACGCAGAGACAAAAGAACGACATTCGTGCCTCTTCCAAGTTATTCAGGTCTTTCATACATTTATGTCGGTTACGGGTGTTTTGACAAGGTCTTCAATATACTACCAATACCTATAGTCACTGGGCTATTCATAGAGCACTTCTAATATTTTGAAGTCATTCGCTCTTCCCTCATCCTTTCAACATGATCAAACTTTCGCGACATAATTTTCAAAATTCTTGTCTTCGAGCGTTTTCTTATAATTACTTCTCACCCTGACTAAAAATTTAAGGTTTCGCACATGTTAATCAGACAAAGGAACGTACAAATTAAACTGTAATCATAATGTTTTGACACCACAAATCTATTTTAGAACGTACCGAGACGACTGTATAAACAAACAGTCGCGCCCAAACTTCAACCAATAATAAAAGTGCAGTATGTGGAAAAACTAACATCCTTGGCTCATAAACTTCAAAGGCAAGTTAATAAAGCGATCAATGAAGCTGTCTTAATGGCCGTTACAACGTTCTAATTATCACGCATTTGAGTAAAACTAGCTTGCATTTGGATACATTATGAATGTTCATAAATCCTTTTTGACGTGATCCATTTCTAGTTTATAAATATTTCGTTTTAATGACTATTAAAATTTTGCTGGAATTGTTTGACGTAAGTAGATTTGAAAATTATCTTACAAATTAAATACGTTTAAGTATTCATATAATCCTAATAATACATTACCAGCTATAAATTTTAGAATATTTCTTGGTTCTTAATGACGTAGGTACGTATGCAATAAGCTTAGTTTTCCATTGACTTTGAATAACCCATAAGTTTAATTCGACCTTGTACATACACGTGGTTAAAAACTATACCGCGGGGCGAAGCTAGTCTAAAAAAAAGTAGCTTAAGTTATTCCTTATATCATCAGCTACCTTCCAGTAAAAGTCCCGTCAAAATTGGTCCAGCTGTTCCAGAGATTAGCCGGAACAAACAGACGGACAGACAGACAGACAAAAAATTTAAAAATGTTATTTCGGTATATGTAGCGTGTATACATACATATGCATTTACTAAAAAGCAGTTATTTTTATATTACAAACAGACACTCCAATTTTATTTATTTGTATAGATTGTAGAAAAGGGGAAGTGTGGTACAAAGATATCAAACAATTCAAATAGATGAAATATGTATATACATTCGTTTGCGTCGTTTGCTTTTTTATTTGAAAAAATTAGAACGAATAATAATTGAAATTATAATTTCACCGCTTAAGTTAGTTATCCTTCGTCTCATAAATTATTTTAATGTTTTTTTCGTCTTCCCGAAAACAATAATTTAAATAATATTCAGTAGGAAATTCAGTAATATTATAAAGGCGGTTGATAACCTTTATAATCAGTACTTGGTGTGCAGCGGTTACCAAGTTGGACGGTGGTTCGGCTGCGTAACAGATGTAAACAATCTCCGTCCATGTCGTAAACTCCCGTTTGATCTCCCCGCCTGCACCCCGACGCGGTGCCTCTAAAATATGGATTTTATGTCTCTGTTGGCTGCTGAAATACCGCACATCCACAGCCAGTGACCCTCATAACCAAGACCCAAGGACTTTGCCACGATGTTAAGATGCTTATGGAAAATTTAACTATTTAAAGTTATAAACATAACTTCAAGATTGTTGTGATAGGTTTATTTAATTACGATTTTATAAAATTTGTCACGCCAGAAGTATATTTCTCTCCACAGAAAAGTAGGGACATTATATCAAAGAATCAGAAAAGTCACTAAACTTCTAAAAAGGTTGGTTCCGATGAAAACATCTACATTAAATCAAAGATACCTAGACTTAAAAAAAAAAATAAGTGTTTAGTTTTATTCTTAAAATAATACCCGCATATACACTTTTATGTACATATATATACATAAATCAACAATAAAGTAGACTATTAAGCAAAGACATTATAAATGCGGTGTTAGTTGAGGGGACATCGTCTCCACCCCGTCCAAATTATGAGCCATAACTCTGATTCCATTTATTAAAGACGACGACTCCTTAACAGCAATTTACGAGTGACACCGCTCGCATCTCATCTCGTCCGAGATATTTAATGCTCATTTTGACACTTATGCCTCGCATCATCCGTTTATTGTCTCAAGCGGTACGAATTCGGTCGCGACCACTTTTGATACGAGACGGGCCACATTCTTCTAACCAATGTACAATTTTAGGACGCGGTGATTAACGGACGCAGAAATAACTTTATAGATTTATACAGAAAACTTGCTCACTATACGCGATGCAGTATTTTCGTTTGGAATTCACGTTCGGATGAACGGATCGTGAAATAGCACGTTTACGTACATTCAACTATTTATACGACCGTATTTAAAATATCTTTGCAATTCTAGTTCTTCACTTTAGAAAGCGTTCCTCATAAATAACTTAGCGGGTTAATGTTCCCACTTACCACGATTAATATTAACTCAAGTTCTCAGTAATCACATGGCACTTCTGAACATTAGAAATGCTCTCTTTGCCGCGTTAATATTCAGAGCCTCGTATATGAAAGGGTCGGGGAAGTGAATTTAATTGAATACTGGCATTAACAAATGGAGCGGCCCGTTTCCGAGTTCCACATTTAACTTATTATTGTTCCATGATGTTGGAACTCCTCGGTTCGCTCCGGATAGCCGCGTGACAGCGCGACGGGCCATCCATCAAGTTCTTAATTTAAAATACCCGCGATCTGTGAAGCGCTCTCACGAAACACTCGCTAATCTCTCTGAAGGGGTACGGTTCACGTAAATAAACTAATTGTTCCGTAAACATTTAGTGAGCGATAAACGACATCATCTATGAAAAGAGTGCTTCATCGCATGGAATGTTTAGCTTGCGATAAAATTTTGATAGACAAACAAAACTCGCAACAACAAACTTCTAATAAAGAGTCTAAGAAGCACCGCGTGTACAAAGTTCAAAACAAAGTAGATGAAGTGCTCGTAAACAGTTTAATCTCGTAATAAAAACGTTACACCTGATCTCATCAATTGGTCTGTCTCTATTGGATTAAATATGTAGTAAAACAGCCGAAAATAGTTGCAGACGACGTCTTCAGTATCGATTAAACAAATAAAAAATCGCTATGAAAGGCGAAAGGCAACGTGACGTTGGAGAGTCGTAAAATCGTATGGTACAGAGGAGCCGTCTAACTGCAGTAGTAAACCGTCTCGTATTGTATACAGACCCTTGTTATAGTCGTCGGGTGGTAAACAGTGCGCGGGCCGTGTGTCGCCGCCTTTACGGCCACCCTTTGTGACTTTACTAGTTGCGGACGTGGCTCAAGACGTTACTGACGATGGATTTCAAAAGCCATTGCGTAGATATGTACTATGAGTACTATTTATGATCGTCGGTCAACTCTCTTATTGATTTGGCTAGACATGATGAGTTTCAGTCTACAACTAACTTGTTTCAAATTTCACTTTTCAATTGATAGCAATTACCGTGCAAAGCATTTCGAAAATTGATTTAAAAGTACTTGTAGATCACTTTCCATTAATAATTATTAAGTACTAGCTGACCCACGCAACCTCGTTTGCGTCTCCTATTGCCCGTAGCGTGATAATTTTACCCCTTTTTTCAAACATTCTTCATTGATGCTCAGCTCCTATAGGTCTTAGTGTGATAATATATAGCCTTCCTTGATAAATGTACTATCCAACCGTGAAATAATTTTTCAAATCGAACCAAAGGTTCCTGAGATTAGTGCGTTCAAACAAACAAACAAACGCTTCAGCTTTATATTTTAGTACTAAACTATACTTAAAAAATATTGACATAACCCGATACTACAATTTGTCTCTCTTTTGTTCTAGATTATGGTTATGGCCACCCTGGTGCGTTTAGTCCATTCCTGCTAAACCCCGGCTGGCTGGATGCAGCGTATATAAACTACGCTTGGGCAGATTACTTCAGACCTCCACAAATGCGAGATCAGGCCCCTGGCTTAGTAAAAGGTATTGTATTTTCAACTTGTTTTAAGTAATATGAACAGGTAATAGTCTACATCTTTCTGTATTTAGATTTTCAATAAAATCTCTACTCTATTGAACATTCATTAAGTCCGAAATGACGGTATTTGTTAAATTAAAAATTCCCGATTTAGCAAACAGCACTCAAAAACATGTTGCTCGCAATAGTAACGCCCCTCAAGCGGCTCAAATAAAAGAAGCGACTCTTGAACTCTGCAAAACAACACCGGACCGACCGAAGCAAAACCACCCGCTGAAGTCCGCCACGGTACACGGGGGCAAGTAGGGGGTGCTCACTAAACGTACAAAAAAGCTCTGCCTTCACGTTCGAGAGAGTGTGGAGTCAATTTTATTCCAATGTAGGCGACCGCGCCATCGGCTACTTTTTGTTTCCGACGCTGAAATGCGAGAACCGATGTACTCAAACACCTACAGACTTTTATTAAACCTATGTAAGTGAACGCGTATAAACGTGAGACTTAGCTGCTTTGACAACTTATCATTTAATTGATTTATATTCATTTTATAATATCAGCGAGCAAACTTTTCTGCATCTGATCAAGTACCCACTTTGGTATTTTATTGTAAAGACACAATTTAAAATGAATTTCATTTCATACACATTCGCATGTGTCCTCTTTTGTTTACAATTCTATTTAACAATTCTAATTAAAAATTAGAGCTCACACCAAAACAAAATCAAATTTAACGATCAGAAATCACCTCAACCAGGCGCGACGCCGATATTGGCCCCCTCCTCGCCAAATTACCCCCTAGTTACGTCCCCTCCCACCTCTGTTGCCTTTTAAAGTGGTCTGCGCACTGCCACTGCTGCTCAACAGAAAAAGTGCAAAAGAGGAACGAACGTAGCACCACCTCCGAGCTCTTTGTGGCCCAATCTGCACCTGCATCGTGTCCTTTTTACACGAGAACTTCTCTTATACGTTATCGAGAATCAAAGCTTTCCGAAAGAATTTTTGGAACACAGCTGCTAATGAAAATTTCACATTTCGAGCCCTCTTTGTTCAACGTGTATGGAGATAGAGGTGTGCTTCCTTATCGCGATGCTCTCGCTTTGTAAAACCCACACGTGTCTATTCCTATACACGTGATCTGCCTCAATAATAATGCGCTGAAATACATGCCTTGACACAGAAGCTCTAGTTTAGTGCAAAATTACGATGGAATGTCGTGTTCTTTGCAAAGAACTACTTCGTGTTCGGATAAATAAATATTGCACCCTCACCCTCCCGCGATAAATCCTCCCAATATCGCGCTAAAAAAACATCCCTTTCGGTGATGCCGCCTTTAAACGCCTACAGATTGTACATTATCCTTAGTACGATTATGCACCCCCGTTGTTCAGGGAATAGACGGAGTGCCCGTGCGCCGCGGGCTATCCCCGGGGGCTCGTCTTTCATATTACGTCATGTTAGCAAATCAGCTCCCGTCGGTGCTACACTCAGATAGTTTTTACAGCTTAATGTCTAACAACCATTTGGTATTTATGAAGCTTGTAAGAGCAACGTTACTTTAAGTTGGTTATAATAGACACAAGTAAAATGTTTAGATATTTAAAAACTTGAGCAATAATTTTTTTTTTTTTGTTAATAGGAGGAACAGGCCCTATCACCACGCCACCAGTCACGCTGCCAGGAGCGGATCTATTTCCGTTCTCACCGATCACAAATCTACCACCAGGTGGACTCATTCCTCCTCCAGCCGCCTTCTTACCACCAAACGGTCTATTATCCTTCCCGCCTCATCCAGCAGATCTCACAATGAAAACATTACCACAAGAACTAACTTTGAAAAATGGAATTAACCCCTATGATGCACTAAGACAGCTACAACATAATATGTCGATTGACATATCGAACTCAAGGCTATCGCCAACGAGTAGTCGACAAAGTGGAAGCCCAAGAAGTCTAATCAACGGTAGTCCAGATAGGTCAAAAGCTGATTCAAAATCTGAAGTAAATTCCATTCACGATGCGACTATCACTGACGAATCTGACGAAGAACCTATTGAAGTTGTAAAATCTGCTTTTCATCCAACGCGGCCAGCAAATGTAGAACTGCAAGAGATGAAAAGAGTACAAGCCGCTGATTCTACGGTGGTTGATAGACCAAGGGTAAAAAACGAACTGAAAGCACCTTCACAGCGTAGTTCGAGAGTGCTCTCGTCTAGCCCAACATCAACCAAAATTTCAAATAGCGCAATACCAACACATAAATCAGTTTGGCGACCATATTGACAATTTAGTGCTATTATTATGTAGTTAAACCTCCGTTCTGTCGGATTTGTTGAAATGTGATAAACCAATGAGCTTGTACATAATATAGAAATAAAAGATAATTTGCTATATATCAGATATTTATTGTTAGTTTCTAGTTTAGAGTTTAGCCTAGAAAGTAAATGTTGATAGATTATATTATATGTTACTTTTATTGCAGATGTGTTCAAGCTTATCGAGATAATTATTTCGTATTCTAACCGTATTATTTGTAAATGTAAAATTTTAATATTCTTCAAGAAACGACTGATTAATTTAATAGCTAAGAAAGACAAAATGTATTATTGTAAATATTGTAAAAGGGTATTTATTTAACGAATAAAATGTACAATAAATGTTTGCCATTTGGCAATGTGTAATCTAACTGTATATATGTATCTAGATATGTCGAGATAAAGAAGCATTCTGAGAAATTAACAAAGTATTTTATTATAAAACAATTACCTTATTTTTAATAATCCCCTTGCTATACTAGTCTCGTACAGTTGGCAAAGACCGCTAGTCCGATGAACTATTAAATGGAAAAACGGAATCGAAGAAAGATTATAAACTGAAGTGACCCACGCAACCTCGTTTACGTCTCCTATTGCCCGTAGCGTGATAATTTTCCCCCGTTTTTGAAACATTCTTCATTGGTGCTCCGCCCTTATTGGTCTTAGCGTGATAATATAATATAGCCCATAGCCTTCCTCGATAAATAGAATATCTAACACTGAAACGATTTTTCAAATCGGACCAGTAGTTCCTGAGATTAGCGCGTTTAATCAAACAAACAAACTTCAGATTTATATTAGTACAAATATGCATTGTTTTTCGCATGATTATTTTCTTAGCTTGCTTGAAAATTTTGTGGTGTGCTTACTTGCCTCTGGATAAGTCACAGTCAGTCAGTCAGTCTTGATTGAATTTGATGTTTATGCATTTATATTTTACTTATATCTTTCTCACGATACTGACTATATTTATAATAGAGTTATCAAGCAATTAAGGGCTCGAATGGGTCATTTAAGTATATAATTGCCTACACCGTGAATTAGCGGATCATTAACTAATTCTCTCAACACAAAAAGGGATAAAATCATTCAAAACATATCTTCGTAATTTTTTGTTACATACTTACGGTTATTATTGGACTAATATTAGTCGCTTGCATTATAAAACAGAATTTGAAGAATCGACGAAACGAACTTCTTGGTATAACACAAAATTTGCAAATCGAAGAAAGGACATCAACATAGAGATTTAAATATAGACGGACAGACGGACTAATAAGATATACCTATCACATGAATTAGAAAAAAAATAAACATTGTGCCTAAAAGTAAACCAACTTCAAAAGGAATGATAAAGCCAATCAGTTTATTTGTGTTTGTGTCTACACGGTAGCAGCATCAGTTCATAGACGGGCGCAATGTGCCAAACACGTGTTATTGTTGTATTAACTGTGCTACTCATAAACAATGCACTTTATACAAAGAATTCATAAAAAATCTTGACTGTATTGTTGATTTACGTTATACAGAAGTATATCTAAGAGTTTTTTCAGCATAGTTTAAAGAACAAAGAAAAGATCTCGACGACGTTTCTCGAAATCATGATCGACATGACCAACTTATCTGGCAGATAATTTCAAAATAGTGGTGCATCTGCCTCTAGTTTCTCTCTCTCAAGGTAGTAGAGCCGCGCTGGTTTAAGTGCGAACGGGCTGACTTGACCGGTGCGGTACTACCCTCGCACAGAAGATCAAAGTAAAATAACAGCGTTCGTGCTGTCGTGTTTCATTGGTAAGTGCGAGACCGGACTCACTTCAGACGGACCGACAGACAGAGGCCAGAGATACAGAAGCATCACTAGGCCGCTATAGTGTGCGTTACCATACTGCATTGTTGCATTGTCTGCATTTGGAATGAGTATAGTGACCTCCACTCTTGGATTCCGCTTATGCTTTCCACCAGGCAGAGTAGAGTAATTTTTGCAGGGCCATACATAAAAAAAGAGTCTTATCGAGATAGAACTTTGCACCTAGGATGAAATTCGAATGTCGACACCTTAATTTGGCATCTTGTGGCTGATATGATAATGGAACTAAGATGTAGATGGAGGATATATTCAGTGGCCACTAAGAAACTTTAAGTTTGATAAAGATAGGTGGAAAACTTTATACTTTTTATTTCGGTTTGAAAATAAAGTGTGCTTTTTAGTTTCACTCAACTTTGACGTTATAATAAAGTTATTGTTTTAGCTATTATTTAATATTAGTTATTGCCCGTGGCTCCGACCGCGTATATGTCGGTTATCGCGGCAAATATTAGCCCTTGGTAAGTCTGATGTATAAGCTATATTACTGCAAAGTTTCATCCAAATCCATTCAGTACTTTTTGTGTGAACGAGTAACAAACATCCATCCATACTTACAAACTTTCGCGTTTATAATAACAGTAGGATTGTCAGAATTGTAGTCACTGATTTTGAATAAGCAACATCTATGTGTGTTTTAAATGGCTAAACTTTGAGGGTGCGATATTTATGAGATTGAAAAATTACACATGGAGGGTAGAAGAATATATATATATACAAAAACTGGTGTCACTTCAAACTGAATATAGGAAACTAAATTGACAGGCATTAGCATAGCGGTGCGTAGCGGGTGCTATCAATTGTGTTTGCGTCCGAGCTGATCCGGTTAGCTGATTGCAGCTATCTCCCTCCCCGTGCCGCGGTTACGACACTGCTCAAACAATACCTGGATACCAAATACGTGGATGTGGCTGATTTTCAAAATGTCGAAAGAAATGTTTTCAAAGTTTTCATCTGAAAAGTCGACTGGAAGAGAATACCCTGGGTATTAAATTCATCAAAGTACAAGAAATAAAATTAAAATAAATAAATTTGTAAATAGATAAGAAACAAAGTTCGTTGGTCACCACAGTTGGTGGTTGGTGCCACAGATTATTATTTTTATATTTTTTAAAAGACAACTCCCACATTAAGAATATATTCTGTGTCGCGGGGTACTCCACAAACATACATGAAATGAACACACATGATATAAAGAACACCCAGATTCAGAACACCAGAACCTACGACAGTCAGTGTATTAGTAAACGGCGTGGCGCTTAAACCACTAGACAACAGTGCAATTGTGTCTTGCACATTTCAAAATTATTGACTTCCATTCTATTTTGTGAAAAAGGTTGGACACAATAAGTAGTTTTAGACTTGCCCATCTGGCGAAGTATGTACAAGGTTAGTTAACTATGATAAATAACGATGATTAACCATGTCAGAGAATCGATATTTTTATCGATTTACAGATAATAGTAATCGAAGTCTTGTCTTAAAATGACTCCCTTCACACGTCACTTTATTAAAGTAAAGGCGTCAAATTCAGTTCTTATCGTATCATTTCTTCAACCAAAATAACTCTAACAGATTTTAGAGCACTGTCTCGACGTTCAAACAGTTCTTGTAGTCTCTTTTGATAAAATTAAAATATTTTTTCTAACTATGCCGCATCTATTAAATACCTACATTCATTTTTTGAATCAAGGAATATAGGAATTCCGAATGTATTTGGGTAACTAGAGGTGAATAAAAGAATTGAGAAATTATTTTTATAAGAAATCTAATTACGTTACAAATAAAAATTATGTATTTGTTTACTTTGGATGGTACGGACGAAATACGTAGAAATAGAAATTATCGCCAGATAGCTTGATATATTTCAGGTAAATATATTCAAGAATACGTCTTAAAAGATAATACTTCGTTGGGATTGGCCGAACAAAACAGAACACCTATAAAAATACTAGTGCAGCAAATTTCGTATAAATTTTGAAGTACTTATTCAAGAGTCAATTTATTCATTCTATGTAGTAAATCCATAGTTCTACAAAGGGGTTACTCTGAAAGTTCAGCCAGTTTCTTGTTCAGACTATTTCACGTTGATCTAAAATTTTTAATTCGAATAGAGATCATAACGTACTTCACTAACATGGCTACTATAAAACTTGATTATTATTAATAATTGGTGAGTGCGAGATTGTAGTCCCAATGATGCAGGAACATCTCAATGGCGCCGTAGTGTGAATCATCATGCTGCATTTTGTTTTTTATGCATTCGTAAAAAGTATAATGACCACTACTCTTGGATGCTGCTCATGCTATCCATCAAGCTGAGTAGAGTCACTTTGGCAGGCTATACATAAAAAAATCGGTTAAAAATTTGAAACCATTATTCATTTAGAAATGAAGTCTTTAAAAACATATTCATTAACACGCCAACTTTGTCACGAATATGTTTCGCAATGAATAGAAGCATCTCATTACACAAGAGCTTTGATACACAGTGGTTATGAGTTACTTTTTGGTGCACAGAGCCCTCATACATCAACCATACATCCTACAACATTCCTATTTGGTCGTATTAAAAACTTGTGGCCAGACGAACTCACATCAGTGAGTATATGTATTCTGAATTTGAAATTTTGTTTGAGCGAATGGGCGTATATTCAATGCAGCAGTGATTACTGTATAAATTGTATGTGTGTTAGTGTGTGTTAGGCGTTTATCTATAGGAGTGCGAGTGTGTAGCGTCGGAGGAAAATTAACTGAAGGTGCAATGTGCGCCGGCCGTGTCTGTTACGCGTTTTTAATTTCTTTTATTGGTTTTGAAAATTCATATGAATTTGCTATGAAAGGGGCCATTTAGTCGGTTTAAGCGTACTGTTTTAACAGGTACCAAGATAACTATCGTTGTTGGTAGACGTAATTAAGCGGTTAAAAATATTGAGTCAGTTTGAATGTTGAGTGAGGTTATGATTTTGATACGCGTTCAGGACAAATATTGTGTGGTAAGCGTACAGCGGCTTGTCACTATTTCGGACTCATTATTATGGACATTATGTTGATATTCTAACACTCCTGCGTATGTATAACTAGCTTTCACCCGTAGTTTCACTCGCATTTAATAAAAATAATCCTATGTTACTTTTAATACCTCCATGAGTATGTCTACAAAGTTTCATGATGATCGGTTAAGTAGTTTTCGGGTGAAAGCGTAACAAACAAAGTTACATTAATAGTAATAGATCTTAATGAATATGTTTAGGATATTATGATATAACTCTAAGAGTAAGACTACATAAAAACTTTGATAAAATGTCTGTAGCCTAAGTGACCGGGGCCATTACTATGAATCTTGTGACACTTCATTTGGGAGCATATTAACATAGACTGCCAAAACGTTCCTTCGGCGTCACCTTAGTGTACCTACCTACTGTAATTGTTTTAAAATATGTTTCGCAAAAATAGTATTATATTCACGCAAAAAAAAATTAACTGAACGTTTTACCTCTGAGATAAAAACAGGCCTACGTTACACAGAAAAATAAAAACCATTTTAATCCGCGTCGCAATGCAGGAACCGCGGCTTAAGCCCCGCCGCTGGCTAGTGAACGACATCACATATCGATATCGGTAAGATCCACCGTTTTATTGTTCAGGCTATCGGGCCGGAAAGACCCGACACACACGCCTCGGGCGCGCAAAAATCTAAATGGAACCTCCTAAATGTAGCAAAGGGGTACAGGTGTGACCACTTAGGACCCATTACGTTTTTCAATCATGGAACACATTTTGTTGGAAGGTTCTAGGTATCGAATCTGAACCGATTTTTTTATTTCATGTTTATTATACAATGTCCATATTTGCCAAAGACTTCGCTATTGTCAGTGTGCTGAGTTGAAACTTCGAGACTCAAACAATGGATTAAAATTTTCTTACTATATTTTGTAGTAAATGAATCTTTCTCATTTGAAATCGTTAATTACTTTAAAACCTAGAACTAGAAAATAAGAGGGCTACGATCATGATATTGTGGAGACAATTCAAGCACTATCTGGTAAGCCTAACCTCAACCAAAAAAACTCAATAAATTAATTATGTATACAAATTAACTAGGATAAATTAGGATTTGCCCTCGCAATCTACATGGACATAGTCGGTTATCGCCGTTAAGAGTTACCCATGCCCTTCCTCAAGAGTCAAAGCATATCTATGCCTATGCTATAAAGTTTCATTAAAATCGATGCAACGGTTAAGCCGTGAAAGCAAAACAGAGTTATAGTCTTAGTTTCTATATAAATAAAAATGAATCGACGAAATGTATGTATGTAACTAAAAATGTGCGTAACTTCCTATCGGCTGTACCAAATTAAAACATTATTTTTTTCGTAACTTCCTATCGGCTGTACCAAATTAAAACATTATTTTTTTATGTGTTCGTTGTTGTTAGGATAAGGTTTGTGTACAAGAAAAATTAAAAGATAACGAGAAAAGTTTTTTTTTCTCCGCAACCTGCGCGCATAATTACTAAAACACAGACCTGTCAAAATGACTCTACTATGCCTGATGGTAAGCATACGCAGAATCTAAGAGTGGTGGTCACCATACTCATTGTGAATGCAGACAAAGCAACAATGCAGCATGGTGATCCACACTATGGCGGCCTAGTGATGCTTCTGCATCATTAGGCCTCCGGTCTAGCACTCACCAACGAAACACGACTGCACGAACGCTGTCATTTTCCACAAATTTAGAAAATATTTACGAAATAAGAATGTGGTGGTACGAAGTTCGCCGGGTCAGCTAGTTTATTATATTATTTCCCACTTTTAATACCGTGCCTCGGAGAGTATATTAAGCCGTCGGTCCTAGTTGTAATGAACCTGTGACCATCGTTATTAGGAAGTCAGTGCCCTCAAACATGCTAACAACTAGTACAGCCTACGAATTCAGTCCACACTCAGGGTTACAGAAGTTCGACACCAGTCGGACTTTGTAGAAAAACTGATATTCTGGTAAAAAGCGGTTGAACTAGTTTCCGACCCCAAATAATCTTAGGAATAATAAAGGCTAGGAAGATATATATTTCGCATCTAATTATTATGTAAAATAAAATTTGTTAAAATGTGTCACAATCATCATCCTACTTCTTGTATACCTACGTATCTCTACCGCGCGTATCAAAAAATCTGAAACGACTTGAAAAATTATGACAACCGAATTGAGAATCTCCAATTTTTTTTTAAGTCAGTAATAAATATAAAACAATCAACATTTTATCTGTAAACGCATATTTGAAACACAAATGGCGTGCCCGTCAAAAATCAAAAGGGCGACAGAACTGGACAATATAAAAAGAAATCTCTCTGATAAAATTTTAATGCCTGTATAAAAAGGTTATAAATTTGATTTACGCGCCCCCAGTCGCTGTAACGGGTAATATCGAAAAATAACATGAGTTAATGTTGGCTTACAAACTGGGGCCGACCCCGGATTAGGTGATTTTTGCGTTCAGTATGTACTTGTAGGTATAGAGGTGATGTAACGACCGGGGTCCAGCCTGGCAGTTACAATGTGACTTGTGTATGAAGGTCGAAAGAAAAATAGAGACTATTGAGTAAAAAAACATCCAAAAACCATCTTTTATGCGTTAGCTATAGTACAAGGTAATAATAAACCGACTTAATTAATAATGAAATATAAAGATTGTTTCAAATATACAACTAGACAGTTGTTTTACCCGACTACGACGAAGTCAAAAAGACGTAATCGTTTTGGCAGCTACGTCTGTACGTTCCACGTATTGTAGTGCCTAAACCTAAACTATTGAACCGATTTATTGAAAGAGATGTCAATAAATTCGTAATAATAGCCCGGGTGACATATGCTAAATAAATTTTATGAAAAGTGTTAACGTATTCAAATTATAGTTGTTTTTTTAATTTGTCTTGTTCTGTTAACCATGTTAATATTGAGAACGAATTTCAAATTGTGTATTATATTCAAATATAGTCGTAGTAAATAGATAGTAGTATCGAAAACAAAGAACAAAAAATGAAGTATGAATTTAATTTTATTATATTCATTACGACAACAAAATTGTCACCACTGACCACCACTTTTGGATTCTACTTATGTTTTCCACCAGGCCGAACACAATTTTTTAGGCACAATACGACCTTCGAACCTTCAAGAACAGAGCGTACTTATTAAAAGGCCGGCAACGCACTTGTGCGGAAATCGCTTGTTATCAGGCGATGCATCTGCTTGTTTATCCCCTATTCCATAAAAAAAGTATTAAATACTTTATTAAAAAAAAAAAAACTTTAGGTTCCTAACAAAACTTCTTTAATATTATTTACGTAATTAATGAATCTAATAGGTACATATTACTATTCCTACTGATGAGCTGGTACATACTATAGTTACATTATAATTTCAAAGTAATGTTTAAAAAATATATAGAACAATTTCTTCAAAATAAACCAACTTAAAACAAAACTGTTCATATTTACCTTTTAATGGCAGAAAGTTATCTTAAAAACAAATCCGATACTATTGTAAGAAAGTAATGTTTTTTATTCTGTATAAAACAAATAGGGGACGCAAAGTACCTTATGAAACGCATAAAATATTCGCAAAGAAAGCACTTGGATATAATAAATTCCTTATTGGGCCGCGGCAGGAACACAAAATGAGTAGAAGAAGCCACTTAAAAAGATTGGCACTCAACGAACCGGCATAATCTATGCAAATTACGTCAAATTAGGAGTCGTCAACACGCTGCGTCTCCTCTGCGTAATTTTGTAGGCAAACCCTCTTTTATTATTAATATTTATTTCGTTCCTTCCGTCCAAAACTGGGAAAAAATAAATTTCTGTGAAACATTTCAATCGACTAATGAATCGAATAAATATATTGATGAAAAACTCCGGCCTTTACATGTTAATATTCTTCGTAACAGTTCAGAGAACGTGATTAACAAAACGGTTTCCACGACACGACGTATTTTACATATGAAAGCTTATAATTTAAACTTCAAGTGTTATCACACCAGAATGTTGTAACTAGTGGACAGGTAAATAAGTTTAAGCACCTACTTAAAACTTGTTTGCAGAACTGTAGAAAACTAACATTTTAGAACCGCAGAAACAAAGAAAGAAAAATTAATGAAATAAAAAATTTACAATACATATTTATCAAAGGAATAGCGAGGTCCAGAAGGTGTATATCTACATAAAGTTGTTGGCAACAGATAGTCTCTAAGCTATAAGGTATTCAGTTGTATTTCCTCAGTTAAGTTATCTTTGTAATCAATCTGTTGTACAATAAGAAGATTTGTTATTATTAAAATTGATCTGTCCCAGCAATATTTTGAGCCATACTTTTAAAAATCCATCGATTTCAAAGATGAAGTATCTAATTATCTATATTGCGTATCCTAAATTGACGCAATTCAATGCAATCGCAATAGAACGATGCCACGGCACACACGTGGCGGCTCGACAAAAGTGACGCGCCGGCAGTAATTAAATGTCTATGGCCTGCTCTTTTAACCGACTTCAAAAAAGAGGAGAAGGTTCTCAATTCGAATGTTTCTTTTTTATATAACTTTGGCTACAACTCCGACCTTTTATAGACGAAGATTGAATTGTTTTAATCTTTAAATTTTTTATTAGTTTTGGTCGAACGGAGTTCCGATATGGTCTTATTACCCGACTACGGCAAAGGCAAAGGAGGGTTATGATTTTGACAGGCTATGTATGTATGTATGTATGTATGTTCATTTGTTCCCTCATAGCTCCTTAACTACTCATTAGAAGTGGACAAATGAGGTGTCCTTAGAAGTGTCATGATTGTCTTCTGTTTATAGGCTATATGATGTGTCACTGAATCTAATGTGGCGCCCTCTAGCCGACATAAAGTACTGTATTAAAAAATAAATTTTAGATAAATATGTCGTGTTTGTTACTTACACACACTTTAACAACACGTGACTACGGCTTTTGAAACTTGTTTCATGCTTTTTCAGTGTCGTTTTTTGTCGTGGTTGGGTTTTAGTTTTTACTTTTTTTTTAATGTCATATTGATGATCTGATATGAAGTTTCAGAGATATACTAATGAGTAATAGTGTGATGTAAGGAATTATTTTGTTACTTTTATTCTGTCAGTAAGTTAGCAGTCATACTGTGATTGTGACAGACAGTTGACAGACCTAAAAAAGTTACGACATTAGAGTAAACCCCTTTTCCGGATGAGAAGTACGATGTAATGAAATTAAAAACTAAAAACTTGAAAATAAAAAACATGTTAACATTTTTTAATTTAATCGGTTTTATTGAAAATAATGTACTAAAAGCTGAAACATATTTTTTTACATATTTTATCTCTTTTTGAAATCAATAGACGCTGATATGGAATCATTATAAACAGATCTGAGATTGGGATTGACACAAGACTGACGAGACAAACTGTCCTATATGAGAACGAGGATAATAATCCTTACGCACCTCATACAGCCTCTGATTTATCCTACTAATATTATAAATGCGAAAGTTTGTAAGGATGGATGGATGTTTGGATGGATGTTTGTTACTCTTTCACGCAAAAAGTACTGAAAGGATTTGGATGAAACTTTACAGTAATGTAGCTTATACATCAGAATAACACATAGGCTACTATTTGCCGCGATAACCGACATATACGCGGGCGGAGCCGCGGGCAACAACTAGTAATATTATAAATTTGAATTTACCAATATCATAAATTTGTAATTAGCTTATCTATGTATGTTTATCTGTTACGCTTTCACGTATAAACCACTACACTGATTGAAATTAAATCTGGCATGGATATACCTTGATCCTTGAGGAAGGACATAGGCTTCTGTTTACCCCCATAACCGACATACACACTGGCGGAGCCGTAGTCAAAAACTAGTTCTTATATATTTTTAAAAACATTAATATCTATACATCCATACTAATAAATAAAATTGGTATGTCTATTTGTAATATTAAAATAACCGCTTTTTACTAAATGCATATGTAAAAACTTATACCTACTCGATACATATACTAAAATAACATTTTTTATAACTTTTGTATTTCTGTCGGTTTGTCTGTTGGTCCGTCTGTCGGTCTGTCTGTCTGTCTGTTTGTCTGTCTGTCATTCTATCGGTCTGTTTGTTCCGGCAAGTCTCTGGAACGGGTGGACAGATTTTGACGGGATTTTCACTGATAGGTAGCTGATGATATAAGGACTAACTTAGGAATATTTTTTAGACTAGCTTCACCCCGCGACGTCAACCGCGCTACGACAATGACCGTGGGACTCAGCTAGTTATAGATAAAAGTCTTAAAAATTACACCTAAACACAAAACAACATCACACGATCATGTTTATCAAACAAAGATTTGTCCAGCATAGGAGTCGAAGTCACGACCAGCTTAGCAGTCAAGATCAATAATAACTAGATTAACTGGTTCTTATCAATTGCGGCGACTCAAATCTTACGGTCTGAATTATTTTGTAATAAGATTTTGAATTGCGACGAAAAACATTGCAATCAAACACTACACAGTGCTGCTAGTTTTAAAGAACATTCCAGGTAAGCCTAACATTTTAAAACAGGCAATATTGTTCTAAATACAATGTCTATCAATTTAAGATGGTTGTTTAAAACAATATAATCCATACACAACAAGACGTCGGCGTGGTTTAAAACGTAAAGAAAGTGAGTAAACAACCGAAAGACGGCAAGATAAAAAGACTATAGCAATAAAATGACCCGAAATTATTGTTTGCATAACACCCGTAACTAAACCGAGTTATAAAAATACCCTTGGCTGTATGAATGCTACTGGTTTCTTACACTTCTATGTGAAAAAAATTAAAACATATTTTTTATTATGAAATTTGAACTTTTTTGTATAGTTACCTGAGAAATATGAAATTTTCATTTCATGAGTAGGTACCTAACCATAAATAGGCTACAAAAAAACAAAAATGTTATCAAATTATGACGGGTCCATGGTCGGGAATTAACGTGATCAGGCAATTGATCTTTTTATACGTTTTTTTTTTCTGTTTTCTATCAGATTACATGGCCAGTATGACTTACAGGGAATGGGAAGACGCATGAAAGTACCTGTAACTTTTCAACGATGGTACTAACAGTACGATATCAAGCTGCAAGGTTGCTACGTTCATCCTCGCCATAGTTTATATCGTTATATCATTAAAGCTTATTGTAATAAGAAGTGAACTTATTTTTTGGTCGTAAGCTGCCTCATTCTAACTTACGTAACTGTGTGGTGATCCACCTACAGCGAAACCATACGACCATGCTTTAATATAATCAGTTATACCCAAACAATCTTAGAGACTTTACCTTATAACTACGTCACCAAATCCGCCCGGCTAACCCCCCACTGCACATACGCAAATTGCACACGCCTAAATGGGTTTCGGCGTCCATCCACTGGGCGGCTAGTCATTAACTCACGGAAGCAAGTACAGCGGACCAATTTCCCCAACCGGTCGCCAATTAACAGCACTTGGGTGCCAGCGAACTGGCCCGACGGTAACCGAAGGGTTAGGCAAGATGTTTGTTATGATTTACGATTGAGGAAAGAGGGTTGAGTTGGTAAGTTCATGTCGCTTTCGAGGGTTGATGTTTACGGAATATGAAAGTGTCGTTATAAGGAGCTGTAAGTTAGGAGAATAGTTGGAGGAAGACTTTATTTAATCTTAAATTTCTATAAAATTTGACTGCATGGTTGGCCTAGAGGTTTAAGCGGTCGCTTCGCCGCTTTACTGCGCTAAGTGTCGTGGGTTCAAATCCCTGGTGGGACAACTCTTTGTATGATTCTCAAATTGTTGTCCTGAGTCTAAGTGTTCTTAGTGTCCGTTTCATGAATGTTTGTAAAGTCCCCCGCGACACACTATTATTCCTAATGCGGCAGTTATCTGTTTTAAAGAAAGAATGAAAGAAAAGAATAATAATACTTATTGTTTATTTTTCGTTTTATTATTATTGTTGTAATAACTATTGTTACATCGTAAAAATATAATATGTGATTATCTCAATTGCATTTGAATAATATTGCAACAACAATGAAGTAATGGAAGTCTCGACAAATGAATGTGTTAAGAATAATATCGATAATAATAATACTAATATTGCTCTACTATCAACTACAAATTAAATCCACTTCAGTCGCTGCCCCCGTAGCCAAGTTGATATAGGGAATAACGGCATCGTAACGTGGTCAAAACAAAATACCTATTAGCCAATATTATCTCATACAATCTCATAAGACTCTACGCATTTTGGAAACAGGAAGTTATAGATCGACACAAACAGGCAATAGAATCTAGTGTTTTCATCTAATTTACCTTGTCAATCTAGTTCATGCTGTGGCGTCTGTTTGTGTCGATCTATGATTTTAACTATAGCTTTTAACGTTCATAAATGTCATTTAGTGTATTAGTTAAATAAATTAGATGTTAGAAAGAGATTTGACACTAAACACTTTCATCTTGACTGAGGGTCAGAGTAACAGGCAAAAAAATAAATAGTTAGTAGTTTTTTCAATTACAACATTCAAAAAGCAAATGACCCTTAATGATTCTTATGAAGAAATAAAAGTTGACCGATTTTCAGACCTACCCGATATGCAAACAAAATTAAAAAGAAATAGGTCCAACCGTTTCGCAGGAGTTTGGTAACAAACACCGCGACACGAGAATTGTATATATAATATTTATTTATTTGAAAGCTTCTCGAAAAAAAAACTAAAAATGATTAATTAGTAACCATTAGAAAACCATTACATTTAACTAAAATTTCATAAACTGCGTTATCACTACCGTCTCCTCATTTTAAACTAGAAGTAGCAACAACTTTGAGAATAACTTACAATTAAAATCATACAACTAACGGTAAACTTTTTAATGCAAAATTTTAGTGTACCATATAAAAATGTATTTATTTACTTAGGCAAAATTGGTCGTAAAACTATTGGTCCAAATCCGTAAAAAGTAGAGCCCAAATATAAAGCACTTTTTACAAGGTCCTTTCGCCAACACCGTTATAAATATGTAAATATTGTGCAACTTAAATAGGGCAGTCTCAAAGAAATTGTCGTAAAAAATGGAACCGCTATTTCCATAATAGAGTTCGCAGTAAAGAAATGCATTTAGAAATTATTATCAGTAAAATCATTAGTCTTTTTAAGTAGAAATATCTGTAACACAGTAATTTGCCAATATAGTCACGCTTTCAAATGTTTTATTGTTTTGCTACTTTTTTTTAATTGTCACTAAATACGTCAATTTAAAAATGATCGTTGTAAAACTGTGACTTAGTGGCAAGAACATTTAGGCTTTTGAACAGTTTAGTGCATATTAGCTCAAATCAGAGCAATCCAATCGATTAAGTGGGGTGTTTTCCTACTACTGTGGTTGGATGTCAGAATTCCGAGACAGGAGGGAGAGTTCTTAAGATGTGTACTGTAGATAGGTACATAATATAATTAATTTATTAGTGACTTGTTTTTGCTCATGGCTCCGCCAGCATGTAAGTAGGATATCGCCGTAATCATTTTTTGGGTTAATATATAGCCTTTTTCACTCACAAATTTTGGCTTTCTATTAGTTAAAGTATTTTCAAAATCGGTTCAGTAGATTCAGAGATTACCTCAAAGTCATAAATTTTACCTCTTAAATATATTGTAAATATAGACAAATAGCAAATAGATGGAACCAGCGCTGAATGGTTACTACGGAGATATTTTTATCTGAAACAATCTAATGTGTGTTTTTTTACCAAACAAAGATCTTTATAAATTATGATCACTATGGACTTGAAAATAAGATCTTGAAAGAAAAAAAAATGCATGTAGACTACTAATATCATTATAATCTGTTTACATTACAGTTATATGTACATGTAGGTACTATCAGAAACATTGTACCTTTATATGTGTTAGTGCCAATTTATTATCGAACTCATAACATTTGGTGCAGTAGAAAAAGAAAAGAAGGCACTTTAACTGCTACACCATCTATGAAGGTGAAATTTGAGGGTTCAATACTATCACACTTCGAGAAACAAAAGCCGTAGTACTTAAAAGAAAACAAGATACAAAACTTACAAATATCATACCCAAATTATAGACAGTAATTCTAATCAGAAATACTACAACTTTTCCGTAATAACTATTATAAACTATCTATCTGTCTGTCGGTTTGTTCCGGGTAGTCCCTGGAACCGCTGGACCGATTTTGACTGGCAGGTAGCTGATGTAACTTAGGCTACTTTTTTTAGACTAACTTTGTCCCGCGGCGTTACTCACGGTACAACAATAACCGCGGGTAACACCGCGGGGTTCAGCTAGTTTATAATAACGAAAAGAAAGTAAGATACACACGCCACTTAAAAACTTTTACGTAAAGGTACTCCCACCAAAAATTTTAGCTTGTTAGTATCGTTTTCAACAATCTACAAACGCATATCTTAGGCAACATCGTTTTTTTATCTCAAATATTTTCATGGAAACAGTAGCTTTATAGCTTCGCCTGTAGAATTATGATAACTTTCCTTTCACCTTCCATTATTCAATTTACTAACAGGTGTGCTCGCGAATATGAATGAGAATATTCGCGGTTCGACGCATTTGTGGTAGAAAAACGAATTCTGTTTGCGTGTTCCACGAGTACTAGCTGGAAAATTCTTAAGTGCATTAGAAGGTAGTAGAGCCACGCTGATTTCAGCACGAACGGGCCGGCTCGACCGGGGCGGTACTACCCTCGCACAGAAAATCAACGTAAAATGATAGCGATCATGCTGTCGTGTTTCGTTGGTGAGTGCGAGACCGGAGGCCCAAATGATGCGAAAGCATCACTAGCCCGCCATGGTGTGGGTCACCATGCTGCATTGTTGCATTGTCTGCGTTCGCAGTATGGTCACCATCACTCTTGGATTCTGCTTATGCTTTCCATCAGGCAGAGTAGAGTCATTATGGCAGGGTCAAACATAAAAAAAAAAAAAAAAAAAAAAAAAAAAAAAAAAAAAAAAAAGTTTACTTTTTTATTGTCAAAGCCAGCCCAGGAATAATGCTTCGGGTTTTGAATATCACTAAACATTTGAGTGGTAGTTTATCTACAGGTAGATTAACTACCATTAAATCGTGTGGTAAACGTACCTAAAGTATAGATATTTAGTTAACTTAAATTATAAGTTTTTAAAACAAAATTTTGAGTATAGTGACACAGAAAATTACATTCTCACAATCCATTCGATATTAAACTTGTCCATAATGAGGTAGTTGTTGCCAAATCTTTGTTAAACTAAATTTAGTAATTCTAGATAATAACTAAAGTTGAATCGACGACGATTAGACAAGTAAATCGAAGAATATAAATACAATTAACTTTGTTACATAATATACCAAGCAAATAATTAACGGTTGATACAAATATTTCTGTCTGCCCCAAATAGAATTTCCAACTGGAAATATTTCATTTCCTCTAACTGCAATGATTTTTTCTGACACTCCAACGGGCCACAAATTGAAATTCATTAGTAGGCGGCTCCACGGCTGACGTTAAGGAAAATTAACGGGCCATACACGAAATATTCTAAGCATATGGACAAGTGATCAACCCTGAGGATTGGCGCAAGTAATGTTTAATATTGAAATATACTGTTTTGACATCACAAAAATTACATATGATGAAAACAAAATGTATTTGTTAAAGGTTTATTTTTATTTAAATTATTTATATTTATTTAATTTATTTAAATTAAGAAGAATTGGATCTTTTTAAAACAAATGTACATAAAAATGCATAAAGCAAGCAAATACGTAATTTGACACTGTCGAAGGCGTGGAGGTTGAACAGTCACGACTTCGTCTTAACCATTTTCTACTGGCTGAGTGTTGTGGGTTCAATATACACATAGGACAGCGTTTGTGTGATTTAAAAATTATTCGTCTAAGTTCAGGATATTTTTAGTCTAGATTTTGTGTTGGCATGTTTGTCAAGACACAGGAATATTCCAGGTAAGCGAATTATCTTCTAAACAATTAAAGTAAGAAAAATTAACTAACCATAAACACCATCGTCTTTAATGCGTCTAATTCGTGATAGATAGAGATCAGTTTTTTCACATTGTATATATGACATATATTCTTCAAATTCAATCCGGAGCATAGTAAATACTTAGAAACAAATACATTTAAAAAATATATATGTCGGAGTCACAGTGTGGGGCGATCGGTCGAAGCGGTTTTTATGAAATGGTGACGTCAGCTTTGCCGACGTCACTTGCATATTTTGTCAAGTGGCACTCATGATTTAAAGCAATAGAAATCGCTCTTTATCAAGTCTAGTCTAGTCTAGTAATCAATTCTCATTATTACACACGTTGGTAGGTAGGGTTTATTTGCACAGTCAAAGACAATATAGAATTCCAATATTTATTGAATCAATGAAGCTACAGTTAAAATCATAGATCGGCACAACATTGTCAAAGTGAATTAGGTGAGAACACCAAAATCCACTGAACGTCCGTGTCAATCTATAACCTCCAGTTTCCAAAATGCGTAGGGCCTTATGAGAAGAAACCGGCAAAGAAACTCATGGCCACTCTTTTGAAAGTTACATCTTAACTTATTAGTTACAAACTATCAATAGTCAATTACAATAATTAAGAAGCCTATGTACTTAGCTTATTTACAGCTTGTCCTTCCTCGTACAATGCCCGTACTAAACTGATCTGTTGATTCTATTTTACTTCAATACGAAACGGTGGGTAGTTAGATTAAGAGCCAAAAGGTTAGTAGTCCCGCAACTCGTGCGGCCGCTCTCTTTTATACCGGCTGCTCGCTTTAACTAGTGGTGACACCTACCACTATATTCGGTGTTACCCGCACACATTTTAGTAACATTTAATTCAATATTGCTTACAGAATCGACTAAAACTAAAACGACATTATTAAATCAAGCTGTAAGTAAACTAAGACGTAATCACATCGTTAACAACAAATAATCAGTTTCTTCCTTTACATACACCGTCCACAGATTCCACCCAAACTGCCATGTTTCTCGATGCACAGTTTGACGTTTCGAATAATCGATTGAAATAAACACGAATTCAAATTAAAACTTAAGAAAACTACTCGTTCTCCGACACGGCCGTCCTGATGCATCACACGTCCTCGTGTGAGTCATCTGTAAACAAAGAAAAAAGCAACCACAGTAGCTCAATTTATTCGGCCGGTATTGCCTGGCCCACAGGCATTCTGATAGACTTGCACGTCTACATGTTTGTTAACTGAGGAAACATCTGGACAGTAAATCCGTCCTCTCGGCTATTCCTGACCAAATTAAAGATTCATAGAAACCAATTTCAATGATAACAAATTATTTTGCCTTCATAATTTTAACTTTAAATTTGATTTTTCTATTCACGTCAGTATCACGATAAGGTTCTGACCATGCTCATTTATGTCTCTACCAGCATAATCACAAATGTTAGTACAAACAATAATGATTGTTAACCTAGGTTCAGCACCCCTGTCTAAATCGCTAGTAACAGCGTTAAGACGTTTTGACTTAGTCGCTTAACCATCAACTGCGTATAACCACTTCACCAGCGGCTTTTTGCTCAACTCTTAGCCAGAGATCGAGATCTTTTTATTGTCACTTAACCAGCGACTAACATTCGCATAGCCAGATGCGCACCGCGCACTCTCTACAGATAAGTACTGCACGAGCTACGGCTACAAATGACCAGCGAGACCTAAGCAGGTTGTGAAACCAGGTTACCAACACTACATCCCTTGTAACTAAATACCTTTGTTTATTAATTAAAATAAACTTAAAACGTCACAAAATACATTCCAAATAATTGTTCACGAACAAAATAAAGACTTCGATCAATTTAATAAACTATTCAAGGATCATTGTTTTCTACATCATGTTCATTGGACAAATCAATAGGGACTTCACTAGTGGGTATCTGACGGCTTGTATTCACTTTCATTACTGCGAGTGTAGATGATCAATGGTCGGTAGAAAATATGTGTGTACAGCAAATTCGCGGTCTCCCTCTAGTATATCGGCGACCACGTAAGGACCTTTATACTGTGGGTCTAATGTCATTTGATTGCGATCCTCATTTTATAAGAGAACGTAGGCACCAATAGAAATGACCTTATGATTTTTAAGAACTTTTCAAAAATTACAACTGAAAACCCTAATGCAAGCAGATTTTCATTCTTTTCTTTAAATAATTATGTCGTTTGAAATACAGTAATCGTGTACCTACTACAGGAAATACTATTCAGTGCATTTCTTCAACCCGGATTTCTTGACAGAATTTATTGTTTTATTAAAAAGACAACCCTCCCATTAGGAATAAACATCCTGTGTCACGGGGGACCTAACAAACGTACATAAAACGTACACAAAAATCACCCAGACTCAGGGCAACAATTCGTGAACCACACAATACTATGTTACAATAAGGGCGGGCGTTACCTACCCTCAATAATATTACTGCACTATATTGTCGTTGGCCCAGAAATCTATCTGACAGAATTTGTCTTATTAAAGAGCATTTGACACAAAATGAAAACTTCTCACCAAATCTTTCTTGGAGCTGAACTAGAGCTGGTTGGATGGAGCTGACATTCACTGGTTACTCGGTTTGTAAATCGTTTGCCTTGGCATTCATATTGGAACGGCATCTATGACACCATACTTGAATAAGGTTTAAGTAATCGTCTTCTGCGCTTTGGTTTCCTTCGACTGTCAGGCGAGGTAGTATCTGAAATCTCAGAATATGTGTTAGCAATATTGTCACGACTAACATTGTCCTAATCTTTACTGGATAACGTAACCTTTTGATTTTGGCACAGCTGTGACAGCGTTTGTATTTTCACACATCACTTCTACAGTCGGAGTACTTCTCTCACTAGTTAGCGGTTCTCCTATAGCACAAATTAATTCCGTATCGAAAAGATTTTTTTTTATCGTAGGGTAAACGTAAAATAAAATAATACAATCTGCCCTGTTTTCTGTTCCTGATCCGTTATGGGTAATCCATATGGGTAATCCATAGGGGTAGTACATAGGAGTAATCCTCAGGTAATCTCTAGGGGTAGTCCACAGGGGTAATTCACAGGTAATCTCTAGGGGTATCACAGGTAATCCCACTTCTGATGTCGGAGTCACAGTGTGGGGCGATCGGTCGAAGCGGTTTTTATGAAATGGTGACGTCAGCTTTGCCGACGTCACTTGCATATTTTGTCAAGTGGCACTCATGATTTAAAGCAATAGAAATCGCTCTTTATCAAGTCTAGTCTAGTCTAGTAATCAATTCTCATTATTACACACGTTGGTAGGTAGGGTTTATTTGCACAGTCAAAGACAATATAGAATTCCAATATTTATTGAATCAATGAAGCTACAGTTAAAATCATAGATCGGCACAACATTGTCAAAGTGAATTAGGTGAGAACACCAAAATCCACTGAACGTCCGTGTCAATCTATAACCTCCAGTTTCCAAAATGCGTAGGGCCTTATGAGAAGAAACCGGCAAAGAAACTCATGGCCACTCTTTTGAAAGTTACATCTTAACTTATTAGTTACAAACTATCAATAGTCAATTACAATAATTAAGAAGCCTATGTACTTAGCTTATTTACAGCTTGTCCTTCCTCGTACAATGCCCGTACTAAACTGATCTGTTGATTCTATTTTACTTCAATACGAAACGGTGGGTAGTTAGATTAAGAGCCAAAAGGTTAGTAGTCCCGCAACTCGTGCGGCCGCTCTCTTTTATACCGGCTGCTCGCTTTAACTAGTGGTGACACCTACCACTATATTCGGTGTTACCCGCACACATTTTAGTAACATTTAATTCAATATTGCTTACAGAATCGACTAAAACTAAAACGACATTATTAAATCAAGCTGTAAGTAAACTAAGACGTAATCACATCGTTAACAACAAATAATCAGTTTCTTCCTTTACATACACCGTCCACAGATTCCACCCAAACTGCCATGTTTCTCGATGCACAGTTTGACGTTTCGAATAATCGATTGAAATAAACACGAATTCAAATTAAAACTTAAGAAAACTACTCGTTCTCCGACATATACTTTACTGTATATTATTAACTGGATATGTTTAGTTAAGGGGTTCATCTATTCTATGACTACAATATTTTCATAAAGGGTAACATATTAACTGAAAGAGTAAATAACATTTTAAACAGTCCCAAAACGCTATCGGTCCATTATGTTGAATCGCTACATAATTATATACAAAAGTTATCCAGTCACGTTGATGGACTAATCCTCTCCTAACACCTTTAAGAAGAAATTATTAAAAACAAATCACTTCAAATGAGCATTAGCCCTTTTATAATCCGGTGCCTTGTAAAAATAATCTCCAATAAAACCAAAACAAAAGTCTCTAACGAGATCATTACATCATAGCGTTAAGAATGGTGAAATAACAACAAGCTTACGGAAAAAAGAAGCTCGTGAACATAAATGGGGACTGTTTAATCTGTCCAAATCTATCCCTGAATAGCTAAGATGGTGTATAGACGTACCAGATTAAGGAACGACTTTGTCTTACTCAATGGCTTATGTTTAGGCCCAGTCAATCTCCTCCCGATTCCGGGACATGATCCCCTCTTGTTCGCAGAAGGATTTTCTTGTTAATCATTTTAATGAAAAGGTTTTTAAAATTTATAAGAGGCAAGTTAGTAAGATTTTAAGCTGTTAAATGATTATTTATTAGGTGAAAAATTAATCTTAACTTCATAATTTCTAAATAATTTGTTTACGAATGAGTTACAAGTCGACAGCGACTAGGATAAGGGCAAAATTTATAAGCTATTTTTATCTCTGTCGCGACTGTTATGAGGAGTTGTAAGTAATCATTTCAATTTATACATACTAGCCTTTTTTCGGTTTTCCACCATCGTCCAAGGCCGCAAAACTTACTTACAAGCAAGGTAAGTAGTCATTGACAGTGCATCACTGTGCACTCTTTAAGATTTGTTTTCGCATCGTACGACCTACCTGTGGAACAAGTTGTCGTGTTAAATTGTATGATATGTTCGAAATATTATGACTGCACCATTGGCGTAGTGGTTTAAGCGGTCGCTACGCCCGTTTCTACTACACCAAGTGTTGTGGCTTCAAATCCGATAGGATGTATATTCAAAAGGCGGAAGCTGTCTTTAAAAAATTAAAAGAAACACCAAAGACATTCGAAAGCTGTATAGAGAATGTCGCATCAAACGCGCCAAATACAGTTGTCAGTTGTGACTTTTCGAAAGTGCCCTCGTATTTATTCCGTTGACTCTTATATAAAAAAATTAAGCGTCTGTTATATTTATCTTTTAGTTTATACTCAATATAACTTTCATGTTTGATTCCAACAAAATATTCAGTATGTTGGAAAACAAACCCAAATGTCTTTCGGCGGATGTGTTCTAGCAAGTGCTTAGAATCGGTTCTCTGACTGTTCAATGAGTTATTGATTAATTATTTCGACGAGCGACGGCCTAGTTGGCGCAGTACGCGAGTGCTGTTCATGAGGTTTCGGGTTCGATTCCCGGATCGGACCAAATATTTGTATGATCTGCAAATATTTGTTTCGGAATTTGGGTGTTTTTTATGTATAACATGTATGTATTTACAAGAAAGGATATATGTATTTATATCAGTTATCTAGTACCCATAATACAAGCTTTGCTTAGTTTGTAACTAGATGGCGTTGTGTGTAAGATGTCAGAAAATATTCAATTTTTTTTAAACTTATAAATGCTTAATAGCAATTCAATTACAAGTTGATCAGTGATAAGATATTGTTTGTTTTCCAAATGAAATAAAAATTCATAATTTTTCATTGCCTGAAGAGTACGTTAATCGTTTACATCTTGTTCGTTTAAGATATCCTTGATTACTTTAACAATTTTTTTATATGGTATAGGGGGCAAACGAGTAGACGTATCACCTGCAAGTCACAAGTGCGTTGACGACCTTTGAGGGATAGGGAAAGGGATGTGGGGATGGGTTAGGGTATGGGCCTGCGGTGAAACACAGTGCAAGCGCTATTTCACACCGGTATTCTGTGAGGCCGTGGTATCACTTCGATCGAGCCGGCCCATTCATGCCGAAGCATGGCTCTCCCACGGTGTAAAGTAAAATCTAAGATCGATAGGGAAGCAAGATCTCACCCCTAATTAAGAGGCTTCTATAAGAATTAAGATTCTTCTTATATGTGATGAAATTTGACTTTCAAAATAATATTCAAGTCTGAGACAGGAAAATAGCGAACGACACACTTTTCTAACAAAAAAAATAAAAAATAAAACGTTAAATTTTATTTTAGTATGAGCAATATATATATAGGTTATTTGCCACTTTATAAACTAAGTTTTCTTAAAAATAACGTTTTTTATAAACTAGCTTTTGCACGTGACTCCGCCCGCGTGCATATCGATTATCGCGGAAAAGAGTAGTCTATGTCCTTTGTCAAGAATCAAAGGATCTTTTTGCCAAATTTCATTGAAATTGGTGAAGCGATTTAGCCGTAAAAGCGTAACAGATAGGCAGAGTCACTTTTAAATTTATAAAATTAGTATGGAAATACGTATGGATATCATATTTGTGAAGTAATTAATACCTCCCCTCCGTCCGTCAAGTTATTATACATGTAATTTGTGTAATTAGCTATAATTTCATCAAGGAGACGAGTTGTAAACACGTTGGTAATGCCTGATAATCCTCTTCCCAAACTAAGATGCACATGTACGTTTAATGCTGTGTTTCCCAATACTATATTAATGTTGACTTATGTTAGTTACTGTTTCAGATTGTACATTATAAGTTTAGATAATGAAATATGGGTTTAATAGTACAGCCTTCAATTTTTGTCTAATCTCTGAACGGCTGATAGCTAATGTTATAATTTAACTTTAATTTAGAAATGAGGTGCGTCCCACGGTTATAATTGTATTTTTACTACCACTAGGCGCTAGTTAAATCTTATTTCTGAAACATTATACAGAGTGCTGAAAAATCTTTTTGGAGGTTCGTAAAACCAGTATTTTTTTATTTTTCACTACATAGTATAAAACACAGTCGCTTCCGCTGTCTGCCCTTATTCAATCCTTACTCGGCTTACTCAATTAGGTACATTAGATATATGTATTGTGTATTTAGTTTACATGAATATGGCCCTGTACAGAACGTAATTTAAATGAAGAAATTACAGATTTAAAATGTCGTCTGTAGGTGCATATGAAATCCAGCCGTGCGAAGACGAGGCATGTCACTAGTTTATCATGTAAAATAATAATACAAGATACGTTTAAAACATAACACGATAAACCTCTAGGGTTTGAGTTGTGTTATACAGATAGTTCTTATCGTATATCGCATATTTACAATTTTTTATTAAATGTCAGCATGATAAGAAACTAAGATTCCCATCGATTTGATTACTTCTGTTTTTAACAATGCAGTTATTATACCTAGACATGACTACTTTTACTAGCGGTACTGCTGATTAGTCTATGTGGTAATGAACTAAGAATACGGAGTGTCCACCCCTACTCCTCCCATGGGTGTCGTAACTGTCGTAAGAGACTAATAAGAGAGAAAACTACGCAGGACAATATCACTGCAAACTTTCTGCCTCGTACAACAAAGCTGTGCAATGAACTGTCACCTGCGGTTTTCCCGGACCAATATGACCTTCAAACCTTCAAGAAAAGAGCGTATTCCTTCTTAAAAGCCAGTAACGCACTTGTGATGCCTCTGGTGTTGCGGGTGACAATGGGCGGCGTTAATCGCTTACCATCAGGCGATGCGTCTGCTCGTTTGCCTCTGTACTTAATAATAAAAAAAAGAAGGAAAACTTCAAACAAAACTTATAACAACTTACCTGGCCCGCCTTATAGTGGGCCAATATCTTCTTTCTATGGAGAAGTCTATGTATGTGTGCTAATTAGTTGGACCCTATATTCAGGTTAGACCTAATGATATTGATATTTAATTTATTATTATAAAATACCAAAACCTTTGTGATATTTGAACGCAATCAATTTGTATACTAAATTACCTTATATAATTATACTTCATAGTACACAAAAGGATTTTTCTTAAACTGTTTTACCTATTGTAAATTGGCAACTTTGCAGTGCCCAGCAAATATTTATTTTTCGTAAATGAAAGAATAGCAGATCACTTTCAATATCCCAATAAATAACGTAACTGTGGTACAATTAGAGGTAATAGAACATCGCACAATACTGTCATTGGTCACGCTCAACTAGGAAGTGACAAAAACCCTTTCTCGGAGAAAGTCCTTTGTACTTTCTTCCTCAAGGCCATCTAACATTACTCTTTGTATAACTGTATCTTGATATTACGGTGTTTTGTGTAATTATGTATTCAAAGGGTTGCTTGAAAATGGTTCAATATCCCGTTATTCTAGCTTTATGGTTGATGGTATGGACCTCGTTCTTGACGTCACAGGACGTTCCGTTACAGTTAAGTTTTGTACAAATATAGTTTTGAGTAATAAGTGAAAGATGGTCCGTTAGTTTGAATAATAAACGATTGTTTGAAGATAGTTTTGGTTTTTTTTTGAGTCACAGTTATAAAAACGATATTGATTGGTTTAAGTACTGTTACATTTTTGTTTTGTTCAGAATAAATTTGAAGGTTTTAGTATAGGAATGATGAACAATGCGAGTAGTGTGTTTCATAATTATCAAATCTATTTAATACTACTTTATTAATATTCCCTTTCTAAAAAAGTACCAAACACCCTTTTTACTCTTCATTATAGAAATCTTAACATAATATCTTACCTATTCTTGCGTTTTTTTGCGTTTCTTCATATTTTTTGCCTCGTAATTTTATTGCCAAACAGCTTCTGTTATCATAAATAATATTGTTCTTGTTCGGCCACTGGTGTTACCCTCTATTGTTTTCTTTTGTTAAATTGGCAACACAGTCTAAGTTTCAAAGCCTTGTAAAAACATCACCCATTTAATAGTTTTTGTCATCACTGTTACAAAATGTGTAATTACGGTCCTTTAATATAATGGAAGTTGATATATTTTTGTCTTTGCTTATGTTTAAAAGTTTTGTCTATGAATAAAATAAGGTATATTTGGGAGGAAAAACATACATTTAATATTTGTTTATATATATCTTTACCATGAACTACTTAGATTAGTTAAGACTAATTGCACTTTGTATAAATCGGGCTTAATGCAGAAGCATTTTAGTTGGTTCAATTGTGTTTTGTTTTGTACAATAAAATTTAAATTTGCCGTTGAGATTAATTACTAAATACTGATTTTACTGATTGTACTTTGTGTGCACCGGGGTTTATTCAGTAGCATTTCATTTAGTACAATTGATATTTGATTATACATATATGTAGGGCTTACCTTAAGCCATTGAGATTACTTAACACTAAATTGTACTTCGTGTAAAATTAATGCTAGTGAGAAGAAAATGATGATGGTTGTTGTAGCTTAAAATATTATTAGAACACAATACTTTGTGACGATTCATAGTATTTACAATTCAATGGTACAGCATCCTACATGTATTTGAATTTTCTCTCTGAGTTTGATGAGAGACTATCTATAATAGAACGTATGTACCTATTGGTGTTATTGTATTCAATAAAATAGTAATGACTTGCTGTAGAGAATTTGTTTACCAAAGTGATTATTAATTTAAATTTATTTTAGCTTTGATTTCTTTTTAAACAATTTAAAAATAAGGAGGAGGTTATCAATTCGACCGTATATATATACATTTGTCTTCGCGGATAACTTCATCGTTTATGAACCGATTTTGTTGGTTCTTTTTTTTAATGGAAAAGAGATATCCTAACGGTAATACCATGGTAAGGACACTAAGATCTGATTATGGCATCCAAGAGAAATCGAGTCGAACCTTGAAGTCGGTTTTATTTTTATTAAAATTTTATTGTTTACTTGTGTCTAGTTTTAGAATTTACCTTTGTTGCTCATACAAAGATGTTTACAGTTATACTGATTTTAAGTATGATCAGCCAAAAGTACGTCACAATTCCTTCGTTCAAACACAATAGTGCTCAATGGCGAAATACTCCCGTTAAAGTCCCCCAAATTCCTAACACGACCACATTATCGCACCGTAGGATGTAATGTACACCTACAGTGTTCATGACTAATAAACAGACACCTCAATCACCCACGACAGGTCCCCGTCGTCTTTAATAAACATCCCAATTCTATGCAACTACAATCAAAAGGCGACACGTAGCTCCGTAAAATCAGAGAACAATACACACAATACACTTAACTACATTTAACTTCCTAACAATTATACAATGAACAAAATAAAAACAATGCGACAATTTGAAAAGCACACAATAGTTTCGACGTTCCTGGTACATTAGCACAATAGAAGTTTTCTTTACCTAATGACATCTGAAACTAGCCGCATTGTGGGCCGTTTATGGCACCCACGCGACACCATAACACCCATTAGTTCCAGTATTTTGCCAACAGGGTTCTATGGATGTGTCAATTCTTCGAATGTGAGTGAAACTGGGACGATAGGTGGCCTAAAAAACGGTACGCAAGTTTTGAATGTTGAATCGTGTTATTAGTTAACTTTCAGAGAGAACTCGATGAAAACAAATGTGTTTCGACTTATTTTTATCGTTCTGCTAAATAACTTTGCCATCAACATTTACAAATATTGAACTTAATAACTCATTCTTTAAAATACTTAACATAAATGTTTTTCGAAGGCACATTATGATAGTTTTCCATTCGATTTACGTACTTAGTTAATATCTGATTATATCCCGAAGAAAACTTACACATACTGTGTATAATTCCCGAAAAATCAAACAGTACCTGCACAGAGTTTTTTACATATCCGAATGACCTATGACATGGACATTAAAGCGTCCTAGTAGCGCGTGTAATTTGTGATGGGAGCTGCACTCGTTAACCCCGGGCCTCCGAATGTTTGCCGGGTGACGGCGACGCATGTCGAAAATACTTAGTGGGGCTGCGCTCATTATAATCCCTGCATCCCGCCGCCCTCCGCCCTCCGCTTGATTCGACCGATATATTAACACGTCCACATTCGATACATCTGTATATGGATATGATAGTTATATTACTTTCAATAAAATAGTACCATATACAATATTTCTTCAAATTATAGGCCAATAGAGAGGTCTTCAGTCAAGTAGATTTTGTACGGAATGCGCAATGTTATAATATACTTAAAATCAAGAAACAGTTTAAACAACTATTACCCGACCATGTAAAAACTTTTGACTATTATTACAAATCGATTGACACCTTATTCATTAAAATCAGGTTCGTAGTTTACGGTGGAACATACAAACATGCATAGACTGACAAAAATCTTAGCCTTCTTTTTGGGTACGCCATAATTGGGTAATAACATTTTATTCTAGCTTACTGAAATCTTAAAGGCAAGTGTGGTCTGCCTACATTCTTAGTTATAATATATTTCTTTTATTTATATATTTCTTTTGTCACTTTTGGTTAATCAGGATTAAGAATCAGGAAGAAACTGTCTTTATCAATTTTCTCGTTAAATAGTGAATTAAAAAAATAAATAAAAAAAAACAAACGAAAACAGTTCATAAATGAAAGAGTTCGTTCTAAAGACTCGAGTTTGACTGCTTCGTTGGTCTCGCGGTTGGCGTGTGCGACTGCTGATGATGAGGTCTCGGGATCGATTCCCGGGTCCGACCAAATGTTTATATGATCTACAAATATTTGTTTCGGAGTTTGGGTGTTTTCTATGTATAATATGTATGTATTTACAAAAAAAAAGTATATATGTATTTGTATCAGTTGTCTACTACCCATAACACAAGCTCTGCTTAGTTTGGGACTAGATGGCGTTGTGTGGTAGATGTCCAATTTTTATTAAGTTCTGTGGTAACAAACAAAAAATAGAACTAAGTCGAGGACCTGCACCATTTTTGGAGTTAAAAAATTATTTTTGTAGAATTATTTTGGACGAGTAGAAAACTCATTGGTGTCAATAAATATTTTATTGCCGAGACATATCCACAGTGCACTGCCGAAATCAGTGAGTGTTAAGAGGGCGTAGGAGAGCGCGCGGTGTGCCATTGTTATAATTTTCAATAAGGGGCGCGATAGAGGGGCATCTATCGATCGAACACTACACACGGGGAGCACATCACCCGAATGCATCATTCAGCTTCCTTTCTGCGGTGTGCATCCAACTATAAATATCCACAGTTAGTCAACAGTAAGTTAGAGGAAATACTCAGATATATGTCAATGTTGATGTATGTGCTATCCGTTGTATGGTCTTGAAATTACTTCTGAATGAATAGTTACACGTTTCAGTTTGTATTGGTGATAGTTTTGACACAACGACTTATAAATACAAACATTATATTTTGGAATTAAACAGCTGTCAACTAGTTTTGCATAAATTTATTTATTGTTAAAACAAATTTAAAAAAAACATCGATAATTGTTCATACTGAATACCTCACTACAATTTTATAAGGTTTGTTTTTAAAGTTGGTTCTTAGAGAATGAAATGATACACATCTGATACAAAGTATATAAATTAAATTTACTTTGCCTACTATCATCTGCGTATGATAAGGCATACAGAACATTCAATCATTTCATCTACAGCCAACACTATCCTGAATAGAATGTAAAGTCCAACATGAGACATGCTATATGCCTTATTTGTCAAGGTTATTGAATAATAATAAATATTGTGTTGCAAGAAATTGGAAAGACATAAACAAATTTTAACATATCAAGACGAACAACTGAGTAACAAGTTTTCATAAACCAATTCGGAGCACATGCGTCAAGGTACCGCGTGCAGACTATGACGCACAACAACAAACACGTAAGTATACCCAACCGCCCGGGGCGAAGCCGAATTCTATTAAAATCCAAACAATGCCGACATCCCCAACTAATATCTGGACTAAATCCCTAATAAGTATGCCATTGTGTGAGAGGGACGTGGCTGAAGCGACAAAGAACACGTTATAGCGATCTGGTAAAACCCTCAGTAGACAATCAGTGTAACTACCTAATTTTTGACACTGCAATTTAAATCTTAACTGTTTTGTGATGAGTGTGAGTTTTGGATGTGATTGTTAGTGATCTTAAATCATTTTAGAAATGTTTAAAGCGGGAATAGTACACGCCGGAGTGTGGTGAACGTCTGGCCATGGAGGCTCACCGTACTTTCCGCACTCCCCTTCCACACTAGATTTGCAGTCCGGTTATAATACTGTGGCCATTCATTACAGTGTGCTACTGTTTGTCGTGAACTTTAAATGTTTATTATAACGTTTTTGTAATTTGTTTTGCAGATTAGCGATAATGGTATCATTAATCAAATGATGGTTTTTATTAATTAATCTGTATGCAATAATAGCTTTTATGAATTATATTTTTTTGTTATGACAGAATTTTCATTACGAAATACCCACGAAATGTATAATTTGCATACAAAAACAAGCAATAGGCTAGGTATCAAAAACCTTTTGATTTAAAATACATATGCACATTAAGAGGATATTGGACAGTTCTCTAAGTAATCATCATTTATTTTCTATTCCCCGCGGTTTCACTCGCCTAATTACTTTTAAAATCGTGTTTCTAACTTTCTAACAGTCATACATCCCTTATTGTACCTCTTTAGGGATGATTTTTTTTAAAAACTCTTGTTTGGTTAGTACTTTTTTTAAAAGACATATCTTGAATTAGGAATAGACATCCTTTGTCGCAGGGGACTATACAAATATAGCTACATGAAACGTGTAAAAGAAATTAATTAATATCCAATATACCAAATCCATAATAACCTAATATTGTCTATGATGTGTAAATTAATCTGTATTTCCGCTTCCTGTTTCTTAATAAACTCTCTTTGTTGACAGCCATGAGTCAGTGAGGTGTGTTATTTATTCTTTTGTCTGTTTTATCCAAATATATCCAACAGGATATCTGGGCTCATAACCTTATGAGCCCAGGTTCCATATTTGACATTGTTTAGTAGAGGATAAAATAGTTTGTCGTCAAATTATTCAGTTAATATCCCAAAACTGAAGAGCAGAGAAAATTTCGACGATTGGGCGTTCGCTGTTGAAAACTTCCTCGAGCTCGAAAGTATATCGACATTACGAAAAGTTAAGCACTGTAAGAAAAGGAAGTCAGAAAAACTAAAGCTAAGATAATAATGACAATCGATCCATCATTATAAGTGCACATACAAAAACATGACACAAAGAACACCCAGACTTAGGACAACAATTTGTGGATCACACAAAGTGTTGTTTCCTGGAGGATTTGAACCCATAACACTTGGCGTATTATAAACCGGCGTGACTACCGATGAATGACTCAGTAAGTTAGAGCAAGTAGGTACCTAATTGTATATGTATAGATTCTCGTAATATAGTTTACTTATTTTTAACTAGCTGAACCCCGCGGTGTTACACGCGGATATTGTAGTACCGCGGGTAACGCCACGGGACAAAGTTAGTCTAAAAAAAGTAGCCTAAGTAACTCCCTGGATAATCAGCCACCTGCCAGTGAAAATCCCGTCAAAATCGGTCCAGCCGTTCCAGAGATTACCCGGAACAAACAGACAGACAGACAGACAGACAGACAAACAGACAGACAGACAGACAAAAAAAAATTAACCGCATTTTTGTTATATGTACCGTGTATTCATACATATGCATTTATTAAAGAGCGGTTATTTTAATATTACAAACAGACACTCCAATTTTATTTATTTGTATAGATGTGCCAATATGACTCTGCTATGCCTGATGGAAAGTATGAGCAAAATCCAGGCGTCACCATCCTCAATGTAAATGCTATATTACGAGCACAGTAAAGGAATAAAAATAAACCCCGTTTTGAAATTAGACACATTTCTTCAATTCAAGAGTTCATTAAGGTTTTAATTACAGCTGCAGCAACTTAGTCGAGCCGTTCAAATAAAACACATTGACAGTGGCACCGAATCAAAGTGTCGGGGTGAATTTGAAGTAGAATCAGTGTAAAGTGTAGTGTCAACAGGGCTAAGTGTTTTACGTGTAGCACATCTTTGTGGGGAACGACTGCGTGCGACCCCATTGCTGTGAATAGTAACGTGGTATATGGAGGATAACAATACGAGTTATTAATATTATTACACTGTGGAAGTTTGAAATGATAGCAGTTATAAAAGCAATAGTTTATAGTATAGTATTCACTGAACTTTGTTTACTGAGTAAGTTGGAAATTAAGGGAAAGAGTCAAACCAATACATACACATAGAATAGAATAGAAAACTCTTTATTTGCACACCTTATTACAGAGTTAAATAAGTCCATAATACATAAAAAATCCGAAGTGTATTGTACAAAGGGCGGCCTTATTGCCATAAGCAATCTCTTCCAGGCAACACATACCTACCTACCTTTAATTTTAGTAATAATTACTTCTTCTTTTGGGATGTAAAAGGTAATATAGTTTTACATTGTTCAGTTGGCAGCTTACAGCCATTTATAAACGATTGTAATCATATTATATAAAACTACACTATTACAGTTCCATTCAATATATATAACGAATATTTTGTATCATCCTTATAGTTTAAAATAAGAACAAAAATAATTAAACATCTCAATTTTTAATAAATTGTTAGTTCTTCATAAACTCACGCGAAATACAATCTTTACGATATCACAAACACAAGTAATGCTCTTTTTTTTTCAGTGTTAAAAAAGACCGAAAGATTTTATCTCTATCCATTAAAAGCTCCACATTTCTTTTAATCATTTTGTAACAGTAAACCTCCGAACCACCACAGAAAGAAACTACTTAAGCGCCTCATTATAATACTTATTTTGACATTTAAAAAATGTCACTTATCCAGTTGTAGCACAACGCAAAGGGAATGCAAGCGTATTGGGGCTGGAGACAATAGCGGCTAACTACCCCTTTCTTGTAAACCGGGCAGCCGCGGGAGGCGCGGGCTTAACCAAGCATACACTGCGTTTTGGGGCACCCACTGTGAGTACAGACAAGTACTGCAGTGATTTAGTCCGAGTTCGTGCGAGTTCTTTACGGAAAATATAATAAAGCCTGAGAAGATGTGCGATACAGTTTTTATCGGCCGTCCTCAATAAATATCGTTAAACTTCAGCTAATATAATTAAAAATTAAACAAATCATATTCTAAACCCTTCCTCAAGAATCACTCTTATCTATTGGAAAAAACCCGCATAAAAATACATGCAGTAGCTTTTGAGTTTATCGCGAACAGACAGACAGAACCACAGTACAGGACAGAACGACGCGGTGGAAGACTTTTTTTTATAACATGTAGTGATACGAGTACTTATATGCAAACTGAAAAAATATGTAGTAGCTAACTATCGTGTTAGTATGTTATTTTAATTTTTAATGAGGAGTTCATTAAAAAATTATAATTTCATTAATAAATAATTATAAGTACCTAATATAAACAATAAGAAGTAAAAAATGTTGTATACTATTTAATATAATACAAAATTTCCTAGATCAAAACCAAAACTAACTTAAATTACTACTTTATTTATCTAAATGTTATCTATATACATAAAAGAGGAAGGTGACTGACTGACTGACAAAACCAGAGATCAATGCACAGCCTAAACGGCTGAACCTAGAATCCTGAAATTTTTGATGTAGGTTCTTTATATAACATAAGTGAGCACTAAGAAAGGAATTTTTGAAATTCCACTCATAAAGGGGTAAATCAGGGGATGAAAGTCTGCGTGAGAGAAGCCGCGTGCAAAAGCTAGTCACTGATAAAATAATAGCACTTTCATCATTCTAATAAAAATAATCTAAATAAAATTCATTTATCTTATTGACACCAAAGTAATAATACTTAGAGAAATTATTTTAATATATTTTACTTTTGTATCTTGTATTACACTTAAGTTCAAACATTTGTAACAAAATATAAAAAGTAATAATAAAAATGACAATGCTTTATGCACCCGACAGTACCCAAAACTACTAGTATATGGGGTCCCGCAGACCCACAATGCAGATTTGAAACGGGGGCCGGGTAACCGGATCACCAAATTGAAATGTTTTATTTCAGCCCCCAGCAGCATTATGCGGATAATGCCGACTTTTAAATTGATAACCAACCCATGCGTATGCGCTACTCACATGACAAATATTCACTTTTTTTTATTCAATATTATTTGGTTAAAATTTTAACCGTATCGTCGTTCGGGGCTTTTATGTATCTGTCTAATTTGCATATCTGCCACTGTGTTGGCCCTTAATTTAAAATCTTTTTTGATGTTACCGGTTTACCCAGAAGATGTTTTACTAAGATTGATTGATCCTAAATGGTATTTGCACATTATGAAATAAGATGTTTTGACAAACACCTTTTTTGACGATGATACATGAAATTTACGAAAGAGTTTTGATGTTACCTTGTATGTTTACATTAATACATTAATACAGCAAAATTGGTGATGTAACATGTCATTTGTACTGACATAGACAACGAGAGGTCGTTTTTATGTTTTTTCGAAAGACAGTCCACATTTCATCTCATCCACATTTTATATATATTTTTTTATCATTAATTTCATCACGACGAAGACTTAAAGACTTAAGATTTGAAGACTTTAAACACTTGAAATTGGCAGAAGTAGCTGATCAGAGAGATCCGGCTGGTTGCCATTTCATCAAAAGAAGAAGAAGACAGAGAACTAAGAAACTCTTCATTTGTACACTGCATTACACAGTTACAAGAGAGTATGTTAAATTACAGATATATGATGTAGGGGCGGAATTATTGCCAAAAGCAATCTTTTCCAGGTAGTAGTTTTGAGGTGATTCGTTTTCAGGTCAAAAAGAGTCACTTTATTCAATACTAGCTGAACCCCGCGGTGTTACCCGCGGCTATTGTTGTACCGCGAGTAACGCCGCGGGACAAAGTTAGTCTAAAAAAAGTAGCCTAAGTTACTCCCCGGATCATCAGCTACCTGCCAGTGAAAGTCCCGTCAAAATCCGTCCAGCCGTTCCAGAGATTACCCGGAACAAACAGACAGACAGACAGACAGACAGACAAACAGACAGACAAAATTTTTTTTAACTACATTTTGGGTATATGTATCGTGTATACATACACATGCATTGATTAAAAAGCTGTTATTTTAATATTACAAACAGACACTCCAATTTTATTTATTTGTATAGATTAATTTTTGCCCGTTTTCGCAGTAAAAAGTAGTCTTTATCCTTTCTCAAGAATCAAATTCAATAAATCGATGAAGCGTTTTAGCCGTGAAAGCGTAACAGACAGAGTCACTTTCGAATTTGAAACATTAGTATAGGTAATGCCAAAGTATCATTATTATTTACTTACTAGCTGAACCCCGCGGTTAATGTTGTACCGCGAGTAACGCTGCGGGACAAAGTTGGTCTAAAAAAAGTAGCCTAAGTTACTCCCCGGGTCATCAACTACCTGCCAGTGAAAGTCCCGTCAAAATCCGTCTAGCCGTTCCAGAGATTACCCGGAACAAACAGACAGACAGACAGACAAAAAAAAATTTAACTACATTTTTGGTATATGTATCGTGTATACATACATATGCATTGATTAAAAAGCTGTTATTTTAATATTACAAACAGACACTCCAATTTTATTTATGTGTATAGATATCATGAGGAGGCAAACATCTGATTAGTAGAAAAAAAATCCATGCGAAAACTTAGCATTTTGGTTAAGAGCAGGGCTCCAGTACAGTACACTGACTCGGGAAAATAACGAAAGAACTGTTTAACAGTGGTTTTATGTAGAGCTGTAATTTCACTTCAAGGTTTTAACCAAGACTTAAGTCATTTAGTTCTTGAAAAAAAAATTTACGACTGCCACTCGTGCATTTTTGCGGACCGCTCATGTGTAGTCTTAAAATAAGTCATCCATATGTATATTTACATACGCGTTAACGGTCGAGTGGTCCGACGGCCATATTCCTGACCTGGTGGCATGACGGAACTGTGTGGCGATCTCTCTGCTCCTATTATCGTAATGATATCGCGATCAATCGAACAGGAGGGTAGAGTATGGGGAGGTGGACGCGGGCGCAAATAAATGTATCTGCCGGGCGGCGGGCGGATAAATACGCAAATAATACGAAACTACAAAAATCAAAACCCATCCGCCACTCCAATACAGTTGAAATGCTGGAATGTATGCTTTACTTCGTTCGATATTAGCAAATAATCAAAAGTGTATACAACACTATAATTATAGCACACAGTTATGTTAATGTAAAATGTGAAAGGTTTTTGATAGTAACATTTTTACAGTTTATTGCTAATAAAGGTCGGAAATCCGTTGGCGTTAGAACCCATTGGTAAGGAACATTTTCATTAGGCACCTAATAGCTGCTAATCCATTTGACCTGGGTAAAATTTTCTTTATATCCTGCTTGATATTGTTCAAATTCAATCTGTTTTCGAATACTAAATATCAATTTGCATGTGTATTCAAATTTTAGATAATTCTCCAAATCTAAAGATTAAATGCCTACCTATATCTATTTGTCAATTTTTATCACAGAATCGTGTAGAGCATTATCCGCTGTATATCCACCGCCCGCGAGGCCATTATCAAGCCTATAGCTATTTGCCCCGAAAAACAAACTCTCGCGGGATGTGCAAGGTCCACGCGGGTGTGAGGTACGGCGAGCGAGGGGGAGGAAGTCCAGCACAATGCAGCCAACTGCGCGTTCACAGCACACCCCACCCAACATTTGCATTCGAGCTGTATGCAGCTGCGAACGTCGGCTTTGATTTTGACTGTTCACTACATACTGATATGGTATTTAAATATTAAAAAGGATGAACTACTTTTAGAAGACATCGAAAATAAAATAATGGTCTTTATTAGTAAAACTTCTCAAATTTACTTTTGAGTTTCACTCCTGGTTGTATCAGTATCATGGTATTTTTTTGCTATGAGTATTCTTTGTTTACAACTTCATTGATGACATTCAAGGAATTGACAGACAAATCTTAAAGATACTTATAGTTCGTAAGTAATAATTTATTACTTACATAATTAATTATTATATCTTACTTATATGTAAGAACTAAAAAGGTATTTTTATTGATAATTTTATCGATGTATTGCTATATCCTAAAACATGGTAGATAGTGTGTGGTGAGCCCTAGAAATTGGAACTCATTGAAACAGATTTTAGATGACATAATTATGAGGGATCGATAACGCTATGACATAATGTTGGCTTTCAATGTTCTGTGTCTTCGAAGTATACAGGTGCGAACAACTGTTTTTTTGAGAATTCGTGTCGCATTAAGAGACGTATAAAACTACTTGAATTACATCTAATCGTATTTCGACTAGACTGAAATATTGGACACTAAAGTGAATCTTATAAATCTCGATGGTATTAATATTAAATATGTAATTATCGTTTGAACTTTTTTACCAACTTCAAGGTTACACCACGCCCATATCAAATGAACTGAAAGACCGCTATATTCTTCTGCAGAGACTGCCACACACTACGCAGCAAAAACATTCCACAATGCCATCTACCGAAGACACACCGATGGAGCAAATGCTAATCCTGTATCGCGATTATAATTAATCACAATCATAGGACCAATTGGCACAGATAAATAAAACTTCCCAAGATCAACCGCTGTGCCACGACCCGCCTGCATGATCACCTCACCTTGCCGGAGGATCCTCCCTTTTGTTGGAAAAATATGCCACTCATTTCTCCTCACTTCTAACGTTAGTTGTCACTCTCGGAGGCTGTACTTTTTAAGTAGTCAATGAAAAAGTAACCATTTTCAAGTAACAAAGTTAAAAAAGAGTTAATAAACATTAAAAAGTAAATAGAAAATAAAGCAAAATTGAAAACCATTCGGTAAAAAACGAACTTGAAATGCACATTTTTTTCCAAATTATATTTTCATGTTGTATTTGATCATGCAAGTCAAAAAAAACGTATACTCAATATCAATTCCTGACTGTCTGAACATCGAATTCAAAATCTGAATAAAAACTCTATTTCAAATCAATTCGATGGCAACTTGACAAATATGACAGAAAAAGTGATATGAAACAAAAACTACGTTTCAATACTACATGACCCTTCAAATTTAAGTAAGATTGAGTCTTACTAAATTTCTGATATTTCCATCTGCTTTTATAAAAAATACAGTATACTTTTTTCAGTACGTGTGATTGAAATGTCACTATCTAATAATAAACAAAGTTCTATTTGATGTACATAAATTAAACGGATTGTATTCATTCGATTACGATTAATTGACGTGCGAAATGTCGTTACGACAAGCGACTATGTCCCTGTCGAATGTGTCGCAAAATAGTTGTAGCCTCTGAATGATTACAGTACTTACTATGAGTAAATGTTACGGAATAACTTTAGCTAATCCGATTAATTATATTTCATTAATTAGTCAGTTAACCAGGCCAGATTTAACCAGCGTGATAACACGGCAGAAAACTGGTTTTCGCCGATACTTTTCATCTAGTTAGTGGTGTTACCAAAAACCAAGACGAGTCAAAGTTGACAGTGCAAAACCGACTCCTTTTTTGTTAAAAAGAGAATTGAACTGCAACAAAAACAAGCTATTAACTGAACAGCAGTTGTGTAAAATTACGTTACTATATTGATTTACTTGAGTAGATATTACCAGGTTTCATATAACGCATAAGTTTTTAACATTCAAAGCATGATCAGCCCTGAATTGTTTACAACTGAAGGTTATGACAGTTGCTGAAATCAAAACTGTTACAAAAAATACTTCCTATCGGTGTTCGGAACCGGCTACCGGTGGTACAGTTATGGATTGCAAATGTAGCAGCATCAGCTGGTTCCATTGCTGCAAGCAAAGTTAGCTGTAGCTAGCTATATCGTTATAGCTCAGTAACATACTACCTAAGAAGTTAATAAATTGAATTTTCAATAGTTACTGTTATGTACATATGTTAAACTCTCTATTGAACTGCGTATTTTTTCTTTGTGCGATATAGATGTTGTTTGTAATACCTAGATTTAAAGTTATTATATTGATGAACATATTTAGTTTTGTTTCCACTCTTCCTTAAAATAATAATAATTAGGTGACGTTAAAAAAATATATAGCGACGTAGGTAATTTGTCAAATTATGGCAAAGTAGCTTTTACCTATAAATTCGTTAAAACGTTCAAAATGAAACTTTAAACCTAAATGATAAAAATGTAGTTAACATTTTGTATCCTACAACGCGATTTAAAAATACTGTTCATAAACAAATAATAAAACTAGTTACAATAAACATTGTTTTTGTTAATTATTAGTTGATTTTTTATTCTTAATGTTGGTTGATCTAGAACTATAACCACAAATTATAAAAAAGTTACAAATAACGCCAACAAACCAAAATGTAAAACCCGGATAAATTTGCACTAAAGATACAATTTTTGTCTTGTGGCAATCCCACTGGGACTCATGGTCAAATGGTATGTCGGAATCGAATCCATTTGAACAACACAGGAGTCTATTGCGAGGGACTTTGTAATATACTAGGAAGAAAGTCTCCGAGAACCCAGAAGCTTACAAAACGACACCTGATGCCATCTATCGAATTTGAAACACACTACTTTTCACTTAAAACTTTTTAATAAGTTCAGAAAATAATTAAAACTTTCAAAGACCATTATGATATGAATATTTAGACAGTGATTGTTTTAATTTTTTTTGTCTGTCTGTCTGTCTGTTTGTTCCGGGTAATCTCTGGAATGGCTGGACCGACCGATTTTGACGGGACTTTCACTGACGGATAGCTGATGATATCAGGAGTAACTTAGGCATTTTTAGACTAGCTTTGCCCCGTAGAGTTACCCGCAGTTGTTGTCGTACCGCGGGTGACACCACGGGGTGAAGCAAGTCTAAAAAAGAAGAGTAAATAACTCCCTATATCATCAGCTACCTATCAAGTCACGTCGAAATGGGTCCAGCCTTTGACAGCCTTTGAAATGATCCAAACAGACACTCCAATTTTATTTATTTGTTATAGATAAAGAACATCATCACACTTTACACTAATATTGTAAAGGCAAAAATTTGTGAATGTGTATGTTTACTTTTAAAATATTGTGAATTTCACAAAAAATAAGTATAAACGATTCTCCACATGCATTGTAACATGTAGAAAAGACCTATGTGTTTATATTTATATACTTATATTAATGAAACAGGATAAATAAATAACAATGAACCCTAAACCCACGGCCCTCTCCACAACATTCAATAACATGTCCTGCAAACATGCATAAATCTGGCTTTTACGTTCCTTGTCCCAAATTATGCCATCAAACTGTACCTCCGGATAACGTTCGCCCGTTCACTGAGACGTTATGCTAAATTTCCATACAAATCGGTTCGCCACGGTCCGCAGTTGACGATCGTGCAATCACCCAACGGTCGCACTTCATAAATTTTCATTTTAATATTTGGCCTCACCCCTGCCCGTACAATTGGTTATGAATTCTCTGTTGTGCGACAAATCTTTATATTCAGGGACGTAGTGATTAAACATATATGTGTGGGTTAATCAATGCATATGTTACGAAACAATGTGAATTGAAACCGAGTATTGGCACATCTATCCACTGTAGAGATGTGTGAATGAAGTTTAGGGAATATTTTTTAGGTATAGTATCAAACCATGAAAGAGACAGGAAAGTAAATTTGTTCTATGAGTCACGCCACGTTCTTTAAATATAAATTATCAAAAAACTTCGGTACAGGAAAAGAAACTCACAGTTCACTATTTAACCGTGTAAACTATTCTCTTTTCGAATCGTAAACGGATTTTTAATCTTAATAAAATTCGTCACCCGATTGATATCCAAAATAATGTCTCCAAAGAAAACCCAATCGTATTTATGAGACATTTCCACAACCGATGCAATCTCACTCACATTCAAAGATAAATCGCGGGATCTAGTTTAAAAAACTCTTTATTTCCTGACGCCCCAGTTCATTTTCGTTCCAACCATAAGCCGTGTGCACACTGGCAATAACAGAGGATACACAGATAAGGTGGCAGGAGGGACGAGACTATCTCGCCTTATTGCTATGTAAATAACCCCCATTGAGACGCAGATCGGCCGATACCCCGCCGATGTGGCATCGCCTTTACAGTACTCTCATTATTGATGCCTTTGCTCTTCGCTCATAAACAATTCCTATTCACACAAACATATGACGTACGCCTTTTAGTACTGATTTTATGTATTTACCTTTTCTTAAAAGTCTGCTACTTGCGAAGGTTAATGGTTGTTTTTGTTATAACAACTAGACACTTTAGTAGTTGTCGCTCTGAAAGTGAGATCACAAAGGCTTTTGATGTTGATCTATCGATAAATGAGTTCATTTTTTATCTTTATAATTTACTGAAACACCCACACAGTTACGTCTTCAACTCTTTTCAATCATTGGTCTAAGCGTTTGATAATTGAAAATCGGTAAGATACCTTCAGAGTTCATCGTGAGCAACAACATGACACGAGAATTATGTATAAAATCTTTTATGACACCTTTTAACCGGCTACAAAAATGAGGACATATTATTTTCCTTGTATGTTTTTTGGTAACATTTTCTTCTAATACTACTCTTATTAACAAAATACTTGGTGGATCTCAATTTAGGATTGTAATAGTTGAAATGAAATTATTGTTAAGACTGTACTTTAACAATCGAGACTGTAGGTAATTCTAGTTTGTTCAGAGTTACGATTAAGTTTGATAACACGATTGAATATTTTAGATTTTTTTTTGTATAAAATATATTTTTACGTAAAAAGTACGTATATTTATACTCATTATTTATAAATAATGAGTATAAATATACGTACTTTTTCATAGTTTTATTTGTTTTTCTGTGGGTTTGATCATAACAAGTGGTTAAAACGTGCTGGATGGATGATGATGGTATGAAAATTAAATTAAAAGTCAATGATTCAAATCTACCTAAACACTAACAATGGAAGTGCTATATACATCTAGAATGTTCTGTATCTATAATAATATTTTTAGTTTTAAACTGACCAGACGCTATATATACGAAGTTATGCTACACACATAAAACTCAATCACATTTTCATAATGAAAACAAATATCCAAGACTATTGAATACTCAAAACTACAAACATCGTCCATACTATAGAACAATTTTGGTATACCAAGCATTAGTTACCGATCTTAAAATATGATAAATGTAGTATCTATTACAATAAACAACCTCATTTTGAATAAATACATTCCCTCATCGGCAAAGATTGCACGATAATACCGTATCATTTGCTTAAAATATCCTATAAAATTAAAACATTTCAACAGGAATAGTGACGGCAAAAAATTGACAATGCCCCCCTGTTTTTTCCCGTCCGCATTACGGGATGATCCGTCATTACACGAGAATAGATCTCCCTGATAAGTGGGCGCATCGCTTTATTAGAATGATACAACCAACATAACTTGACATGCAGAAACACATCACTTTTCGCACTCTCTGTTGGTCGTGCAAGAGGGGTGAAAGATCAAGTTACGTTGGTATAATTGTATGTAACAACACTATCTGAGGACCGATCTGGACTTCATTCAATGCGGTGCGCACTGATTCGAGATATTTAATACATTCCCACGAGTACTTAGTCTTTGAGCACACGCGCATGGTACACCAAAATTCGTGGGAAGGTTTAATAAACTTTTTCATCATTACTTTCTCTAATTTGTTGTGACTCAACTTTTGAAGGTAAATATCCAACTAATCACAGTTCCCGCCCGTTTATTTGAAAGAAAGTTACGTTAGTGAACAATTACTTTTTGGTGTGTAATTGTATGATGTATAAAATATGATTTTAATTTAGGTTTTCATATTTCTAATCTTTAAATATCTTAAGAAAAACACTCTTACAATTTTTCTTTAATTTTTCCATTTTTTGCATTTTGAAAACAATTAAATGAATTAGTTTAACAATAAGCTTTCTGTTAAAAATACAGTCTTTTATCTTAAGGCCCTCACTACCTTTACCTACTAGACTAACGAGGCTTTAATAAAAAGTCAAGTTAGCTGAATTTCTTTACTGAGTTTCTAATTAGTAACTTATTTTCAAAAACGTTTGACGTAAGCCGGCTTCGCTCATTTATAGGAGTTAGACAACACTAATAGCGTAATACGGATATGGTTTTAGTTCTCAAAGGTATCACTATCACAACCACACACTCAACAAGTTGATTAACACCGCACAAGTCATAATATTAGTATATAATAGGTCATAGTTGCTTTAAATCGAATACCAACTGGCCATGTATGTAGATAATGATGATAAGTCGGAGATTTCAAAATTGTAAAGAAAATTCCACAAATATACAGAACCTGGTTGTAACTCGCGGCTCGCGGTATGTTGGTTATCGCAATAAAGAATAACTTATGTCCTTCCCAGATATTCAAAGTATCTCTATACAGAATATCAGTGAAATTGATGTAGCGGTCTAGCCGTGAAACACACAGTAACAAACACACGTAACAAACAGACTGAGTTACTATTGAATGTATAATATAAGTACGGAATAGTATGGATGATATCATTATACTAATAAGGACAGCAGTAAAGGATAGTCGGTTAATATAATATCTATACTAATATATAAAGCTGAAGAGTTTGTTTGTTTGTTTGAACACGCTAATCTCAGGAACCGCTGGTCCGATTTGAAAAATTCTTTCAGTGTTAGATAGCCTATTTATTGAGGAAGGCTATAGGCTATATATCATCACGCTAGGACCAATAGTAGAGGAGCACCAATGAAAAATGTTTCTAAAACGGGGGAAAATTATAACGCTACGGGCAATAAGAGACGTAAACGAAGTTGCGTGGGTCAGCTAGTATATTATACTAGCCGACCCACGCAACCTCGTTTGCGTCTTCTATTGCCCGTAGCGTTATAATTTTCCCCCGTTTTTCCCGTAACAAACAAACAAACAAACTCTTCAGCTTTATATATTAGTATAGATATATAAAAAGTATTAATGTACTGAACTTATTCTTTTGAATTTTCTACTTTACATCAGGTAGTCAATTCAATGCATAACTTTCGCGATAAAGCCGAATTATACTGAGAGCCAGCGGGCATCATATAAGCCTATCTACCTTCATATACATAGGGTATGTAAATGGCGCTCTTCGAACATTTATTAAAAGTTACAGGGGTTGTAGGGTAGCCGCATGAGGCCCTAATTAAGCCTCTTTTTACAAAAAGGCCGATGCGTCCGAGGGACTGGACTTTTTACCCTTCTGACTCCTTAATGAGCTGTTGCTGGCCACCTAGTGTGGATTTCACGAGACACAACCTTTGTTTTCATATTATGCGGTGAGTTTCTCTGGACAAAAATTTGCAATAATAATGTTGGGAAGATACCCCGTGCAACCGCAACCGCGTAGAGGTCTCGCACTTAGTAACAAGCGTACCTATTGCAAGCGAACTGTGTGTGTATATCATGTAGGTACATAAGTATTAATTCTCAGAAAATATACTTATCTATACATCTATACAAAGAAATAAAATTGGAGTGTCTGTTTGTAATATTAAAATAACAGCTTTTTAATCAATGCATGTGTATGTATACACGATACATATACCCAAAATGTAGTTAAAAAAAATTTGTCTGTCTGTCTGTCTGTTTGTTCCGGGTAATCTCTGGAACGGCGGGACGGATTTTGACGGGACATTCACTGGCAGGTAGTTGATGATACAGGGAGTAACTTAGGCTACTCTTTTTTGGACTAACTTTGTCCCGCGGCGTTACTCGCGGTACAACAATAACCGCGGGTAACACCGCGGGGTTTATATAAATACTCCTTTGGGACATTGAGAAATAAAAGTAGTTAATGCGACTCTGTTAAGATCTATGTAATCTAAGTAGGTAAGGTAGCTTAAGAAATAAAGACTTTAATTTACTAGCACTAGATACATATTACATGTGTTATATAATTATAAATTTGGTCAGTATTCAGGTCAGGTAAAGACATGTTTTATCTTTGATCGTCTTCTTTATAATCCACCTGCCCCTTATTGGCGTGTAACACAGGTAGATTTTTCCGCAATTATAGCTAATTTAATTGATTATTTAAAATAAATCATTACTCGTAATATTGTAAATACGATTTCATAAAGTCTTAATTATATTTAGTTACTAAACATAGGTACATTCGACGTACATGCGCTGTAATTTACTTTCCAAATTCCTTTAGGCTGTCCACACAAATTAAGTACCTAAGTACACACGGGAGAGCCTTAGTCATACCCTCAAAGGCATGCAGAGGGATCCCTGTTTAGTTTTAGCCGGAGATCCGTTTAATTGCCTACCTCGGACAGGTTTACGGTAACATCTTTGCGTAATCTTATGACGTCACACTGCGCCGTTGCTGAGATTTCATCCTCCACCTGTAAGGTTTATGTAGTGAGCTGTTATTTTCAGTTTTCACATCCCATTGATCCTCATCTACATCATTTACGTTTCGTTTTGCGGTCCCTCGTGGGACACAAAATTATCATTGGCGCTGATGTCAATGCATCTTCTACTTTATGGTATGGCAAGCGGAGTTCAACTGACATGGCCCGGCGCTGTGCGGTTGAAGATTTTATTGCGGAAATGAATCTTACCATTCACAATACCCCTGATGCACCACCAACTTTTTGCAGCCCCATGGGTGAGTCTTCTATTGACGTGACGCTTACGCGCGGCGACGTCTCGATATCTGGATGGCGTGTCCTACCGGACGCATCCTGTAGTGATCACCGCTTAATCGTGTACGAATTCATACCAATTGTTGCACAACATCCACTAATAACTCCGTACAATTTTAGATATAAAACTAAAGGGGCAAATTGGGCTTTATTTGGTTCACTCTTTGCAGTACATGCCAAAGACTTCACTCGCAGTTGTCTATCAGCTGAGGAAAGCGCAGAAATATTGTCAGACACTTTCACATATTGTGCTGATGTTTGTATAGGCCGCGGATCTATCACTAGCACTCGTAGATGTGATTGGTGGAACTATAAATTGGTCGAATTACGTAGAATCCATCGGAAAGCTCGTAAAAAACTAAATGTCATTAAAAAGCGTAACGTAACAGGAGATATTTACAATAATGCTCTCATTGCTCTTAGAGTTGCTAGGTCTCACTACAGGGCAGCAGTGGAGAAATCAAAGGGAAATTTAATACGCAAACTTGTAGATAAATTCGATAGAGAGGGTCCGTGGTCACCTTTGTATCATGAATTTAAGGCAAATAGATCTATCGACCTTGCATACGTACAGAACATCAAAATTCATAACAGTTATACTACAGGAGTAGAAGAAACAGCAAAATATCTTTTAGGATCACTTGTGCCCGTCGATCGGCCGGAGGATGACACTGATTATCACCGACAAATTAGGCAGTGGGCCATCGAACCACCATTGTCTCCAACGTCTGACTTACCATCTTCAGACGAATTTCTTGGTATTGTTAGGTCATTACCACTAAACAAGGCTTCGGGCGACGATAAAATATCAAATAAAATGATAAAAGAAGCTTGTAAACTCTCGGGTGATACGATTTTAACAGTTTTTAAACGTTGCATTGCGGAAGGAGTATTTCCTAGTGTTTGGCGGTGCGGTAATATTCGTATAATACCAAAACACGGCGATAAGCCGCCGGACGATCCTGGGTCCTATCGACCTATAACACTGTTACCATCGCTAGGAAAGCTTTTAGAACGTCTTGTAGTGCCTCGACTTCTACCGGGTGGAGTTAAATTTCATGATAGACAATTCGGATTTACGTTGGGAAAATCAACAACAGACGCGGTCATATCTGTAAGGAAAACTGTCACCGAGTCAAGGTTTCAATACGTCTTAGGTATCTTCTTAGATATATCTGGCGCCTTCGACAACGCGTGGTGGCCCATGTTATTGCTAAAATTAAAATCAAGAGGATGCTTTAAAAATATTTATTCCCTTATCTCCTCATACTTCACACAAGGCACAACAAAATTAAGACTTGGGCATCATTCTGTGTCGAAGGCGCTTACGATGGGGTGTCCTCAGGGCTCGGTGCTAGGTCCATACTTGTGGAATATAGGCTTCGACGATTTTCTTACAATACCTATACCACCCGGATGTACTCTAAACGCGTATGCGGACGACGGTTTATTACTGGTGGAATCTGATACTAGAGCGGGGCTTGAGAGTCTGGCTAATAGATGTTTGAACTTAGTATCTCTATGGGGTGTACGTAATCGCTTAACTTTTGCACCAAACAAAACCTTCCAGCTACTTCTGAAAGGTAACCTCAAATCACCGCCGTGTATTAAATTTGAAAATGTTACTGTTAAAAATAAAACCTCGGTTTGCTATTTGGGATTAGTTTTAGAAAGAAATTTTTCATTCATCGAACATATTAGAACAGTTAATGAAAAGTCTAAAAAAAGTTTCTTTGCTCTGACGAGAATATCAACTGCCACATGGGGTCTTTCATTTAATACATTAAAAATCATATATGGAGCTACTTATTTGGGTGCTGTTTGCTATGGTGCTCCCGTATGGGCCGATAGAGCGACTGTAGGTGCTGTCCGTCGCAAACTGCTACAAGGCCAACGACTTGCATTAATCTTCTTATGCAAAGCATATAGGACGGTTAGTACTGAGGCTTTACCGGTGTTGGCGGGTGTTCTTCCGGTCGATCTCGAGGTGCAAAGACGTGCAGCCATGTACTATTCTACAAAACAAAACATGGAATGCGATTTTTTGGGCGTACGAGACCGCGATAAAATCATAAGATTGTTTCAACAGCAATCCAATGTCTATGACGATCTATTGGATGAATGGCAACAACGATGGGACGAATCATCTAAGGGGCGCCACCTCTACCAGTTCTTTCCATCTGTTCGCGAACGGATGTCGAGGACATGGCTCGAGGTAGATCACTGTGTCGCTCAATTTCTTACGGGCCACGATAACTTTAAGAGCAAGCTACACTCATTTAAATTAGTCGATTCACCATTGTGTCAATGCTCAACACCCGATACTAGCTGTGAACAGTCGGCTCATCATGTTCTCTGGGAGTGTAGTCTTTGGTACAATGAACGTAACACAATGCTAAATAGCTTACAAATTACATCTGGGGCGGTATACTATGGGGATCTTGTGTCAACTGCGGTGAATTTCCGTGCGTTTAGGCGATTCTGCCATACATACTATAGTAATCAAATATAGCTCACTTAGGACCCCTAATACTTTATCCGTGGTGCTTCCCGGTTTAAAAAAAGGTGTCTGCCTATTTTGACTTCATTTTGTCTCCCGCTTTGCTAAGGAGGGAAGTGGATTTATCATATTTCCAACTCCTCCTGTTTTTCTTCTGATTAATTTCGTTGCGGGTTCCAAGACAGTTAATATTTTTTCCTGGGACTTCCCGAGTGTCATAACTCGGTGTGTTCGTGGGTCACTGCTGTTGATCCTGGTGTACAGGAGTTACAGCGGTGGGCGTGTGGGTGGGATTAGTCCCAATAAAAAAAAAAAAAGGTAAACGGAGACGAGGATTAACTTGAACTCATCTTACAATTGGCCGTGTCAGCTTAACCATTGGACATGTCAGATTTTGGATAGTATATCTACTTGTCCGTTAAAACTTAAGAGAATAGTGTTATCTTTATTCTCTTAAACAAGTACAATTTTAACACAAAAATAAAACGGACTTCAAGGTTCGACACGATTTCTCTTGGATGCCATCATCAGATATTAATGTCCTTATCATGGTACCACCGTTGGGACATCTCCTTTCCATTAAAAAAAGAATCATCAAAATCGGTTCATAAACGACGAAGTTATCCGCGAACACACATAAAAAAAAGTAAAAAAAAAAATACAGTCGAATTGAGAAACCTCCTTCTTTTTTTGAAGTCGGTTAAAAATAGTTCAAAGATGTAAGTTCAATTAGTATTTTATACGATGAAAAGTAGTTGTACATTCATGAAAGCATTAATTACAATAAGGGGGTAATTGTTGCATTTTTTTTTTTCATTTTTTTAGAATAATGAAGTACTTGAATGGTCTAAATGATAGCATTTATTTACTATATAACATTTCGCTGTACTTATTCCAAATATTAATAACGCGTTGCTTTTATCCAAGATATAACATATCAATTTTTATATACTTTTATTATAGTGTATCATTTGCAATTGTTATATATTCGCAACGTTAGTAAATTGTGTTCTACACGTAAAATTCTTAATAAGTATTTGCTTACATGTTCGATGTTTCTAGTGCAAATTAAAATTAGTTATTTCTATTAAAATATTTATACAAATTTATTTTCGCTATAAACATCATATACCTAACTATTTAAGGTACATTTCATGAATCTGTCAAAATATTGACGACTATGTATCGGGCTAATTAGTCACTAGTTTAGTTCAGAGAGAAAAAAAAACAAAGACATATAACGCAATACGTAACCAAAACATTTACTGTAATCTTGGTAACTTTGTAAATTGTTAAGTCATTTAAACAAAACTTGTTTCTCAAAGTTACGTCACATATTAAATTATTATTATTAAAGGTGGCACAAAATATCGCGCCAACATGGGCGCTGTGGGGTGAGTATCAAACGTCTTGCCTCCACTATTGGGTTGAATGTGGCCAAATTGGACGGCCGGAAGCCGACGGCCGCCCGCGACTTGACCGGAACTGCGCGCCAGCCCGCCCATGTGCTACCCGCCTTGAGAACTGTTTCCATTTTACATGCGATACTTAAACTTTTTGTTAATGTTACGACTTCTTGCAGGGGAATACAAGAGCTTAAAATGTGCGTTATAGAGAAACTCCCTTAAAAATAATTGTATTTGTTTATTAAAGAAACGATCCATATATTTTCTATAACTTCGTATTGTCTGATATTTTTATCTCTTCTGAGCTTTCTGAGCTAGTATAAAAAAATACGTATTTTGACATTATGTTCGTATCAGAAATAATTACATTAGATTATCAAATAGACACACAGGCAACTGACTGTAACACAACCTTTTTAAAAAGTATTGACGACACATACTACCCAAGTATCCATATATATAAAAATGAATCCCCGAAATGTATGTACGCGCATAACTTCGATCGCCTGCACCTAATTGGATAATTCTTTTTTCTATATGTTCGTTATTATTTGAACAATGTTTTTATAGAAGAAAATGAACGATTAACAGGAATTTTGTTTGAAAGAAAAATATGGCGGAACGAAGTTCATCGGGTCAGTTAGTTTTTTTATAAGAAGTAGTACTACACTACACTTAGAATGTCTTCATTTCTTACAAGATATTTGGCTGGCACACTGTGCCAAATATATTATTGGCATTTTAGAAAATACTTTATACAAAAAATCCTATAAATATAATTGTACATATAAAAAAGAAGCAAAAAGTTTAGGCCCTTTTTGCTGCTTTTTAATATTTACAATCTTTATTTTATATACTGTCTCCTAAGACAGTAAATAAAGTAAAAACATCTTTGTTCCTTCATTAACTAATTAAATACAAGAATAAAACTGTTGAAACCCATTTTTATATCCAAGTATTTTTTTTAAATTAAGTCACAATTTTTAATATTGTGACATAGTGCAATGGAAACAGACGGGTCACCCTAAGTCGGGAGGCAGTTTGTTCAGGTGAAGTAAGCGAGTTTACGAATCGTAGACAAGCCCCGGCTTATTGAGGTAGGACCCTACATTATTGCCTAATCGTATCACCTACAAACACCTCTACGGTCAGAGAGTCAATATTTGAACGGGGTTGATTGACTGGCTTATTGAGAAGTGTTTAGGAACTTACATTAATTCCATAAGCTATACAGTCTTTAAAATATAGATTGATCTCGGTGACAGATGGTAACAATGAAGTACCTTTGAACTCCTATGTCTAGAAATAATTACGATTCGTTGATGATGACCATAAGCAACATTTAACAATGTTTTTATCTATCAATTATTTTTTAAAGATAACTACAACAAGTATTATATCTTCCAACAAATAAACCACCGTTAGGTTCACCTATTAAGTCAGAACACACGTTTATTATGGACGATAAATCGAGTCAAATGGACAAAGATCACTTTAAACAAAGAGGGGCAAACAGTGAGTAAAGACCCGTCAAATCCTTGTATGCATTGCTTAGCGCACGAACCTCGCAGATGTATGTGTCGGCCGTTTAATGGACGGCTCTCTTCGGCCATTGAACGGCCACTTTTGAGTGTGGTAGCCCTCCAAGAATTAACTTGATTTATTTGTGGATTAACTTCTGATTGTATTGTATAACTGTTGATAGACGGATGTCTTTGTGTCATTTCAAAAGATTTATTAGAGCAGATAGGCTTGCTTTCCAAGCTTAAAAGTTGTATTACCACAGAAATAAAATATATATACCCACTATGAGCCCAGCAACGTCAATATCATCGAGTGTGAGTATTAGTACTTATGACATTTTTATAAAACATCTAACCGAAAAAATACTTTATGAGAATAAAAATTCAAGAGCATACCTAAGACTCCGATAAAAGACCTGATGATGCAATACTGTGTGTGTGTGTGTGTGTGTGTGTGTGTGTGTGTGTGTGTGTGTGTGCGTGTGTGTATGTGTGTGTGTGTAAGTAGAGTATACACACAAAAATTAGAGAAATATTTAGTTACAAATTATTGAAGCTGAGTATAAATATATTATTATATTCAAGAAACTGTCAACTATAACATATTACTGCAATACAAGGAATGTCGTTCTCTTATAATTGATTTTACTCCCTATAAAGTTTGTATAGTAAAGTATTCTAAGTTGATAAAACCTATGTAAGTTTATGAACAAAACAAGCATCAGACTCAAACTTATAGTCTACCCTACATCACTTTCGTTCCCTCGCCGGTTAAAGCCTAAAAAATAAGCAAGAGTCTTTATAATACCGTGATAGTGCGTTTGAAAACCCTTTTAACGCCAGCGATCGACACAAAGCGCCTCATCAAACGTCCATCTACGGGCACAGGAGTTCTTCTTCGTTTTTTCGCCGAAGCGTCGGGTGGCAACGTTAAAAAGACCAAGAGTATGTGCTGACCCGATCATTAAATAGATTGATGGCACCTGGGCGCAAGGCTAGAGCGATAAATAGTGGCGATTCGGGTAATCCAGCTGGCGGCCGGCGAGCCTCCGATGGGCGGCATCCATTCTCTTTATTGCACTGTGCTTTATACCGGCCCAGGCACTGTCGCCTTGATGCCTCCGAGAGGTGCGCCTAACTTATTGCCGCCGCGTTATGCAAATACCAGCCAGGGGACTTGGATGCGGCGGTATTTTACTGCACTATCGAATCTACCGATGCAGTAGTACTGACTCAGAAATAATCGAACACCTTAAAATGTGAACAACGATATTATGTGTACATTTGAATTCCATTTGTTGCCCAAGTTTCATGACTACTTTTTTATTCAATAGCATTAATGTTTAACTTTATTTTTTATATCCTTGCAACGTAAAAGTAAATAATTAATCTGAATATTGTAATAATTTTGTCCTCAAAAATAAGAATAAGGATCTGTTCTATAACATATTAAATTTCAGCCAGCCTGTTGGAAACTTTCGTTCGTTTTTTTGTATTTTTGATCGCACAAGTTGTTTGAGTTATGGATTGTAAAGCCACGCTGATTTCAGCACGGTTGGGCTGGCTAGACCGGGTAGGTACTAACCTCGCACAGAAAATCAACGTAAAATGACAGCATGCTGTCGTGTTTCGTTTGTGAGGGCGAGACCGGAGGCGGGCTAGTGATGCAGAAGCATCACTAGCCCGCCATCACCATGCTGCTTTGTTGCATTGTTTGCGTTCGCAGTGAGTGTGGTGACCATCACTCTGGGGTTCTGCTTATGCTGTTGACCAATCTAGTAATAACTTTAGTCATCATTCCAATTGATAGTTTTGGAAACAATAATTAAATTATAATTACCTATGTAACTTTCCATTGTTGAGAAATATATGACTATGTTAAAGTTTCTTTTTTTAAATTTCAGAGGTTTTCAATTTGTAGTGTATAGTTACACAAAAATAACAAGTGTATATTGTAAATATTCTGGTGTATTTGCCTGTACTGATTTTAAAAAGATAATAGAATTTATGTTCCTATTTTAATAATAATAAATAAATAAATATTTCGAACATCTAACACACGACGCCATCTAGTCCCAAGCTAAGCAGAGTTTGTGTTATGGGTACTAGGAAACTGATACAAATACATATATACTTTTTTTTGGAAATTCATACATATTATACATAGAAAACACCCAAACTCTGAAATAAATATTTGTAGGTCATACAAACATTTGGTCCGACCCGGGAATCGAATCCGAGACCTCATGATCAGCAGTTGCACACGCCAACCGCGAGACCAACGAGGCAGTCAAATATTCGGAAATTGGAAGCATTTGGAATACATTTCATAAATGTATTCCAAATAGACACAGTAGGTAGTGGATCCAGTCAATACCTTGACTTCCAATTTGTTCACTGTACAAAAAAATTGTTCTTTGCTTTGCAAATTGTGCTTCATTTGGGTTTGTGATAATTATAGGTACTATTTTATCGATCTTCTTTTAATTTAAATTCCGAATTCCATTTACTTGTATTCAAAGTATTTATTAACATATTAAATTATGAAGTAATAAAAAAAGACTATCGAATTAAAAGTGTATTATATCATGACATAGATAAGAATAGGACCATCTCTCAATATGGTAATAATATCAATGTCATATTTACTTCAACATAGTCAACTTTATTAGTATGGTTAACAACATACTTAAAACACTAACTGCACACCGAAAAAACACGAGTCAGGCCTTCGCAGAATCCCAAAATTAATGACATGCGAAATATAAACACTTCACCAAAAAACACTTTAAACAACTTCCTAAATATCAACCATCTTAACGTTTATAATCAATTAAAGGTGCCCAACTCACAAAGAACTTTATCTATTTTATGGTTTTGGACAAAAAAGTGGCGTCAGTGGGCAAAACAATGGCAAATTAGCGCTGACGGGTAAAAATGACGGGAGTATCGGACTACGCGGTTATAAATGTGAGGGCAGACGGCGCGACACGGCAAGGGATTATTCATTTATAACATTTGGCACCACTCATGATTATCAAATTCTTAATTATAACGTGAATAGGCTCATATTTGCAGATCAATAAGACTTGAATAATGTGTTATTACATATTTTTTTCTAAATCGGAATGTTGTTTTTTTATATTATATTTCGACGTAAAGCTCTGACATTGAAACAGCTTTATTTCTTATTTTTCAGTCATACTTTGGAGATGTGAGCTGAGCCTACAGAGGTTTAAACTGTTCAATAAATAATATCACTCTAGTCGTCGGTAATTGGCATAGTAATATAGATATGAATATTTAAAATTTCATAATTTTAGGTAGGTAGGATAGGTACTTAAACACTTTTTATACCTATATATTGTACTATCTTTACAAAAATAAATTCGCAGATTACAAAATGCCTGTCAGATTGATTTGTTCAGATTACTAGATATTATTATGTAGGTGTGTGTGCGTACAACGACGCTCGTAAGCGTGTTTACCTAGTTAATAAACTTTAAATTCAATGTCACACTTAAAAAGCGATAAGAAATGGGTGCAGACAGACTTAATATCTGTCCACAACAATATCGTAAAGGTATCTCAGGAGCCACAAAATTAATGACCGTCACAGACATGCGACTTTTTGCGTTAGCGATTGTACGATAGGATACAGACATCTTGATCGTGTCGTCATATTGATGTCGCCTATCAACTACCGTGTGCGGAAGTATTTGTTTGAACTTTATATTATAGGTACTTTTTAGGGTTCCGTGCCAAAGGCAAAAAACGAAACCCTTATAGATTCGTCATGTTTGTCTGTCTGTCCGTCTATCTGTCTGTCTGTCTGTCCGTCTGTCCATATGTCACAGCCACTTTTTTCCGAAACTATAAGAACTATAACGCCAGAGACACTTCCAAAGTGGTAAAATGTGTGCCCCCCTGTAACTTCTAAAATAAGAGAATGATAAATATATAAATATATATATATATATATATATATATATATATATATATATATATATATATATATATATATATATATATATATATATATATATATATATATATTTATCATTCTCTTATATATATATATATATATATGATGTACATTACCATGCAAACTTCCACCGGAAATTGGTTTGAACGAAATCTAGTAAGTAGTTTTTTTTAATATGTTATAAATCGTACACTGCAATTTACCTTTAGTTCAATCAACACAATTTTAAAATGAAATAAATTTATATTATGTTACTTGCTGCTGCGGAACTCTTCATGGGCGAGTCCGACTCGCACTTGGCCGCTTTTTTTGTCTTTGTTAAGTAAAATTATTGTGAAAATGGAGATTTTTATAACGTATGTGCCACTTTTCTCCGAGTTTTTATATCTCGCCCGCCCATGTGTACCTGTGTCAGTTATCCCGATAAAAGTATCTTTATATCAAATTTTATTGAAATCAGAGAAGCGGTTTAGCCGTGAAAGCTATAACAGACAGAGTTACTTTCGAATTTATAATATATTAACCTGTTTCACCGATTACATTGAGATTTGACAGAAAGATACTTTGATTCTTGAGGAAAAATATAGGCTACTATTTACCGATATACACGTGGGAGGATCTGCGGGCAAAAGCTAGTACTTTTATCGTTTTTGCCTCTGCTTATAGTACAAAATAAGATTCTCCTAACTCCTACGCATTTATTTTAAACTGCTACCCTTAAAATTTTAACGATAGATAGTATTTCACATACATCGATTACAAACAACCACTAAAGTACTTCTACTCTGATGTTTTGAATTATCTTTAAAGTTGTACAGTTCCTTGTAAATGTGGATGTCAAATTACTTGCAAATGTGTTGTAGTTAAACCAGCAATCACACTTTATAAGCAAGTGTATCAATGTTTGCAAAATTTCACCAAATCCTTTATTTAAATATTTCATTTTTCGCCTAACAATTGTTCAGTTTTGCGCCAAAAAAGAAATACTGACGCTTTGCGATTTGATTCTCTTGTCGGAATTCCCAATAGTGGTCAAAATAGTACGAGCGCAAGTTTCAAAAGCCAGCTCTAGAATACATATTTTATAAGTTAGCTTCGATTGTTCCGGCGCGGTTTTGCCTTTTTTCTCCCATATCATACACGCGCCACCGATGCGTCGATCGACACATGGCAGGAGCTTTTTTTCTTTTTTTTTTATTGTAAATGTCCACTGGATTGTTTGTTACTAGCCAGTCTTTATGAACGAGTGTATACAGCGCTAACATCTACTATTGCCTGTCGGAAGTGATCGGCAAATTTTACTGAAATACTTATTTTGTAATACATATTTTATTTGAAATTGGAATAGAGGTATCAAAAATTTTACCTATATTTTTTTTATTAAAGAGTTTTACCGATTAATTCCACATTAAACGTGGTTTAAATAAAACCTTGTACATTTATTTCTGTAACCTACGAAATATTTTGACATGTTGTGGGTAAAAAATTATTAAAAGCAGTGTTAATTACATAAATATTTTTGAAAATTAGTCTTGGGCTAACGGGGTGATCTAGGTATGATAATAATACGACGCGACAAGTCTATTCTTTAAGTATGAACTTTCAAGAAAAACTGTCACAATTCACCCACGTAGGAAAGTAAATCAAAAATAGGAATGCACCACACAAGAAAGTAATTAGAGTATTCCTGTATCCTAAACATGTATGGGGTCTACTTCAAGTGTGCTACGATATAGCTCAACTTCATTTTTACCCGACTGCGGCAAAGCCAAAGGAAATTTATGATTTTGATTTTAACGTAGAGCCATCAGAACACCACAAGCTGTTACTGTTTATATGCTTATCAGATTTGGACGATTTTCATCCGTAAACTAGGTAAAATACCGTCAAATAGGTAAGTGTCAAATGTAGGCTAAATTAAGGCCACAGTGTTACAACATTTTTCTTCATTGTTGCAACAAGAAAAATGTTGTAACACTAAACTAAAGATACCCTCTTAAAGGGCAACACTAACGTCAGTATACTTTAAAAAAAAAAGTCACAAAAGAGCATCGTAAGTTGAGAACTTCAATGAATACAGTATAGGTATCAATTTGAGATAAAAAAACAACAATGGCAGATATCGATGGCAAGATATCGCCGGGAGCATCGATCCCGGTACAAGGACGTACGCTGTACCGGAAGCTCTTCCTTCTCACACACCATTCATGATCCAAACAAAGGCTCGTAGTTACATGACAAATTCGACGCGGACGATTGTCGCCTTCACAATTGCTCCTACTTCTTTGTTCGTGAATCATTTAATAAAATTTATTAACAAATGTATAGGATGTTTCGAAGTTGGTATGTTATTGCTCAATAATTTATTTTCAATTATTTACATAAAATCCTAGCAGTATTAATGATAAGAATCAAGCCATAGATAACTTAGTGTGCCAAGGTACCATAATTAAAACGACGTCAAAGTACTACAGACTTTTTTTTAATATATTTATTTTTTACTAGCCGAAACACTAATCTTGGGAATAATGAAGGCTAGGAAGATGATGATGACTAGCTAAACCCGCGTGAAGCCGCGGGGCGAAGCTAGTCTTAAAAAATAGTAGCTTAAGTTACTCTCTATATCATCAGCTACCTATCAATGAAACTCTCATCGAAATCGGTTCAGCCGTTCTAGAGATACCCGGGACAAACAGACAGACAGACAAACAAAAAATTTTGGGATATGTACCGTGTGTACATACATATACATGTAGTAAAATGCGGTTATTTTAATATTACAAACTGACGCTCCAATTTTATTTAATTGTATAGGTAACATCCATATTGTAATGGGAAGTAGGTATTTGATTAAAATGACGTGTAACTGCAAACTTCAAAGAGTTAAAACTTTCGTCTAGCACCTGATTCTTAACTCACAAAACTCTAGTACTAATTTTGAAACATGCTGTATATACATATATGTGGATAATTTTCACATTTTTTCCAAATCCATAAGAAGTTTTTACGAGTGTTTACTTTAGGTGGTGTGCACAAAGACTAAATCCGGCTTTTGTAGCAATCGCGATGCACGCCAGATATTAAAAGCACGTGTGGCCAAACAAAGGTTACGTTATGCGGGGGATTATTTGCCAATTTATGGCGCTTTTTGTAAATTCCGTTGAAAGCACCAGCGGAAATTTGGCTCCATTTCAACAAAATGATCTTTTAACTATAAATATTACGTACAAACGTATTTATGTGACAAAAATTTCCGAATGACAGATTGCATCCACCTTACCCGTGGGATTATATTTTTTTTTTTGGTCAACAGGAATGATAGGTCTAGTTTTCAATTGGCATTTCAGAAAATATATAATACAGATGAAGTTAAACTCAATTTGCAAATTTTTATACCACTAATTAGGCTAAAAAGCACATCTCTCAATATTTCTTACAGACGCTTGCATGCCTAATGTCACTCACGCGTTGCCTACCGTCCCCAAGTCTTAACGTCTAAATACATTGTACATACATTTCTATTTTGTTCAATCATTATTATCAATATTTTGTCATATTTATATGATAAAAAGTACCCTAAGGAAATACTTGCAAATAGGTAACAATATAGCGAGCAAAATGATGTTTTCTGGAATTAATGTCGAATTTGATTGCAGTAACTCAAGTGTAACTTTGGGTAACTTTCTAGACTCGTCAGACTACACTATTAGATTTTTTTCACAATAATTATATCAAACAAATAACGAGCAGGTTATAGGTACCTACTCGTTATTTGTTTGAAATATAAATTTATTGGAGCAATAGACATATGTCAGTAAAGTAGAAAAAAAATTATAGGTATTTTTTTTTTGTGTTTGGCCCTGCCAAAATGACTCTACTCTGCCTGATGGAAAGCATAAGCAGAATCCAAGAGTGGTGGTCACCATACTGCGAATGCAGACGATGCAAAAATACAGCATAGTGACCCACACCATGGCGGGGTAGTGATGCTTCTGCATCATTGGGCCTCCGGTCTCGTACTCACCAACGAAACACGACAGCATGATCGCTGTCATTTTACGTTGATTTTCTGTGCGAGGTAGTAGGTAGTACCGCCCCGGTCGAGCCGGCCCGTTCGTGCTGAAATCAGCGTGGTTCTACTACCTTTACGATATGACGTATCGTACGATGTATGCCGATTGGTTTATGAACAATATGATGACTTTTTGATTGTATATGCACAATTTGATGACTTTTGTTTTTTTTCTAATTGATTTAGAGACATTATCTTTGCGTTTTAAATATGGACTCTTGTAAATCAGTTTAGCTGACTCGCTTAGCAAATACACTTGGGACCAACCAGTACATCAGCAAAGAGTTAAGTAATATATGCATCAGTAACAAGTATTGAAAGGTAATTAAGTAACTCTTTTTTAACTTCATGGTTTTATTACTAAGAGATATGGAGAATACTATATAATCTTCTCAGATACAGGTTTCCAAAAACATTGCAAGCTTAAACGAAGTAGAAAAGTTAATAGTTTCAATTCCAAAAGTATCATAACGTCAACAGCATATTTATTATACCAATTAGTTCCACATTTACTTCCATTAACGGGGTACCTGTTCTAAATAGCATCCTCTTCAGAAACAATACATTGAGGTTTGTATGAGATTGTGTGTGTATGTTGTATGGGCGTCGACGCGCTACAAATCAGCGCACGCGCCCATTAGAGACGATAAAATTTTACGACTGTTCGCTACTTTCCAAACGCGTCGGTCGCGACGCACAAAACGCATCGTGTGTCGTGCGACTTATTATGCCTTAGGCTTGGTTTACATAACACCTTTTTGCGAAATTAGGTATATTCCACTAATTTAGTAATTTATTTACCTACCTAAAATTATAAAGTTCAAAAACAATGTGCCTTTTGCTTAGAGTGACGTAGTAACCATTCCACACAACATAACTACGTGAATGACATAGTGGTTTAGGAGGTCGCAATGCAGCTTTCTGTTTCACTGAGTATTGTGGGTTCGATTCTCACATGGGATAACACTTTGTGTAATTCACAAATTGTTGTTCTGGGTATAGATGTTTGTATTTTCATATATGTTTTGTCCCCTGTGACACAGTGTATATTCCTTTGTTGCGGGAGTTGTCTTTTTGAAAATATAAAAAAATAGTTAGACCGCATTTTTTCTACTGTATCTACTATCTACTATCTACCGAATCTACTGTATTTTTAGGTATAACTATTGACGCTAAGTTACAATGGGGTCGCCAAATAGAAAAACTATCTAGTAGGCTAAGCTCAGCGGCTTTTGCTGTGAAAAGATTTCGACATTTAACTGATGTTGATACAGCTAGAATAGTTTACTTCAGTTACTTTCATAGCATAATGAGTTACGGTATCCTACTCTGGGGTAACTGTGCAGATATAAATGCCATATTTGTTCTACGAGCCATTTATCAATTAGGCCCTCGAGCTTCTCTCCGTTCCAAATTTAAAGTAACCCATCAAATTAATGATTTTAAAAGTTCTTCTGTGTCCGTGTAATTGAGGCCGGACATAAAGTCTTCAACTTTAATTTTAGCCTGATACTTTGTACAGTGCCGCAGATCGCATTTTTTGATTATTTTGTTATACAAGTAGGGAAACATATAGTTAGGAAACCTTTTCGCGAAACTCGTTTTACATTTTGTAGTAGTGAGCTTAAATACTCTAGCATTTACCTTAGTGTCGTAATCAGTGGAACCCAATACCACGTTGTGCGAGTAGGTGACCGCATTTAATATGTACAGCTGTCGAATACTCAAGAGATCAGTAGCTTTATATACTTCCACTGTTGGAAACCTAATTGGTTTTTTAAGCATTATTTTGAGTATTGACCTCTGGGCTCTTTCCAATTGCATCAGGTGTGATGAAGCTGTTCCTCCCCAAACGCTTATGCAATATGTTAGGATGGACTGGCAGAGTGACATATACACGGTTTTAAGCAATTCAAAGTTGGCGACATCTCTAAGCTCCTTCATTACATAAATAAGTTTTCTACATCTTGCCGATAGGGCAGCTATGTGTTCCTTATAAGTTAATTTCTCGTCAATAACAACACCAAGATATTTTATAGATTTAGTTCGTAGTATTTCACCGCAGTCACAGTCTGTGCTTATAGGAGCCAGCTGAGGGTTGCAATTATGAATTTTGATATTCGGAAAGGCTACAGGAGAGGAAGCCCCAGTCTTATGGAAACAGAGGAACTTTGTTTTTTCGGTATTGAGAGACAAAAGATTACTACGCAGCCAATCAGCCACCAAAGCCATCCCCTGCTCTGCCCTCAGCAAGCACCTATTCCATGTCGAATCATGAAAGATAAGGGCTGTGTCGTCTGCGTAACACACAATTTTCGCATTATTTAGTGGCAACGAAGCTAAATCGTTAAGATATAATAAAAATAGCGTTGGCCCTAACACGCTTCCCTGTGGTATTCCGAAATCTGTTTCTATCGGAGAGCTCATCCAGGAGTCCACTCTGACTTGTTGCTTCCGCCCTGTTAAATAGCTACGGAACCAGTCCAGTGCAATGCCACGTATTCCAATGCCTTCGAGTTTTCTCAATAAGATTGGAGTGGACACGGTATCGAAGGCTTTAGCCAAATCAAGAAAGACTCCAACGCAAGCCTGACCCCCGTCAAGATGACTAACAATTTCCTCAGTTAGTAATTTTACAGCATCCTCAGTGGACCTTCCCTTCCGGAAACCAAACTGAGAGGCTGTCAGCAATTTGTTAACTTCTAGGTACTTCACAAGACGTTTGTTAACCACCCTTTCCATAATCTTTGCAAATATTGGTAGGAGAGATATTGGCCGATAATTATCTGTTACATTACTTGCACCTCCTTTGTGGATAGGAATTATAACTGCAGTTTTCCATTCCTGTGGTACAGTCCCTGTTGAAAAGCTTTGGTTTATTATTGCCTTGAGCGGTTCAGCTATCTGATACATAACTTTTTTAATTAGTGAGTTATTGAATCCATCGAGTCCTGGTGCACTATCCATTTTAAGATTCATAATAATATTATGAATCTCTTTGCTGTCAGTAGGTTCAAAAAAGAACGAGTGGAGGGGTGACCCAGAGTGCGTGTCAATCCTATTCGCCAAAGCAGTTTGGGTAGTACCAAGATGGAGTAAAATATTGTTGGCATATTGTCGTCCAACTGAAGCAAAAAACTCGTTACAGCCATCCACCGCTGTTTGTGGACAAGAATCCCTTTTAATGAGTTCAGACACTTTAGAATTTGTACTGATCTTTCTGTGAGTGATTTGATTAATCGACTGCCATAGTTTCCTAGGATGATTTTTATGTTTTTGTAACAATTGTGATTCATATTCATTTTTCATTTTACGCAGTAAACTGATGTAAAAATTACGATATCTTGTATAAACAATAGATTTTTCATAATGCCTTGGATTATTTCTTGCCTCTAGATGAAGTTTATCACGTACACGGGAACATCGCAGCAAACCCTGAGTCATCCACGGCTTTATAACAGTTTCTGTACGTTTTATCAGGATTGTTTTCGAGCAGGAATCTATAACATTATGCATAATGTTCATATAAATGTTTAGTTGCTCGTCGACGCTTTGCACTTTATTTAGGCCAGTCCAGTTTACGCAATTCAGCTGTTCGGCTATGCTGTCATAGTCAATTCGCAACTTGTATCTAGGCGGTACCGCTGGTTTCGTTGTAGTGTTATTAAAGCCTGTAATTACTATGTCATGATCAGTTATTGCCGAGGGACATACAATTGTCTCCACATCTATTAGACCACTAATGAAAACATGATCCAGGCACGCTTTCTTCCTAGTGGGCACATTTACAACAGGTTTTAATCCAAGTTCGGCCATAGTACAAAGATAAGCACTCGATTCTGTAGTTACTGAATTAATTATATTTATATTTACATCTCCCATTAAGAGTAAGCATGAATTAGGTTCCACAGACTGCATAACTTCATAAATAGAATTAATAAAGCGGTCAGAGTTTTTGAACGAAGGCGACCTGTAGACTCCCAATATATACCACCCAATATATACCCAATATATACGAAAATTTGATTTATGTTCAAAAAAATATATCAAAGTTTCTTAAAATCAGTGACGTTCATTCGGTAAATACTAGAAACAAACATAATATTAGTGTTCACGTCACTCGTCTCCACAGAATAGGCAACTCGTTCATGGGACAATGTATACGCTTTTACAACAAGCTCCCTATTACTATTAGGAATTTGCCATTAAAAAAATTTAAGAATACCATTAAATCGAAGCTATCCGCAAAGGGGTATTATACCATAGCAGAATATCTACATGATAAAACCGCCTGGGATTGAGCTGCCCGCTCTGCACATGCTGTTTACCTTGAATGTTTAAAATTATTTTGACGTGACGATAATTTATACTTTGAAATAAATTGATCTACTATTGTTATAGTTGACATTTTTTAAAATTATCTTTACAGATTATTATAATTGTGACTCAAGTTGTAATTATCGCTTTTTGTTATTGATATAATGTCTTTTGTTTTATGAAAATTGTCTGAATTTTAAAAGAGACGTTGATCCCTGAGTTTGTTTCGTCCTTTCTTCTCAGGGCTAGTCCAGTTAGGAAAGGCCGAACTCATCTGCTCAAAAAAAGTTTAACTTGCAAAAGTGTTTTGTATAACCTAATTGCAGAATAAATGATTTCATTTCATTTCATTTCATTTCTGGACTCAAACAATTCAAATCTATACAAATAAATAAAATTGGAGTATATGTTTGTAATATTAAAATAACCGCTTTTTACTAAATGCATATGTATGTATACACGGTACATATACCAAAAATGTAGTTAAAAAAAATGTCTGTCTGTCTGTCTGTTTGTTCCGGGTAATCTCTGGAACGGCTGGACGGATTTTGACGGGACTTCACTGGCAGGTAGCTGATGATCCAGGGAGTAACTTAAGCTACTTTTTTTAGACTAACTTTGTCCCGCGGCGTTACACGCAGTACGAAGATACCCGCGGGTAACACCGCGGGGTTCAGGTAGTTAATAAATATACCACTATAAACAAATAAATAAATATTTCGGACATCTATCACACAACGCCATCTAGTCCCAAGCTAAGCAGAGCTTGTGTTATGGGTACTAGACAACTGATACAAATACTTTATACTTTTTTTTTTTGTAAATACATACATATTGTACATAGAAAACACCCAAACTCCGAAACAAATATTTGTAGATCATACAAACATTTGGTCCGACCCGGTAATCGAACCCGAGACCTCACGATCAGCAGTCGCATACGCCAACCGCAAGACCAACGAGGCAGTTCATAACTGTCAAGTGATTCCTAAAATATGTACATTTCTCTACTAAAACTATGACATACCTTAATGAAATATTAAAATCAAAGAAAATATTATTATTTTAGTTAAGAGAAGTTAAAAATAGCTGCAAGAAAACGCACCCTATATTCAGTCTGTCACACTAATTTTAGAGTGCATTTGGGAGGTGATTATTTTAGTTATTGACGGAACGATTCACTTAATTGTTCCTCATTGTTTACATATATCTAGGCAGTCACCATTTAAATGCAGTAAACGCTATTTCAACTAAAATAGCTCTGAGGTGGTCTGCAAGCGATAATACCCATTTTATTTTACATTTCTGTACACTGCTGCTGCTATGTAAATAATATTTTTGCTAAATGCTACGTATACAGCAATGGAATTGGAACTAAAGTATTTTTTACCTCTGGGCGGAGTTGATCTATTCTTTCCGTAGCGCATAAAATTTTATGTTATAGCGCAAAGATTATAAGGTAAGAATTAGACCATCGCTCATGCAGGTAAGCAACTAATAAAAATTTACAACTATTGCCACTAATTTTTATTACAATATCCTTTTTAATAATACGTTACATCCTTTTTGATTCCCATTAAAAATCTTATTTGCCTTTTCTCTATTATTTTAATCTATTAATACAAAAATGCTACAGAACCTCTATAACTCTTTAGTTCGGATACCTACACAAATTTTTAGTATGATTTGGTGACATTGAAACGAAAATATAATATAAGCTAAATGTTTAAGATTCCACTGATAATAAATATCTATGTTAATCTAAATAATTTTATAATTGCCGTCGACTATTTAACTAAGGTCTCCCCAAAGAGCGCCAACCATCCATGTATGTATCTACATTATACAAATCTTAAACATAAACATATTTTCAAGAATCAAGTTCGTTGTACAGCATAAAAGTGAATATTTTATAAAACACCGTGAGAAAAATACAACTAGATCAGACCCTTTAAGCACACTTGTTGACTCCTCCATACAACCACAAAATCTATTGTAAGCAGTGTGTGTATCTCGACACTTGCATGATATCTTTATTACGTCCCCTACAATCGACACTCGCATAACTAACGACACTTTGTCAACTTGACAAGTTACCAGGAAAAGCAAAAAAGTCGGTCGGTTTTAAACTTTCAACCCCCTACTGCTCAGAGCTTTTGCGGTCGCAAAATGTCTCAATCTAGAAGCAACCAATACAAAAAAAATATTGACATAACGCTTTGCTTTGGTATCGCCGTTCTAGTGAACAGTCCTGCTGTGCAGATAACCTGTATAATTATAGATAATGTATTAAAACTTTATGGGCTTCGAGATTTTTCTGATTACGATCAAAGATTGCTTTTCTTTTGTGTCACTAAATAATCAATGTTCATAAAAATACAAACAATAAATTAAACACGTGATTACTGAAAGGGTGTTCAGTTTCTAAACACAAACATTTCTTTCAAGAGAAATTCGCAAATAAAACTATCCCGTTAACGTTATATTTGCAAGGGTTTTATTGCATTGCAAAGATTCATTTTTTACTTAAAAAGTATTACTTAAACATAACAAGCGAAATGGTTATTGCCATTGCCAAAAAGCGCAATTTGCCAAAATGAAACAATGAAACTTTTGCGAAAAAACAACGATTTTTATGTTTTCGTTCAACCCATACAATTATAAAAGAGTAGTAAGAAAGAAAGTAGAAAGCAATAAAAGTAAACCTTTCGGCGGCAAATGCGCCACCACCGAAGGGTTACTATTTATTTGTATTAGCCGACAGTTTAGGGTACGACACATTCGGGTAAGGTGCTCATAAAATCAGAAAGCCATCTGAACGTAGCCGAGTGACTTGAACTAAACGGTAATTCCATCTCGTTATAGCTGTAAATAATAAAAAAGTTACAACTTAAAACAGAAACTATGCTCATAAAGTAATTTGCACAAATTTTGCAAAAGGGTATGAACATACAATAGAGTTAAACTTTTAACGTTTATTTCGAAACCCGTTACGTGTAGTATACGATAAAAACCGTAAAATTGTAAAACTGTCTCTATGTAACTCCACTCCTTTGTTAGGAGAAACTCAATCGCGTTCCAGTTTGGGAATGGTTTCATATATTTGCAAAATAATGAGGGTACATTCAGGGGTTAATCTGGTATAATTAGGGGTCAACTACGGTCCTGGAAAAGAAATAAACCGTTTTATAACTTGGACTTCCTTAACCCCACGTAAAGCCGGTCGTGAAACTCATGGGAAGATCGGATCGGCGATATGAGGCGGAAATAAATCGCCATTTAAAATCAATTTGTGTTAAGGGTGTAGAGAAAGTAGTTGGGTGTAAGGGGCCAGTGTGGGCAGGCGGTCACGCACCGCACGTCCTACGTCCATTGGTTCAATATCGTCGGCTATATTGTAATACAATGTGATTTCAGATAAAAGACACTGATAAGCGATTGGCCGCGAACATTTTATTGCTTATTCGTTTTTGGAATCTCTTCTGAATCTTTATTGATGCTTCATGTAATTGACGAATTTACGAGATACGATCATATTTTTTTAAATCTTTATTTACGGAGCTTAGCCACAATTATGACTATGTCGTTCGATAATATCATACTTCATACTTACTTCAAACTAATATCATAGTAATCCTACTAATATTATAAACGCGAAAGTTTATAAGTATGGATGGATGTTTATTACTTTTTCACGCAAAAACTACCAAACGGATTTGGAATCTACCAAACGGAATCGGGCAACAACTACTTACATAATAAATAGGTTTTTTAGAAAAGGACAGATTGTTTTAAATATGCAATATTTAAATTATGTGCAGTTTGTATTAAGTTTGGCACTTTATGGAAGACTAAATTCTGATTTCATGAATGAAAATGTGTCAATGAATTTGCTTATTGATTTATTTGTTTAAGCGAACAAGCGTTTTGTTTCTGAAATACGCTTGTTGTTAGGCCTCGTATTGGTTTAACAGGTGTAATAAAAATTATCTTTCATTCAAAAATGTTACCAAGGGATATCATTGAATATTCGCGCGAGTTCATACAATAATCCACGCCAGGCCAAACAATAATTCAATTTAGTTTATATCTGTCGTCTTCTTCATGAAGGTTGTTGAAACTAAGCAACTTAAACTCAGTTAGGAAACATCGCAATATGAGTTAGAAAGTGATTTCACTAACTATCACCACGAGAAAATCTTGTGAATCCAATTTTTACGTCCCGAGTGTCCCGAACCGTGTTTGATGAGCAAAACCTCCATGGCCGAGTGATTGAGAGGATTTTTTCGTCATTTCATCGTTAAATAGCGATTTAAATAATACCTCTAATAAATAATAATAAATAAATATTTTGGACATCTAACACACAACGCCATCTAGTCCCAAACTAAGCACAGCTTGTGTTATGGATACTAGAAAACTGATACAAATACATATATACTTTTTTTGTAAATACATACATATTATATATAGAAAACACCCAAACTCCGAAACAAATATTTGTAGATTATACAAACATTTGGTCCGACCCGGGAATCGAACCCGAGACCTCATGATCAGCAGTTGCACACGCCAACCGCGAGACCAACGAGGCAGAATGAAGCCATAATACCTTCAAATACCTGACTCTCTAACTAAATAACAGATTACGACCTGGAGATATAATGCTGTTAACATCTAATTAAAAGAAGTCAATCTTATTATATATATATTACTTTAGTACTTAAAAAAATGGCCCACGTCACGTTACGAACGCTTTAGGAGTAACTCGTCGTCGTATCGTTTAGTCGCCATATCCCGGAATATCGGTAGGTGAACTTAAAGGGTTTATGCGGCTTACGGGCGACGCCAGGCGGCGCGTCGCGTATCGGGGCTTACCGTGATTTACTCGTTACGTCGCTTCGCGGGTCGCCCCCGCCGTTTCTTTTTTCTGTTTACTTAACGGATCAAGAGTTACCCTTTATTGGGTAAAGTCGGAAAACTGATATTCCATCCGACATAAACTTAGATGCGACTTTATTGGTGCGAGATTTGTATCGGATTTGTACTTTCTGTTTTGAGTTTATTTTATCTACCATATTGGATAATGATGGTAAATGAAATTGTGTTTTTATTAGGAAATGTATGTTTTTCTTTATTTTTATTGTAATGCTAGTTATAACTTCTATTTGTATAGTTTTATATCTAACATTTATAAGTCAACTTTAAAGGATTTTTTTTCTACTTGCTGTCAAAATACTAAAACTATACATGAACTTCGATATATCTTTATTTATTTTTACAATTGGTTCGTGATTAATTATTAGTAATTTTTTTTCTGAACTCTGTTCACAACGTGTTCTCAGTTTAGTTGATTATAAGTTAATTAATTAAAAAAAGACCAAACAATCAGAATAGAAAAACGAAGGGCTTTATCACAATCCTTACAATTTTAAGACTTAGAGTAAAAATGAAATTGAAAATAGGTAATATTATAATACAAGCTCTGCTTAATTTATGATTGGCTTGTGTGTTAGATGTCTAAATTATTTATTTAAACACACATCCGCTCCAAATATTGGCCGGTACTATAGCAATCAAACTAAATACAAAAAAGCAAGATACAAGATCGGTTAATTTTCCAAATTTTTTGCTTTTTTTATGCAATAGGCGGGCAAACGAGCAGACGTATCGCCTGATGGTAAGCTAATACCGCCGCCCATGGACACCTGCAACACCAGAGGCGTCACAAGTGCGTTGCTGGCCGTTGGGGGATGGGGAGGGGAGATAGGGGGAGGGGGTTTAGGTTATGAGCCTCCGGTATCCTCACTCAAAAGCCCTGGTATCACTCTGGTCGAGCCGGCTCATTTATGCCGAAGCGAGGCTCTCCCACGGAATTATAGCTAATACATTTCTAAATGCTGTATATATATATAATGCATCGCTGAAATATATGTACGCGTGTAGTTTCCGATCGGCTGCACCTGTACATACACATTGTAAGCTTTGTGTGCAAGAAAAATTAAAAGATAACGGAAAAAGTATTTTTTTTTTGTCCGCAACTGTACACTGTATGTGGGAAGCTGAGACAGATATGTAAATATGGCGGTACGAGGTTCACCGGGTCAACTAGTATTAGATAAATATTACACCCAGACACAGAAAATATTATTATGATCGTTTTCATCACGCAATTACTTCTATTCAAGGCCAAATAATTAATTTTCATGGGTGAGAACCGAACCCGTGACCCTTGGCTTATCAGTCAGGCTCACTAACTACTTTAACAACAGGTTGGTCAAATCATTATCTTGAAGATGATTACCTTAACTCAACAACACAAATTGTTAAAAGCGAGTAAAACTTCAATTCAACACTTAAATTCAAATAGATAAGTATATAAATTCCACGCTGATCTCGCTCAGTGCAATTCCACACCATCATTTATCAAACTTGTTTCAGACAGCATATACAACGACAAGTAAAACACGTCGTTAATCATTAAATACACCCTAAATAGCCCATAAATGCCCACAAGCTTTATTTACATTCAAGGAGTACCGTGAAATTCCTTATAAAAACTCAAGAGATATGTTCGCAAGATTTTGGCGTGGTATTGACTTTTGACAATAGAGGAGGTACACACGTAACGACTGCTGTGTGACATAAATCACACGTTGAACAAGATATTAACGAAAAGTAGGGCCACTGTTGAGTGAATAGCAGAAGTCTTAGTGTGTTGGTTAACAATGACCATAAAAATACATTCGGTTGAGTCTCTGGCTAGCCTATCCAATATCGATGTTTTTCACTTGTTAAAATTCAAAATGCTTGTTTCTTTAAAATATCACTTATATTTTATCGTTAAAATATATGTAAACTGCACCCAAATAAAGAAGAAGAGCATTAGGAAAACAAATTCTGTGTCGCGGGGAATTCACAAACATATATGAAACGGACACAAAGAACACCCAGACAACTACAGTTTGTGGATCATACAAAGGGTTATCCTATGTGGGACTTGTACCCACAATACTTAGCGCAGTAGAAAACGGTGTGGCGACCACTTAAACTACTAGGCCAACGGTGCAATAAATATATAAATAAATATTTCAGACATCGAACACACAACGCCATCTAGTCTAAAGCTAAGTAGAGCTTGTGTTATGTTAGCTTGTTAGTTTCTAATAAATTCAGTAGTTTTCGTCCTTACTCTAGGAGCTGCCATCTGTTTTCTAACTACAGATAACTGAGTCATTAATACATGCGTCTCTTTTATTATGCAGTCTGTCCAGTCGTAGTGCAAAGCGCCAAGCTGCAAAACTGCAACGAACGTAAATAAAAAACTTTAATGTGCTTCAACGGTAAAATTAATTCAAATAACAACGGTTTAGATAGTATAAAATCTTGATAATTTACTAATACAATACAAAAACCATGTGAGAAAACTAGTTTGTATTAACTAATTTTGTAGCCATACGTGCAAATACTGTTCTGATTTATAGTTCTGTATGTTTCCTATCTAGTGGAGGTGACAAAAACTATTGTAACCATTTTGAATGGCGTTGGCCACTGACTTTGTGGTCGTCCGGCCTTTGCAAGCATCTACCTACCATTTGACATTCTATTCAATCGTGTTCGGATTATAGCGGCAACCTAGCATAATGAAAGGATGGAGCTAAAATATGTGTTTCGTTAACGTGTGGGAATTCAAACAGCGGTATGAATGTAATAAAAAAATATACCAAAATTCCAATTAAAAATTGTACAATAACTGAGTGAACTAAAAAGTCTTTTTACTCGACTTGGGCGAAGCCAAAAGGAAGGGTAATTGTTTTGACAGACAGTTTATGTATACTGCTATGTTTGTACGTTCCATGTTAGTGCCTTAGAAATCAGTTCAGTAGTTAGACTGGACTGATTTCAAAGAATGAGGTGTCAATAGATTTGAAATAGGTAGTGGCTCGAATAACATAGGTTATATTAATTTCATCAAATGTAGTTACGCAGTCAGGTTAAAGTTTTTTAAACTATTTCTTCTTTAACCGTAACTTCTTTAAACTTTAATATTTTTTATGTATGTTTGTAACAGATTCAATTATTTTTTTTATGTTTGACCCTGTCAAAATTACTTTACTCTGCCTGATGGAAAGCATAAGCAGAATCCAAGAGTGGTGTTCATCATTGCGACTGCAGACAGAGCAAGAAAGCAGCATGGCGAGCTAGTGATGCTTCTGCATCATTGGGCCTCCGGTCTCGCACTCACCAACAAAACACGACAGCACGATCGCTGTCATTTTACGTTGATATTCTATGCGAGGGTAGAACCGCCCCGGTCGAATCGTCCCAACGTGCTGAAATCAGCGTGGCTCTACTACCTCTAGATCTACTTGATTGTTACGTTAACAGCGTTCGTTCGTTGACGGTGTTGCCATTGTTCCGCACTAAAATCTTCGTCAATAGTAACACCGAACACTCTCGCCGTCGATATCGAGTTGATGTGAAAAAACACACACTATATATACACTCACAGTTTCATGCCTTGACCGCCGCCATGGTGAACGAGAACAAGTGAGTTGCATAAAATTCAGTAGGTATTACAGGTAGGTACTACACTTTGGGTCTCCCTTACCATAGGAAACAATGAACTAAACGCTTTACTTATTTTATTTATTTATTTTTATTTATTAATTTATTTATTAGTTTATTAACGTTCGATTCCCGGGTTCGATTCCCGGTTCGGACCAAATGTTTGTATGATATGCAAATATTTGTTTCGGTATTTGGGTGTTTCCTATGTATAATATAATAAGTATATATGTATTTATATCAGTTGTCTAGTACCCATAACACAAGCTCTGCTTAGCTTGGGACTAGACGGCGTTGTGTGTTAGATGTCCGAAATATTTAAATATTTTTTTAATTTTTAATTTAAATTAGCTGCCGATCCAGCACAGTGGCGAATGGTGAAAATATTTTAAATGTAATAAGTAATTACCCAATCTTGGAAAACGTTATATTATTGATTATTTATTTATATATTTAAAAATTTCTTAACTATTTTTTTACAACATGAGTACGTACATATTCACACAAAATAAAAAAAACTACACTTTTTTACAAAATACATTTTTTTCCTACACTGCTATCCGATTTTAAGCTTGGCAGTTACGTGTATGTGTACGTGTGTACCTGTAAGAACACTTATTACTACTTATTACTTATCTATATTATAAAGCTGAAGAGTTTGATTGTTTGTTTGTTTGAAGATTAGCGCTAATCTCAGGAATCGCTGGTCCGATTTTAAAAATTCATTCAGAGTTGGATAGTACATTTATTGAGGAAGGCTATTTATCATCACGCTAAGACCAATAGTAGCGGAGCAGCAATGGAGAATGTTTCAAAAACTATCACGCTACGGGTAATAGGAGACGCAAACGAGGTTGCGTGGGTCAGCTAGTACTTTATACTTGAAGAATTCCTTTTCTATGTGTCACCTTTTGCGAACATGAAAACATAATCTCTTAATATTCTGTTCTGTATCTAAACTGTTCTACGTAAAACAGTTGATGAATCTGCATGGATTCAACTCACAACAAGTTTATAAAACAAGCTAAATATTTTTGACAAAACCAATAATAAACTTAGAAGCCAACTCCAACGAAGAACAATCGTAGTTAAGGTATAAAAGATAATATTAACTTTAATACGTCAATCTACACTAAATAATTCGTCAAGAAAATGAATAAATTGTAAGAAAAAGAAAAAGTTTTACAGTTGTTCGTGAAGCAATAAATAAATAAAAGCTACTATTTTATGGAAACGACAAAATTCTAATTCGCTTTAGACATAATTTGAGTAAATTTTGCTTAAAACTTTTAGCTTCCTATACTGTAAACTTAAAAAAATCTCTTTTATATTTGCTTATGAAACATCTTATAGAATTATTTAACTTAACAATAAATAGATTACTGAAATTAGCAGAGTCAATATCATAAACCGTTAAAAACAGTGATCTAAAGCCATCTGTCGATCCGCACCAGAAACATCAGTATGATTACGAACTACGAGATTTATTTACACAGTGTTTGGGCGCCCCGCGGCGTCTCCTTCACAAGTCAATCAACCATGCCGCTATTTTGACAAAAAAGCTCCAGCAAGCCCCTCAGTAAGTGGATTATACCTTTTAAACATTTCACGTCACATTTGCTCCATATTGTCTAACAATACCTCGTTGCGTAGGTGTAAAGAACCGAGGTACCATTCAAAAAACTTTTTTATCAATGTGATAAAAATGTTGGACATCTGTCTCCTCATTGTGGATTTCTATAAAAAGAGCAAAGTTTTTATTCCATGTCGTAAGATTTGAAATGTTAAGGATCTGCTAATCGTCTTAAGTAAAGCTGTCGCTAAAAGAATGGTTTGTTATCTAAGGGATCCGTCGACACATATGGGCACAATGGAATCGAGAGTTGTGTAGATACACAACCTAAAACTTCTAACTTTATTGTGCACTTAATATTTTTGAAATCCTTGATAAAGTTTATTCAGTAAATAATTGTGACAGACAGAAGAAATTAAGAAGTTGCGGAAAGAATAAAGGATAAAACGAGAGAAGGAACACAACACAAAATAATTATCCTCCCTTCTGCCTGTACGGATAATTTTACCAATTATTTTTATATGTATGGCCTGCTAAAATGACTCTACTCTGCCTGGTAGAAAGCATAAGCAGAATCCATGAGTGGTGGTCACCATACTCATTGCGAATGCAGACAATGCAACAATGCTGCATGGTGACCTACACCATAGCGGCCTAGTGATGCTTCTGCATCAATGGGCCTCCGATCTCGGACTCACCAACGAAACACGACAGCACGAACGCTGACATTTTACGTTTTTCAATGCGAGGTAGTACCGCCCCGGTCGAGCCAGCCCGTTCGTACTGAAATCAGTGTGGCTCTACTACCTTTGTAGACCCTTGTATAAATTTCTGCTGCTGGGCATAGTTTCTACATTTATAGGAGATTTTGGGTCAACTACATCACGCTGTCTAAACGAGTTGGTATAGGATTTGTTTCTAGGAAGTTTATAAATAAATAATAATAACGTGTGTGTGTAAAAGTAACGAGTGTGCATGGTAAAAGCTGATGGCTCGACTGTCTAATATGACATAACTGGTAATATGTTTATCTTCTTTCTTCTTTGATGAAATGGCAATCAGCCGGATCTCTCGGATCAGCTATTTCTGCCAATGTCAAGTGTTTATAGTCTTCAATTCATAAGTCTTCAAGTCGTTAAGTCTTCGTCGTGATGAAATTAATGATATAAAACCTAAAAAATGTGGATGAGATGAAATGGGGACCGTCTTCCGAAAAAACAAAAAACGATCTCCAATATGTTTATACTGTTCATTAGCCTATATTTTTATAACATCACAATAAGCATTTTTTACTCCTTTTCATCGCGCATTTTATTTAAAGTTCACAAAGAGGTTCATGTCAGGTGTGCTTAAAGAACTGTTTGTTTATAGTTTTGAGTTTTGACTTCTGTCAGCAGTCCTCACGACTGCTTTGTGTTTCTTTTACCCGACTACGTCGAAGCTAAGGGAGGGTTATGATTTTGACAGGCTATGTATGTATGCATGTTCATTTGTTCCCTCATAGCTCCTTAACTACTCATTAGAACTGGACAAATGAGGTGTCGTTAGAAGCGTCTTGATCGTCCTCTGATTATAGGCTAGACGTGTCACTGAATGTAATGTGGCGCCCTGTAGCTGACATAAAGTACTGTATTAAAAATTTTTTTTTAGATATATATGTCGTGTTTGGTATTATTGGAAAGGGTGTTACTTGTACATTTCAAAAATACATATATTATTAGCATTTGCTCGTGACTTTGTCTGTAATTATTCGATAAGTGTGGTATTTCTATGGTATGCTTATTTTTTCCCTCATTCTTTCTAAACTACTTGTCAGAGTTAAACAAATGAGGTATTGTTAAAAGTGTCTTGAGCATCCGCTAGTTAAGGGCTATATGACGTGTCACTGAATCTAATGTGGCGCCCAGTAGCTGACATAAAGAAGAAAAATAAATTTTAGATATATATGGCGTGTTTGGTATTATTGGAAAGGGCCTTACTTGTACATTTCAAAAATACATATATTATTACATATATTATTTGCTCGTGACTTTGTCTGTATTTATTCGATAAGTGTGATATTTCTATGGCACCTATTTAAAATATACTTTGCAAAGAAATTACTATTATAGAGACACCAAAACATTTTAAATAAAAAAAGTAAAAACTAAAACCCAACTACGACAATAAACGACTCTGAAAAAGCAGGAAACGAGTTTGAAAAGCCGTAGTCACGCGTTGTTAACGTGTTATGGACTATGGTACATTGCACTACATGGACTACGGCTTTTGAAACTTATTTCCAGCTTTTGCAGCGTCGTTTTTTGTCGTAGTTGGGTTTTTTAGTTAGAGGGATGTATTTAAAAATGATGAAAAGGGATAAAATATTATAAAGGGAAGGAAGAATGTTAGTATTTAATGGAACCGAATTTACTATTGAAGTCAAATCAAACTTTGAATACTAATTCAGTCTAACTCACATAATATACGAGCATTATGTACAATGCACGGTATCTATTAATTATAATTTGTATTTAAATTTAATTAAAAAACTTAAACCAGTCATTTTAAATCGTCAAGAACTAAAGCTTAAACTTGTGAATCTAACTTTGAAAACAGTTGAAAAACAATTCAAGAGAGTTTTCTCTTATGACACCCAAGAACTTATTATGAGATAGGTGACACCAGATAGCTTATCTCATGTCATCTATCTGGGGCCTCTGGCGCCATAATGGATATTATTCCACCTCTTTAAAAACTCATACCTGTTCATGTCGGTATTGACTGCACTAGACGTGACAATGATATTTCTACTTGATATATTTTTCTTTTAAATATTTTTGAGCCTCTTAGACAACCTTGATTTAAACCTAACTGTTGTTGAGATTTATATTTCAACTTCTTACGGCTTGTTGCAATAATATTAATAAAAATTTGTCATTCACATGATTGACTTCGACTGTATCTGAGCGTAAGGAACCCCTTCTTACTAATAAAGTATCCTTATTACTTGCTCCATTTCAATACTGCACACATAAACATTAATCGTTTCTACAACTTAATCTGAGAAATCGCAACCATCAAAAAAATCAACGCCAAGCGGGCTACCAAACTTCACGTCTTCATTCATTCAGAATTTGACTTATAGTACCTATAGCAACTATTATTCCTTTTCTGTTGCATTTGATGCCGAAGGCGTTGCTATATAAACACGTGCAAAACAATCACCATTTTCGCGGTGATCATCTATAAATCACGTATTATTATAAAGGGCATGTTCGAGTGGCTGCATTGTCGCTTTATGGATGTTATGCCATTCATTACAGGCCATTAAACGCATTATAATACGCTCACTAATATACCGAGACCTTCCCCGCTCTTCCCAATAATCCAAAGAGGCAACTAAAAAGGTCTTCGCAATGGGATCGGAAAGGTCTAGGTGTGCTGGTCGAGTTATACCTCAGAAAGCTTTGTTTGGGAGCGATACGACAAGCCATTCATACATTTGATAATAAATGGCTGCCGATGATAGAAAAGCACTAACAATAACTGTTTGATGATAAACCGAATCTGAGACGCAAAATTTTTTGCCTAAGAAATAAAAAAGTAAACGATGGTAAAAATCCTCTTAAAATATGTCTAAATACTGAAGATTTTATATGTTTTATAAAGTTTATAAAATCTCTTGTAGGTACCTGAATAAAAAAGGTCTAAAAGAGTTAAATTAAAAAAGTCATCTTCATAGATTTTATAATACTTGTGTGCGTATCTCGTGACGTTTGAAATGGATTAGCCATTAATAACATTAATTGCACAGAAGCCTAAAAAAACAATACGTTCAACTTACGACTGGGTTAAATTTAAAATTGAATAGGCGATAGTTGTAGCCAAACTAATTAGAATACTGTATTTCGGCTTACGGCGCGATTTCCCAATGCCAAACAATTACAATGAACCATCTATTACCTACCGTAATCCAGTGCTGGTCAAAGATCTCTCCAATTTCACGCAACTTATTTGGCAAGTTTAATTACACTTCTTTGTTAATCATTCATATACTTTTACCTGTTATTCATAGATCTCCTTCAATGACACCCGCTCTTAATAATCATCATCAGCCCGTTGCAGTCACCTGCTGGACATAGGCGTCTCCCAAGCAACACCACAGATTCAATTTTGCGGTTTTTTCCAACCAGTCGCCAGCCTAAGAGGGCTGTCGTCCTGCCATCTGATCAGAGGGCATCTCACACTACGATCTCAAAGAGCTTCAGTTGTATCAAGTTAATAAATCTGGAAAATTAATTTTAACGTGTTCTGACCGTTGCCGTCGCATCGAAATTTAACTTTGTGTGTGTACTTATAGATCAGAAAATAATTCCTTATAATTTGGTGTCGAGATCAGATCAAATAAGGGAGTCAGGAGTTAGTAAGTGAAACTTCTCAGTGGCTATTAGTCAACTTCTTTAGGCTCAAGTTTAAAGTGGTAATTTTTATATTTAAAGACTAAAGAGATCCAGTCCAAAGTCTGAGTTCAAAGCGCAATGAAGTAATTAATGAACTCGATGCCTATAACACTAGCAAGAATAAAAAAATAAATAAACTACATTGAATAATATCGTAAAACTTTTGATCATCTGTTATAGAAACTCATTGACAAAGATTAATAGTCCGCGAAGCACAATTCATTCATTTTATTATTAAAGAACGCATTTTTAGAAAACTTTATGGCGTGGAAATAACAATTTGCAGTTTTGGTGAAGGCATGTTAAGGTTCGACCTTCTCATTGTACCGGTAGAGGGCGTGACCGCACCTAAGAATTATGTTTCATTCAAACATGTTATGAGGCTCTCTATCCAAATATTTACTTACACCAAATCCTATTATTTGGTTTATTTCTATGGAATTGTACTGAAAGAAGTTTGTTATGTAGGCGGAGAAGTCGTAGCATTTTATGGGAATGTGTTAATCTTGTCTTTGAACCATGGGTATGTTTGGTAAGTTAAACTTTTTATTGTGAAAAAAAAACTCAGTTTGAATGATAACTTTACTAGCTGTTGCCCGCGGCTGCGATCGCTTGTAGGTCGGTTATCGCGGGAAATAGTAGCCAATATGTTATTCTAGTGTATAAGCTGTAGTACTGTAAAGTTTCATTCAAATCCGTTCAGTAGTTTTTGCGTGAAAAATAACAAAAATACACACTCACAAACTTTCGCCTTTATAATATTATAATTATTTTCGATTAGATTAATTATTCAAATCGAAATAATGCATTTCCATTTAAACTAGATTTTATAGGTACTTTACTTTATCTTTTGTATATTGGATGAAGAAGCTGCCAGTAATAAAAAATATTTGCGATCTCCACTTCCCAATTAGGTACATTAAAGGGACAAATATACAAAAAGATCATCAGACCTGTCATCCTGTATGGATCTGAGAGATGCCTGTATACAGCTGTAATGCGATTGTTAATATGGATGTGAGTGGCTGGAAGAGGAAGAATGGATAAAATAAGGAATAATTACATTAAAGTAAGAAAAGATTGATGGTCTGCATAAAAGAGGATATGGCTAGGAAGAAAGTACATAAACAGTGAACTGAAGAGAGGTAGGGAGATTTTAAACAAATTTGGGAAAAAGGGAAAGAAGATGAAGGAATTAAATTGATTACATTATATAATACTAGTTGTTGTCCGTGGCTCCGTCCGCGTGTATGTCTGTTATCGCAGCAAATAGTAGCCTATGTGTTATTCTAATGTATAAGCTATATTACTGTAAAGTTTCATCCAAATTCGTTCACTAGTTGTAACAAACATTCATCCATCCATACTTACAAACTTTTGTGTTTATAATATAAGTAGGATGTGGATGATTTAAACATGTAAATAATGCTAATTCTATTGTTTGAAATCTCTCTCTAAACCTAACTTAAAATAAATTATAAAGTTCTAAATGTCTCAGATTTACTAAAATTAGATATGACACACCAAAAGTAGACGTTTATTAAATACATACCTACTTTTAAACCACAATATAATTTTGGAAATCACTTAAATTAAGAGTGAATAGGTTAAAGTAATTTTAGTTTAATAACGCAACAACACAATTAGCACCATTAAATTAAATCTTATTTTGTACATTTACCCACTAGCTGAACCCTGCGGTGTTATCCGCGGTACGACAATAAGCGCGCGCAACGTCGCGGGACGAAGCTAGACCAATGGGTCCAGCGGTTCCAGAGATTAGCCGGAATAAACAGACACACAGACAGACAAAAATTGTAAAAAAAGTTATTTTTGATATATGTACCATGTATTTTAATACCACAAACTGACACTCCAATTACGTAGTAGAATATAGTTGTATAGATTCGATGTAAGATAATAAAAAAAAGTAAAAACTAAAACCCAACTACGACAAAAAAGGAAGCTGAAAAAGCATGAAACAAGTTTCAAAAGCCGTAGTAACGCGTTGTTAAAGTGACATGGACTATGTTACAATTACTGAGTTTCAAAAGCCGTAGTCCATGTAGTGTAATGTACCATAATCCATAACACTTTAACAACGCGTGACTACGGCTTTTGAAACTTGTTTCATGCTTTTTCAGCTTCCTTTTTTGTCGTAGTTGGGTTTTAGTTTTTACTTTTTTTTATTTAAAATGTATTGGTGCTTCTATAATATTAATTTCTTTGCACAGTATATTTTAAATAGGTGCTAAAGAAATATCAAAATTATCGAATAAATACGGACATAGTCACGAGAAAATGCTAATCATATATATATTTGAAATGTACAAGTAACGCCCTTTCGTATGATACAAAACACGGCATATTTCTCTCATTTTTTTTTTAATACAGTATTTTACGTCGGCTAGAGGGCGCCACATAAGATTCAGTGACACGTCGTATAGCCTATAACCAACGGACAATCAAGACGTTTCTAACGATACCTCATTTGTCCAGTTCTGATGAGCAGTTAAGGAGCTATGAGGGAACAAATGAACATACATACATACATAGCCTGTCACAATCATAATCCTCCTTTGGCTTTGCCGTAGTCGGGTAAAAATATATAATTAAGTCACTTCTCTTTAAAAATCGTAACATTAGTACCTAAATAATAATTCCTCTAACAATAAGCAATGCTTTTTTTACGCTTCACAACTATTTTTAACCAACTTTTAAATAAAAAAAGGAGGAGTTCATTAAATCGATTGTATGTTATTAAAACCTGTTTTTTACTACACTTAAGAATCATTATTCAATTAAAAGAAAACATGTTATTTGCTATTAATTTAAGCCAGATGGAATCATTTATTTACTACTTTCAGTCTAACTTTGATTTCACAGACAATTGACAAACTGGGGGTAATAGTGACATCTATACTTTAAAACATGTACTAAAGGTGAAAGAGACATCTAGGTGTGCTTACTGGTATTATTAAAAAAATGGTGTATGTTCTCTGTCACATACTATATAGTTCTATTGTATTTAAATAGATGGCGTATTTAACAGTTAAATTTCATGATTTTCAACAAGAGCCTAGAGGGCGCTTTGACATTCTTTTCATAGGCCGTAAACATGGAAAAGTTACCTCGAGACCTGCTGCTGCGAGGAGGTCTACAATTATTAAGCAAATTTTAAAATTCAATAAACTATAGAAATAAAGATGATCATAAAATGCGTTGCTAAGCGCAAAACTCGAGAGCCGCTTGACTAATTCGGTTATTTTAAGGCACATGAAAGGTTCTTGTGGAGAATAGAAACGTAAAAAATACAATAAAATACATCTTACGATGATAGTTAAGAAAGTGTACCTACAGTTAATGGTGGCTTATAAAAGTCGGTGCTTCATGGTAAGATGCATGAAAATATTACTTATTTTAACTTAGCGTAGATAGTAACCCACCGTGGAATTACTATGAGCACCTTCGAGTGATAAATGAAGGTTACATAGGTATATAGGTACGTTACCACCACAGTAGACTATAAAAGTTTAAAATAAGGCAAATTATTTTTTCCACCACAGGGAAAGTACATAGTGCAGAAGGCAAAAGCATTTTATAATATAGAATATAGATTCTGTTTCACGGGGGACTTGGCAAACACACTTGAAACGGACACAGAGAACATACAGACACAGATCATCAATTTGTAGATCACACAGTGTTGTAGAAAGCTGCGTGGCGACTGCTTAAATCATTAGGCCACAAAGTTCTCTAATTAATTAAGTTAAGGAGGAATACATACTTACAACAGTATAGTTATATTTTGCATTCACTATTAAATCTAATACTCAAATTATAATTATCTGAGATGAATTTGTGGGCATATCGGGTAGGTCTGAGAATCGGCCAATATTTTTCATGACCCCGAAATGCTAACCTTTCTTTATTTTTTTGATTTATGGCAACACAACGGTTGCCAGGTTGGCTACTATATGTATGTAACGCATAGAGTTGCATGAGGGCCTTCTTCATTCTAAAAAATATATAATTAGGTATAATCAATGATTTCAGGACAGAAGATGTTTATTTTATTACATTATATTGTGTAATAATAAAGGCTAGGAAGATGACGATATTGAGTTATGACACTCAGGAAGTTGTAGAAAAAGTTAAGCTATTCTGGAACCCAAAATGACATCAATCAGAAGTAAACTGCAGAACTTGAAACGATGATAATCTCTCTTTCCTAAACTCAAAACAGTATTTTTTAAGTTATACAAAGATCTTAATAATTAGGGATCCGTACCATGAAAGGAAAAAATGTAAACCTTATAGGATCACTTTGTTGTCCGTCTGTCTGTGTCTGTCAAGATCCTTTTTCTCAAGAACGTGTGGAGGTATCAAGCTGAAATTCATATCAAATACTCAGATCTATAGTCTCTTGGAGCTGTGAAAAAATCAAACTCAAAAATCATATTATATACCTACAGGTTTGTACGGCAGCCTCGGTGCGTGAGTCCGACTTGCACTTGGCCGCTTTTTCTTTTAAATCACGATAATTTATAATTTCGTCATAAGTGCGCCCACCTCATCTTTTTCTGCATCGCTCATTCGGTCGACTGCCAAACAATGCCTCAAGTCCGCCGATGAATGTATGTATGCATAAAGCAACAAAATAATCAATACAAATAAATAAAAATTGGAGTGTGTGTTTGTAATATAAAGTAATCGATTTTTAATAAATGCATATGTATTGGTACATATACCAAAATAATACTTTTTACAATTTTTGTCTGTCTGCCTGTTTGTTACGGGTAATCTCTGGAACGTCTTGTCCGATTTTACGAGACTGTCACTGGCAGGTAGCTGATGATCCAGGGAGTAACTTAGGCTAATTTTTTTTAGACTAACCATGTCCCGCGGAGTTACCCGCGGTACAACAATGAACGTGGGTAGCACCGCGAGGGTAACAGGTAGTCTATACAAATAAATAAAATTGGAGTGTATGTTTGTAATATTAAAACGCTTTTTACTAAATGCATATGTATGTATACATGGTACATATACCAAAAATGTAGTAAAAAATTTTTTTGTCTGTCTGTCTGTTTGTTCCGAGTAATCTCTGGAACGGCTAAGCCGATTTTGACGGGACTTTCAGTGGCAGATAGCTGATGATTCAGGGAGTAACTTAGGCTACTTTTATTTAGACTTACTTTGTACCGCGGCGTTACTCGCGGTACAACAATAACCGCGGGGTTTATAAATAATAAATTCACTTCCCTCCTTAGTTAAGTGAAAGATAAAGATGAAACAATATAGGCAGGTGCCAAATTAAACTCTCCGAGTACACAAAAATATAAGAGGTAAGAAGTAGCCATTTTTCATGTTAAACAAACTCTCCCAAATATGCACGTAATTTCACCATAGTTAACACAAGATCCTCATTGGCTACCGCATCAGGTGTCACTTGTAAACTATTGAGCATTCTTTTATCACTAGCTTTTACCCTTTACTTATCCCGCGTGTGTCGGTTATGGCGACATCAAGTAGTCTATGTCTACCTCCAAGATCTAATCATCATTATGGCAAAATTCATGCAAATCAGTTTAGCGGTTTAGTCTCGAAACCGTAACAGAATGACGGAAAGATAGTTACTTTCGAAGTTTTAATATTAAGTTTCTAATAGTATGGAGTGCAGCAAAACTTTTTTCCCTGATTATATATATAAGCAAATATTTGACTTGCAGGAATTGAACAGTGTACTTTATAGTTTCTGGTAGTGGTAGGGTACCCACGGTTCATTAACATACGTAGATATTATTAATCCGGTCACAAAAGAAAGACTAACGCCAACATCAGCAAATAGAACTGTAATACAAACCAATAATGTAAAATAATTGGACCAACATCGAGAGACAGCCGATAGTGGGTGGAGACTGACTGCGGCGTCTAATAAACCTGATTGTTTGCAAACAACTGTCGTCGGTTGGATAATGTATTCAAACGCTCCAGTGTCGTTTAGTAACGTCTCCGTTTCTAAATAGGTTTCCGCATAAATATATAAATATCATTTGTTTAGGATGAAAAAAAAATTAGTTAAAAATATTAGGATAAAAAAACGCACTGTGTGGTGATGAATTAAGCTCCACGTAGTGAGTGTCACCTCCTCTTTTCATCCCATGGGTATCGTAGTTGACATAGGAAGTAAACTAAACAGGACAACATCACCGAAAAGAGAAAAGAAAGCTTGAAACAAACTCCATAACAACCCATCCGGCCAGCCTGGTACAGCAGGCCATAACTTAATTTCTCGGGAGAGACCTATCTATGTCGAGTATGTCCACAACAGTCCACAATAACTGTCAGCCAATATATGCTGACTGCCTAAGACAGGGATGGTTGACTTTCTTTGTGGCCTCACATAAAGAGCGTTCCTTCCCTATGTTCAGCTGTGAATGATAAGTTGGTGAAGAAGTAAGTTGGTAGGTGTTTCTATCGCCTTTTTCACGACTTTAGCTTCGGACTAATTATATGTAGGTGAAAACTAAAAAGTTATTAGGAATTCAGTCTCTTTAAATATATTGTCAAATGGTTCAATTCAAGGTTGCGGGAGTCCAATGCGAGTCGCTCCGTGGAAATAATGTGGAATAAATTTTGGGAATAATAAAGGCTAAGAAGATGACATGACAAGGGGAAATGAGCAGATGGTTTGTGACTACCCCACCAACCGAAATCAACTCTAAGAGGCACAAGTGTATTGCAAAAGTTCAGACTTTTCATTGATTTATTTGAATATCCTTTGAATTTTATTATTACATTTTTCTGAACCATTTTGTTTGAATGGAAAAGCCCGACTTACTTATTTTCTAGTGCCTTTCCTTTAATTATATAATACATATGTATTTAATTAATAATGACTTTGAACTTTGTGCGATAAGGAAGTTTTCAGTTGGCAACTGTAGATTCCCAGTTTACAATATTTCTAAGTTTAAGGATAATATGGCATATGTTTAATTTAATTGCAACGTTTAGGGTTACGCTAATAAGCTGGTTACTTAAAATGTCTAGGTTCTTCATCGAGGAAGTTTGATTTGTGTAATAAATGTCTAGGCACCGGTGTATATTTTAAGGACATATAGCATTTTTTTATAGTAATTACTTCAAAAAGTAGTAGTGTCAGTATCGACTTTCGGACCAAAACGCGACCTGGATATCTTGGAAATTTATGATGTATCAAATTCAGTTGTCTAGTAGGTACCTACCCATAATACAGTGTGCATCTGAACCGAAGGCCCGTTTTTTACAATAACCACAAATAAATTAAATAAATAATATGAAACAAATGCTTTTTCATTGACGTTAACAATACAAATTACAAAATATTTTCATACAAAAAAACAGAAAACCAACTTTGTTTTAAAATATAGCATTGAGGACAATAGACGAAGTGTTAGGTTTTAGTTAAAAAAATATAAAGAATACTTAGTTTTCTTTGCGTTAACTTGTGACGGTGACTTTACTCAGTAAAGGCGAAAAACATTGGGCCCTTAGTTCAAACGTTTTAATAAAATTCAACTTTTATTTACTTCTTAAAAATTGGTTTCTGTCTTAATATTTCTTTTTAGTAGTAGTCTCCATATAATTATATGTATTTTATATTATTAAATTATGTAATAGTAAATTTATGTTAATTGGTCCTATTTGATGATAGGTTAATTTTATTTCAAAAACCATTGAAAAACCATTGAAACCAATAAAAATAACTCTACCCTTGCACCTACCGCATCTTACTTGAAGGTTGACTGGGAGAGAATGCCCCATGACTGTGAGTCCGCCTTTTGTACAATAAGTATATATAAATAATAAAAAAACTTTTTTTAACAAAATTACAGAGGTATTTAACTAAAATATTCCTATGTCTTAGTTACGTATTTGTTCAGATTAGAAGATTAAGTATTGACCTACAGGCAGTACTTTTTGAGATCTAGGCTATGTCATTATTGCAAGCATCTGAACTGAGTGGCCAAGTTATTAGATCATAACAGCTTTATTTCACGTTTAGGAAATTAATGAAACATTGCTTTAGGTTTTTACTATTTTTAACTAATTTCCGTTTGAATTTTATATCGTTTCAAAAAAATAATTAAATGGGCCCTCGGTCGGTCGTGTGGATGCACACAACTTAAATTTTGTTTAGTTTGGGACTAGATGGCATAGTTAATCCGATAGACACCTACAACTGAAGACTCAGTGTCTGCTGATCCTCGATATAACAAAGGAATTGAAGAACCATTCATATAATGGTAATTTATATTATATGATTCATAACGATAAAGCATGAAGTTTATAGGTAGGTACTATTTGTTAGATCCTTATAGGGAAGCATGATTCATATTCAATGGATGGCACTAACTTTACTGTATAAATTAGTACATAAATATTGTTGTTACAGTGTACAGTTGTAAAGAGTTACAAATACAAATTTTTAACTACATAAAAAGCTTGCTTTTAGTGACAAGTCACAAACTAATATAATATCGTATCTATAGACTAATAAAATAATTATAAAATTATCAGCTCTTGTTTTGTTAACCGACTTCAAAAAAAAGGAGGAGGTTTCTCAATTCGACCGTGTATACATTTTTTTTTAATATGTGTGTTCGCGGATAACTTCGTCGGTTATGACCCGATTTTGATGATTCTTTTTTTAAAGGAAAGGAGTTGTCCCAATGGTGGTACCATGATACGGACACTAAGATCTGATAATGGCATCCAAGAGAAACCGAGTCAAAGCTTGAAGTCGTTTTTATTTTTGTTAAATTTTTTTTTTCATAGTATGGTAAATATAAACCATGCCCAACTATAACACCTGGTGTCGAGGCTCCATAAAAGTAGTATATTATCAAGATAAGTGTGTACCTATTCTTACTTTTTTATATATTTTTATTTTCCTAAAAAAATAACAACAGTCAAAGAAAAATCATTAAATTTGTATGATCTACAAATATTTGTTCCGGAGTTTGGGTATTTTTTATGTATAGTATGTACGTATTTACAAAAAAAAAAGTATATATGTATTTGTATCAGTTGTCTAGTACCCATAACACAAGCTCTGCTTAGCTTGGTACTAGATGACGTTGTGTGTTAGGCGTCCGAAATATTTATTATTTTATTTTTTAGTTATTTATTAGATCAGTTTCCCTGGCAACGATATTATTTTTAATTTTGTGGCAGCAAAATACCTAAATTGATTTTTAGAAACTCCGACATACAACTGTAGCCAACTGGCTATGCCTAAAACATTATTTTTGTAAATCGATTCCTACTAATTTGAAGATATGGCTTTGAGACTTGTTAATAGTTAATGAATGCTAAAGAAGTTTTTACCCAAAATTTAAAAGCTTTTAAATAGCATTTGCAGATCAGTTGAGATCATCAGTATCTTCGGTATGAGCTAGTTGACCATCTACTGGGCTGGTATGGGCCTCCGGTATCCCGGCCACTCACTTGGTGCAGCACAGCGCAGGCGCTGTTTCACATCGGTTTTCTATGAGGCCGTGGTATCACAATTTATTTGTTAATCGTTTCCAGTAAAATTCTTTAAAATCAAGATAAGAGATCAAGATCTCGTCATTAGACAGGTGGAGGAATCTAACTTAACCCTTCAACAACCCCTTTATGACAGGAACAGGCCCGGAACTTAACTCTGTGACAGAAATGAAATTAATATTTGACAAACGTTGAGTAATGATAACCTCGAAAGGTTGATAGTGGCGGGCAAGATAGAGGGGAAAGGTCCATAGGCCGTTACCCATTGCGCTGGGCAGATTAATCTGCTGTACTCTCAGCAGTACGATTCTTGCCTTGTATATTGCTACCCTGTACACGTGGCGAGCTATCATTCCTAGAATACTTCCAAATAGAGGTCACGCCCCTTAGCCTTAAAGGTAACAACACAAGGAGGAGAATTCTACAAACGTATTTTATTTTATCTTTACCAGACACAACTACATAATAATAAATGGAGACATAAAAATATTACCAGTAGGTATATGGTATTTAAAAAGAGGAATTAACCTTTGAAATTTCTAACTCACGTGCAAAATACCTACTTCAAAGAACCAAAAACTCTTATATTTAAAACCTACCTAAAAGATTGTCTATTATTTTACGCAGGGCCACAAAAATGGCGAGCTGAGTACCTTAATATTAGGGATGCGTCTTACAGCCGGCCCGCCCAACTAATCGGTTTATATTGTTAATGAACTCGTGTGCGCGGGCACTAATCTCATTGAGTGAAAAACAATGCACCTACGGCTGACGTAATGACCTGGCGATTTTGAGGATATATGATGTTCAAACGTGTGTCGGCTTAAGCTTTGAATTTAAACGAACAGAATATTAAATAATTAAATGTCATCCTGCAAGCTTTGCAAAGAGACCGATTAAACAATCATATACGTACTTAACAACTGCCACAATATGCCTTTACAATAGGTTTCAAGAAGTTAAAACTATAAGTTATTATTGGAAGATGATTACAATGCTTGGACCATGCTCGCTAAGCTTTAATAAATGACTTTTATGACTTTGAATGCAAATTTTATTTCAATATTTTTTATTATTCTATTTAGTTATTCGGCATATATATTAGGTAAAAAAAATATTCAAATGTGTTCCTAATTTAAGTTCATTTGTCCAAAACATGTACTTAGAACACTTAGACGTCATCAGTCTTATGAAAGATATATTGTTAGCGGTTTATGAACCTTGTTAAAATATATATATCTAGTCTACAAAATATTAACATTTTCAATGAAAGTTATGCAAATTGGTTTTTTGCACCTTTTTGCTAGACTAGGTGTGGTTGTAAAGATAGATAAAAACCATACCTGAAGCGTGTTCTATGCCGCGTTAAAATTTGACCTTAATCTGTACAGGACTTTATTAAGTTTTGAAACTTAACATATATAAATATACTAGCCGACCCACGCAACCCCGTTTGCGTCTGCTATTGCCCGTAGCGTGATTATTTTCCTCCGTTTTTGTAACATTCTTAATTGTTGCTCCGCTCCTGTAGGTCTTAGCGTGATGATATATAGCCTATAGCCTTCCTCGATAAATGGGCTATCTAACACTGAAAGAATTTTTTAAATCGGATCAGAGGCTCCTGAGATTAGCGTGTTCAAACAAACAAATAAACAAAGTCTTCAGCTTTATATATTAGTATAGATTAACTAACTGACCGACGACAGACCGAACGACATTGAATGTTAACATGAACGAACGAATTTAATGGAAAAATGAAGTGATTGTTTTTACAATTATCCTCACACGTTTCCTATATTCTCTCATCGTTTAAACTTGAACTTGGCTTCCATAAAACCTTCAATACTAAAATAAGCCAAATTAACTCAGTATTTTAAAAATTTAATAAGACTAACGAACAAAAATTCATATTCGTACGCATTATGTACAAAATCGCGGTAATCTATTTTACTCATTCTTAAACAAGTTTAATATTTTAACTTAGTGATCTGCCTGATCTAGGTAAGAACCGTGTTTCAGGCAATTACTGGTCTACAATAATTTTCTTAAAAAAATTTCTTAAACCATAGGATAAAACTAAGTGTACATGTAACAATACTATTTACTACTTTAAAATTACCGTTTATATTATTAACATAAATATAGATTATTACAGAGTAATACTGAGGCGCTCATAGCCCAGTTGCACTAGGTGATTAAAAACAATTAACGAGGGTAAGTAACGACGGCGCGGTCAGTACCTGGATGGGTGACCGCTGGTGGCATGGTACCATGAGCGTCTCGGTGATTCGGAGGTCACGTTAAGCAGTCGGTCCCGGTTGTTATCATAGGATCACAGTCGTGAAGCTTAGTTGGAAGCCTTTGGGCGGCTTAAAAACATTCAACGGCAAGATTACGTAGCCACAACGTTGTCTTGCCAGACCCCAACTCGCACTTGGCCAGGATGGGGACCTATGGCCGTAACCCACTCCTGAGAGGAGACCCGAGCCCAACAGTGGGACGTTATGGGTTGTAAGAAAAATTACAGAATAATATATATATAGAATTAATTCATAGAATGTCTGTAAATGTCAAACTGAATCACAAAACCATTATTTATTGTATTTTAACCGCACTTTAGTACGCTTTCCTGTTATGTCAATATATTATCTAACTATTGACGTCATACATCATACGATTGAAAATAAAAATAAAGAAATATAAACTTAATATTTACTTATACCTAATAACCTAAGTACGACAATTAAAATGAAAAACACTCATTTCGATGTGGAAACTTTCCAAGTTAGAGACAAAACACCGAAGGATACAAGAATGAAAAGAAAGAAGATAGAACACACACAAAATAAATAGCACCTAATTCCAACAGCAGCAAAGTTGTTTATACTAGATTTCGCCTAGTGGTTAGACGTCAACAATTAATCAAGTTTAATTGTTTTGGTTTAGTTTAGCCTACTTGCTAAGGAACGGCTGTTAAGTCTAGCTGTTTACTATTAAAAGGATATTAACAAGTTCTTTTGTCTTATTTTGTTGGCCAATATAATTTGAACCATCACTACTAGTCTGGCCTGCCTCGTTGGTCTAATGGTTAGCGTCAGCGACTGCTGATAAAAAGGTCTCGGGTTCGATTCTCGAGTTGGACTGCTGTTAAATTTTTCTTAGCTTTCGGAGTATGGAAGATGGCGGTGTTTCCCGCCTGGACCTCGGAGAACAAGTTAAGCCGTCGGTCCCGGTTATCATAAACATCTATGGCAATCGTTATTAGGAAGTCAGCACCCTCAAATATAGTGCCAACTTTTTTTTGTTTTTTACGTGTGCAATCCCCCTCGGGCCGTCACACCGCCTGCTGCAGAAGCGGGCACCGTCTGCTGGTAAGCTCTCAATTTATCGGATGAGGATAGCGGATGGAAGGGAAAACCCGTCCCGACCATCCGCGGCCACACTCAGGGCCTCATGCGGCTCTGATAGGCGCGCCTTCGCCACCCGGTTCGCCGGTGGCGGATCGGTTCCGAGTGGATATCATCCACCCAGGCCTTCTCCGCCGCCTCCTTCAAATTACATCTTCACAGAATGTTGCGACCGCGGTAAACTATACTGACAACCAGTTAAACCTTCAAATTCCGTTCACCCTCAGGGTTGCGTAGGTCCGATGCTAGTCGCTCCGTGTATAAAAAACTGATAGTCAGGTAAAACCGGTTGAACTAGTAGCCAATCCCAAATAAAGGCTACAGATTATCTTTAAAGTATTCCTTTTACTCTGTCGTTGTAGTGAAATTATCTAAGAAAAAAAAATCCGATATTCATAGAACGCCACATGGGTATGTACATGAGTACTTATGGAAGTTGTAGGTAAGTTTCATATTCTCATAGCAGACACACATTTGCAGACAATTTTGGGACTTATGCCGACCAAAGTGAGTCGTTTAGAGAATCTCCTTCCTAGGACATACCCAGTCTCATACAAAAGATTTAGCTACAAATAACGCAACACGTGTGTTTTAGTCAGTTCGATTCCTAGGCATTTCACATTCCCCTGCTACACCGGTGATGAGACTATATTCTTATATCTGTTTCTATCATATCTAAGCAAAAGAGCACATAAAAAAATTGATTGTCTGTAAAGTCAGTTTCCCAATACCCATCATGGGTGTTAAATAACGAAATATTAAGCAAACTAGCAACTTGTCAATATGCAATGGAAAGGAGTATGCTTAATATCAGAAAGTCTGGCAGATTGAAAAACTCCGTCATTAGAAATAAAACAAACATTACAGATGTAACAGTTAAAATCATAAATGGAGATGGGCTGGTCACGTGAGAAAAGGACGCGATAAATGGAGCAAAAGAGTGACCCAGTGGTATCCCAGAGAGGGCAAGAGGAAAAGAGGCAGACCGCAAAAAAGATGGGATGACGACATTAGACAAGTGGCTGGAGTCACGTGGAACAGAGTGACACAGGAAAGGAAAGAATGGAAAAGGTTGGAGGAGGCCTTTGCCGATTGGCAAACAGATCCAGGAAAGAAAACCAAGCAACAGATATGAGCTTAAATATTTTATTTAGTTTAAGAGTTCAGTGTTATTATATTGTAAGTCAAATGCATTGTAATTAATTAAGAGATCTGAATAAAAGGCTATATTATTATTATTAAAGTCGGTTTCCGGACGATAACTTTACATGATAACATCATAAGAAAACATTGATGAAAAATATGCGTCACAAACCGAACGCGCCGATCGTGCCTGCCTCTGGCTTGTTCTGTGCTCCTGCTTGCACGCTCGGTCCAGGCGGAACGTGACAATGAGTCATGCTTTTTCATGCGTGCAGCCAGCACTCATCGATTTATAAGACGTCAACATGATTTGAAAACTCACACTTAAAGTCACATTTCATTAATGGTTCAAATACTAATTGATAGCCGCTTGAGACCCTTCGCTGCGGTCACTCGGCCGTTTCTTACTACGAGCCTCAAAAATTTGCCGCTTTGCGGTTATTTGGATGACTCGAGCGCCGGTTACAATATTACGTCATGTGGTTCTTTTGTGGAACTATTTATGAATGAAAAATGATCTAGTTTAGTTATAGTTCATTAATAAGGTGTTAAGTTTGATGATTGAAAATTATAGTGCAGCTGTTAGCTGTCATATCATAGTAGTATTATTAGGTAAACAAATCTTATTTTATTTATTTCAGAAACAAGGTTCGTATATAGTTATAACTAATAGAAATAAGAAGAAAATCGACTTCGAACGAAAAATCGACGTTTAGGCCGTATGACTGAATAGAAGACCACATTTATTTTGTGTTAATCCTGGAATGGTAGACGATCACGTAAAAAACCGGTAATAAACAAGTTGATAAGCTGGTTTACTATCAGTACCAGGGTGACCAAGCTTTGCTCGGTATTTTTTTTTTGGTAATTTTTATAAAAATTATCCTAGCTAGATCGACTTATCGCCCTCGAAAGAGCCGCTACATACTAAATTTCGTGAAAATCATTGAAGCCGTTTCCGAGATTCAGATCATACACACATATATATATATACAAGAATTGGTTGTTTAAAGGTATTAGATTTATCAAGAAGTCCTATAGTTCAGACGTGTTCTTTCGAACTCTGAATCTCTTCGATAACACATAAGTAATAAAGAGGAAAACCAAATAGATTTTAAAATCTCTCTGCAAGTGATCATAGTTTTCCAACTTCACTTCATTATCTCGTTGTATACTGGGTATTACAGAAGAATACAATTAAAGCTTTACTACATTTGTAGTCTTGTAAACTCTGGGTACGCCCACGGATGGGTTTAGGTACCTACGTTCTAAATTATTTTTGGCAGTTTTTCAAAACTGGTATTAATTACAAATAAAATACATATTACCTAATTTTATTGTTACAAATACACACAATATTTATTGAAATTAGGATTAGTACATATTACAGCACATCACTTGCAATTAATTAATAACGAGCCGAGTAGTTATATTATATCATAATGAATGCAGAATCATAAGAGCATACTACAGGGTCTACGTAAAGTAATTGTACGGAGTGCAACAAGTGCAGCACGTGGCTCGCTTGCTTCATCGATTCAACAGTAGCGCGATAGTGGCGTAGAGCCCGATTTTTCCTCCCGCGAGTGCCGTCTTCGCGATAGTAGGCGGGGCCGCCCCGCCCAGCCACGAGCACGCCCACTGCTATCTTGAAACAAAACACGCAGAAAAACTTTCCTCACTATAACACTACAATCATAACTAAATAATCAAAAGCTAATTAACAATTATTTAGTTTACTAGATCAATGTGACAAATTAAATCCAATTTGGCTCCAATCAAAGCTCATTAGGCCCATAATTTGGAGTGACGTTACAGACTAATGTTATCACTACTTTGTAATTTAATTTCACACTGCCACATTATTTCAACTACTTAATAAATGAAGGTTTAGAATGACAAGTTTTAAATTTGAATACAAAGGTCAATAGACATCTCTCTCTTCGTCCTAACCGCAGCTAGCGGACTGAAAGAGGGAGATATGCAACCACACTTTAAAATGAAAAAGCTCATAATATTTCCCTTTCAACAATGGAACTAAACAAAAATGTTTAATGAGATAAAACTTGAACGCATCTCACTCACACACATAGTGAAATAGACGGGCGCGAATAAGAGGAGAATACAGCCTATTTTCCCAACAAATGAAGCGTGGCCAAACCGCAGATTGACCGCAGAGAATGGAGGCAGCGAGTGACAGAATGGCGGCGGTTCAGTAGTAGAGAGTCGCGCGAGCAGCGAACACGCGGCCTCCCGAGCGCGCACGGCCACGCTGACTCATCTCACAAAACGCAACGCGACGCGGTAAATACCTGTGCCCGGTGACGACTTCGTTACGTACGCACGCACCGTCTCAAATCAAATCTTACGATAGAACCGGCTTGCGCGGGAAATAGCACCTATTGAAATCTCAAATCAGCTGATGTTTACATATCTCGAGTGACATACAGGTGTTCTTAGAACTTATTTCGGAACGTTTGATGCTCAATGGGATGGGCCCCAGTGAACCTTTTGGGAGCCGCACTGTGAATCATCTAAAATGACGAAAGTGAAGTTGAAGAGTTCGTGGAGTTACAAACTAGAATGAGCGTTCATTTAAGGAAATAACTACAAAAATATTCACGATTGTGACACACATGCAGGGACAATTGTTGTGTGAATTGACGTATTTGTTTATTTCGATATAATAACAGTAACATTTAGAACTGATGTTGTACAAAGAGACTGAATAAATTATTAAAATCCAAAGATCGCCTAATCATAATAATTACCGTGCTAATAAAATACTCATTAAGACGGCAAATCTTATAAACATTCACGTTCGTAAGTGAAAGAAATACTCAAGTTTCTTTCAAGTTCATACAAAAACAATCCTCATAAAACGTATATTGGACGGAGGCCAAAACCAAACATTGAGGTACTGTCATCGTAAAAATTACGGAAGTGTTGGAATTCAAGCCCTAACTTGCCGAATTAAGTGACCTTCGATTTTATCGTTCTGTTACGTGTACATTGATGGTTAAGTACGATCGGTTGAGTTCGCCAAACTAGGCGGAGCAGCAGTGTAGTGTGATGGTGTAAAATGCATTTACCATACGAGTCCCGGGGCCGACGGCGCCGTGAGTTAGCTGATATGGAGCCGTGGTGGTTGCAGTCCATCATCGAAGAAGCCCTACAGGAGTATCCTGATCTAGGTAAACTTTCTTTCGTTTAACTAATAAAAAACCAGACCTATTTTACTATATTCAAAGTAAGCGCTACTACCAACTAGTTATTCTTGTATTTTTTGTTTTATTAACTGTATATTAATTGCTATATGTAGTAAATTTAGTTAAGTATTAAAAAAAAGTCTACAATTAAAATTATTTGACAACAAACTTAATAATGAATAAGTTTATAATTAAAATTATAATGTAACGTATGAAACATATCTTTCACAAAACAGGTTATCCATTTACGCTCAACGATACAAATTTCCATGAAAATTAAAAGCTAACAGATCATTTTTTACTTTGATAGAAAAAAAAGTAATTAACAAAAGTAAACGTGCATACCACTAATACCTAACTACCCTAACTAATCTAACTCATTGGTAAATTAATCAACATCACTGTCAGTGGTCCCGTATTTTCTGAGAGTTCGAATAGCAGAATTGAACTATTCAAATTGAAAATTTTCATTTAGTGTTGGATACGATATTTATCGAGGAATGCTATAGGGCAGCGATAGGCAACTTTTTCGTAGGCAAGCGCCACATAGCGTCAACGTAGAAAGCTATAGTCTAGGTAACATTAAATAGCCTATGAGCTTTAGCCTATACTGACCTATAACTTATTTAATGTAGCCTAGCTTATGGCTTCCTCTATGCTACGCTACGACAAATGAGTATTATATACTTTGCAAAAACTGAAATCAAATTTTTAAGAGACAAATTTGAACTTGAGCGGTTTTCCAATGCTATAGATCTTTCCTCGCATCGCATTCATATTATATCCATCATCATTCTAGCCTCAAACTACTAAACAACAAAATACATTAGAAATTCTAAAGCATTCAGAGATATTATAATAATATAAAGTAAGGTTATGTTACACACGGCAGTCTAATCTCAAACTAAACAGAGCCTGTGCTATTTAAACCAGCCCTAGAATATATCCAACACCTAACATGTTATTTATAAATTATACCCAAACACACAACTAATAATGAAATAATTATGATCATCATGGGTACAATTGTTCAATGAGTATTTAGGTTTATTATCATCATAGGTATTCAACTGCATGAATAGAGTAGTAGCTTAAGCGGTAGTCACTACGCGGCGATGTTGAAGATACACATCTCACATGGGATAACACTGTGTCATCCACACACACAATAATTACTCCACATACCTAAAGTAGTCTTACTTCTTAATTATTTATTATAATTGAAAATGTTAAGATTGATCCAATTAAAGATAATATTGCACACAGATACACTGATGCTCAAAGAAAAGACATCAACGCGGCTGTAGAAGACAATTTTATCCTAAATTCGAAATAATCGTTTCTGATAGCAAAATGTTATGTTTGACCCCTTTAAATAATAATTTAGTCACTTAATAGGTATTATAGTGTGAGTTTATATACAGAACCACTGCAACGCTTCTATTTATTTATTTATAACTACATGCACAAATACATCCATCGGCGGACTTAATGAAATGAAATGAAACGAAATTAATTTTATCTGCATAGAACATAGGTTAGTACTAGGTTGTGTAACATAGGTGGTTTTTGATCATACCATATTCTGCCTTGTTTCGGTATGCAAATATTTAGGTATAAATTGACATTATGGCCTAAAAATAATTATCACATCACACTAATACATAAAGACGAAAGTTTGTGAGTGTGTATGTTTGTTACTTCTTCACGCAAAAAACTACTGAACGGATTTCGATGAAACTTTACAGTAATATAGCTCATACGTTAGAGTAACACAAAGGTTACTATTTGCCGCGATAACCGACATACACGCGGGCGGAGCCGCGGTCAACAGCTAGTATTGTATAAAACTAAAAACATAATCTATTACATTGTTTAGCATAATATAGAATTGTAAAAATTGGTATTGTATTTCTTAAAAATTATCGATTACATACCTGTTATATTTTATTATGCCTAAGGCATTCTGCTATTTAAGAATTTCTTATCTATTTTGACGTTTCTAATTACTAGTAACTGTTGATAACGATTGGCATGAAGTATGCAACCTTTTATATTTGAGTTAATATTAGGTAAGTTTTTATTAATAATAATAATATCTACCTATTGACACCTTACTTACTGAAATCGGGTCAGTAATTTAGGCGCTACGGTAGGACATGCAACCATACATATAGACACTATTACTATTCTTTTTGACATCGCTGTAGTTGGGTAAAAGTAACATTACCCTATCTAAATTTATTTTTTTAATGACTCAGTATTGACTAGGAAATGGAAATATATTAATTAATTACAATGAATCATTCCGATGGAAGCCTAATGGAATGTCCCAGCTAGACAGATGAATTCCATGAACAACGACAAAATATTATCGTTTTCAAATATTTATCTTTCGTTTTCTTAAGCAATTATTTCCAGTAGTTCTTTATAGTACTCTTCTCCGGGTCGACAACTGAGAATTTCCTTCCAAATTGTAACCCGGTTGACATAATTTCTGTTAATACTCTTTTACGGCTAAACCTCTGAACCGATTTTAATGAATTTTGGTATAAAGTCATATTGAAACTTGGAGAAGGACATAGGCTACTTTTTGCAGCGTTAATCGACACACAAGCAAGCAGTATGCTATATGTATGAATTACTATAAACTAAAGCTGTATTTTGTAGACTACAAACCTAGATTAAAATTTACATGGGTCGACTCAACGGGAGCATATACATACATACTCACGGGAAACCTATTTTAAGCAATTCTATTGTTGCATTTTACTGAGTGACTGACGATATGATTCCGGAAAAAATACTTATTCCTCAAAATCTAGTAAACTAGTATTTAACAAACAGTTTATCAGTGATGTTTTCTTAGCCGATTATGGCCACGGTGGCCAGTCTCTAACTACACAGGTACACCCACACACACTATACAGGTGCACTCTCTGTTCCCTCTCTATCAAAATCCGATGGGACGATTATCCGATACGACCAGGAAAGGATCAGGCGCAAGACCGATAGCTTTATGTGCTCTCCGTGGCACGGCTTACCAGTATAGCAGCATCGTTGAAACGAAGTATGGGACACGCTATGGCCAGATAGCGGAACGATTTGTAAAAGAGGACTGGCAGCTACTGGATCCAAAAAGCAACAGACTGGGCTCTGTGGTGCACCTTTGGAGAGGCGTTCGTCTAGCAGTGGACTGCAACGAGCTGATAATGATGTAGAGTGTTGTACAGATAGATAGTGTACATAGAACGGGATGGTTGGCGTTCTTCGGGGAGGCCTCCGTTTAGCAGTAGACAGCAAAAGAGTAAAGTAAGGTCTATAGATATGGATCGTGTTAGTACTCACCGAAATTCATAACTCAAGCAAGCGCAATTGAGATCATGTCAACCTATTAAGATAGTACAAATCAATCCAAACGTCGGTGTATCTGAGAAACTAGATAATAAATTAAAGTGTTGCTTTTGCTCGCGATTCCGCCCGCGAGTATGTCGATAATCACGATAAATAGTAGTCCTTCCTCAGAAATCAAAACATCTCCATTGTAAATTTCATAGAAATCCGCTCAGCGTTTTAGGCGTGAAAGCGTAACAGACATATTATATAATATACTTTTTTTACTTTATAATATAATATAGAAAAATAAAAACTAATAATAAAATTAAAATATATAAGATGAACTCAAGTTTCAACTACATCTCGCCCAAGGTTACTGGTGTCCATTGGCGCATTAAATGAGTTCATAACTACTTATACTAATATATGTAACAATATACTGTTCTATAAATAAACATACCAGCTTCGTATTTACTATATTTGACGTAAATATATGTTGAATTAAACATTTATTCAAATTCTGATTCTGAGATTCGTTTGCTGAACTTTTTGAATAGTGCTTGTTTACATAGCTGTGTGCCAACTAGAAAGGCCTCGCTACATTGCCACGGAAAAACCGAGGGGTATTACCGCCTGTTTCTCGGAGTAAACAATCGAATTGTTTTCGTATAAATGATCTAAAGTGTTAAATCTATGTTATTTGCATTTGTTATTTTAGTATTTTTTTAGTAGGTGCACTAACATAATGATATTTTAACAGTTTATTTACTACTAGCGAAACCCCGCGGTTATTGTCGTACCGCGGGTAACACCAAGTAAGTCAAAAAAAAGTAGCCTAAGTTACTCCTTATATCATCCCGTGAAAGTGAACGTCGTCCCGTTAAAATCGGTTCAGCCGTTCTAGAGATTAGCTAAAACACACAGACAGACAGACAAAAATTGAAAAAAAAAAATATGTGCATTTAGTGAAAAGCGGTTATTTTAATTTTACAAACAAACACTCAAGTTTTATTTATTAGTATGGATTATAAAACTGTCTGTCATTTGGTCATTCTGTCTGTCTGTTTGTTCCGGTTAATCTCTGGAATGGTTGGACCGATTTTGACGGGTCTTTCACTGATAGGTAGCTGAGAATATACGGAGTAACTTTTTTTATACTAGGTTTACTCCGCGGCTACTTACTACCAAGGGGTTCAGCTAGTTGTTAATATTCTTAGATACTAGCCTACAATCAGTTTAAATTGTAGTAATCATTTAAATTTGTAAATAAAATTAGTTTAAAAACTCACAATTAATATACATTGCCAGGTATACAAAACAGAACATACTTTAAAATATTTAACTTTTAATCTTATTGTTGATTTAGAAAAAGGTTTACATCTAGACAAAAAGCTTTATTCCCAAATTTTCCAGAATAATTTACAATTTCGACAGAATGTATGAATTAATATATGCGTGCACGAAACCAATGACACGAGCAATAGTGCGAATTAGGAAACCCCCTTATTTCTCAAGTGATGACTCACTTTTTTCGATTATGATATACGTATGTCAATATAAATAATGTGTACAAACGCAAAACATTAACATATGTCTAAATATAGATACTTGTCATATTTTTTGTCAGGCTATTCACTTCAGAATGCGTTATGTAAGTACTTTTAGTTTTGTCAATTAGTGAAGAACCTATTATTTACTACACTCACTATTCAGATTACACTCAGGAGATCTGGACTGAATCTAAATGTGTCAAATACGGAAATCATACATCCTGTTGTGCTATACCTACCTGGACCATCGGATTGAATGATCTTGATACTGATTCTTTTTATTGTATCTACTTCTTTTCTTAGATCTTTGCTCTCGCTGCTTCACTTCGTGGCATGTTTAATACATATTCAGTTTTCAAATATTTATCGGGTCATGTAGAACTTCTAATTAAAAATTATATATTAGAATAATATAATTATAATGTCCTCGCCGTTAAGTGTAAAAAATGGGAATTTAAATAAATTCAGCTTGCATACGCTCCGCCAAAGATTTTATCAATATTGTGCCGACGGCGACACTATAATTTTTCCTACCGTGTGCAAGGATGTGACTATCAAAAATTAAATTTCGTCCTGAAAGTGCGGTTCGAGGCAACAGCGTATAGCTACCTGCTTTCATTGCGTATACAATTATAGGTAGATTTCGGCTGGGTCTTTAGCGAGTGCCGTCTCGCGTCAAGGTGTTCTAGACGCTGTTGGTCAAACCTGTTGGTTCCGACTTTGATATGCTGCATACACTCAGGCCAATGTAGCGATAGCTTCTCCCAATCTTACACAACTGTGTATACGTACCTACGTATGCTGCTGTTTAAGATTGGAAGCTGAAAATACTGTCCACCAACTTTACGTTTGCTTTGTTGGAGCTCTGCGTAAAATACAGCTTAAGGCAGTCTACCGCACCATTGCAGTTTTCCTTTCATTAGATTCTATGCCTGCGATGTCTGATCGCCGCAAAACCTCATAGTTTGGAACACGATCCTGCCATTTGATGCAAAGAATTGCCATTGCCATCTTCGTCATCAGCTGCAGATCGTGTGAGTTCCAAACTGCACACCCGAAACCCCCAAAAGCAGTAACAGCTCTTGTAATGTTTATTGTGTATACTATCTACGCAGTTGGTAAATTGCGGAGAATGACGTATCAAAAAAAATATAAAGAGCTTTGTATGAAACTAGAAAGCGATGAATATAAGTGGTTATTTATTATGGCTTGTAATTTTTTTTTTCTAACCTTTCCTTAACACTCATTTAATTTTTAATTATTCTTTAAAGTTTCATAATTTTATCGTCATCACTTTGGAGCGACCCGTGGGAAAACTTTCTTAGATTATTACTTGGTATCAGTTATCAACTACAGTTTTCCCCTCCTTCCTTTTTTTAACGAGGTGTAGAAAAATTGTAATTTACGTTGACCTTTAAATCGTCGTAGTTTATTACTGAATACTGTAACTCCCTGCAAAGAAAAATCTACACAACCTACCAACTAGGCGATATCCAAGTTCTGTAAATATTTGAAAGTACTTTTTATAGTAAAAATAATATTATGAGAGTGAATAAAAGTATCAAATTCACTCGCCCCAACTGGTCAAGTCCATGACCTTTAAATTGGAGAATTTCATTTTAGTCATATTGTGTTCTTCCCGTATTCTTAGCGAGAATTATTAATATGCGTTGAAATAATGGGTTATTTTAAAAAACAATAATAAAAACGCTTATTTTAACACAACAGGAATTGAATTTAAGCTTATTGAACATTACTAATTCTGTATATTTAAAAAAAAGTGCGTGTATTGTTTGTATAAGTGTATATATCCTAATTATAATACATGTGAATGTAAGTTTGATTGTTACGCTTTCACGCGAAAACTACTTAACCGATCATCATGAAACTATATACACTTATTCTTGGTGGTATTAGAAGGTACCATAGGACACTTTTATCAAATGCGAGTGAAGCCACGGGCGAAAGCTTGTAATATAGATATTTGAGTATTAATGACGTACGTGTCATATCTGTGTACATGTAACAGTTTAAACCTAAATGCACCCACTTTAAAAAATGTTTACACTTTTTTACCTTTGGAAACCCCCTCGGGCCGTTACCCCGCCGGGGTTTGTGGCGGGGCGGTGTGTCGGAATGGAACTGGCTTATAACCACACGGTGTGCCACTCTGCGCCTGAGACGGGAGGGGTCCGGGAACTGCTGTTATTAACACATCCAACAACAACACACAAAATGTCTACTTTTTTTTATTATTCTTTGTGGTATTAGAAGGTACCATAGGACACTTTCATTAAATGCGAGCGAAGCCACGGGCGAAAGCTAGTAATATAGATATTTGAGTGTTAATATTTATTTAGATATTTGTCGACACTTTTTTTTTTTTTTTTAACGTGTGGAAACCCCCTCGGGCCGTCACCCCGCCGGGGTTTGCGGCGGGGCGGTGTGTCGGAATCGAACCGACTAAAACCACACGGTGTGCCACTCTGCGCCTGAGAGAGGGAGAGATCCGGGAACTGCTGTAGTAGGACCTCCGGATCCCTCCCGGCATATTTGTCGACACTACCTTAAGGTTGACGGATAGATAATGCCCTGGATATTAAGTCCGCTGATGTACAAAAGTGTATAAAGTTAATAATAAATAAATATATTTATTTCATTAGAAAAAACTAAATGGGTGGGGTCCTAACGGTTCACTTTAATAACCAGAATACCCAGTTAATTGAACACGCAAATTTAATTACGTAAATATTTCCAATTCAAATACTATTTATATTAATTAAACTACCATAAATCAACAAACAAAATCGATCAAAACAAGATGCGAGAATACTTCTTTGATTATGTTCTTAGATGTTTTACGCGATAATGAAAATTTTAAACAACGACAATGTCATACAAACACCTTTTACAAAATCTTTGACCGCACCTAACCCGCAGTTTGCGGCTCTATAATTCCTATATGCCATTGGCTTCCGTAAATAGTGAAACCGCATTTACACCATTAATGTTTTTATGATTCTCCGGCCCGTTATACCATGATTTTTTGATACGGTCCACGGTGTGAACGGTATAACCGCATCCTAATTTGAGGATTATGTTTACATTATATGATGATTTAAGTTTATTACAAAACATACGTTGGTATGTTTATGACTCAATTTTGTTACTATTTAAAAATGAATATTTTTCCACATTTCTAAATATTGGAGAATAGGTGTTTCTACAGTGAGTGAGTATTTAAAGTAAAAGCTTTTACAAAACGCTAAATCTCACATAAAATGAGAAATTCATAAAATGAAACGAAACAAAACATGATTTGTATGATAATTTAATATACATATTTCTGATTAATTAATAAACATAGTGTATTGGATCAAGTATCATCAAGTAATAGTGAGAAATGAACAAAATCGACGAACCTATAAAGTAGTTTAAATTTTATTTCAAAACATTATTATTTCTTCCTGATATTATATTAATATCTTAAATTGAATTCATTCGTGTAAAAATCTATAAATGATTATTTTTAACCGACTTCAAAACAGGGGAAGGTTTCTCTATTCGATCGTATATATTTTTTTTCTTTTTTTTATGTGTGTTCGCTGATAACTTCGTCGTTTATGAACCGATTTTGATGATTCTTTTTTTAATAAAAAGGAGATACCCCAACGGTGGTACTATGATAAGGACACTAAGATCTGATAATGGTATCTAAGAGAAATCGAGTCAAACCTTGAAGCCGGTTTCATTTTTGTTATTTTTTTTTTTTGTATAATATATTCAATTTCTATGTCATTGTAGTCTCAGAGATTGATACAACAAAATAGTTAAAGCTACCTGATCAAGTAAAATATTTTCACCACATTCATAATGTATATCTATTTTTAATATTCTAACCAATTAGAATTCATTATACGTTTTGATAAGAAACTGATAAGTTTTAGGAATTACCTGTCCTGTGGTTGCTTGCAAAACATAGATGGCTCTCTAAGCGAGGGTAGGTCTTCATCTCATAAGATCATGTCAAAATCAATTGCTGTTCGTTTGTCTCGCTAAAACGCGAGAACGGCTGGGCCGATTTAGCTGATTTTGGTTTTGAAATGTTTGTCGTAGTCCAGGGAAGGTTTAAACGGTGAAAGATTAAAAATAACTTGAAGATCCACATGTCACGTGTACGAAGTAGCGGGCACAGCTAGTAAATAAATAAAGGAAAACGAATAAATCTGTTGCCTTTGATATTTCATATTTGGAACTACCCCCACAATCCAAGTACTAAGTAAATCTGCGTTCTGTAGAAAGCCTGGAGGACTTTTGAGGCATCAATTACCTGGAGCGATTGCCAATGATCTTTGTAAGGCAACCGGGACGTAAGTGTGTTAGAATACATATCACAAGTATATTGTTACTAAAGCGGTAATAATTTTTCAAATCATATTAGGTTCATTTAATTTTGATGTGTGAGGAACTTAGTTTTCCTTATTGATGAAGTTATTTTAAACACGAATCGTCACTAATTCGGTGCAGTTGAAGCGTATGATAACCCAGAGCTAATTTAAACTACAATACCGTCTTATCAGTACAAGCACAATATTCAATGTAATAAGGACTTGTAATATATATGGGGGCTTGTTTATCATTAAAAAATCTTCAAGAATAGTTAGATACTGTGTTAATTCTTTCATTTTATTATGGAGATTTTGTATAATCTTTTTTTCTGTAAACAAATTCCCAAAAAAGCAACTACTAATTTAAATCACACTGTAGGTACTCACGGTATAACCCTTTAATGATAATATACATATTTTTAAGATAACTTTCGCATTAGGAATATAAATCCTGTTTCGCTTTGTTACAAGGATTTTACAAACATACATGAAACGGTTACAAAGAACATCTAGACTCAGAACAACAATTTGTAAATCACACAAAGTATTGTCTTATGTATGATTTGAACCCACAATACTTAGCGCAATAGAAAGTGGCATAGCGACCGTTTAAACCACTAGGCCAACCGTGAAGTCAAATGAATTGAAGATAAAATTCTTATACAGTTATACAGACGTTTATATTACACTAGCTTTTGCACGCGGCTTCGCTCACGCAGAATTTCATCCCCTGATTTACCCCCTTATTGGTGGAATTTCCAAAATTCCTTTCTTACTGCAAAATTTTAGGATTCTAGGTTCAGCGGTTTGGGCTGTGCGTTGATCTCTGGGTATGTCAGTCAGTCACCTTCCTCTTTTATATATATAGATAGATTATATTTGTTGTATCTTACAGTGATCTAGAGGAAATCGGTCTGAGTCAAAATAAAGTCGATTAAATCATATTAATTCTAAACAAAATCTTATTAAAAATGAATGTTTGTAAAATTTTGCGTATTCTATGCATTACTCTACTGTTCATTAGAATAAGAGACAAGAAATAAATAAATTTCAATTCCTTTGTTAACAGTGACTACGGGCAGTCCAGACTACATGTGTTCAAAGCTGCCAACACACTGGAGATCAAACAAGACATTACCTGGAGGGTTTAAGGTTGTAGCTCTTGGCGATGTGCTCGACGGTACCTTAGTGACGGTCCGGGCTGGTAACGATGAGAACTGTTCCGCCGAGCTGAGGAACAATTCCGCAGTGATGAAGAATAGGGTTGCTAAGTTCAATGATTTGCGGTTCGTCGGCAGGAGTGGAAGAGGTGAGATTTTATTGTTTCATTTACGAATTTAAAAAAAAGTGTTTCTTTTTTTGTACCTATATCTATGACTGACCTTATCAATGTTCTTAATATACCTGGGTCAAATACTACAAAATAAAATTTTGTTTAGAATCATTTCACACAATTTTCGGATCCTAAGCTAATGTACATAAATGTTTTATAAAGCGAGAATCACAAATGTTCGAGTCTTTACTACTATTCAACATCATCAGCTTATTGCAGTCTACTGCTGCAGCTGACTAGTGATAGGAATCTCCCATTGACCGCGCCACTCTGATCGATTTTATAAGATTGTTAGAAATACAGCAACAATGACAATAAAACAACTTTAATGAAGCTACTTCCGACCTCATCTCAGCTACTATCAACTTACCTTAGTACTTAGTATCTTTACCTTCTTACATCTGCTTCAATTACTAGTCAAAAATCAAAAATATTTAATATAAACTATTGAAAATATTTAGTATAGAATAAAACGAAAATGTACAGGAATGCTAACTATCTATTTTAAATTCGCTATTCACATAGAAACAAATGACCTTGAAAATAACAGCCTTCTAGCAATATTGCAACAAAACATATGAAAAACCCTCGAGACGTCATCAAAAAAGTTGGGAAACTCAAGTATGGGTGACATCAGAGATCCGTGACGACAAGCTGTGCGGGCGCGCTGCGTGTGACTTCACACAACCGGTTTTATACTTATCGTGACGGTGTCTAAATATTTATATAATCAGTGTGCGAGTCAGATGAGGCTATTATTGGAATCGAAATACTCGTATAATGCTTGTAGATTTACTTGTTAATGGCACACAGTACGGAAAACTGCACATTTTCGAATCAAAACTTGTTGAATTTTACCAGGTGATACGTCTGCTCGTTTCCCCCATATTCCATAAAAAGGCAGTTTTGATGATCATTTGTGTTTTCATTATCTGCCGTATTTCTCTAAATAATTCTTTCTGCTAATAAATGCATGAGTCAGGGTGAAAAACATTCAAATCACTCTCTTTGGAAGCCTATCACAAAAAGCAAAAAACTTGGTTAAATAGGATCTACTAGAAAGTCAGTTTTTCTAACCAAAAAAAGAATTTATAAAACAGTTCAGCCACATTTGATTGATCAGAAACAAAAATCTTCCAAATTAAGATTATCCTTTTTCAAGTCGGTTAAAAAAGAATAGTAATGCAAATTATAGGCTACAAGAATTTTTAAATGTATCTAATAATGTTAAAATATGTATAGTAAAGTCTCTCCTAAACTTTTGAGAATATTAAATAATCTTGCAAAAGAAACGAATTCGGTAGTTGATGACAAAATACATAATTATAGCAATTATAAAATATTTATCACGCTAAGTACAGTAGGTCATGGTGGTAGCGTTTGTGGTCTAGTACAAATAAGTGTGGTCTGTAACCAAGACACCGCCACTAATTAAATACAATACAAAAAAGTCACCAAGAAACTAAGTATTGTATGTTCGTTTTTTATAATGTTATCGATTAAGGATCTTATTATTAGCCACAAAAAGTTTTATTTTATTATTCCGAGCATGTTTATCCCGTACAATAATAATTATTGGGTTTTGCCACGAGCCTTTTAAATTGAATAGTGATTGAATACAATCTCGACAACATCTGTCTGTAATGTTGTTTTTTACCAAGTAAGCCTATCTCTGTAGTCTGTCTATGGTCTTTGAATGAATTGTATGATATGTAAGTATGTATTTGTATGTAAAATTGAATTTAAATGTTTCGCTTTTTTACACTTCCACAACACTAATACGTCATCACAACTCACATCACTATAATACGTCATCATCAACTGCGTTTAACAGCAGTGGACGCTGGACTTTAGCTTGTCCTGAGCAAGGAGATTTTGACATACTATGCCACCCTGATCAGACGGTTTGGTATTTATTTTATTTATTTATTTAAAAACTTTATGCACTAAGTTTGTACATCGGCGGACTTAATGCCCATGGCATTCTCTTCCAGTCAACCTTTAGGTGGTGCAGAAATCTTTAAAGGTAGGTGCACAGAGGTTACACATTAAATAGTCAGTTAAAGTTAATAGTTCACTAAACATTTAAACAAATACTTACACAAATATATATATATATATATATATATATATATATATATATATATAAACATACATACATAAATAAATATATATGCAAATTGTCATATACATAAATATTATATTTATACACTATGGGTATCAGTAACTTAAGGTTTACTATGGATTAGAAAGTTCTGCCTGTTCACTGAGAAAGAGATCATGTACTTTCCTTTTGAATGTAAATCTGTTAGTGGACATCCTGACTTCAAGTGGGAGCGCATTCCAGAGTAGCACTGCTTGAACAAAGAACGAACAGTTCACGAAGTCGGAATTGTGAGTGGGACATGAGAGAAGCAGATTATTAACTGAGCGAAGATTTCTATCGTGGTTAGAGCACAGGTATCGGAAATACGGAGCAAGGTAGGTAGGTAAGAATGGTGAGTTGAGAAAAGAAAATAGGTAGGTAAGTGCTCGCTGATTGCGCCGTTGGCGAATCGGCAACCATTTTAACTGGGAACGGAAAGCAGACACATGGTCATACTTACGAAGATTGAAAATGTATCGAATGCAGTTATTAAGAAGACGGTCTAGTTTGTTGAGGAGATCTGCATTCAGGTCGAAGTAACACACATCACCATAGTCGATTATAGGAATTATTAAGGACTGCATAAGTGTGATTTTAGTTTTAGGAGGCAGGAAGTTTTTGAGACGATACAACATTCGCAGGTTTCCAGTTACTTTCTGGCTTACGCTAGTAACTTGAGCACGCCAATCGAGGGTCGAGTCGATAATTAAACCAAGGTCTTTTACTGCAGGACTGTATGGAATAACTAATCCATTGAATAAAATTGGTGGGATCGAGGCGCTATCCAATCTGCTCATTAAACGTTTGCTGCCCACTATGATTGCCTGGCATTTGGTTGGATTAACAGACAGTCCAAATCTCATTGACCAGGATTTTATGAACTCCAGGTCCTTTGTAACCCCATCAATAGCCTGCGATATGTCCTCCACCCTTGCCTGTGAGTACAGCTGCAGATCATCAGCATACAAGTGATACGCACTCTGAAGATGTTGAGTTATGAGGTTAATAAATATTGAAAATAAGAGAGGAGATAAAATTCCGCCTTGAGGGACGCCAGCGTAAAGATCGCACCAACTTGATGACGAGTCATCAACACGAACACACTGCTGTCGTCCCCGAAGATAAGTGGAGAACCATTCCAGCGTCTCAGAAGACACCCCAAGATATGTGAGGATAGGTAACAGGATATCGTGACTGACGGTATTAAAGGCATTAGAGAAGTCGACTAATACTAAAACAGTTACTTTGGTGTCTTCCATGCCTTTCCTAATATCGCCAGTCACTTTAAGGAGGGTGGTAACTGTGCTGTGTCCGGGCCTGAAGCCTGATTGTAGAGGGCTTAAAAGTTGGTTTCTGTATACAAACTGTGAGAGTTGTTTATATACACAGGCCTCGAGTACTTTAGAGAGGAAGGGAAGGATAGAAATAGGTCGAAAGTGTTCAGGAAGTGAAGGGCTACTATTTTTTGGAAGAGGAATGATATAAGCCTTACGCCACAATGAGGGGAAAGTACCGGAATCGAGAGAGAAGTTGACAATGTGAGTAATTACAGGGAGAATACAATCAAGGATGGTGGTAATCATGCGACGGCTGACGCCATCACATCCCACAGAATTTGAACGGATAGATAAGATAATCTTCTTGGTATCATCAGGAGACACTGGAGAAAAATCAAAAGAGTCAGTAGTGGGACTGGCAAGACCAGATACATAATGTAACGTTTGACGCTTAGTTTGAAGATCCAGTTCAGTCGTGGATGAGATGATATGGGGTTTATATTAGATTTTACTTCATTTTTTTATGGTATACCTTTTAATGGCGGCGGTGATTAACGCCGCTCATGGACACCCGCAATGCCAGAGGCGTCACAAGTTAGTTTCGACCATTGGGGGATGGGGAAAGGGATGTGGGATTCCGGCATCCTCACTCACTCGGTGAAACGCAGCGCAAGCGTTATTTCACACCGGTTTTCTGTGTGACCTGTGGCCTGTGTGGTGGTATCACTCCGGTCGAGCCGTCCCGTTCATGCAGAAGCGTGGCTCTCCTTGAGTACATACATATTTTATATTATGAGTATATCCAAACAAAAGCAATCGGTTTGTTCAGAATAAAATCTTAAATCGTCTTGGTTATGAATTGAACTTATTACTTTTAGTTTCACAGTCAGGACTCACAAGATATACTAATCCATAGATGTACATATATTCATTCACAATATACCTAATTGTTAAGTACTTGAAAATAAAATCTTAAAAGCTGTAAACCGACTACGCAAAAAAATTGATAATATTTATGAAGCCTTTATCACCATAACCATTATTACAGTATATTGACACCTCATTCATTTAATTCGGTTCAATAGTGTTGGCCCTAGTGGAAAATATAACATAATTTGTTTACCAAAAGTATTACCCTTCCTTTGACTTCGCCGTAGTCGGGTGAAAAAGGCTCAATTGTAAATCTCAGTTCAAGGCGAGCGCACGTAGTTTGTTGTAGCTTTCGGTTAAACAACAATTTGTTAAACAAAGAGAACAGATACATTTAAATGTCTTACAGAAGAAATGTGAAGTATTGGAATAAGAGTAACCCTTCTAAATACGTAAGTTAGCAACATTACTGAAGTAATATAAATTAAATACGTTTATATAGTAGCGTCCGATGACTGTGTTCGATTGGCGTCACCGGACACAACTACGGTTACCAGTGACCAGTAGTAGCATCGGACGGTTGTGTCCGATCACCATTACGTAAATACAGCAACTACGGTTCCCTGTGATGGTGTGCCATATCGGCAACAAAAAGTGTCTACGTTTGCGCAGCGCCTAGGAATGGGTGTGGGACTACTCCGCCCACACACCAACCACAGTAACTCCTGTACGCCATAATCAACAACGAACACACCAAGTTATGACACTTGGGATGTCCCAGGAAAAATTAAACTGTCTTGGTACCCGCAATGAAATTGTTCAGAAGAAAACTGGAGGAGTTGGAAATGTAAGAAGTCTACTTAAGAAGGTTTTCTTAAGTGGACTTCGATAAAACTGATAAAACTACGTAAGCATATGTGTATATAAAAATGTGTTTACGTATTTAATTATGTATATAATATAGTTAATCTAATAAAGGTAACTAAACGATCACGCTATTAAGACCCCATTCCACGAGTCCCCTTCATAAACAAAATAATGGTTTGCGGTGAGAGAACGCGCATTTTCTAAATCACGAATGTGAAAACACCTATTTGCCGTTAACCTATTACCGTAGCGTCTATTAGCAAGCGATTTGTTAGCTATTCTGAAAATTTAAAATAGAAAACATGTTTTTTTTTACATTTCAACATAAATGTATGTCGCCCGTGTGTAGGTATGTCGGAAAGTAATCTATGTCCTTCCTCAATAGTCAAAGTATCTCCAAGCCAATTGCAATCGGCGCAGCAGTTTAGCCATGAAAGCGTAACAAACCAACAGTGTTACTTTCGAATTAAAAATTAGTATGGATATTAGTAGTGTGGTAAGTAGGAGCATAATCCAGAAAAAGGTGTTTTGGTGGGCACAGCTCGAATAATAATTATTTTAGAAGAAATTTATTAAATTTACGTACAAACATAGAACTCAATACATAAAACAATCAAAGATGCAAAGATCGTGACGTCAAATATCTTAATAATCGCAAACTACAGGAAAATTACAGGAAATGTTTTAAATAACTCAAGACCGTTTATAAATATAGCAGTTCGCAAAAAACATAAATAAACATGTTAATAGAATAATTGCTTTCATATAATACCTATGATATGACTAGCTGCGTCGACTTGTTGCTTTTGAATTGGATAGAGTTTGATTTTGTTTTCACGTTAGCCTATTTTTTTCTAAAGTAGCAATTAGCCCGCCCAAGTTACTCCTTTTTTTTTTTTTTTAACTTGTGGAAACCCCCTCGGGCCGTCACCCCGCCGGGGTTTGCGGCGGGGCGGTGTGTCGGAATCGAACCGACTAAAACCACACGGTGTGCCACTCTGCGCCTGAGACGGGAGGGATCCGGGAACTGCTGTTATTAACACATCCGGACCCCTCCCAGCGCCTGCCCGCACTGAAGCGGGCACCGTCTGCTGATAAACTCTCTAAATAGGCGACGTACGGCACACGCGTAACGTCGCCCCCTCGCGGGTGACCACTAGAGCGGATGGAAGGGAAAACCCATCCCGACCATCCGCGGCCACACTCAGGGCGGCATGAGGCGCTGATAGGCGCGCCTCCGCCGCCCGGTTCGCCGGCGGCGGATCGGGTCCGAGTGGATATCATCCTCCCGGGCCTTCTCCGCCGCCTCCTTCTGCGAGATTACATCTTCACAGAAGGTTGCGACCGCGGTAAAACTGCTGTCGCTACCAGCCATGCAGCGTATGACGGCCGGTAGCGATAGATCTCCTCCGATGACTGCAGTGAGGGCCCGGCGCTGCGACGCCCATGCGGGGCAGGTCGCCAGCGTGTGCTGGGCCGAGTCCTCACTGCAGTCGCAGTGGTGGCAGGCGGGACTCAATTCCCTCCTGGCGACCGAGTGCAGGTACTTCCCGAAGCAACCATGCCCGGAAAGCACCTGCGTCAGTCGGAAGGAAAGAGTCCCGTGCTGCCGCCCTGCCCACTCGAGGATGACCGGCTGGAGCCCAAGTTACTCCTTACATCAACTATCTGACAGTGAAAGTACCGTTAAACTCGGTCCAGTCAACTTATCGGTTAGTCGGAACAAACAAACAGACTAGACATACTAATTACTAGGTCTAGACTAGGTCTACGGACACACAGTCAAAAAAATTAAAAAATATTTTTCATTTGTATAAAGTTCAGTATATATTTTTATATGAACATAGTGAAAGCTGTTATTTGGAAATAACAAACAGACACTTCAACTTTATTTATTACACAGATTATAACCATCACCAAACTACACAGCCCACTGCTGGATATCGGCATCTCCAATTAAACGTGACCTTATTTGATCCTCGGTCTCTCGGCTCCAACTCTTTTCAACCACCTTAAGCACATCATCACCTTTGCCAAGGCTTAATCTCCACTCAAGAACACGTTTACCCAAACGATTATTGGTTCTGCAGTTTAAACGGCCAACTCACAACCATACCTATAAACAGATTATTGTAATCGTTACAATCGTGTCGTCGGCAATGTTCGTGAAACAATGTATTCATGTGTATAAAACAATATGGATATTCAATAATATCTTTGACTTAGTATAGTAAGATGTTTTTTTAAGAGTTACAAAAGTGCTTATAGTTGATGCAATCACAATCTCATTAGAGATTTTCCGTGCATCAAGGTCATCGATTTCAATATTGTCGCATATCGTGGGTAGATGCTAAACAAAAACCCACATCAAATTCATAGGCGCGTGCAACGCTCACTGTCCGCAATAGCCACTTTTGTATAAAGAATTCTCTACTTGTGAGGGTGCGATTAGAAAAAAGTAAGATAGAACCAAACAAAACAAAAATACTGCGATACAAGTGGTTTCATGTATTAAACAAGTTAGTAGTTAACATTTTAATTCAGCTTATTAGGATGTACAGCTTTAAGTGGTACAGACATTGCGTATAGACATGGTAAGTGTTACAATGTCTATACGAAGTTATTATGTTTCTCATAGAAAAGATTTCCCTTGAATGAACTCTTTAACATAATGATGAACTGGGAACTCCAACACTCTCTCGGTAGACTGATCGAAATTACCATAAACACAAATCATACAAAGAAACGACAAAATTATACCCAGAAAGTGATAAAAATGCTTTTTATACTGCATTTATATACTTAATTGCGTTTAGATTCTAGGTTCCTAAAAGCCAGTTTCACTAAATATCAGTAGGCCCCTGATAAACCATTATGAACTTATCTGTAAAATAACTACAGATATCGATTTCACAAGATACACATATAGATACATATATACAAACAACTTTTACCTATCAAAGAATTGTTGTGATAGATAGGTATCTGTCACTTTATCAGGAACTAATAAAACTGTTACTTTGTCTATTTAACAACAAATATAATAACAGTACATAAATATGCTGTTAATGAATAAAACCAAACAATGGCTATGAAATCTTCGTTTGTCGGTCATCGAAGAAATGAAACTTTTGCGGGAAAACAGTTATTTTTTATCTTACTAGTTCATATTGACACTTTTAATTTAATCCTCGATGTTAGCTAATGTCAATAACTGTGGCAGTTTGGTGTTACAGTTGGCTAATACTTATTTAGCAGTCATTTCGATGCCTTGTTTTAAAATTTTGCGTTATTTCTTTAAGTGTTCTAGAAGAACTCCATGATTGTTCATGGATATTTTCTAGAACACCGTACCATATTTACCGCACCGTAAATACACTTAAATTAGTGCAACATTTTGTAATAGGAAAGATATATAGACGTCATTTTATTAGTTTTAATATTAATCGCAAATATATTCACGAATTCAGATTTGTCATGAAAATATAAACTCATGAAACTGAACTGGGTAAATACGTCACTCAAACGTTACTCATAAAAGCTTACAGTATCTATGGCACATATCTACTTCTAATGAGCTTTGTATATCTATCTATCTATCGCGATAAATAGTAGCTTACATATTATTCTGATGCATTAGCTATATTACCGTAAATTGTCGTCTAAATCCGTTCAGTAGTTTTTGTTTGTAAGAATAACAAACATACATCCTAACAAACTTTTGCACTTATATTAATAGTAGGAGACTGCTAATTACTCTTTTAATAAATTCAATTTACTTTTTGATTAGAGAAAATATAAGACGATAAAATAAATAACCGATTGACAGTCAAGAGAGTTCACTTGATCTTCTGAGAAAAGCCTGTCGACAAACCACACTAGCTATTTTTATCTAAAGCAGTTATTATGTAGATATACCTACTCTCACATCGAACACACTTTCATCTGAAAAGTCGGATCAGCAAGTTGGATTTTAATTTCCAAACCGCAGTCGGCAGTAAACGACGTTGGCACTTTAGTGTTCCATTGTGTTAGTTGCGCCGGCGCAGCTCGCCGCCATTACCGGCCCTCATGCATCTACAATGTTCGAAGAGCAGTAAAATCACGGAGATCGTTTAACACGCCATCAACACTGTGACTCGCCAGAGGTATATTATGTACTACACTTATATACATTTACTATACAAATGTATAACTTGTATTAACTTAGATACTCTCATAATACTCGTACCTACATATATACTGGTGATCGAAATTCCATTATAATTTATTAATTTTCCTATGCCACATATCATATTGCTCCGTTTACATAATTTTCGTAAAAAGGGGTACAAGGTTTTTGCTTCACGTAGGTGTTAATATGTAGATTGAAGATTTTCTTTTACCTTCGCTAACCCTAAAGTATTATTTTTAAACTGAAAAAACACTTTTGTACAAATTAAACCAAAACCATCAAAACAATTTCGACTGCTAAATAAAAAGTACAATTAATTGCTATTTAAAAAGTACTAGGTACTATAACTGTGTCCCTAGGGAAAAATATGTTTAATCCAGCCGTTATTTTAGATGTATGTACACATATGCAACTTTACCAAAATGATTCATTTTATTTTCCACGAATTTATTCGTTTTCCCTTTCAATTAAAGTTTCTCATTTACATTTAATAAGTCGAATATTCATCATACTGAATTCTCCGAACCTAGAATCATCTAAAAATTGAACAGTAAACTTATAATTAAGTAGCCCATTAATCAAATGCTAAAAATAAGAGAGGCCAATCTTTTCGACTATATTATCCAACTAGCCGACCCACGCAACCTCGTTTGCGCCTTATATTGCCCGTAGCGTGAAAATTTCCCCCGTTTTTGAAACATTCTTCATTGTTGCTCCGCTCCTATTAGTAGTAGCGTGATGATATATACCCTATAGCCTTCCTCGATAAATGGACTATCCAACAGCGAAAGAATTTTTCAAATCGGACCAGTGGTTCCTGAGATTAGCGTGTTCAAACAAACAAACAAACAAACTCTTCAGCTTTATATATTAGTATAGATTGAACTTATCACAAAACAGAACTTAACCTCTCTTCCTACGCAACTGATATTTCTAAGAACTACGAGTATACTTATATGTTCAATACGAGTCATACTAGCTTTAAAGGCAAGTATGGACTTTATTAAATCCTAGCTGACCTGCACAACGTCTTAAGCGTGTCTCCAAAGGAGTAGGTAAATTTTGCATTGTGATTGACATTGTTGATTCGCTTCTATTGGTCGTTCAATAAGTGGGCTATCTAAAGCTCAGATTAGCGAGTTTAATCACACAAACAAATTCTTCAGATTTAAAGTCATTGCACAATTCTTTTGTTTAATGTGGGAATTGAACCTACCCTCTCGGTTTTGCGACCAGGAAGTGATCCTGACACTCACAGAAGGTGAACAGTCAAAATGTGATTGTAATTATTAACAATTATTTTTACGGGAATTAACGCGATCACTTATTAAAAGGTATTACATACCTCTGATTTGCTTGACGTTTCGATCAGGTTGCACTGGCCGTGGTCACAGTCTGACTGGCTCAGCGGCGCACGCCCTCCGTCGTCGAATCCGTGAAGTAGAAGTTTGTTCGTCCACCCGCACTTTTTTGATATTTTTAATAAATTTGTTTCGCCATGTTTAATAAGTGATCGCGTTAATTCCCGTAAAAATAATTGTTAATATATCATGGAACGCGAAAGTTTAAAAGTTAGTGATTGTAATTAGTTTATCATGATTTTGGATTATCGTACGGTAAATATGTGATGTAAGACTAGCTGACGCGGCAAACGTTTTATTGGCATTAAAATAAAATTTATGAGTGGGGTCACCCATATAATTTAGGGGTATTAAAAATAGATGTTTGGACGATTCTTAGACCTACCCGATATGCACAAAAAATTTCATAAAAATCGGTCCAGCCGCTTCGGAGGAGTTTGGTATGTCATACAACATTGTTTCTATAAGAAAACCTGAAGGATATGGGTTTTTAGCACTTTTATGCAAAGTAATTCTTCTTGAAATATATATAAAAATTATGCGTATCGCACTATGACATGTTTATGGAAAAACCGCATTTGAACCGTGACATATTAGATTCTGTGAAAGAATATTTAATTACCATCATAGACATGATAGATAGACAGATATATATTATAAAGTCAAACTAAGCGTTTATTTGGAATATTAATAACTTTTAAGAGTACAAAATTAAGAGACAGTGAAGCTTGAAGAAGAATACAAGTAATTGGCAAAGCTATTCTGGTGACCAAACTGCAAATAAACATACCCATTTATTTCTATTTACTACCTGCCTACATATAACAATCTATACAAATTTTGTCCCGCGGCGTTACTCGCGGTACAACAATAACCGCGGGTAACTAGTTAAGTAAGAAATAATATCGATACCACTCATATTCCGATTTCTTAGAACTTTATAATACCTCCCATTTTAGTCATAGTTCAGTTTCTTCGATATATTACATATATTACACTATCAGAAGGAGTATAAAATCAAAATATATTTGCAGAAACAAAAACTTAAATTTTAACTATTTCAAACATATGTGAATTTTACAGCCGAATTATAAAGAACTAAACAACAGAACTGAAATATATAGCAATTGATATTTGGTTTGGTTGGTTGGTTTCTACATTGTGTGGGTGAAATAGCGCTTGCGCTGTGTTTCACCGCCTGAGTGAGGATACCGGAAGGCCATACCCCAATCCCTCCCTACATCCCTTTCCCCATCCCCCAAAGTCCGGCAACGCACTTCTGACGCCTCTGGTGTTGCGGGTGGCCATGGACGGCGGTAATTGCTTACGATCAGGTGATACGTATGCTCGTTTACCCTATTCCATAAAAAAAACACTGAAACGTGATTTGAGTAGATCGTTTAAGAATTACGATTGGCCTTCCAGAGGACGAAATCCGACCATAATTCATTTATTTATTATTTACTAGCTGTACCCGCTACTTCATACACGTGACATTAGGATTTTCAAGTTAATCTAAATTTTTAACCGTTTAACCCTTCCCTGTACTACGACAAACATTTCAAAACCAAAATCAGCCTCATCGACCCAGCTGTTCCCGAGTTTTAGCGAGGCAAACAAACAGCAATTGATTTTTATATATAAGATTTCTTTTAGCTTTCTGCACTCCTGCTTCATATAAATTTCAACTGAAATATGGCACATTTCATACTCTTCATAAAAAGGGATATAATGTTTTTGTTTCACTTATTAATTTTAAAAGGTTTATTACACAGTAACAACATTACAGAGATCATTTAAATAATTTTTCACAATTTTAAAGCATGGAGCTTGTTATCACTTTCTAAAATATACCGCGACAACATCTGATAACATTAAATTTGTTAGAACTAAGGTCTACGTCGTATTTTGCTTTAAATCTGACGGCTAGAAGCTTCGAGTGTTCGCGATTAATAAAAGGCTTTTTAAAGTAAAGTAAAGTAGCTCTTATTACTGAAATAGACAACCATTGATCTACAACAAGGTAACCTTAACTTGCACGAATAGCATAGTGGTTGAAGCGGCCATCTCGCCGCTTCGTACGACGATAATCTTCATGAGTTCGATTCTCACATGGGCAGACACTTTGTGCGACGTTTTGAGTCCGGATTTTCATTGTGCTCGTTTGCATTTACATATGTTCATAAAGTCCCTCTTGATAGCATAATTCCTAGTGCTTGAGTTGTCTCTTTAAAAACGATAAAAGCAAAGCACCTAGTCGAAAATTGAAAAGACATACTTTCAAACTGACTGGTGTTTTTTTATATATATAAATATGAGCCTATCAAAGTAACTTCTTTGCCCGATGGAAAGCATGAGCAGAATTTTTGACTTTAATGGGCTCGGGGCCCGATAAAGTCAAAAAGGCCTGAAATCAGCGTGGCTCTGCTACCTTAAAACTTATTTAATGTATTATACCTGGAATACTACTACTACTACTACTGGACACTATAAATTAACGTTAAATACTGCGTTAAATAGAAGTACAAATGATAACCAAAACTATACCTAACATACATGGTATTCACCTTATTCGGCTTTAAACTCAGAAATTCACAAACATTAATTTAAATTATATTAACGTAATGTAACACTACACCATCAAATGTGAATTACCATTAGTTAGGACGGGGTCATCAAAACAGTGCATCGATAATGCGATGTGATTAGAGTGGACAGGCGCAGACTGGTTCGGTGGCATGTCTCAATATTTTATGCTCTTTTTGTCAACTGATTCAAAACTTTGTGTATTTATTAACCGACTTCAAAAAAAGGAGGAGGTTTCTCAATTCGACCGTATATTTTTTGTTTTATGTGTGTTCGCGGATAACTTCGTCATTTATGAACCGATTTTGATGATTATTATTTTAATGGAAAGGAGATATCCCAACGGTGGTACTATGACATAGGACACTAAGATCTGATAATGGCATCCAAGAGAAATCGAGTCAAACCTTGAAGTCGGTTTTATTTTTGTTAAAATTTTGTTATTACTTGTAGTTTTTGAATACCCTGTTTTTGATCATTTGAAACGCATAAATTCTCATAGCCATATAATTTTAAGTGCTCTATAATTAGTCCTCTATGTTTAAGAGGGTATAAACCTAAATGTTTGTGTGGTGACGGATCGAGAATACAGAGTGTTACCACCCCTTTTCATCCAATCGGTGCAGTAAAAAAAATATATATATACGGTCGAATTGAGAAACCTCCTCCTTTTTTTGAAGTCGGTTAAAAAGGTGACTAAAGGAACAGACTATACTCGATAATATCACTGCAATGAGTAATAAAATTTGAATCAAACCCTATACCAACTCTTCTGTCCAGCGTACTATAGTTTGCCAAAACCTCGTTTCTCAGGAGATAAATAAAAAAAATAAAAAAAATATTTTCTTTTTTTTTTCTGACATTTAGACATTTAACACACAACGCCATCTAGCCCCAAGCTAAGCAGAGCTTGTGTTATGGGTACTAGATAACTGATAGAAATACATATATACTTTTTTTTTGTAAATACATACTTATATTTGTAGAAACAAATATTTGTAGATCATAAAAACATTTGATCCGACCCGGGAATCGAACCCGAGACCTCATGATCAGCAGTCGCACACGCCAACCGCGAGACCAACGAGGCAGTCAAAAGATGAGATGCCTATTTATGTCTAACATCGGACTGTTAAAGGTTGTATTAATGATAATGATGAAATTTTATGTAAGTTGTCATGTAATTAGCTCTCTAATTTAATAGAAAAATAGGCGTAAATATTTTGGTAATATAATACTGGTATTAAAAATTCGAAGTTAATTCTGTCTGTCTGTGAGTTAAGCATACCGATTTCGCTGAAATTTGACATTGAAATACTTTGATTATTACAATTATTACAATTTACCGCAATAACTGACTAACACGTGGTTGGAGCCGCGGACAGAAGCTAGTATCTAATAATTTTTCAACTACATTGTCAAAGTAATTGATAGTTCAGTTAATTCGTAACAAACTTTTGAATTTTGAGAAGTCTAAGATCGAATCGCCTGAGAAAGATAACAATGACACCACATGGTAACACTGGTAACATTTCATTGCCAATATCTTATATTATTTGCTCATCTGTAGGAATTTCCTTAGGAAAGCTGAATTTACAAGCTATTATCACAAGGGAAACCGATCACAAGGTTGGAGATAAATAATATATTATTTAATAGCAGTTTTACAATTACATAAACAACATTTACTTTTATTCTGAAACTAACCTCTGAAACTAACCTCGTGGGTAGATGTCCAATGGAAACTTCCAGTCAACTAGTATAAATTAAATTTCTTATTAGTATTACAATACCACAACATTATTTAGCACTCACTGAAACTACCTTAGTTATCTATTAGTCCAGTCGTCAGCCTATCGTGTCCACTGCTAAAAGAAGTCCTCCAATAAAAAAGGCCTAATTTCCCCTTACTTGAACAAAGTAATAGAATTTGCACTTGCAAAGAACATTTAGGGCCTAATTATCATCTAATGTGGTAATAATAATTGTGAAAGTAAATCCAATTATTATCATCAATCTATGACTTGAAATAAATTGAAATATTTTTGACATTTCGACATCAGTAATTTGATCGTAATGCGTTATGTCGAAAGAGAGAGTACTTGTCATTAAATTGAACACATAATTAGGAACGAGACGAGTGACCGACGCACGTAAACGCCGTGACCAGAGTGTGACCAAATCATTTTGTATGGTCATCATCATATTACGGTTCTATCTCCCGTCAAATGTACTTTTTGAATAGTCAAAAATAGAGTAGAATGTTTGACTACAATAATACATTGTCAAAAGTCCATTGATAATGTAAAATTTACTTCGCTATTATATAGTGTTCATGTGTTCATTAATATACACTACATACTATCACATTAATCCTTTTTTTTAAACCAGTTTTATTTTTAGTCACGTATATTTATGGTAGTATATTAATTTTATTTTTGTATTTTATCTTAGCTAAGCCTGGCCAAAAGAGTGCCAGGCAAATATCAAAGAATATAATATACATATTTTTACATTGTATTTAAAAAAATTGTTATATATGTTTGCCAATTGCAGAAGACAACACTTTCCTATAATTTCCTTTTTTACAATGGGGTGGACCTGCCTACTGCCTACCTTCCATGAAAAGAATTTCCTCAGCAGAAGTTATTTTAAAGAAAAAACTAAAAAAATAATATACAGTTGTATATACAGTTGTGTATACTTACCTAAAACTGACATCAAAATGGAAAAGACTATATTATAATTTGTCTTAAAGTAACTAGAACCTACATTGTATTGTGCCTCTATATTTAAAGTCGTGAGGCCTTTGACAATATGACAGTTCACATGGCCCGACGAGTCCATAACATTTTATATTTTATGTGTGTTGGGCGTTTCATACAATATTGAGAACTCATGATCGTATACAATCACCATAGCGGTGAAAAATATTGTTTGCAATCCATTGCTGTTCCAAAACCAAACTAGTTAGGACTTAGCTGCATTCACAAATTCTTGTAGACAGAACCGCAAAATATTTTCAAGAAAATCGTGTCACAGTCATGTAGTACATAAGGTGTGACGGTGTTGCGAGTCGTCTTCACTCACAAATGTCACTTAGGATTTACGTTTGATCATAAATCAAGATGGCGGCCATTTCCCTCCCCTGCACCCTTGCGGCCCACCTGCGCCCGCGCAGTATAATTGAATATTTCGCGCGCCTCTCTCAACACCTTCTGGAGACGACCGTTGGGATACAATGTTATGTTTTATGACTCTACTCGTATTGTGTTAGGTCCTAAACTGTTGATGAGTGATCATGAGGAATGCATTAACTTTAATAGCAACTTTAGAAGCAATATTTCACCTCGTTCAAAGTACAAATTTAAAACTTAGCAGCTTAACTTTATGATGATTTGTTTCCGTATTGAAGCCTAAACCACGCCAATGTGTCGGCTGCACTATTGAGATTCGTGTGAAAACGTGTGCTCAGAAATGGTTTTTAGGGATGTATAAAAATAACATTTAAAATTTTACGCTTTGTGCTGCTCACGATATTCTAATGACTATGAACGTCCTGCCGAGGAGTGACTGTCGCGCCGCCTTGCTTTGCTTGGCATCTTAGCATGCTATTTGGAAAAGGTTTAAGATAAGTAAGTTACTCGGTCAATTGTCTTAGTAATTGACGTTAAGATTGTTTATGACGTCATTTAAAACACCATCCAGTAATGTTGTATTAATATTAAAGGTGGTAATATTTTTTATAAAAGCACAGTATGTAAATGTTACTATTAGTAAAGTATATGTGTTACCCTGAGGCGCAACATAAAATATATCTTCCTAACCCTAGGATAGGCACATTCGCATTTTTTTCTAACCCAGCATGCGTTTTCATCTTAGGAATATACCTACTCAAATAATACTGTTATTAGTAGATAAAAAACCCGGACCAAATTTCTCTATTTGAAGTATTGTGGGTTGTAGACATTTCATATGTCGAATTTATTTGACAGTTTGATTCTGGCCATTAAGTTAAAAATTACTATACAAATTTGTTTAAAACAGCTTCAGTGTTATCTTTATAAAAAAAGTATCTGTTTAATATTTTTTTTTAAATCTTCATCAATCGCAATATCAAACGCACTCACCGTCGAAAGCAAGTTGTGGATGATTATTTTTAACGTAACCTAAAGTCTCCTCATCTACCGAAGATACTCCAAACTACCGAATGCACGCCATACTATGGAGTAGCTAATCCTGTATCGCGATATAGAAATTCTCGCGTCAATCAACATATATACACCTGCCCAACTAAACCGTCGAGCTTAGTTGAAATTGAAAGATAGAGACCATCGTTTAACGCACATTGCATATATTAGTTTCCTTATGAACTGATTTTTAATTTGATGTACAAATATTATTTGTCATTGAACATGTCTTAACTTGAAACAACAGGAAGTTACTGAATGTTTAAGCGTTATCAGTAGGTAATGGCACAGTGTGACTCGTAGGTACCTAATACGTTGATACATAAGTAGCTTAGCTACTCAATAAAACACTAGTAAGCATGAAGTATAATTTATATTTATATATATGTATATATAGTATAGTATGAAGTTGTGTACTAATTACTTTAAAAATTAATAATATTTTCGGTAATGTTTATGAGTTAGAAGGAAATATAATACTTACACATTTAAATGTCTCGGAGTGATGCTGTTTCAATACTTTTTTTTTTGAATTTAAAATGCCCTCCATCGGTACTGACACAAAGTTAACAATAAACAGACTTCATAATAGCCGCCTACCTCGTTGCTCTAGCTGTTAGCGTATGCCACTGTCGATCAAAAGGTCTCGGATTTGATTCCTGTGTCGTGTTTTTCGACTGTTTTTCGAAACTCTTAATAGCAGATCGGAATAGAGAAAATAGCGGTATTTCACGCCTCGTAGAACAACGTGTTCGTGAACAAGCCTTATGTCTCGGTTGTCTTGAACACCTATGGCTATCGTTATTGGAAAGTCAGTGCCCTCAAATATACTGACAACTAGTTCAACCTTCGAATTTAGTTCATTCAGATCCAATGCCAGTCGCTCTGTAAAAAAACGATATTCAGGTAAGACGGTTAAAATAGTAGCCGATCCCAAATATTATCGGGAAAAGGTAAGAAGATGATGATGCTAGTCAACTTATAAGTATGAAATCCAGTGAAGTTATGCCATCTTGTAGTACAATAATCGTGACAACATTTAAAAAAAAGTGAAACGTCTAATGAAACACATAGGTAATTTAACACGCGAATGTCGAAATCAGTCATTTATTCCAAACGTTGTGCTCTACACACGAATTATCTGCATTAGACATGTTAATCCACTCATTTTAACTGTAATTTTATTCGGTATTTATCGGTGCATTCATTACTGCCGACCGCAAATCGGACGCCCAAAAAGCTCGCTATTTTCAACCCATCGCGGTTCACGGCAGTTAGGTTCATTCTCACACATATATAGCATTCGACCATGATTATCTACTACATAAAGGCTAATAATTTGATTAATATATTTTTTTAATAGCATGGAAATATTTATAACGCATTAATTTGTAGTTTGTGCCTATAGTTCACATATGATAATGGCTAGACAGTTTGCATAACACAGGCACAAAAATTTAAACACTTCTGGATCTTCTATTGAGTTCTTGCAAATTAGACTGGGGTAGATGGGGTTTATAGCCGAGGTGTCTTGTCTAAATTAAGTCTTCAAGAAATACAACTTCTAAAAACTGTTAAAATCTTATTACCTTCTGGTGTCCAGAAGGCCGGCCTTCTAGCACAGAGAATCAGCATTGCCATTCAATAAGGTGAAACACTGCCAGTCTTTTGAGAACGCTACCAGCAGGCAAAGATGTAGAGTTTTTTGTCGCTTGTGTGTAAATGTTATTATTTTTTTTTAAATGGTTATGTATATAGGTTTTCATATTATGTAATAAATATTTTACACATTATTTTTAGAAATGTTAAATACATAAAACCGATGAAAAATTCAATTTATAGGTACGATAAAATACACAATTTTATAAATATTTATTTTAGTGACCATCTTAGTAAGTGTCTTGGTAAGGAGAAGTCCAGCAGTGGATTGTTAAAGACATGACATTTTTTTTTTTTCTGTAAATGCCATACTAATACAAGTTGGACATTGCTATTACGATCTAGTCTACTGACTAATGAGTAATTTTACTTTGACCTAAATTAATAAAACAAAACTATAATAAGATTTTCCCCATAACACTTTTCTTATTGTCTCTAATTAATTAAGGACACTCTGTTCGTGTGTTCTTATATTACACTGCACTAAAATGGTAGTATTTTGTTCACTTCGCACTTTCACTTAACTAACTCAAAGGGCTTTGTCCTTTTAAGTCTTCTTGTAACGTTCGTATTGTTGAGGAGCTGGATAGCCTCAACGTTTACGTGATGATGAAGTCGGCGTTCATGAGCTTCGGCTAGAAAGACATGACATGACAGGATTCAGTGGAGTCTAATGATGAGATTGAAGAGTAATTTCTATTCCATGTCTTATAAGAGATGTATTGTTTCAGGGAAGAGTTTTTCTTTAACCATCACGGTATCAACGAGTCCGCCTCAAGTGACAACTTACCAAAAAGCCATCAAAGTCACTGTTGATGGACCTCGGGAGCCCCGCTCTAAAACTAGTAAGTGTTATAAACTAAATGTATATATTTTAAGTATAGAAGAAACGTATTTAAGTATAAGGAAATGCGGTAGACACCAGTAATTTGGTACAGTACAGAAAAACTCGAGATGGCTACCTAAAAGACGCTTAATGAATCTTTTTATTTTTTCTTCAGATTTAAAAGGAACACTAGATTAATAAATAAATAAATATTTCAGACATCTAACACAACGCGATCTAGTCCCAAGCTAAGCAGAGCTTGTGTTATGGGTACTAGACAACTGATATGAATACATATATACTTTTTTTTTGTAAATACATACATATTATACATAGAAAACACCCTAACTCCGAAACAAATATTTGTAGATCGTACAAACATTTGGTTCGACCCGGGAATCGAACCCGAGACCTCATGATCAGCAGTCGCACACGCCAACCGCTAGACCAACGAGGTAGTCAGTAATGTGTTATTTCCTAAATGTTTTATATATTACTTCAAATATATTACATTCATGGGAGTTGATAGCAGGTGTCGACTTGGTGAGGAAACCCATAGTGATTCCTGAGAAATAATTATTAATAAAAATCCTTTAAATAGGCACCCCTAGCCCGTGAAGCGCATATATGCTATCATACCTCTAGCTGGACCTTCAGGAAGTGCGCAGATTCATTAAAAGTGCCGTGGCCTTAGCACTGTTGCGTCCGTGTGCACCTGCACCCTGCACTATGGGGAAAGACGCCCAACATTTAATAAAAACATTAGTTCTAAACAAAATTATAACACTTTATATTATTTGACGGTATCGGTCAAGTCATTTCTAAGGAATATTATTTTTAATGAGGATTCTATTGACCTCGAAACTATACTGAATAAGGACTATAACAGATTGAAATCTGTTGGATAAAGCTAGATGTTACGCTTCTTCAAAGTAAGTAAAGTATCATATTCTTTACTTTGTAGTCCGTCAGCTAGCAAGGATTGGGTAAATTTTATTAGCTTTTTCAGTAAATAAATGTTCTAAGTTACGAAAAATCTGAAAATGTACAACGAAAAGGTTAATTGTTTTTTGTATAGTTATTATATTATAATTGTTTTAATTACATATCTTAATAGAAAATAAATATTATCGGTAATCTAACACTAACACGTGACATATATCTTATACTAGCTGTTGCCCGCGGCTCCGCCCGCGTATATATCGGTTATCGCTGCAAATAGTAGCCTAAGTGTTATTCTGATGTGTAAGCTATACTACTGTACAGTTTCATCCAAATCCGTTCAGTAGTCTTGAAGAAGTAACAAACATACACAATCACAAACTTTCGCCTTTATATATTAGTGTGATAAGATATATAATATACTAACAAAATATAAAACTGCAAGAAAGAAATGGTAAAATAAGGCTACGTGTTCATATAAAAGTATTTACTTAATCATATTTAAATACAGGAACTACAATGAAATTTTTGAGGGATTTCTTAAGCGTTAACTGAAAACTGGCAAGAGTTATGCTTCTATACTTTTATACTTTAATGAGGAAAGCCTGTTATTCTAAAACTATAAAATAACATTGAAAATGAGCACAATTTTTTTTCTAAAGTTTATTATTCATCTTTTCGGTATCAAACCATTAAATACGAACAATATTTATACAACGAAATACAAAATTAAGTTACCAATTAATTAAAAAACTAATATGAAAACATAATTCGATCTGCATGTCGTGAGTCCAATTTGTTATTTGGACGTAGCGGGACGGGACACAAACCGCACCGGGGACGTAAACAATTAAAATTTATAAATTATTTATATGAACTGTTTCTATTATTATCGTGTAATTTTGTTCGGCCCAGCGGTCAACCGAGATATGGCAATTGGTAGATAACTAATTTCTTCCCACGAGACTCGCGGTGATAACACGACGATCGTATGTTTTATCTTTACCTACTCTATTGTTTAGTAGAATGATTGTTGTGAAGGTCGTGGTTATACTTTTTTATTTTTAGTAAGATAACTTTGTTACGGTATTTTATAAAAATAGCTTCGACGTTCGTAGTCGAATAGAACGAAGCTTCGTAATATAGAGTAAGGTGTAACTAAAGAAAATTTATAATAGCTAATCTCATTAGTCATAAAGGTTATTTAACTTAAAGCATTGGGTCGGTGTTATTTTCAACGTTAAAGCCTTAAGGTTTAAAGTTCAATATTATACAGAACCACTGCATTATTTTCAACTTTAAGGTGTATGTTTAAAGTTTAAAATAACTCATTCGGTACATTTCGTACTCGTAATCGAGAAATGTAAGCAGTAAAACCCAATAATAACTTCCAAAACAAAGGAATTAAAACAACCACGAAAATTTAACCATGAACTTATGTCACAGAATCAATAAGACGTTTAACGTAGTAATTTAACATAGTAATAATAATAATTTCTCAGAAAAATGTAGACAAAGTTGTTGTTCACATATGAATATGAACAAGAACTTACAGTATAAGGGACTGGAAAATAAGGTGGGTCACTCATTTGAGAACAGAATCAATATTAAAATGTTAAAGTATAAAAATCATTTACATCAGTTTTGTATAAAGTGTCGAAGTGATAAAACTACTTTACCAGGAGCAAGGGTTGAACATTTGGACATCTTTCGTTAGCTTGCATAGAAACATAATATAATAAAGGTACTTAATATATTCCGGGATCCCCAGTACTTTTGCAAGTTATTGCTACTAAGCTATTTTTACCCGACTACGGCAAAGCCAAAGGAGGGTTATGATTTTGACAGGCTATGTATGTATGTATGTATGTATGTATGTATGTTCATTTGTTCCCTCCTAGCTCCTAAACTACTCATTAGATTTGGAAAAATGAGGTGTCTCTAGAAGGGTCATGATCGTCTTCTGGTTATAGGCTATATGACGTGTCACTGAATCTAAGGTGGCGCCCTCTAGCATTTACCCGTGACTTTGTCCGTATTTATTCGATAAGTATGGTATTTCTATGGTATGCTTGTTGTTCCTTCCTTTCCAAAACTACTAGTCAGAATAAGACAAATGAGCTATCGTTAGAAGCGTCTTGATTGTCCGCTACTTATAGGCTATATGACGTGTCACTGAGTCTAATGTGGCGCCCTCTAGCCGACGTAGAGTACGGTATTAAAAAAAATATTTGAGATAAATAGGCCGTATTTGGTATCATGCGAAAGGGCGTTACTTGTACATTTCAAAAATATACATATTATTAGCATGTTCTCGTGACTTTGTCCGTATTTATTCGATAATTATGATATTTCTATGGTACCTATTTAAAATATACTTTGCAAAGAAGTTAATATTATAGAGGCACCAAAACATTTTAAATAAAAAAAAAAGTAAAAAGTAAAACCCAACTACGACAAAAAACGACGCTGAAAAAGCATGAAACAAGTTTCAAAAGCCGTAGTCACGCGTTGTTAAAGTGTTATGGACTATGGTACATTACACTACATGGACTACGGCTTTTGAAACTTAGTAATGTTCAGCGTCGTTTTTTGTCGTAGTTGGGTTTTAGTTTTTACTTTTTTTTTTTCTTGAGTGGCTTCATTTTGATGAGGGGCCCACCTTTCACATTACAATTTTTTTGGATTGTAACAAGGCTAACAAGGCTGTTATAACTTGTAAAATTTGTACCGGGGATCCCAGACTAATACTAGCTGTACCCTGTTATGCATCCCTGTGACACAAATAAAATCAGCGAGAAAAATAGACGAAAATAAAATGTGTATCTATTTGTACGTATTGTTGAAATTTGAGCTCAATCATTGTCGATTTTTAAATATATAATGCGCATCCAAACCAACTGAACATACTCAACATTTATAGATATAGATTAGTTAATTGCAGCCATACTTCTTTATTTCACGAACATGACATTAAACTTTCATTTAATACCCTCACATTATATCAGCCCCTCAATAAACTTACTAATTAATATCATAAATAATCGTCTTCCGGCTGTCAGTCACGCAAAACTTCCTTAGTTTATATCTTGAAAGAAGTTCGAAATTCCAAAGCGTCGGATATATTGACGAAATTGGTTGGCTAAAAAAAACACGTTACGCCATATGGAGTGAAGCCGGCGGCAAACAATAGTGAAATTATATCAGTAATAAGTTGAACTCACGCACTGTGCAACTGTGTGGACCTTTGTGCCTGCAGCCGGCATGACGCTATGGCAGTCAACCTACTCAAGGACATGTTTCAATATTTCGTAATGTTAACGTATTAAATTTCTCCAGAATAAGATGTAGTTAAATAAAAGGACCTCTTTCACAGTTTGGAAACATCCACAGATCATCGTTTGACTGGATCTTAAGGTGAAGAGAACCGAATCAATTTTTATGATGTTCAGTGGCAAATTGGTCTACTACAAAATAATTCCTTCCTAGCAAGACCAGATAGGGGGACTGTAGAAGGATTTTTAATTTTCGGTGACTCTTGAATTCTTTTACAACTTTGAGAAATAAATTCACAGGTGATTGACATGAAATTGCTAATTTCAAACATCAACAAGTTTTCGAGATTCATCGAACTAAATGTAGTCAGTTTAAGTAAATCTTATAGCTTTAAAAATACAATCCCAAAAATGTATAAATTGTATTCCCACTGTATTGGTACAGATTACGAAATATATATTACTGTATACTGTGTGATTTGCGACTACTGTGTTTGAGGTCTCGGGTTCGATTCCCGTGTCGGACTAAATGTCTGTATGATCTGCAAATATTTGTGTCGTAGTTTGGGTATTGCCTATGGATAATATATATATATATATATGTATTTACCAAAAAAGTATTAATGTATTTATATCAGTTGTATAGTACCCACGATACAAGTTTTGGCTTAGTTTGGCGTTGTGTATCTAATGTCTGAAATATTTATTATGCCTTCAATTCGTCAACAGCTTTTAAATCATTGCTTCACATAGGCCTATCGCTATTGAGTCTTTTATTTATCAATTGCAAAATTACCATTCAATATTTTTAATTGTCATTACATTACACTCATATTTTTGTAAATGACACTCAATTCATAACTAAGCTTCTCACTAAACTGCGATAATAAACAAATACGTTTGAATGAAGTTACAACTTATTTACCACAATATATTCCTTAATTCATTAGAACCAGATCTTTATCAACTTTCTAAAATCCCATTTACTGGAGAGAATATATCAAACAAAGCAACGAGTAGAATACAAAAGGTCAGTACTTAACGAATAAGCCTCGAAACTCAGCGAAACAAGAAAGGAAGATATCTCGTGCTAGGGGACTTAAAAGTTTGAGTTAATAGACTTAATTTGTAGGTGGGCTGGCGTAAGCCGCTTCGCAGTTGACCCTCGCTAATTGCGTTGTGCCCAACATTACATGGACTATCGACTATCGATAAAATGCACTTTATTCGAACCAATTCACATATACCAGTACACAATACATATAAATATATTTTGTTTACGCTCTGCGGACTTTTTTTTTTTTTTTGAGTCTTATAAAATTGAAAACGTTGTGTTGATATTTTTTAAAGTTTTTGAAACGTTATCGTATAAAACATAAAAACTTCGCTAACATTATCATTCAATGTTAAATTTAATTTGAGATCATAAACATCTGGTACTATTTGAAATTCATTCTTAAATATTATAACACAAAAAATATCGATAACGTATTCCCTTTCCTCTGTGTTATGAAAGTAAAAACATATAAATGGCTAACCCAACGCATTTTGTTTGTATGAAAATAGCTGTATTGTGTACCTACTCAACTAATTATCTACTTTTTCAAACACAACAAGGTCCCAAATAATAATTGGCGCGGTAAATTTCCACAAAAAGGTCCGAACCGACAGAAGGCCCGCCAATTTCGGAACCCACAGATTAAAAACGACCACCTATTTAGGTAACAAGGTGATTGACACATTGCAATTTAATTGATGATCACATAGCGGAAACCGATTTTTTTGTTCGAAATGAAAATTAAATGAAATTATTGTTCTCATTCATTTGTTATGGTCATAATCATAAACACTTATCATTTGATGATACCTAAAATGACTGTCGTCTCCTTTATTTCCCTCCACCCTTACTTTATAAGAGATACTAACTGACCCGTGCCCACTTCGTTGGGCGGTAAAAATTTTTTTCTCCGACTTACTTTGCAAATTCAATTACCAAGAAAAAGTCTTTCCACTTTTCGGGTTAATATGTTAACTATGTCACTCACAAAAGTGGTTCAGTAGATCCAGAGATTACCCCCTACAACGTCATGATCTCATAAAATCACAAAGTCACACATTATACCGCTTTATAATATAGTAATAAATAAATAATAATAAATAATAATAAAGTAATAAAGTATACATATAGATTTAAGCAGCGTCCTATATTAAGAAGAAATAGAAGGATTCATAAGATAGTAAGCTTAAGTACCACTTTCTCGAGGATATGACTAGATGACCACGTTGAAATCAATTTTACTGTAATGTTAACCAATGATACTGCTTCAATGGCGCAAGTGGTGTAGCGCAAGCGACTGCTGTGCTTAGTCTAGGGTTCGATGCCCGGGTCGGACCAAATGTTTGTATGAGCCCCAAATATTTGTTTCGGAGTTTTCTATGTATGATATTATGTATGCATATACAAAAAAAAACTGTATTTTTGATGGAACCGTCGACTATGGACATCCGCAACACCAGAGGCGTCACAAGTGAGTTACCGACCTTTGAGGGACGGGTTGGGGTTTTGCACCCGGTATCCTCACTCTCTCACACAGCGCAAGCGCTTTTTCAAACTGGTTTTCTATGAGGCCGTGGTAACACTCCGGTCGAGCCGGCCTATTCAGTACTAGTATAGTACCCATAATACAAGCTCTGCTTAGTTTGGTAATGGATGGCGTTGAGTGATAGATATCCGAAAATTTGAGGTACCTAGTAGGTTTGATTCCCGCCCAGGATAAATGACGGTGTAAAGAGTAATATTATTTGTTCTAGAAAATTTATTTTTAACATCTATGGATTTAGAAATATACAAGTAAGATATATATAAGTGAATATCTGAATATCTGCCTAGCTTGGTATCAGACGGCCGATATTACACATCTTTTTTTTTATGTATGGACTTACCAAATTGACTCTACTCTGCCTGATGGAAAGCATAATCAGAATCCAAGAGTGTTTGTCACCATACTCATTGCAGACAATGCAGCATGGTGACTAACACTATGGCGGCGGCACTATGTTTTTGTGTCATTGGAGCTCCGGTCTCGCACTCACCAATGTAACACGACAGCACGAACGCTTTCATTTTAGGGTAGTACCTCCCCGGTCGAGCCGGCCCGTTCGTGCTGAAATGAACGTGGCTCTACTACCTTGAATATTCTATCTATAAGAATTACTATTATTTATTTTATATCTATAAGAATATTACTATTATTTATTTTATGTTTAATGTCCTTCCACAGGTACAAATGTTTCACCACACCAAATAAGTAGGTTCGGCCTGCAGAGGTCACTGTTATGTGACAGTGCCTCCTTAGCTCTTCGCGACATCGAGTACAAGAGTTCTCCTGTAAGAAATATGAGGTCGCTGTCACACGAGGAGCGAGAATACAAGACTAACGCAAATCTTTCCACTGGAGGTATGTGTTTGTAATTTATTTCTTTGAATAGATTTGATTTCTTTGACGAGACCTCAAATCATTTGAGATATTGAATTGACTGCAATAAACAAAAAATCAAATGCTGGATAGAACTACCCATGAATTCACATTCACAGATACAGTTTTGTTCATTTTTTGGACGAGACCACCAAACATTTTTGGCATTGAATTGTTTACAATAAAGAAATCAAATGTAGTATAAATATAAGGTCTTTACCTATGAAATTGCCTTTCTTCAGTACTGGTCATTTCAAATAAAAAAAAGTTTGTAATAGCTCTGTATTCTAAATTCAAATTAATTTTGTTTTAAAACCATAACATTCCATTTACAAACTCAGTCTTTTGTTTTTTGATTAGCGTTGTATTTTCATTATATAGGATACTTTAAAAAATCGTGTAATTATGGAATATGAGTTCCGTCGTGGCACCAATGCCTTTGAAGAGTTTGTTGCCTCCCGTCCAGCTGATTTTTACAAGAAGGGCATCAATAAACTGCCAATGCGTTGGCAAAGATGCGTCGATTGCATGGGTGATTACTTCAAATAACAGAAATAAAAAAAGTTTGAAAAAATAAGTACTTTCACTTATTGCATACAAAACGGCAATTTCATAGGTAAAGACCTATTATTTTATGATTCTATAACGAACTATATATACGACACCAATTTTACTGTGGAATTTAGTTAAATTAGAGTCGTTTCGTCCATTCAAAGGTTCCTTGCAAGAAATTGTGTTTAGCGTTATGGTCGCCAATTGAATCTGTTTATTAATTAATTATTAAAATACAAAAGGCCATTACAATCTAATAAATGATATTGAACAGTGTATATATGTAAACGCAAGTCATTTATTTAGGTATTAAAAGCAGCTCCGCATTAGCTTATTTACAAAATTGGTTGTCTGTACTCTGTAGAGTCGGTTTACCGACGATAGTTTAACGTGAAAACGTCATTACAAAACATTGATGAAATAATGAGAGATAGATCGCTCATACAACAATGTACAATGAGCATAACGGGACAATGAGCGTAACAGGACAATGGCAACATTTTCGTGCATGCAGCCGGCGTTCATCAATTTATTAGACGTTGTCACCTCGAAAACTGCGTGTAGTTCTGTTATTCGGTATTTACGGTATACTGTTATATTTGTTTGCTGTACAGTCGCCTAAATATTGAGGGCTAAGCTTCTTTACACCCTTCGTCATTGAAGTGCATTTACTATTACCGCTATCGATGAACTATACAATAATTGCCATCGTTTTTACCATTTTTACCCGACTACGGCAAAGGCAAAGGAGGGTTATGATTTTGACAGGCTATGTATGTATGTATGTTCATTTGTTCCCTCTTAGCTCCTTAACTACTCATTAGAACTAGACAAATGAGGTGTCGTTAGAAGCATCTTGATCGTCTTCTGGTTATAGGCTATATTATGTGTCACTGTGGCGCCCTCTAGCCGACATTAAGTACTGTATTAAAAAATGAATTTTAGATAAATATGTCGTGTGTGGTATCATTGGAAAGGGCGTTACTTGTACATTTCAAAAATACATATATTATTAGCATTTGCTCGTGACTTTGTCCGTATTTATTCGATAAGTGTGGTATTTCTGTGGTATGCTTGTTTGTTCCATCCTTATTTCTAAAAATACTAATCAGAATAAGACAAATGAGGTATCGTTAGAAGCGTCTTGATTGCCCGCTGATAATAGGATATATGACGTGTCACTGAATCTAATGTGGCGCCCTCTAGCCGACGTAAAGTAGTGTATTAAAAAATAAATATGAGAGAAATATGCCGTGTTTGGTATCATACGAAAGGGCGTTACTTGTACATTTCAAAAATACATATATTATTAGCATTTTCTCGTGACTTTGTCCGTATTTATTCGATAATTGTGATATTTCTGTGGCATGCATCTATTTAAAATATACTTTGCAAATAAATTAGTATTATAGAAGCGCCAAAACATGTTAAATAAAAAAAAGTAAAAACTAAAACCCAACTACGACAAAAAACGACTCTGAAAAAGTATGAAACAAGTTTCAAAAGCCGTAGTCACGCGTTGTTAAAGTATTATGGACTATGGTACATTACACTACATGGGCTATGGCTTTTGAAACGTACTAATGTACCATGATGAAATGATTATATATAAAATTTGGATTTGAAAATAACGTTAATTATTTTCATCCATATTGTAGTAAAACATTCACAGATTAGAATATTTGAATGTATTTAGATAAACTCATTGCCCATTTGCCTAGTTAATTTTTATACCACAAATAAAAAAATACTCGAACGACATAATGTCGAAATATGTGTGTCGAACTAACACCCGAGTCCCACAACATTACAAACAAAAAACATAAAAACAAAGCATTCAACTCAAACTGTTCAATTTCCCTAAACCGAAAACGTAATAAGCACTTCAGTATTCAATTCGCGCGTAAATAATCTAAACAACAGGCAGACAGATAGCTAATTTTCTTGACGTAATTATGCCCTAAATAACTGTAAAGTGTCCTGGAGTCTGCGTTAAATTTATTAATATCCGTGCTCATTACGGTTGCACTCAGAATCACGAACCTCTAACTGACTGCCGCCTTATTTGCCGACAAGCTCCAGGGACCGCCGTATCCAATAGACCTGGCGCCAAAAAAACGTAAAGCTTTTTCTTGTAACTATTTATCCTTTTGTTATGCGATTCTATTTGTGAATTTTACTACTAATTGCTCCCGAAGTTGTAAAATAATGGATTCGATGAAATTGTTAAACTATTATGTAGGAATTTCGGTAAGCCACATGATGTAAGAATTCTAAGTTTTGGTAACATATTTATATAAGCAATTAAATATTAAACACTCGTCAGGCTACGGTTGCTAGATAGATCAATTAAAAACATGAAATTATATAAGTTCAGAATATCAATGCAAACAACAAACACGAATATTCTAAAGTTATCATGGGGAGTTTTATATACACATAATATTTCGACACAACAAGTGGAAATCTTATTTGGAAGGTATTAAACAAAGTAATAGCAATTGAAGAACATTTAACTATAATGAAATGATAATAATGTTCAATTTAACATTAAAGTGTTTCTAATTTTCTACGCAAAACCTTTAATGTCTTTCTAGCAGCAGTTCACATTTTAGTTTTTTTTTGGCTATGAAGACATAATATTATTCTATTATATTCTTTAACTTAAACAGAATTCAGTCCAAACTAAATAATCTTGTAAACAATACGTCCTGTCTATGCATCGTATAAGCAAGTGTGCTACGGAGAGTTTACAAGGCAATCCCAGCAGGTTTCATCAGCGCTGCGCGGCAATCTGCGCGCGCGCCGCCTAATGACGAGCCGCCATTACGCACGTTATTAGCCGGTGCCGACAGCTCATGTCAACTCTAATGCTTGTTTCAGAGTTAACATCATTTTGAATACTGGATAAATAATATTTTTTAACCAACTTCTAAAAAAGGAGGAGATTTCTCAATTCGACGCTATTTTTTTTATGTGTATTCGCGGATAACTTCGTCGTTTAAGAACCGATTTTAATGTTTCTTTTTTTTAATGGAAAGAAGATGTTCCAACGGTGGTACCATGATAAGGACATTAGTGGTAGTAGTAGTAGTTCGACTACCTCGTTGGTCTCGTGGTTGGCGTGTGCGACTGCTGATCCTGAGGTCTCGGGTTCGATTCCCGGGTCGGACCAAATGTTTGTACGATCTGCAAATATTTGTTTCGGAGTTTGGGTGTTTCTATGTATAATATGTAGGTATTTACAAAAAAAAAGTATATAAGTATTCATATCAGTTGTCTAGTACCCATAATACAAGCTGTGCTTAGTTTGGGACTAGATGGCGTTGTGTGTTAGATGTCCTAAATATTTATTTATTTATTTATTATTAATATCTATCTGATGATGGCATCAATCGAAATCGAGTCGAACCTTGAATCGGTTTTATTTCTATTAAAATTGTACTTGTATTAACTGTTTATTCCTTGGCTTTATGAATATAAGAAACTCTAACTAATTGTTACTACTACATACACACCGCCATAATAAGTATTCAGAGAGTCAAAGCGGAACCTCATTTTTTGCGTAATAATGATGTAATATTATTGTATACAAACATTCTCCACTTATCCAAAAAAGCGAGACTTAAAAATTATATATCACATTACAATCACAGTTACGTTATATAACGGTTTTATCGGAAAACTTGTAGTGCATCGATAACTAATCGTTCAAATACCTATTTCTCACTAAGTTGTTGAACGGTACAAAATTGTTGCTAACTAAAACGATTTGTTTCGTCCGTAATCATAAATTTCCTGTCATAGATTTCTTTAGTACTCCGATTTACTCCGGTTGAATCATTTGATGACTCAAGATTATAATTTAATGAAATCTATGTAATTTAAAAATACCTATATATTTGTATATGAAAAACGTAGAATTATTTCGTCGTTTTCGTCGAAAACATTTCATTTTTTAATTCCTAAATATTATCTTTTAAATGTTTAGTAATACTAGCACAATATTTGAATTTTTTACACAATATACATATATTGTGTAAAAAATTATTTATATTTGACTTAAATTACTCTCCAAAACTTAAAAATACTCTCCGAACACCAGATCGACAAGCATATTTACTTACACAATACAGATTAAAAGCTACTAGGACACCTTAACTACTGAACTAGCAAATCTATCTATTTTATATTAAGTCCAGCTTTTAACCAAAACTAGTCATATTTTGAACAACTATAGGTCGATCAGGCGGGCTTACAAACAATGCGGTCGACAGCGATGACGTACCACCGTAGACGGTGTGCGGGGTGGAGGGTACAATCGGAACAGGCCAATTATGTGGACTGATGGAACACCTTGCAAGCTCCACGCGTACCCTAATCTATGTTCATGTTATTGGCAATGCATTTGTTATGCGTATTCTATCCGCCCCTTTTACAATATAACATTACCTTCAACTTTTGTTTTGTTTAGATATAGTACTCGTAGTAGTTTTAATAGTAGTAGCTATAGTATACTTGTATGAACAATCTATACATCTTACATCTTACAAATAAATAAAATTGGAGTGTCTGCTTGTATTATTAAAATAACCGCTTTTTAATAAATGCATATGTATATATACACGGTACATGTATCAAAACATTTTTATTTTAATCTGTCTCTCTGTCTATCTGTCGGTCTGTGTCTGTCTGTTCTAGGTAATCTCTAGAACGGCTGGACTGATTTTGACGGGACTTTCAATGGCACATTGTTTATGATATAGGGAGTAACTTAGGCTACTTTTTTACAACAATGCAGTATGGTGACCCACACTATGGCGGGCTAGTTATACTTCTGCATCATTGGGCCTCCGGTCTCGCACTCATCAACGAAACACGACAGCATGATCGCTGTCATTTTACGCTGATTTTCTGTGCGAGGGTAGTACCGCCCCGGTCGAGCCGGCCCGTTCGTACTGAAATCAGCGTGGCTCTACTACCTACGGTTCTATCTGGGGGTTTAATTATGTAGTTAGAAAAATAAAAGTATGTTTTTCAGCAGTCTCTTATCATTCTGCATTATCTTATCAGATTGCCTCAGTAGCACAGTAGTAGCGTTTGCAACTGCTATACATGAGATCTTGGGTTTGATTCCCCGGTCGGACCAAATGTGTTTATTTTTTATTCTACTTCTATAATATATGCTCGGACTGTTTTTTCTGAGCAGTCAGTCATGGGTGAGATGAGTGAAATTATTATAAACAAAAACTACTTGACATATTGTTTTTGACCGAGAACAAGATATAGATTGAGAACAGAATGAGGAACATCGTCATCATCATCAATTGTAAGTGAATGATATGATTTATCTGATCATATTAATTCACACAAACATAATGAACGAACTCAATAAGCTAAGGGACTGTTGATTTTATTTTTTATGCCAATCTGCATATACACTTTTCTAAACATAATATTTCAGTAAGTTTTTCTAGTTATATTAGCTGCGTCAATGTCATCGGCCTCTAGATGGGTTAGAGAGAAAAATAATAACAATAACATCAAACGCGATCCCGAGAAAAAAGCGTCGGTACAATGTCATTACGTTGGCGGCATAGCATCGTGCTGCATAGACTTAGAAAACTACTAGACGTGGTGCTACTGGTTATACTGGCTTCCTAAATTAACCCATTAAATATTATATGTATATATCTATACCTGTATGTACCTCTATACCGGGTGATGCCGCTAGTCTAACAAAAAGTATGCCTATGTTACTCCCTATATCATCAGCTACCTATCAGTAAAAGTTCCGTCGAAATCGGTCAAGCCGTTCCAGAGATTACCCGAAACAAACAGACAGCCAGACAAAAAAAAATTAACTACATTTTTTGTATATGTACCGTGTAACCTACATATGGCATTTAGTAAAAAGCGGTTATTTAAATATTACAAACAGACACTCCAATTTTACTTATTTGATTAGATGTATAGATAATCATAGTGATTTATTGTTCGTAGTTTATTTTCATGAGACACGTGCACTTGCCACGTTCCTTACTAAACCATCCAAAAATTGAGTGGTAAAAAATGTCATTTGGCATGCCTCATGCAGCATGTAATGCAGGAAGTGTTAATAAACAAATAAATAAAATCCAGATTTCCAACAATCAAGTGACGAATAAACTAATATTTTGAAAGACTTGTAGTGCTAAAACATTTTGCAAACAAGAAAGAAACATCAACAGTTAGCGCAATCAGTGACGCCTCTAGTTGTAATGTAGTGTTACATTGCGCGCTTGTCTATCACCATTTGAGTCCAAAGTAATCAGAGTGGCGGTCCATTCACTGACGGCTTCTATTGGCGATGCACACCACGTAATCACTTCTACGTCAAATGCTATCAATTTCAGCAGCTCCCAACACTGCTTAGTAATTACACCACTATCAATACATTCTCCAAATTGAACAATAGATATTGCTTTGGCATTAGTTACGCTTGCCAAAATGAAGGTAAAATAGAACAGTTTTCATTTTACCTATCCAGGGTTATCAGTACTATTATTATTTGGGAGAGAAGGGTGATTAATTAATCAAAAATTTTAAGATGGTATTTGAACGATAAGTCTCTAAATAACAAATTTGAGAAGCCAGTGAACGATGACGTCTTAAAGTTAAGTGCACACATGGATCAAAACTGGAGACTAAAACTGCCTCGGTGGCGCAGTGGTAGCGTACGCAACTGCTGTTCTTGAGGTCTCGGGTTCGATTCCCGGGTCGGACCAAATGTTATTGTGTATATGTGTTTGCAATAATACAAGCTCTGGTTAGTTTAGGATTAGATGGCGTTGTGTGTTAGATGTCCGAAATATTTATTATTATTATACTAAATCACGGTTGCCTGAAGGAGATTGTGTTTAAGTGATAACGGCGCCATTTGTACTGATCTAGCATTAAATTATACCTATACTTAGTTATCTGGTGTACAATAAAGCGATTTATTATTACTATATTATTATAAATTAAAACAGTACAAAACTAAAATATTATGAAATCAAGCTTGTTTTAAAACCGTTAGTAAATAAATATAAATCTCTGTAGATATATATTTATTTATATATATATATAAGAGTTATTCAAAAAAATACAATAAAACTTTTCACGCTTTTACTAAGTCATTATAAATAACAAAAGCTATTTTTTGAAAACATTCAATTCAAAGAACAACATAGTATTACATCTCACCTTATTTCCGGTAAGAATTTCGATTTGATTGATCAATTTCGATGATCAATATCTCGGGAGCCGTGATTGGCTACCGACCGACAACCTATCACATTATAACGATACTTTTCACTGTTTTACACTCCAATACCTTTAATTCACTAGAGATACAATTGAAAAATGATAGCGATACGGCTATGTATCGTAAAGCGGAGTCAACACCGTCGGTTATCGAACGTTAGCCAGGTCGGCGCGTAGTTCTGCGGTTACACTTACTCAAATAAAGTCAATCTTGGTGCGAGAGCGAGGGTCCGTGTGAAAATTTGATAACAAAACTATAGATCGATGGGGCTGCAGAAATCAGGGTCCAATGGTTGCGGTTTCAATCGGTGTGCTACTGTGGGATGTAATAAGCGGCAACGGATTAGCTGCCTACGCGCCCACTGTTGCACTCCGACTGTACATCATATCATAGAATTGGAGTGTTGATGTGTTCGAAAACAACACGTTGTGTACGATACAAAGCGATACCGCGCCACATTTCGAGTGTGGTACAGTCCGACTCGTGCATCGAGGTTTTCATACAAACCTGTTAATGCTTTTCGCATTTTTTTTTTATTTGTGCTATAGCGTCGCAACGTCTCGTTATAACGAAGACGTTGCTTCATACCAAATTTTAAGATTCTGGGGTTACGGGAAGTTATCTGGTGTACAATAGGTTTTGATTTTCTTACGAGTATCCAGTAGACTTGAGTATTTGATATGAATTTCAACTTGATTCCTCACGCATCCTTGAGAAAAGGAATCTTAACAGACAGACGGACAACAAAGTGATGCTATAAGGTTTTGGTTTTTTCTTTTTTAGATACAGAACCCTAAAAAAAAACTTAAATCATGATTAATTCGCGACAAGATTTTTATGTATGATATTATGTATAAGGTGATGTTTTAAAGACTAAAATCAAACAAGACATTACTCTGTGAAACTTGCAGGTTTTAGGTAGACTAACAAAGTCTAAGTTCCCTTAATAAATTACATATTAAAAAACTTTAGATGCTAGTAAAACAAAACTATAATAAGCTAGGAATACAACGCAAATTCACTTGCATATGACTACTGTGTAAAGCGACACAAAGGAGAGGTTGACTGTTTCGATTCCCGCTTAATACAAATATTTACAAACGAGCACATTTGTATATTGTCTTACGCACACAAAACCCGAGAAATAGTAAACATCATCCGATTCACACATAACAAAACCCGCGAGTAACACCACGGGACGGAGTTAGTCTTGATTAAAATTAAAAACGGAAATCGATTCCTACCTACTGCCAAAAAAATTCCAACTACAAAGCCACCGGGACGACTAAACCTTCTACTTAAAAAGATAATTTAAGTCCCACTGACCTCACACGAGTCCAAAAGTTCTACGAAAATGAATCACGTACAAGGTAACGTCTTCATTTCTAGTATTCCATAACTAGCTACAAAAAATAATCATTCGAAAATACGTGGCTATTCTATGTTTATCAGCTTTCAAATGTAATTGTATTGCTACTGAAGATAGCTTCTTGAGCATTAAAACTATTAAAATGTAATGTGGGCGTGTCGTTGTGGCGGGAATTAAGCTCAGTAGCCACAAACCACAGCTCCTGGAAAGGCTGGACAACTAACATCGTACGTGATGTACTATCGATATTTCAATTTTATAATTATTAACCTTTTTAGTAGGCAATTTATTCACGGTTTCTGTTTCATGAGTAATTAACCTTTCCGAGAATAGAACTCTTGGAATTCCAACTAACATCATTAAAGCGATGGTGAGTTTGTTACTTTTGTTGCGATTTGACTGCGAAACGGATTATAATGATATATTTCACTCATATTTTTGTGAATGGAGAAATAATAACTTACCTGAATCGATTGACAAAATATACATGCATAGTAGGTACGTGCAAAGTCGCGAGCAAATTCTAGTGTGCAGTAATATTATGAAGTTTCTGTTAATTTATATAAATTATGACCATTCCAGGCCTATTATATAAATGAAGGCATTAATCAATTGTTGAAATCACAGTATTTTTTGTTTATGAGATTTTAATATTTTATCATCTTTGACAAGATACGGTAACCTTTCCAACCAAGGAAACTTTTATTTGTGAATATTTTAATTGTTTGTTTTATATAAATAACTTTTACCGTTGCTTGAAATATCGTTAGGGCTATCGATATTACGATCTGCAACGCCCAACACTAGCCGCTGTCGTACAAAAAGCATAACAAAATTAGTCAGTTAAGTAGTGAATGATTCCATCGACCTTTTCGAGACAAGTAGTTCTATTATTCATCTAATTTCGAGTGTGCGACTAACTCATTAAAATCCGCCACTATTTTCCGATGTGTCGATTATCACGCATTTAAAATGTACTTGTAAAGTGCAGTGGAAAAGCGGAAACCGCAAAGATCCGATTGTTATTTTGGTTGGTTAAAACATCGAGGGGTTGAAACAAAGAGAAAAAAAAAAGTTGTTATGACGTGAATATTATCAAAAGGCAGCTTATTATCACGAAGTGATATTCCTTAATGGTTGGCACGACATAGGTTTTTCTTTAATAAGATATGTTAAACTGTAAATATTAATGATATTGCATCATTGTTAGATGGAGAAGCTTCAATGCTCATTCTAAATCGATATTGTTCAGAAGAATAAAATTTTGTTTTTAAAACAGTATCATTAACGTGTTATTCCTTTTTCAATCTGAATGGGACTGGCGGAGGAAACCAACAATTTCAGAATGTCTCAATATCCCAAATCTAAGAAATCAACGTGAATCAATAATTTATTGCAGACTTCGTGCATATTTATCTCAGTACATGAACATCCTTTAACAGTCCACTGCTGGACATAGGCCTCTCCTTAGTGAGGAGGGTTTGGCTTACTATACCACGCTGGCCAGTAGGGTTGATATAGGGTCACACCCTGGGAGGGGTCCGGATGTGTTAATAACTACATAAATAGTTAAACTTTCATCCCCATCATGTAGATGGTTGGCAGTCCACAACGGTGCGCTTTTCAAAAAACTTTCTGCCTCGCACAACAAAACTGTGGAATGAACTGAGAGAATCGGTCCGCTTTTTTCTTTTCACACAGACCGGAACATATTCGCTTGGAATTGGCCGGAGCGGAGCCGCCAACTATTTCACATAGACCGGCTGTGGAAGAGAATCAGAGCCGATCGGCTCCTCTTATTATTGCACACTAAGCGTGTTCATGCATTCTTGATGACAAAAGAAGTGCACATGCAAAAATAAACCTTACTACAATTACTCAAACCTCTTATGTCGTGTTTCGTTGGTCAGTGCGAGACGGGAGCCCCAATGATGCAGAAGCATCACTAGCCCGCAATGGTGTGGGTCACCATGCTGTATTGTCTGCATTCGCAGTATGGAGACCACCACTCTTGGATTCTTGGATTCTGCTTATGCTTTTCATCTGGCAGAGTAGAGTCATTTGGGCAGAGCCAAACTTAAAAAAAAAACGAATTTTCTTTCCGATTTAATTATAGAGTGGTCAAAAGCCTCGTACTTGGTTTATCTGGATAAGTATTTATTGTACGGTCTGCGGTCGAGCCTCGGTGAGCGACGGCCCACCCCAAACTTACCGCCACCGCAGCCACCGATGACACCCTCCAATAAGTTCACTTACAAGCATATCTAGACGTTACTTGCGAAAGCTGTCTGTATACTAATGTACCTACAGTCAATTTTATTTCATTTTAGAAGATGTTATAGATACGTATACTATAGATATATATATAGATAAATAAATCTTACGGTATAGGTATAAATCGGTTTAGGAAAGACCGATCGATGATTGTTAAAGCGAATAGAATTATTTTGGTTTTAAACAAAAGAAAACGCGCAGGTATACTCAGGGGCGCAGGGGTACCCTTAAATGGTTAGAATTAGAATGATCAAATAAAGCCTCAAGCATCACATCAAATACTTACACTCAGACCACTGTAGCCCATATTATAGGAACGCCAAACAATGTATGTACTTGTTAAAGTTCAACGAACATGAACACGGGTATAACAATTTTGTACTACGTCAAGTCCACTATGTAGACTTTATAATGACTTAAGGTCGAACATTTCACTTGTTCACAGAGACAACACAGAACAAACAACATATTCTCCGTTCTGTGATAGACATAGTTTGACAAAACAGGCAAATACTTTTCAAAAGGAGGAAGCTCAATTCGTTTGCATTTTTTATATTTGTAACCAATTTGAAAAAAGAACGCTTTTGGAACCCATTTAGTTGATTTCAAATTTGTAAAAAGTCCCCTCTAATTTTGAAAATAGAGGCATACTTCATTTTCAGTGATGTCTTTAGAAAAGATACCTATTATATCCAGATTTTTAAACAGGTATTGGTACTATCATTGTATATAAAAAATGGCAACTATAGCCGAGCCTAACTGGCGATAAAAACTTTCGTTTTGCCGACTGTTTTAAGTACCTATCGTATCGATATACTGGCACGTATGAAGCATTAAATGTAGAAGCTGTTAAAGCATCATCTCGATGGTCAGGTGGCTCTGTCGAGCCGTAATGTCTCGCATTTGCGGTCGCTGCCGGCAGGATACGCGCTGTACAGTAATGAGCAACACATAACGAAGCCTTACAAATAATTCCACCCACGAAAAAAACACACCGAATCACGTACTTTTATCCTTCAGAGGAAAATACATATCGGATAGCACCAGCCGTACTCCTTTCTTGTTTCTTCATGTAACATTTTAAAGGTGCGAGCAGGATGCAAAATTAATATTCGCTTCTCATACTTACCGATACGTTTTGAGGTGTCGGCAAGGCTCAATACAATCAATTATTGTTCTACGTGTTCCCTGGCTGCCTTCTGTCGGTAATGTGTTTGAGTTTGTTACAAAAAAACGTTGTAGAAATAATGGTAATTTGCGTTTCGTTTTAAATCATCATGTCGAGTTTTGACTGAATTTAAAACGGCTACGTAAGTACTAGATGTACTTTGTTTTATTTGCGCTTAGCTCTAAATAAGTGAGCCGTTGTTTTGTCAGGCGGTAATGATTTGATTATCTCAGTGAAAGAGCACGGGCAATGCACAGAGCTCATAGAACACTAGTGGAGTAGCCGCGTAGAAACTACTAATTTCAGCAATGTCAATTTCCTTTTGTGGGTCTCGCTTTGTTAGATACGTTTTACTTAACTGTAATGGAAAGTATTTCATCAGTGGTGAGGTTATTTGTTAAATTATAGCGCATTATTTTTTATTAGAAGTCCTTTATTTAAGAGTTTGTTGAGGGGAATCGAACGGTAGTAAATATGCCAATAAAAATGTCTATAAGTGTAAATGGGTTTGCGCGGAGTGTGCGCCTGAGTTGATCTATAGTGTGTAGATGTGTGTGGAGGTATATGCGCGAGATAGGTAACGCTAGCCTGCGTATCGCGTGTACGATGGATAATGTTACGCGATCGGCCGGCTGTATCAACGATCGTCAATCGGCCGGATCCATTCCGTGTAACAATACCTTCAGTAGGGCCACGAGAACTACTTGTACGTATCTTGTACGCAAACCATAAGTGACTTATAAAATTAACATAATATAGAAGATCAAATTTTAAAAAAAGTGTAACAAGTATTTTTTCTAAGTTGTAGAAGCTGTTGTAATATTTATTTCTATAAATAAAAACACAAACTGACTGAACGAATACTTGATGATAATTGATTACTATGAGACAACTTCTTTTAAAGACCATTCCAGCTTTAAACTAAAGATATCCTGTATATCCCGAAACTTTACAAAGATATATGAAACGGCCACAAAGAACACCAAGACTCAGAATAACAATTTGTAGATCACACACAGTGTTGTCTCATATGGGAATTGAACCATCAACTCTCAGTTCGCAGTAGCGGCAATGTGATCGCTCAAACCACAACGTCATTCGTGCAATCATGATTTAAAACAATAATAATGTCGAAATTTTAAATGATTGTGTTTGAAGTGCTAAGATTTTTGCGGTCGATAAATAAATAATTTAAAAATAAATTATCTAAACCGCTCTCGTGTTTGGTGGCCACACATCTAATCTCGACAACTTACATTACCCACAGTGAACGTGTCTTAAGAATCGAACGCATTGAACCGAGCAATCTTACCGTTTGTATCTTATTTATATTTCATATTTACTGTAACAATTTGTTTTTATTTTTAATCTAGGCTTCTGTTTGAAAGTATTATATCATGTACTTTGAAAACATATATTGGATGCTTTGCCGTCGTTAGTTACGTGTTTGTGTATTCGTTTTTTAACAAAGGATCGTGTTGATGATGATGATATTTTCTTAGTAAATTTAGGACACGGCGGCGGACAGTCTCAACGGAGACCAGCCAACTACCCAGGAGATATTATAGTACACAACTGCATGCGCAAACACAGGTGCACTCTCTGTACCCTCACTCTCATAAGCCGATGAGAGGATTATTCTACACGACCGACGAGAGACCGGCACGAGGTTAAGACCCCAACTTCCAAACTCCGAGCTGTTATTAAACATTTCCATAATCAGAAAACACAATAACAATTATTGGCCCGACAACGGATTAGAATCCAACACCTCATGATCAGCAATCGCATACGCCAACCGCTAGACCAACGAGGCAGTCCTATCCTATATATAGTGTTAAATAATACAGGCAAACTGACTTATAAAGATCTCCCGCATTAAGAACAATTCCTAAGTTAACAGCGAATTGTGTTTTTTTTATTAGTTACATAAATCCGTTATTCAAGTTATAAGTCAGACGATCCTAAAGTAGCTTTCCATGGCGGGTTTTCACTTACACAAATGAACAATTGCCTCGCATTTGCAACCCCCAACAAGAAATGCTATTTGTAAGATGAATAAATAAGGCCGGATGTCCGGTCGTCCGTCCGCCGTAAGTTTAGACCGGATGTCCGTTATCCGGCTAATGATTATTGTCAATACCGCTGCCATTTTCGTCCTCTCACTGATGCGGGATTTGAAAATGTAGTTTTCACATAACAGTGTAACTTGCGGTTGATTTGAAGATATGGCTTCTGTGGTTCGCGTGAAATAGAAAACTTATTGGTTTGATTCAGTGATAATTGACTAAATTATTTATTTGTTTTACTTTATGCACTTTATACATCAAATTACTTAATGCCCAAGGCATTCTCTTCCAGTCAACCTTAGGGTGAAGTAGAAATCCTGTAGGGAGGTACACAGGGTTACGTAATAGGTAAAAAACACTACATACTTAGATAGACATAATCCCATACCCACATTAGAAACCCACATTTGGTGTTGTGTAGGTTTCAATCAATCATCCCTAAAATTAATATACTTTTCCCAATTGTCCTCTTAATTTACCTAATCCTATATATTACTTCTGAATAATATACTTATAATCGTCAATAAAATCCGCTTATTTCTTAAACCCAATCGATTGAACCAAAACTATTTGATGACATGCAACTGTTTAATACATTTTGTCCAAGCTTGCGTGGATACAGGTATGAGGAAGGAATTTGTACTATCACTTATTGAATACATTATCAGCCTAGCGTCTCTTATCGAAGTCGGTACCCTACTATGAATGAGAATAGGTTGCCAAAAATGTAATTAAATTAAAAACTTTATCATCATGATATCCGCACGAAATCTGTATCAAACCAATCAAAGACGACAAATTATTCATAATACGTCAGAAAAGATGAATTTATAAATCGTGCTGGGAACAAGGCAGTTGTATCCTTTAACATCCAACCTCTGCGCCGTCAAGCACAGGATGTATCGAATTACGCCAAGTTACGATGTAAGTGATCACCAACAAAAACAAAAGTGCGTCGGTACGAGGGGTGAGAATATTCTTATAGCAGTATAATGAGATTTATAAAGCTTCACACAAGTATGCGATACGCTGTTTGTCTTGTTTTAACGCCGTACGCTTGGATGACAATGCATTGAGATGCGTTTGTTCCCTATAGTGACCTATTAAGGATACAGAGTGTTACCACTTACCACTTATATTCATCAGGGTGTTGTAAGAGATGGCTAAAGCACTAAACTACGCATGACAAAGGCACGACAAAACGAAGGAGAACATGAAAGAAACCCTATACCGATCTGGAGAGCGTGGTGTCGTAGGCCGATTTCTCCTTTCTATAGAGACGCTAATATTCAACAGTGCACTAATAAGGACTGTTGACGTGAATGCACTGAGCCTAAAAAGCTATTTTTGATATTCTTAGATCAATTCACGTCGACTGCACGGTTGGCCTAGTGGTTTAAGAGGTCGCCATGCCGCTTTCTACTTCGCCAAGTGTTGTGGGCTCAAATCCCACAGAGGACAATGCTGTGTGTGATCTACAAATTATTTTCCTGAGTCTCGGTTTGCTTTGTGCCCGTTTTTTTGTATGTTTGTAAAGTACCTCGCAACACAGGATTTATATTCCTAATTCGGGTGAAGTCTTTTTAGAAAGAAATGCTCAGCAATATTCAGCAGTATTCCGGACCATACATAAATTTTCACACAGTCTATATCGGCTTATACAAACACCTCGGTTATAATGCCTTATTACGTGGCAAATGTGTGTGTAACAAGAACAGTCGCGTCGCGATCAAAGGAGCTTAATTGCACCCTCCACCCCTAATCAACGCCTTGATTGGCTCAGCCTGTTTGCATACGACAACCTGTACTTGACAATATGTAAACTATAATAATGTGTGTTCATATAATCTGTACTAGATTTTTTTCAAACGTAAAGGAATTTAATATAAAGAAATTTCTAGTGCCTAAGTGTTACTATTGTATTAAATGAGTTCAGCAAATATCAATCAAATATCAAATATAGTGAATGGGTGTTGTTACTAAAATTAATTAGTTTCAAGTTTGTGCCCCTCTTGTTTGTAATTTTACTGTGCCCGTCAAGGGTTCATAGTGGAAAACAAATGATTTACAGTAATATCTTCTAATATATACCTACCTATGTAATGCACCAAATTAATAAGAATTGAACTAAACACTTTTGAAAATTTAAGTGAAATGTCTTTACAAAGTAAGATTTTGATGACGATCAATGATAACTTAAAGTAATTAAAACTAATAAGTAATAGATCACTGCAGCTTTGTATCCGTAAAGAACCCTAAATGGGTTCAAATACAAGTACTAAAGTCGTAGATCCTATTGATGAAGATTTATTTACTTATTTTGCACAAGACACACAAAAAAAAATAGTGAAACAGAAAAATTAAGAAGATTTCAAAGCTTTTGAAGTTAGCTTTGGCAATAAGTGATAGCAGCTGTAGCGACAGTACTTGTTTATGAATAGTTTTTATCATTTACTTTGTATGTATTACTTGTTTCAAATGACATCAAATTCATCTAAAATCTAATGACGTACCGGCATGGGTAATTCATGAGTTAAACGCAAAATTATAATAGCCAGAAATCCAGTACTGACCAACTAATTAATCCTAGGCACAAAACAATTCAATTTCGCAAACAAACTATTGTATTTAAACACCATATCGACCGATATTGACTGTATTTCAGTATCGTTTTCATCAGTATTTTCATTTATTTCATATTCGTTTTGTTGAACGGTCGGGGCGCGATGTTTTGACAGCTCGCCACGCGAACGGTCCGAGGTAAGGGCGTTAATGTGACATTACCGTAGGCGACTGAGGGGGTGTGGGTACGAGTTGGGGGACGTAGGAGGGGCGGTAATTATCCCACGTCACCGGCAGGCCTAGGCTCCCTGTCCGTGCCTATGTTAACAGCTAGCCTTCATAACTACTGTGTTATAGTCTTGTTAATATAAATTTTGTTAAATTAAAACGTTTCCTGTGTTTTGTTATCTTGAATTTTAAAAGTGACTCGATTCGTTCTACAATCAAATGTTTCAAAAGTGCTTTGGTACCTACTGCTAATGAGAATGATGAGTAGTACTCGTAGTAGATTTCACTAGAGCTGTTTCTAAATAAGTTTAAAAAAAAAACAATAACCCGACGTAAAACTTTTGAAAAATTCATGTAGCCCATATCACACAGACTATTATGACGAATCTATCGACAGCTCATTCATTATAAAAAAAATAACAAAAAAAACGACTTTATGAACTGGACCAAATTGAAATAGGACCACATGGGAGACACCAGCTTTCAAAAAAAATCGGTTCACCTGGTCGAAAGTTAACAAGCAAAAAAATTGAGTCGAATTGAGAACCTCCTTCTTTTTTGTAATCGGTTAAAAATCGGTTCAATCGTTGAAGCGCCACGGTGGAACGTACCTACATAGACAGTCTGCCAAAACTAGTAAACTTCTTTTTGGCATCACCGTGGTCAGATAAAAAAAGTTACTAATCAAACACATTCAATCCACAAATATGCTGCACGGATTATAGGTACAGTGGTTCGTGTGGTCGCTTCACCAATTGCGACAGCATCAAGTATTGTGAATTATATCACAGCATAGGGTCATTATTGGCACAAATCACTGATATTTGATGCGTCCGTATATTAATACTATTAGTTATACATTATATATTATATAATTATTTATAGAGGTTTCTTCTTTCTATAAAAACGCGTTACGCTTTTGTTGAAATGTTTAAAGAGCAGATAAAATTCTAAAGAGAAAATTAAGAATAATAAGTATAGGATATCTGATTTCTTTAGAATCTGTTCTTATCATCACATCACACTAATATATAAAGACGAAAGTTTGTATGTGTGTATGTTTCTTACTTCTTCACGCAAAAAACTACACAACGAATTTTAATGAAACTTTACAGTAATATAACTTATACATCATATTAACACAGGCTACTATTTACCGTGATAATCGACACATACGCTGGCGGAGCCGCGGGCAACAACTACTAATATTATAAAGCTGAAGAGTTTGTTTGTTTAAACGCGCTAATTTCAGGAACCGCGGGTCCGATTTCAAAAATTCTTTCAGTGTTGGATAGTACATTTATCGAGGAAGGTTATAGGTTATATATCATCACGCTATAAAGTAGGCCAAAACATCCTTACTCAGGTGAGGCTTATGTCCAGCAGTGGGCTATTGAAGGTTGATAACGATGAAGTATTTCAATGATACAAACAAAAATACATAAATGTAAATGTGAACGACACTAGGCATTGTGATGACCAACATAAAATATTATTTAACAAAAAGTATATAATTTTACATCACAACAGTATCGCGAACCGCAACATCAAATGCAGAGCGCTTTTATTTAAACACCTAATTAAATATTAATTAAGTGTATATCACATTTATACATTAAACCGATTTTAATTTCATGTGCGAGCGCGCAAAATTAGGAACAGTTCAGGCTGGCCGCAAAATGAAGTGGATTCGTTCAGTGCGGACGGTCCGTGTGTGAGTGGCATCGACTAGGGAAAATCATTATCGAATACACTTTGGATTAATAAACTGTTTCTACTTGAATTATGTTATATTCTCTATTGTTTCACAAATGTTTTGCTCTTAATATTTGTTTGAGCATAATTCTTATTGAACATCCGTTCAAGCATTTCACTCTAATTTATTCATTTACAAGTTAATGCCCTAGGCATTTTCTACCAGCCTGCCTTTGTTCGTGTAGAAATCTAGTAGAGTAAGTCCATAGAAGTTGTATTTGTACAAAACAGATACAATTGGCATAAACTAATAAATATACTAGGTAGTTAGTCTCGAGAATCAATGTATCTCTATGCCAAATTCCATTGAAATCGGTGCAGCCTCGGACAGACAGAGTTACTTTTGAACTTATAATAATATTAGTATGAATGCATACATACATATTAAATACAAACATCGTCAAAGATGCATATACTTTTTAATCTACAATCGTACTCTGTAGACAATAGATTAAAAGGACATGTTCTATTGATTAGATAAATCCGCCATCTCAAGCTTTTATATAGTTAAAGAGTGGGAAATGGGATTTTTCAGAGGAAAGAATTCCTTTGCCTTGTCTTTACCTGAATCAGTAGTGCTGGTTTGGTATCGTAGTAATGATGGTTGTTATCGTTAGACTATCGGATAAAAGTCTCCCTTGGTAGTCCAAGGGAGACTTTTACCCGTCTAACGATAACAAGCAAGGCAACTAACTAAACTAAACATACTACTCCATATTCACATAGCTGCGATCTTTTGTAGAATTGTAGTACTTCCCCAATCGGGGCTCATATATGAACATAGTCATACAACATAATTACATATGCATTTTCCTTCTCACTTCAATGTAGATAGATATACAAGCCAGCATACCTTACTTGTACAATTGATAAGCGTGTTGACTATAAATAAGTATGTATAAATAAAGTGCTCATTAATCCAAATTCATCAAGGTAAACAGAAACGGTACAGTCAGCTTTTAACCTACTTCAAAAAATATTAATTATAATCGACAATTTTTTTTGTTGTGGAATCCTTTTTAACATGCTTTTATTTAGCTTGACATTCATGTATGTATGTAACGGAATCGTTTAACTTCATTTTCACTTACTTTTAGGAGTCTGCTTAACTTGAAAATTCGCACAGGGGTCAAGGGCCGATAAATAAAATAATTTAAAAAAAAAGTTTTTTTTTAATAGTTTTGAAAAACTTAACAGACACGCTTTTAGGAATATACCAAACTAAAAAAAAGTAGATAATAAATTATAGTTCAAAAAACCGCTTTAATCAAAAATTAAAAGTAAAAAGTATCAAACTAAAAAGAAGAAAATAATTTTAATGTAAAAAGCGTGGGGTCACATTATTGAAGTATTTTCAGAAAGCTTTTTACATTAAAATTATTTTCTACTTTTTGGTTCGATTGCGATAGCGTTTTTTTTAAATTTTTACATATTTTTACACCATAGTTTATTGTCTATTAAATCAATTCTTTTGAGGGCCATGTTTTGAAACCTGATAACCTACCAACTTTTTAAAAACTTTTACTGAGCATGTAGTGGAATGCCACTACTGGACATTATCGCAAAAGTAGCACTTTCAACATCTTTTTTTTTTTTTAATTTCATTATTCATCGAGTTTGTTCACAGGCTATCATGCAATTAACACGTCTCTAAGCAGCTACACTAATAAAACAGTTATTTTCATAGTTGCAAAGAGTTTTCGAACTTTGAGATAGATTTTTCGCTATTTCTAGATCAAGAAGTATTTGTTGCTATCTAAAACCTTACTATTAAAAGCAAACTTTTTGCCATCACTCTGTATTAAAAAGTAAACAAAAAAATATCGGTGGAAAATAGGTCATAATTTTCTATGAATTAATTACAATCGTGTTAGCCATGACTCAGTCGAACGCAGATGTCATGCGATTGACGTAAGTGGTTTACGTATAATTATTACACCGATTTAACCGTTTTATTGTACGATACGTTTTACAAACAACACCGTTATATTTCATTATTACTAACTAGCTGTGCCCGCTACTTCGTACATGTGACATTTGGTTTTTTTTTTCACCGTTTAAAACTTTCCTGGACTACCTACGACAAACATTTCAAAACCAAAATCAGCTAAATCGGCCCAGCCGTTCTCGAGTTTTAGCGAGACAAACGAACAGCAATTGGTTTTTATATATAAGATAATATTTACCCGATTTATTTCACTAGAATACCCGATATAATGTGTAACGTAACTACATTTGTATACATGTACTACCCTTATTTTACGGTACCAAAGAACCTAATTTAGTGATAAGCTTTAGTGCTGCTACAGCTTTAGAGAACTCGGCTTCAAACAAAAATGAAACTTTTTGAGTGTATCTTAGTGTTTAACATCATAATTTAATTTCTGATCAAGTTCTTTTTGCTAAAAGCAAAAAATTCAGAGGTTTATTATTAATGATACAGAAAATGTTAAACGCGTATAAGTAATCTTTTACAATTTAATTTTGAAACTTATTTACGAATTCTAAAGATTTCTGCGAAAATAAAAAACTAGCTTTCATATTAATTTTATGATTCTAATTCATTCAAATTCTTAGTATAATGTTTATTATAAAAACATTGAGCACATTCAAAGACCGACTAGAAAGGAAGATTTATAAAGACTGGATTCGCCAGGGTCATTTAGTTGCGTCAATACACAAGTAGGTACATACCCATGACGATTAGTTCTCGCTAAAGGCGTTTTGATACAATTATTAGAATTTGTTTACACTGTATCTTATAAATGCAACTAGAAATAGTAAGTAGCTGTAAAGTCGTCATCATTGTCATCACTATCATCAACAACCTTTAATAGTCCACTGTTGGACATTAGCCTCTCCTCAGAAAGGAAATTTTATCTTACTAAACCACGCTAGCCATACGGGTTGAACTAAAGGTTTGTTCTATTATATATATATACTAATATATAAAGCTGAAGAGTTTGTTTGTTTGTTTGAACACGCTAATCTCAGGAACCGCTGGTCCGATTTAAAAATTCTTTCAGTGTTAGATAGCCCATTTATCGAGGAAGGCTATAGGCTATATATCATCACGCTAGGACGAATAGGAGCAGAGCATCAATGAAAAATGTTTCGAAAACGGGGGAAAATTATCACGCTACGGGCAATAGAAGACGAAAACGAGGTTGCGTGGGTCGGCTAGTATATATATATTATACTGCAGACTTAGCTCTCTTACTGGGCTCTTAAGGCACCCACTAGATGTTAACATTCCCTTTTTTTTAATCTATCACCACGGAGATAACACTAATGTAGAAGTAAAAATTTTGAATAGTAGTACCCAATGATGTAGAAGTATCACTAGGCCGCCATGGTGTGTGTCACCATGCTGCATTGTTGCATTGTTCACTTTTGGATTCGCTTATGCTTTCCAACAGGCAGAATAGAGTCATTTTGGCAGGGCCATACATAACATGACAAAAATGGAAAATATCTAACTATTAAAACATTTATCAATCAATCTGGGGTAGGTATAACTCAGCCAGACTGAGTGGCTTTGAGTTGAGTTAGCCGGATACTAAACGATCGGTTGTCAAAGCCTCCAAAAATAGGCACCTGAAGATATCGTGATGGTAGTATTTGATAGTACTGAAGTAGTGTGAGGATATGCAGAAGGATTTCAGAAGATCCTTTGTCGCATTATAATTTCTTCTTCCTAGATTTTGTTATTCCCATGATTATTTGGAGTCGGCTGCTAATTCAAACGGTTTTACCAGAATATCAGTTTTTCCACGGACCAACTATCATAGGACCTCTACAATCATCTATAACAGTTTAGACTAAAATGAAAAGTATTTAGTATCAACTGTCTTCTAAGCTAAACCAAAACATAAATTCCACAAGATTATGACTACAAGTTTTAGAATGTTAAGATATTTCATTAGGACCAAACAAGATTGCTATGCATTGGTAAATTATGTAAATAATACGCATGTAACGTGATTCATATATAGAAATGAGACGGATTATCCTATTCAGACACGCAAGTGTTGACTATTAACATATTAAAAACAACTATTAAAAATTTATTGCGGGTTATTAGCTGGGGAATCCCGTACTATTTACATAAACGAGACTTTACAAGCACTTACATAACAAAGCAAAAGTTTAAGCCAGGTTAAGTACCATATAGTTTTAATATATAATAATAATAATAAAAAAAAACAAAAACAAAGTTTTTCAAATATATTTTTTTTACACAAATAAATATAAAATTTTCCTAAGACAGTAAAAAATACTAAAAGCAGAGTAAAACTTTTTATACTTTTTTCTTTTACATTTTATATCTGCGAGAGGTAAAAATAAGATTAGTATAAACAGTTCAGTACAAAAAAGTACGGTGTATGAATGATCACGAACGCAGACTTATACCTACGCACCGAGATATAGTTATACTAACTTTGAATAGTAAGGTTCTTATAAGTGTTCTACCTTACTAACACTAAAATCGTAAGTTACTAAGAACTTGATTTTTAAACAAATAAGTAAATAAGGCAAGGACGATCGTGACTCAATTTTAATATAGGGATTTCCTAACAAGTAGTGACTTCAAAACAAATAATACTAAACAATCGAGAAACAAATAATATTACTCACTAAACGAGTGATAGGCTGTATAAATACTAAACAAACAAGAGATCTATATATACCTACCTACGTCGGTATACCTACAGCTCATTATAATATATACATTTTTAAGATTCTTTTTATCGCTAAAATACATTTCGTTAACTATCTATATATCGATCCGTCTGCTTATTTGTCGGTCACCACTCTTTTTTTTTTAAAGTTACCCGCGGTTTTGCCCGTTATTATTGCTGTAAAGGTACAGCGAGTAACAAATATAATGACTAGTGTAAAATACAAGTAAAATTTTAACAAAAATAAAACCGACTTCAAGGTTTGACTTGATTTCTCTTGAATATCATCATCAGATCTTAGTGTCCTTGTCATGGTACCACCGTTGGGATATCTCCTTTCCATTAAAAAAAGAATCATTAAAATTGGTTCATAAACGAAGAAGTTATCCGCCAACACATAAAAAAATGTAAAAAATATATATATACGGTCGAATTGAGAAACCTCCTCCTTTTTTTTGAAGTCGTTTAAGAATTAGCCTAAGTAACTCAGATCATCAGATATCTGGCAAAAAATTTGCAATTACGGAGACTTCTATTTTATTTATTTCTATGAATATAGATGATGTTACCCATAATGGTGATGAATTAAAAATACGAAGTATCACCACATCACCACCCTTGTTTATTCCGTGTGAGAGAGAGCCGAGTAAGGGTGTGAGGGAGCAAAGACTAAACTTATGATGATGATGGTGGTATCAAGTTGCTATCAACATCAAGTAGTCCGCTAAGTTAATGCTAATAAAGATGTGGCCTTTTAAAATAATATTTTAACATTTCTTGAGTGAATCACAGGTGCTTTCCTTATATCACTTGATCTAAAGTCATAAAATTTTGCAAGAAGCAGTGTCATACAGCATAAGTAAAATAAATCGTTGTTGCATATCACTCAAAAATTATTATTGTTGTTTAAACTTATAATCTAGCGAATAGATGATGACACATCCTTTATTATTTATTATAGGAGAATATTTTAAGAACGAAAAACTTATGTTTATCGCTAAAAAAAACATAAGTCCTGAAGAATTAATTTCCGAGATCTACAAGTTTCTACGGAACCCCAGTATGCAAATCGGACTTACATTTATCCAGTGTTTGTTTTTTCATTTATGTTACGTAATTACAAGATATATGTTTGTGGTTTATGGGTGAGAACAAAGGGTAATGTTAATTAATTTATTACCGTCGAACCGTTTGTCATAATGTGACAAAGATTGACAATGATTTAAACTTTTTACGTTTATCGATTGACAGGAGCTTGTTGTTATTCTTTTTATTACACACTAGGTACTGCCCCCAGCTTCGCTCGTATAATAATATCTTCGAACTGATAAATAAATATTTCGGACATCTAACACACACAACGCCGTCTAGTCCCAAGCTAAGCAGAGCTTGTATTATAGGTACTAGACTACTGACACAAATACATGTATACTTTTTTTGTGAATACATACATATTATACATAGAAAACACCCAAACTCAAAAACAAATATTTGTAGATGATACAAACATTTGGTCCGACCTCATTGTCATGATCAGCAGTCGCACTCGCCAACAGCGAGACCAACGAGGCATAAAATAACATACTTCTACAACAACAACTTCTATATTTTTCGCATTTATATATAATGTCCACAAATAATATGGCTTTCTATTTATGAAATAACAACTCCCGGAATATACATTCTGTGTCGCGGGGGACTTTACAAACATACATCAAACAGACACTAAAAACATCGTATTGTCCCATGTGGGATTTGAACCCACTGCACCTGTCGCAGTAGAAAGAGGGGCCTATCGACCGCTTAAACCACTAGGCCAATAGTGCAGTCAAACTAAACGATGTAACAATTGAGTGTATGAATGTATATACACGATACTATTACTAGTCTACCTAGATGGACATAGATACAATATTTATTAACATAAAGTCACGCCTATTTCCCAGAGAGGTAGTCGGAAATAATTGGTCTCCACTTACTACAGTCTTGTTAACACACCAGCCCCTCTAGCCGAGTTGCAAGCATTCTTCGTTCTGCAATCGTGTACATGTGTAAATTATCGGGTGTCATTAGCTAATACTTTGTCTAAGATTAGCCAATGACACCCGAGAATTTAGGCGTTAATGATTGCAGAAAGAAGAACGCTTGCAACTTGGCTAGGGGGGCTGTTTTGCTTCGTCCCCATTTATGAAACGCTACGTGCATGCTCCAGAACATCTCTAATTTTGTCGTTAAATAATCATACATTTATATCTATACAAATGATATGATCTACAAATATTTGTTTCGGAGTTTGGGTGTTTTCTATGTATAATATGTATGTATTTACAAAAAAAAGTATATATGTATTTGTATCAGTTGTCTAGTATTTATAACATAAGCTCTGCTTAGCTTGGGACTAGATGGCGTTGTGTGATAGATGTCCGAAATATTTAAATATTTATTTATTTAAATAAATAAATTTGGAGGTCTGTTTTTTTGTAATATATGGTATATATATAGTATGGGTATATATATATAGTATGGTGTATATATAGTATGGGACTTTTACTAATGCTATAAGGAGTAACTTAGGCTACTTTTTTAGACTAACTTCACCCCGCGGCCTTACCCTCGGTACGAAAATGACTGCGGGTAACCCATGGGACTCAGCTAGTTTTTAATAAATAAGAAGAAAATTAGTTTAAAAAACACGTTTACAAAAGTCGGTTACAAATAAACAAAGGCACAAACTAACGTACAGGTAATACACAAACATTGTTAAAAAGTATTGTAAACCGAGGATCCCATTAGGTTAAATATAAAAGAAACTAAGGGGGAAATACTAATGCAACTGAATAAATTAAATTAAAACATTTTGTAAATTAATATTGTGACCCGGCGGAAATAGAAATAAGATAAAGTTATCATAAGGATATATTTAGAGTTTAAAGGTAAAAACGAAGTAGATATGATGCATTATGTGTGTAAACTAACAAATAAGATTTTTATTTTATACATGCAACAATAATAATGAGTATCAAACATTGAACTCATATTTATTATTTCTCAATAATCTCAACAGAGTTATTGACTGCCTCAGTGGTTCAGGGATAGTGTATGCAACTGTTGTGTTTGAGGTCTCGGTTTCGAATCCCGGGGTCGGAAATGTTGATCTAAAAATATTTGCTAAGAAATTTAGGTAATTTTTTAGCATAAATATATTACAGTATTATGTAGTTACAGAAAAAGTATATGCCGTACCTTCATTTTCAGTCAATCAGTATCAGTCAATAAGTACAATCTCCGGATAGTTTGGTACTAGATAGGGTTATGTGGATATGGAAGAATAAAAATATCTAATTATCCTGGTAATTTCCTGCCAAACGTAACAGAGGCAGACTGATACCCCGGAACCACCTCGATTTAACTATGAGAGAGCGAAACTCGAAGGGAAACTATGCACTTACGTCTCATTAGCTGCAGGTGGTAGATCCATCACAACTAATTATTAATAATAAATTACTTCACATGCTGCGATCTTCTAACAACAGCCGTGGTTAAATTCCAATTGCAGAAACACCTCCCTACTTTTTTAAATTAAATAGATGAATCCTTAATTTAAAAAAAATCTTTATAATTTTACAGAAACAGAAGTCATTAAATTTAGTCTTCCTTTTAGGTATACTTTCCTTCTTTATTTCCGCTAGGTCCTCAAGCTTAATTTACTGACTATGATGATTAGATGCATTAGAAACCAATAAATAGCAATATAAACATTTCCAGAATACTTTTTCCTCAAAAAGTTTGTTCAACTTTAGGTGAATACGAAACTTATCCCACAAGAAAATCATATGAGAGATGAGGTCAACAACATCGACGTTAATATTAATTTCTATGAAACAGACAAAGGGCCAGACATGTCTCCTTATGTACTAATCAAAGAAACAAAACAATAAGACAAGCTTACAAACGTAAATGGCTACAAACATTATTACTGCGAAAGCGCCAAAATTGCTGTCGCGAATTTAAATAAATGTGTACGTGCTACTCCTCGGGTATACAATGCGTACACAATCATAAAACGAATATACATACAAAGCTAACGTACGAATTAACATAATAATGAATTGTATAAAACTGAGTCTCTCGCCAATGTTTCACTACACACTCAACAATACACACGTATACAACAATAAACAAAAACATTTACACTCGGATTATTACTTTAGTAGATAGGTACTTTTTTTTAACGTTTATTTACTTAATAAATTTAAAAAAAAATAGGAATTAAATTTTATTTAAAACTAGCTGAACCCTGCGGCATTACCCGCGGTTATCGTCGTACCGTTAGTAACGCCGCGGGACAAAGTTAGTGTAAAAAAGTAGCCTGTCAGTGAAGTCTCGTCAAAATCGGTCCAGCCGTTCCAGAGATTACTCGGAACAAACAGACAGACAGACAAAAAATTTAAATACATTTTTGGTATATGTACTGTGTATACATGCATATGCATTTAGTAAAAAGCGGTTATTTTAATATTATAAACAGACACTCCAATTTTATTTATTTGTATAGATTTTGTAACATAAGGAATAAAAACAAGGAAACAGGTTAATACTATTTATAGTACAAGATTGATTAAAATTAATTTAATTATATATAGTCACGACAGCTGTAGGATAGGCAAGCTATAAAAGATGCGTTCGTTTATTATTAAAATTTAAATAAATATAATGGCTCGTCTCTTAGACCATTACTTTTACGAACGAGCTATAACGTCTGTTAACCTTCTTTTGTATTTGAAATTTTGTTTTTTAAATCTCCAAAATTTTGCGTTATGCTGCGCGTGGTCTTAGCTTTTCTCTCGATAATGGTTTAATATAGTGCAATAATAATAAATACTCATACCATCTTATCCAAAAACCTTGTTCCTGATAAAATACTTATAAATTTTTAAATACAAAACACAACGAATGATCGTGTTCATCACTCAACTATTTGTCCTGAGTGAGACTCGAACCCACGACCCCTGGCTTAGCAGTTAGCGTCACACACTACTAGGCCAATATTACAGTTCAATCTATACTAATATACAAAGCTGAAAAGTGTGTTTGTTTGTTTGTTTGAACACGCTAATCTCAGGAACCGCTGGTCCGATTTGAAAAATTCTTTCAGTGTTAGATAGCCCATTTATCGAGGAAGGCTATAGTCTATATATCATCACGCTAAGACCAATTGGAGAGGAGCAACAATGAAAAATGTTTCAAAAACGGGGGAAAATTATCACGCGACGGGCAATAGAAGACGCAAACGACGTTGCGTGGGTCGGCTAGTGTCTTAATATAACTGTATTTTTATTAACCCACTAGATACCCACTAGATACCTGTCCCAGCTTCGCATGAGTTCTTTACGGAAAATATAATAATAGTCTACGTTACTCTGAGAAGACGTGTGGCTTAATTTTTTCCGACAACTTCAAAAAATATAGTTATATTTTAGCCAAAATATTCAAAAATTTTATAAATTATCTTTGGAAACTTTCAAGAATCAATCACAGATTTTGAGTTTATCGTGAACAGATAGACAGACGCTGCGGAGAACTTTGATTTATAATATGTACTGATCACACAAATAACAATCTTAAAAATTTACAAAACATGAAACAAATTAATAATATACATAATTTTGTGTATGTGTGTGTGTGTGTATGATCAGTGTTTCGAGAAAACCCCGCAAAGTAGGCTCGGCTTTACCGGTACTGAGTCAGTACATAGTAACAATTAAGTAAACGATTCACGTTTTGGAAACACCCTTTAGTAATGCATCACTGTAGTTAGAAATTGCGTTTCTTCCTTTTACGTTTTAAGCGTTGTCAGGATCACTATATGACTATAAAATAATGATTAGTCATATTAACTGAGTAACTAATCATTAATCATATTACCGACTTGTGTTACTCCAACATTTATTTGATCGTTTTCTTTATATCTACCACCTAAATAGCTTAGAATGCTAAATGAAGTCATTTACTTTTATCACCATTTAAATGTGTTTCCTTTATATATTTATAGCCCTGCCAAAGTAACTCTACTCTGCGATAGCACGAATGCCGTCTTTTTAGTTTGATCTTCTGTGAGAGAATGTTACCGCCCCTGTCGATCATACTGATTTAGCGGGGCTCTCTCTCTCTTCCACTCTCTCTCTCTCTCTATCTCTCTCTTCATGTTTCAAAAAAAATAATTTGATCTACGGTAAGGTTTTTCGTGATTAAGAAGCAGAGAGCAATAACCAAATTACCCACAACGATATATGTATATAGGGTATGTGTAGAGATGTTAGCTGTTTTTAGTAGGTATTTTAATAAAAAATACTCAAGTAACCACCTCTGACCATCATTTGGCAATACGCCAAGGTCATGGTGATTGGCGCATACCGTACTTTCTCCAGGATTTATAATTATAAGTAACTGCCACATAAATGAGTCACACATCTGAGAAATTATGTTGTAACTGCCGGAATCGTATTTAGAGAGCCATGAAATATGTGATGATGTAAAACTGTCTTAGTCATTATCATGACGACTCTAATATATTCGTAAAAATAAAACCATATCTAATCTATTGGCTGTTACAACACCCAGGAGACGAATACGGGTAGGGACACTCCTTATGTCTCAGCCATGAATATATACAAGTATTTTAATTTTAATTTGAACTGAAATCAATAATTATTTTTTCATTCCACAATCTCGGAAAGAGTATATTTGCCCTTCGATATCTGAGTGCAAAAGCCGTTTTTATCCGCTAGAGAATACAGTAAAATTAAATTAAGAACATCGTGTGCACTTAGTTTCTGAATTCAAACATCATTAAACCTATTTACTTCTACCTCCATGGTGCCGAATTTATCATACAATCTTTTTAATTTGCTAAAAACTTAGACTGGGAACCTTCTTGTTGTAGTTTTTTTTTAATTTGCTTTGACCGCGCCATTTTCTTTTCACGTCATATTATTACAGTGAAACCAAGTGAAACCTAGTTAGATGGGACCTGGATAAGTGAAAAACCTTTTTGAGAAAACTTTTTCATCGAATCACCTCTGTTAATTGGTCTTTTCAACCTGGTTAAATAAGATTTAATTTCTAGGATTTTTTCGATGTTTACCTCTATAATTAGGAGTCTGTAGCTCAATTCCCTGTAAAAGTGGAATATTTTATCAATTTGGCACAGGTTTGGACACGTTTGTTTACAACGTTTCGCACGTCCTTTGTTTTTATAATAAAAAAATAGCCATACATAATTCATAACACCAAATTATATTTATCATTTTTATTGTCATTTCCACCTCTATAAATGGAATAGCACTACATTTCAACCTCTATATGCGTGAAGGCCTTTGTAAATGAGACAACTATAATTTTATACCTGTCTAATTAGAAAACTGAATAAATGAACATCCTCTTTAGATGATACAAAATTCTTGGTCCCTAGAGATCCCAATAAACCAGGTTTCATTGTATAATCTTTTGCAATTAGTCATTTCCTCGCTGAGGTGGGATGAAATGCTACGTGTTGTCACGTTGTTGACCGTGGTATCACTCCGGTCGAGCCGACCTATTCATGCCGAAGCGTGGCTCTCCCACGGTACAAGTTTGGAATTATCAATATACGGGACTTTTATATTCTTTATTCAACAGTAGTCTGATAATTGGAATGTCCTATATAACACACAGCAGTCTACACTAACTAGGGATAGTTTAAGCGATAGTGACCCACAAAGTTCCAGAGTCATAGTGTGCCCAAAGAAGCCATTAAAAGTAAACCCATGTATCTCCGTAAAATGTTCACTAATAATACCTACATGCTATACTGAAACGTGAAATAATAATGAGCCTATTTCTTTTCGTTTATGGTATGTCTATACTTGTGAATAAGCTGGTTATCTTCGATGAGATCTCATATATCAATTAGTGTGTCTACCCACTGCTCACTAGATGCGTTTTTTCACTATTTCATTTAACGATAAATTCAAAATTCAATCATTTTTCTCGGTTTAGACCGTAATAAGACACTTTTTATTGTCCATAGGATACAAATAGTAATAATAAACAAGACACTAGAAAAATAGACATGAAATGACCCTGATGACATACGTGAAAGATTTTTAGAATCACATCAATAAGTTCTTCTTCTCCTTTTGATGAAATGGCAACCAGCCGGATCCCTCGGATCAGCTATTTCTGCCAATGTCAAGTGTTTAAAGTCTTAAGTCTTCAAGTCTTTAAGTCTTCGTCGTGATTAAATTAATGATAAAAAATATAAAAATAGTTGATGAGATGAAATGGGGACCGTCTTACGAAAAAATAAAAAAAACGATCTCCCCCACATCAATATGTTAATATCCCTGTTACAAAAGCTAATATAGACCTGTCTACCATAAACCAATGTTGTGTTACAATAGAGTTACTTTAGAATTTATTATCATATTGTAGATGTAACATTGACTTTATCATTAAGTTAACAAAGAACATTTACAAAAATAATGTTTTCTATCGAATTTGTTCATTGACTATTTGATTATTTAAACCGGTATGATCCTTTAGTTTTTGGACAAAGATTGAATTATAAATGATATTAACATAACCATAATCCGCTTACAATAGGTAGTACGAACGTCACAAACTGTGTCAATTGGATCCTTAGTTTGGGTTTGACCTCACTTTCGTTATGAATTACATCTACACGTTTGTATGAATCAGCTGGCAATCCCAATTCGCACGCGACCGGTTCCGTGCACATGACATACATATTAAATACTGAGATTTATTATAGACGTCGCTATACTAACAAGTAACTCTAACTACACGTACTGACGGTAACTCGGATAAACTGCACTAAATCTATTCTAAACTAGCTGAGTCCCGCGGTACAAGAACTACCGCAGATGCCATCATCAGATCTTAGTGTCTTTATCATGGTACCACCATTGGGATATCTCCCTTCCATTATAAATAATCATCAAATCTGTACTAATATATAAAGCTGAAGAGTTTGTTTGTTTGTTTGTTTGTTTGCACACGCTAATCTCAGGAACCGCTGGTCCGATTTGAAAATTTCTTTCAGTGTTAGATAGCCCATTTATCGAGGAAGGCTGTAGGGTATATATCATCACGCTACTGCTAATAGGAGCGGAGCAACAATGAAGAATGTTTCAAAAACGGGGGAAATTTTCACGCTACGGGCAATATAAGACGCAAACGAGGTTGCGTTGGTCAGCTAGTCGGTATATAAACGACGAAGTTATCCGCGAACGAATCGAATGGAGAACCTCCTCCTTTTTTTTGAAGTCGGTTAAAAAGTAGCCTAAGTTACTCCTTATACCATCAGCTATATGCCAGTGAAAATCTTGTCAAAATTGGTCCAGCCATTCTAGAGATTACCTGGAACAATCAGACAGACAGACAGACAAACATAAAAAATTAAAATTAGCTTCTTGATGTAAGAACCGTATATACTTTAGGTTGCATTTAGTGAAAAGCTGTTAATTTGAAATTACAAATAGACACTTCAATTTTATTAGTTAGTACGTAGTATAGAGAGTCATTTATTCATTGCAGCCTCTAGTTTGTCTCTAGTTCTCTAGTTTCGGACGTAGGCCTCCTCTCCCAATTTCCATTTCTCCCGATCCCGCGCCACCGCCATTCAGTTCACTCCCGCTCGTCTCCGTATATCGTCATCCCATCTTTTTGGTGGTCTTCCTCTGAATTGGGTGTTTGCTCGGGGTCTCCACTCAAGCACTCTTCGAGCCCACCGGCTGTAGTCCAGTCTAAGCAATGTGTCCTGTCTATAAGTATAGAGAGTACCTATAGATTAAAAATGAATAAAGCATAAATATACTCTTCAATCAAAGTTATTGATTTTTTTTTATGGTATAGAGACAAACGAGCAGACGTATCACCTGATGGTAAGCGATTACCGCCGCTCATGGACACCCGCAAAACCAAAGTAGTCACAAGTGCGTTGCCGACCTTCAGGGTATGGAGAAAGGGATGTAGGGAGGGGTTGGGGTATGGGCCTCCGGGTATTGATTCCCGAGAAAGAATAAATATATTCTTTAATCAAAGTTATTGATACCCAAGAACCCCAGATTACTGCTGGATATAGGCCGTTTCTTAGAAAGAAGGTTTTAGGGTACTATACCATGCCAGACGTGTTGGGCATAGGGTTACATTCAAGTTTGTCTTCTCTTTGCAATAATGTCGCTTACGACACTCATGGGTTTAAAAGGGGTAGTAACACTCCTTATACTTAATTCGTCACCAAACTAACCCCATATAAGTTATCATAAATTAGATACATATGAAGAAGGTTATCGTTTAAAAACTTACTTAAAATGTTATCGAAGTATCTCTTTACCTTTCAAAGAGCACCCTATTTTCAGCAGTGCACTGTTAAAGGCTGTTGTATGAGGTCTATATATTGACAATTAATATTATTGAATTCATCATGTTGAGGGTGATGATGTATATAATTCGATTATTTCTTCGGGTACATAACTTTGAAAAGACGAACTTTGTAAAACTATGTACCGTTCATCTCTTATTTAACCCCCTTAGAGATGAAAGTTTAGGTACCTATTTCAAAAAAGTTTGCACTAAACCCTTTAAACCCTTCTGATGTGGGCATGGAGAAGAGACATGATAGTTTAAAAGTTGTGACATTTCTAATGAAATATTGACACCATGTTGGATTCCTACACACTTTGAATAGCAATGAGCAAACGAAAATAATTCCAAGAAGGCAATTTATTTTGAACATAAAATTATAATGAATAAGTTTATTACTTATGTGTGGAATATTAAATACGTTTAGAGGAAAAACCGTTTCATAGGAAAAGAGTAAGAATACATCGTACACAAAACCAAAACAGAAGATATGACTTGAAGGTTCCACTGAATCCTTGGCAGGTCCTAGCGTGAATGATATTTCAAGCCAACTATACAGTCGACTAGACTGTCTGAACCCGGCTGTTACCCTGATACCCTGACAGACAGACAGACAAAAATCTTTTTAACTACCTACATTTTTGGTATATGTACCGTGTGTGTATACATATGCAGTTAGTAAAAAGCGGTTATTTTAATATTACAAACAGACACTCCAATTTTATTTATTTGTATAGACAAGAACTCTTGTTTGTAAGGAAAGAAGCAAAGGAGGCTATCACGTGTTTCTTCGTGTGACAGAAATAACATTCCAAATCTTTTTCGGTATGCTATTATAATATATTCCCTTATTTGCAATTGATTGTCGCCTCTCAATTCCAATTTCCCCTAAAAACTTATCGTTTTTTGTGGTTTAACATCCTGTCAATTACGTAAGGAAACGTTCTGATAACCTATATTTCGAAAACATACGATACTATTCAAATTCATTACTTATATACCTAAAAAACGGTGAATACCTCTATACATATTCTTTCACTTGATGTTTAAACAAATTGAGTAAGGCAGCATTTCAATGCTCACGATACTATTAGTGAGAATCCGTTTATGAAAAAACGGATGTCATTTCCCTCTTACACAAAAAGAGGATAAACAATGAATATTTAAGGTTAACTTTAAGCCAGTATCTGCCCGCGATCATGCGACTAAGGATCCTGAAAAAACAGACATATACAGACAAAAAACTGTAGGTAGGTACTTCACTTCAACTGTTTTGTTGACTCAGATAGAATCAGATTCCAATATTAACTCTGACAAAAATATATAACGCAAGTTATAGGAATTTTATGTGTGAAAACAATGCAAAAATGGTGTTGTTCTTGCATAAAAAGCTATGATTTTCGCCCAACTAGCATGTTTTCAGTTAGCCCCAACAGTTTATCTATTTTTGTGGTAAACATCCTCTAAATTACGTAATAAAATATTACTGATAACCTATATTTCGCGAATATACAGAAGTATTTAAAAACCCATTGCTTTAGTATCTAAAACCCGTTGAGTTTACATATCTTTCACTTGTTGTTCATATAATTTTTATCAATGAAATCAAATTTTAATAATGGTTATGAAAATTCGGTAAATTATCAGCTTCCTCGAGATTAACGTGCTCACAAATTACAAAAAAAAATTAAACGCAACTTTATAATAGTAAAGTACGTTTACCCCAATTTAAGATTATCATAATCCTAAATATCCTCATTGCTTATCAAAAGTTGGACAAATGCGAGTCACACTAGAGCACCGAGCGTGATACTGTAACAGTCTCAGGAATAACTTCTGAATTAGCAATGGTGCAGAAGCATCTTAATAGGCCGCTATAGTGTGGGTTCTGCATTGTGACATTCTTGTATTCTGCTCATGCTTTCTATCAAGCAGAGTAAAGTTACTTTGGCAAGCTCATAAAAAAATCCTTATCCATTTTTAAATAGTTTTCATCCTTAATCGTACGTTATAGGAAATTTACCCAGTGGTTTATAGAAATTCCGAAAAGTAATTATGAGTTACAGCATTTTATCGTCTCTCGGGTTTTTTCTGTACTGCGAGATATTACTACCAATTTCCACTACCGTAGGTCAATGGAAAGTACCCATATATCTCTCTATAATAAAGTTTGATTTCTCTACGAAATATGTAAGATTAACGAAGACTCTATGTTTTAATTTAAAGGCTACAATACAATTACACTGACGAAAATGCTTCATAGTTTTATAGCTTTAGAAAACCGTAGACATATTATTTAACTTGTTACAATTCATTAACCAAAATATTGGTACGAATTAACCCGATAACCAAAATGTTCTATCGATAAAACAGTTTCTGATATGTAATCAATGTGTTTTGCAGAGGCCAGTGGCAACATCCTGGGTGCAAGCGAGTGGAACACAGGCTACCCTTCGACCACCTCCATGTACCCTGGCTACGGATCACTACAGCCGCCGTATTACAAGCCTGAACCTACTTTACATTTAGCGCCAGGTAATTATCCTTTCTCATTCACATAATAACGTGAGTTTATTTAAGTAGTAGACTTTCAAGCAGTTACTGCTGAGGAAATCATCAGAAGAGTTTTGTTTTGTTTATTGTATACAACTTTTCAAAGTGCAGTAAAGTTACCAATTTACATAGACTTTTAATCCAGAAAATCAAAAATAGGAATGTGAATTAATAGGTAAAATAACCATCAATAATAATCTGAACTGATTAAAAAATTAGAGGCAAAGTTAGATTATTTTTATGTGTACCTAATTTTTTTTTTAATAATACCTCAATATTAAGAGATGACGTAGATTTCTGTTCGATCAGCTGATAAAACTGCTTCGCAATATGAACGACTGTATTAATAAGACTTTAGTAATAAGAAAGTAATTTTTATATTATATAATAAATATAAAAAGTCGGTGACAGAAGAAAAAATAGCGCTTATCAGTCGAAATTTAGCGCTTCTTCGTCAAATAATATGCTCATGATCCCGCTTGTGGCTTGTGTAATAATAAACTAAAATAATTCATTACCTCAGTTGTATTATTGACAAGGTTAATTTTCGATTCAATAAGCAACCAAAGGATGACTCACACGGAAGGAAAATTAGACCAATTAACTCATAACGTAACGCTATATTCCCAAGTGTAATTTACAGAATGCTATACAGAATGTTACAACATACAAATAAAACACAAACAAGTCACGAATTTTGATGTCAATTTTTTTTTTCACTTTGAACTAATTTAAAATCCCCCTTTAATACTTCCTGGCTCTAATTTAGCTTAGTTGATCAAATTCTATTTTTTTTTTCAATCATAGATCGATACAAACAGACGCTACACGTAGGTACTGTATTATCAAGGTGAATTAGATGAAAACACCAAAATCCACTGCCTGCTTGTGTCGATCCATAACTTCCAGTTTCCAAATTGCCTTATGAGAAGATAGAATACTGGCCAAGAAACTCAAGGCCACTCTTTTTAAAAGTCAGATCTTCAGGTACTATGTATTAATAAGTAATCGACCTCAAAGGTTTAATTTGTAAGATTCGTTGACCGATTTCAATGAAATTTGACGTGGAGATACTTTGATTCTTAAGGAAGGACATAGGCTAGTCTATACCGCGATAACCGACATACGCGCAGACAAAAGCTAGTTTTCTACATAATCTTCTTTTTAAGTAATAGGCGGGCAAACGAGCAGACGTATCGCCTGATGGTAAGCGATTACCGCCGCCCATGGACACCTCCAACACCAGAGGCGTTACCAGTCAACCTTTGGAGGATGGTGGAAGGGACTTGGGGTATGGCCTCCATCCTCCTATAAAAATAATGTTGATATGTTTGTATTCTATGCTGGTAAAAATGTATATAAAATGACAGAGTAAAAATTGAGGCGATTGTGATGAAACTTTAGCGCGGGGTTCTAGGAACGCCTGGTCTAAAAGTAAATACATAATTCTTATAAATTTAATTTTCGGTATTTCTTAAAACTTAACATGGCATTGGAACATAATGCGGCTACAGTCAATACTGATACATGATATTTCTGCCATTAAAATGAAAATATTTACCTAATATTAAATATTTTTATAAAGGTATCTGTATACCACAGGTTATTTTTTAGTGCGGTGACATATTGTATATGTATATTATAAAGTTCGATAAGCAAACCTCCTCCATTCATAACTACGTTAATGGAGCGGTTGACCACACGATAGGAACTGAATACCACATAACTACCTACAATACTTATTATAATAAATGTCATCCTATAGTCCTGAATGTTAATATATCAATAAACACGTGGAAAATCATATTACCTGACTACGGCAAAGCCAAAAGAAAGGGTAGTTTTGGCAGTCTATATTTTTTTGTATGCTAGAGCATACAAAAAAATACGGTAGACCGTAGCATGTAAACTGCTGAACCGATTTTAATGAATTAAGAGTCAATAGACTTATAACAATGGCTCGGATGATATAGGCTATTTGATATTTTTAAACAAATTACATAGTCGGTTATAGTTTTCTTTTAAAAAAGGTAAATAAATAAATATATTCGGACTTCTCATCCAACACACAACGTCATCTAGTTTCAAACTAAGCAGAGGTTGTAATATGGGTACTAGACAAGTCATACTTTTTTTTGTAAATACAAACATAAAAACCATCCAAACTCCGAACATTTATTTGCAAATCCAACAACCATTTGGTTCGACCCGGGAATCGAACCCGATAATTCACACACAGCAGTCGCGCATAGCGGTACCTCTGCACCGACGAAGCAGTCAAAAATCCGACTTCGGTGTACCTAAGTACGAAAATGCGTAAATTGGAATTTATTTAGTAGACTCACCTTCATTACCATCATCGGCCTATCGCAGTCCACTGCTGGACCTCACCAATTGACCTAATGTTGATTATTCAACACCATCTACAGCAAACCTGTGCTTATATGGTACTAGTTTTTGTCCGGGGATCTACGCGCGTGTATCTACTTAGTAGGATATCGCAGTAAAAATATTATAGGTTTTATAATACTGTATAAACTATATTTATTAATGCTAAGTTTAATAAACAATAAATATCCAGACTAACTTATGCATTTGCTATACCAATACCAATTATTATTGCACAAACCAGGATCGTTTCAATATTTGATGTGGCTTTTGAGATTCCAAGAATCATAGGTAATTTGCCATGTATAAATAGGACATCTACTGATAAGAGTACATAAACACCAGTAAGTTGATAGTGTATTAATTAAATACCACACAGTTTATAACGCGGAAAAATCAATTCAATTATAACGAAGTTTAGGTATTACAATATATTAGTAATAGACAATACAACGCATTATTGTTTTAATAACAACGATTAAGTTTACGTGCGTTACAACTGGCCACGCTGTACATATGCTGTTCTCCCCCTTCCCAAGTTGACATTCTACAAACCATGGTATAACAATATACTTCGCCAGGTATAGCATTCCGAGACACAGTGATCACGTGGGTGACACGAGCCTTACGTCATTACTGCTATTGCTGGTTCTCGAACTCCCCAACCATCATTATTACCTTTGTGAATTTGATAGAATAATAAAGTTTTACGATATCATATTTTTAAAATCAAATATTTTGTTTGATTATATACACAAACAAAAATTTAAATGCATTTTACATTTTTTTTAATAGAATGGTAACTTTATATATTTCCATTATTTCGTGTAATGTAGCTATAAATAAAGTGGTAACTGGATAGTGACGTCACACCGAGTCGCACTCGGAATGCGGGACTTTGTTGTCTTAGACCATGCAACAAAGGTAAACGTTATTAGAAAACGAATAAAAATCAATGGTGTTGTCCAAAATGGTCAAACAAAATAATAGAAGTAAATTGAGACGTTAGCGTTTGTAGAAAGAGATTCGTCACAAAACTCGCTATATATATATACTATAAAATTGAAGCTACTGCACTGAAAATAAAATATTTTATAGAAAGGCGACTCAAAAATTATTAAACAAAAACTATTAGGTTGGCATCTAAGTAATTGTCACTTGGTAAAATCTGATGGATATTGGTCGGAACTGATGTTACACCCATCGTATAGCCCTGATCTCGCGCCATCAGATTAATACTTATTTCGATCCTTGGACTATTCCCTTCGCAGTAAAAGTTTCTTCGCAGTAAAAATACGATGTACGACTTTCCACGAGCGTGTAATTTTCAAATTATCATAGAAAATGGCAAATATATTACAGATTAAACCATCCTAAGAAAAAAAAATATTTAATTTCATTCGGCAATTACTTAGCTGTTACCCAAAAATAATAAAAAAATATGTAGACTGCCCGGCAGATTATGAGGTCTTGCCATATCAATTCATCTTGCTATGACATATTTCATTTTATTTACTATTTTATTTTTAAATTTTTGTTATGAACTGAGTAATTCAACAAATTCAGCAAATATTGCTTACCCGAAACCGAAAAATTCAATTGAGCATCATGAAATTTTAAGCGAGCAGAAATAAAGTTATAACGTGTTAAAACAGTACAGAAGCAAACAAATGACAGAAAGAAAACATTGTTTCTGTCACTGTTACACAAAGTAAAAAGGAAAAATAACGCTCTAACTAGTTGAAAGCAAAAGTCTTGAAAGTAATATGCAGGAACTGAACGCTATTTACATTAATGTTTTTTTTCTCTTTTTTCAGTTCCACTACCAGAACTTCCTATAAGTCACACAGACTACGGTGGCTTCCAACCAAGTACCACTGGCTTCATGAAAGGCAGTCCAAGCGGCACCGGCTCTTCATTAACTGAACTCAATGCACCTACAGCTATGGCGAGCCAACGTTGCGACCCTAACTATTACAACTGGTCGACAAACACATATAACTATAATAATTATCAATATAATAACATTAATAATAATCCTGCCTGCCTGCAGTCTCACCCGCCATACATCAATACGAACCCACAAATGATACTCCCGAATTTATACTCAACAGTTAATCAGAACCAGATTCATGTACATCTTCACAGCAGCTCAGGAGACAAACACAATGTAGATACTCCTTGTTTTCCTGGTGAAATCAAAATAAGCGATATAGATGGTGCCATTTCAATTACCACAGAATTACAATCGTCAGAGACGGGTGCTCTAGTTCAAACTTGTGAGGCGAATGATGAAGGCAAACATGGTCTCTATGGCGCAGGAAACCAAGAAGTTTGGAGACCCTATTGACATTTCATTTTAACCTATAATAAAAAACATTCCATTGTACATATTGTGATATAATCTATTTTATGATTTCTTAATAAAGTATATTTAATAACTTAATTAATGTTAAACATTAATTAGATGTTAATTGTTAAGTTTATCCAATAAGTAATAAAATATTGAATTAAAATGTTTTCTTTTTATTACCATCGAACCATCTGGTAAATGACTAATAATGACGCTTATACTTATGTCGAATTATCAGTTTTTAATAAATTATATCATACACAGACAAGTAATATAATGACACTAAATTACTTATGTAAACCGGTACGTTTTTCGTACAGTCAAAACGGTACAGATATCTATCTGTTTCCTGAAACGTCAAGTATAAACGTGCAGTAGGTACATAATGTTATGCAATAGGTACATAATGTTCGAAAATCATCTTCCATCTTAATGATGCCCTAAATAAACTTATGTAAGTCTGACATTTTAAAATTTGAGTAGATACGTTTCATTACTTATAAAATATCTTAGTTTAATCCTTTAATATAATCCTAGACAATAATAGTTTCCTTATACATATTGTGTATTTATAGAGTACTGTAGCGGAACAACAAAAATATTGACATGAAATTCCTAGAAATAATTTCGTTGCTATTTTCCTGAAAGAAATAAAGGACTTCATTAACCGACTTACAATAGGAGGATGTTCTCAATTTGATTGATATCTTTTTGTGGACCGATTTTGAAAAAAAAAAATTATTCGAAAGGGTATGCTCCCTATGTGGTTCCGTTGCCACTATATCTGGATCTGATTATGGGATCTCAAGGAAATCGAAGGAAATTCTCAAATTAGTTAGGCACGTACTATGTTTTTTTTAAATATTTTCTAAAGCTATTACAGTATTTACATTTGGTAGTGATCAGTTCACGATGATGAGCTAATGATGGTAGGTAAAACTCTTTAACAGTTAGGAGTTGGAAGATATATCTTTAAATTTCATGTGTATGTATGATACCTGTAAACGTATTCTTTTAAGATATTTAGGTAGAATGATGATGGAAAGTACAACTCCTCAAAAGTTAGTTGTCGTAGGATAATTCTTTCAATTTAATGCGTAGGTATCTATAGATCTATGGTTGTATAGTTTCAAGTTATTCAAGTGAGCTGATGATAGAAGATAAAACTCCTTAACAGTTAGGGATGGATTTCAATATCAGATAATATCGCGTCGTCATTATTTAGCATTCGGTAATTCACGAGCTGATAATAGAATGTAAAATGATTAGGAGTGAGAGAATGATTCTTTATTAACAATTATTTTTACGGGAATTAGCGCAATCACTTATTAAAGGGTATTACATACCTCTGATTTGCCTTTTTTTTTAATAAGTGATGGCGTTAATTCCCGTAAAAATAATTTTTAATATATCATGGAACACGAAAGTTTAAAAGTTAATGATTCTTTAAAGACAAAATACACGAATAGGGTCTTAGTTGTATTCTTTCAACTTGTTTAGATGATCTGACAGGTAAGGTCTAGTAACTAGTGGTCTGTAAGAAAGAAAGGGCATGCAAATCTATCAAAACGACTTTTAAAAAATATCAAAAGAAAACTCTCTGCCTAGACAGACTAAAAAGCGAAAAATAAAATAAAACTTAGTTTAAAAAAACCGACTTTAAAAACTAAAAAGAATAAAATCACTTAATAAAGACTTTATTTATTACACCTCATATGCAAACCTTTAATATTTATAAAACACTAATATTTGTATGTGCTATCTCAGGAACCGCTGGTCCGATTTGAAAAATTCTTTCAGTGTTGATAGCCCATTTATCGAGGAAGGCTTATAGGCTATATATCATCACGCTAAGGCCTACAGCAGCGGAGCAACAATGAAGAATGTTACAAAAACAGGGGAAAATTATTACGCTACGGGCAGTAGGAGACGCAAACAAGGTTGCGGGGGTGGGCTAGTACGAGCACAGTACGAGCATATAAAGCTGAAGAGTTTGTTTGTTTGAACGCGCTAATCTCAGAAACTACTGGTCCGATTTGAAAACTTGTTTCATGCTTTTTCAGCGTCGTTTTTTGTCGTAGTTGGGTTTTAGTTTTAACTTTTTTTTATTTAAAATATTTTGGTGCCTCTTTAATATTAATTTATTTGCAAAGTGTATTTTAAATAGGTACCATAGAAATATCACAATTATCGACACGGACAAAGCTACGAGAAAATGCTAATAATAATAATATAATACAGGACTTTATGTCGGCTAGAGGGCACCACATTAGATTCAGTGACACGTCATATAGCCTATAACAGGGGTTCCCAATCTTTTTCAGCCTATGGCGCACTTTTCAGATTACTATATTGTCACGGCGTCCCCCCCCCCCCTCCGTAACTTGCCGTTAGATATAGATAGAATCACAAGAATTAGGTACGTATAATAGTAGTTATTATTGGTTGAAAGGCACAAAAATTGAAACATCCAAGGTAAAAAACTTATTTATTTATTATACTCGTATTTATAAAAAATCTGAATTGCAACAAAATATCTCAACTTAAGAAACACAAAAATAAAAAACAATAATTTCTCAATAATAGTGACAAATCAATGTGATGGGTGAGCCTGGTATTTTGCGCATACTTTTGCGAAGCATGGGATAAGGTTTGAGACTGCCACTTTCGTTTCGTGCCCCACCTTAATTCTTGAGCAATGTTTGTTCTTGATTACGGCTACTGCTGAAAATCCAGCTTCACACAAATATGACGTTGCAAAGGAAATGAAAATTTTGAAGCTTTTGATCGCTTTGGATTCGCGTGTCACCGCCTCAGAGTACATTCTTATTATACTGAAAATCACCGCGTCGGATCGCATTACAAATTTTAATTCGCTTTGCGTTAAAACATCTACGTAGGACAAGGCCTTAAGGACCTATGATGCGAGCGGTCAAAATATTGTTGCGGTATGGATACCCGCAAATACTTAACCCTTTCGGGTGATGATAGAAGACCGACTCGCGGCGCACCTCGCTACTTCCTGCGGCGCCCCAGGGCGCCGCGGCGCACACTTTGGGAACCCCGGGCCTATAACCATCAGACGATCATGACGCTTCTAACGACACCTCATTTGTTCAGTTCTAATGAGTAGTTAAGGAGCTACGAGGGAGCGAATGAACATACATACATACATTCAAACATAGCCTGTCAAAATCATAACCCTCCTTTAGCTTGGCCGTAGTCAGCCGAGACAAATATCATTATTATTTCGAACTTCATTCTAAAGTAGTAGTACCCCTGACATTTGTTTCTTTCACCAATATAATAAAAATAAATAAATAAATAATAAATATTTCGGACATCCATCACACAACGCCATCTAGTCCCAAGCTAATCAGAGCTTGTGTTATGGGTACTAGACAACTGATACAAATACATATTTATTTTTTCTTGTAAATACAACATATTATACATAGAAAGCACCCAAACTCCGAAACAAATATTTGTAGTTCATACAAACATTTGGTCCGACCCGGGAATCGAACCCGAGACCTCACGATCAGCAGTCGCACACGTTAACCGCGAGACCAACGAAGCAGTCAAACAACCAAAATACAAATAGTTGCTGGGAGCCTACATATCAAATGTAAGTCTTCTAGAAATTAAGAAAGTATCACAATATGTTCAAGAGTTAAGCAAACTCGTATATACTTTACTAGGAATGTAAGTACTTTTAGCGACATCTAGTACGCCCGCTCTCAACCAATTCACAAATAAATAATCCATTCCAATACTAATTTTGCGTTGTATTAACTTACTTTGAATTGTCCTATCTCATAAACACATAATTTAAAAAAAACCGACGACGAAAACTCCCTGGCAAAAAATACTAAAAAGCTTAAAATAAACTAGCTCTTCGTAAATTGCTATGCCAATTCTTGTTTATACATAATTCTTTGTTCATTTAAATAGTAGTATTATTATGTGTGCTAAGTACCTAAAACCTGTTTGAAGTCGGCGCCAAGCCAAAATGGTACTCCACGGCCACAAATTTAAAAAAAATGTTATTTTGGTACATGTATCGTGTATAAATAGATATGCATTTATTTAGAAGCGGTTATTTTAATATTACAAACAGACACTCAAATTGTTTTATTGTAGGTATAGATAACCCTAATACTTTGTAACTATAAAATTTGGTCGGATTCTGGATATCACTTTTTCGTATTTCGGAATGTAGGGTAAGTGTACTGAACTCGGAAAAAATTGAAAATGTACCGATAATGTGCATCTTAACTAGATCTTAGGTAAAATATGCTATTACCGCTGAGGATGGCTTATGGCTCCTCTACATGATGGGCCATCGCGATGGTCCACTATGATGGGCCAGCGTGTGGAGGGCATAGTGGTGTCGGATGGCTTAAGGCGCGTGCGATGGTCGTGTAATGGAAAAGAAAAGTTAGTTTTATATGTATTAACTTGGTTTAAAGTTTAACTTGGTTTATGCGTTTCAAAGAAAAGGATAATGAAATGGCCATTTTTACATGTTACCTAATCATAAACCCGACCCAGATGATATTACAATTTTAAAGGCTAGTTATTGTATTTACTGTAGGTTACTAGGAAGTGTTTAGCTTTAAATATGTAGGTAGGTTTTTATCTACTAATGTCGGGCATTCATCAATTAATTTTCATTAAACTAATTAATACTTACGATATGGTATACTTGTAATAATGATACTTAGTAGAAAAAAAATACATTGGTGTCGTAAAATTATTATTGAGGACATTAAAAAAATATTGATACGTCATCATCATCATCAACAACCCATAACGTCCCACTCCTGGGCTCGAGTCTCCTCTTAGGAAAGGGTTAGGGCCATACGTGCGGTATAGATATATTGCCGCAGCGGCTAATGCTTCCACGTCCATCTCGAAAAACGTTATTAACTAACGTTGAATATCGCCATCGTGTAGTAGCATCTCAACCACCGCCATGGCATCTCGCTGGGCCAGCGCTGGCCTGTCGTATAGAGGAGCCGTTAAATTTGCATATGCATATATATAATCCAGTCCCTAGTAATTACATTATGTAGTACTAGCTGAACCCCGCGGTGTTTCCCGCGGTTATTGTTGTACCGCGAGTAACGCCGCGGGATAAAGTTAGTCTAAAAAAAGTACTAAGTTACTCCCCGGATCATCAGCTACCTGCCAGTGAAAGTCCCGTCAAAATCCGTCCAGCCGTTCCAGAGATTACCCGGAACAAACAGACAGACAAAAATTTTTTTAACTACATTTTTGGTATATGTATCGTGTATACATACATATGCATTAAGTAAAAAGCGGTTATTTTAATATTACAAACAGACACTCCAATTTTATTTATTTGTATAGATGTCATGTTGCTGTTTTAGATTCAGTAGGTAGGCAGGTAGTAATGCTTATAAACAACTTTTACCAAGAATTTTTTATTTAATCAGAATGAAATCGTAATTTGTTTTCGGGCGGACTATGCTGATACCAAGGATAGCCGGTAGCAGCTGGATGCGGAAGGCAGAGGACCGGGAGAAGTGGCGCGCCATGAGGGAGGCTTATGTCCAGCAGTGGGCATCAGTGGGCTGAAGTGATGATCATGATGATGCTGATACCTGCTAGCCGAGGCTTTTTCAGCTTCACCGTGCTGAGCGCAGATGGCTCCCAACCTCATGTAATTTATTTACACTTTTTTTCGTGATCAAGTCTAGTCTCTACTATCTAGTCATACCTACCTATTACGAATAAATAAATACAATTATTTTGGTTTTAGAAGATTTATTATTCACTCTCATCCTCGGATTCTAAATATTTTCAATGTCCAGAAACATTTCGATGCCACCATCATCTGCTGTCTCCGCTGCTGCTCTCATCGCCTATGCGAATAACCAATTCGTGTATATTTTGGTACAGGTGATGTCCTCTCTCATTTATTCTTTTTTGACCTTCTCAACGTGATTTTTATTGGCCCTACCAAAATGAATCGACTCTGCCTGATGGAAAGCATAGGTAGAATCCAAAAGTGGTAGTCAGCATAATACATACATGCAGACAATGCAACTATGCAGCATGCACGCAAAAAATTATAAAATGTGGATGAGATGAAATGAGGTAATGGTACCTACATTGTTAATACAGAAACCGAAAACCGTTTCTGTATTAACAATGTACTCTGTGGGGACCACAGAACACATTTACTCAGAGAGTGGGGACCGTCTTCCGAAAAAACAAAAAAAATTTCTTCCACAACTCAATGACAACTGTGATGTCCCTGATCGCTGATGTACATATGTTTGTTTTTTTTTTCACTTGGCTTTAATGCTCTGGGTTATAGCATAGCCCTTTTAAGCCAGTCGTTGACAATATTGGTTTGGTTGTCTTTGGTGTTGCCAGACACTTGAATAATGTTAATTCCAAAAACATTTATTAAACATTCAAACTGTAAAATTGGCATCAAAGAAAATAAAAATCATATCTTATTGTATGTTTTATTAAAATATGTTTACTATCGTCAATTGTAATGTTTATGTCATCATTATCATCAACAGCCTTTAGCCGTCGACTTCTTATGGTTTTCAAACTTTTCTCCTCTTTGTTGTTAACTCAGATTACAAACAAAAAGTACTGTGACTTTTACTCGATTTCTCTTGGAGTAACTTAGGCTACTTTTGTTAGACTAGCTTCACCCCGCGGCTTTACTCGCGTTTACAACAATAACAGCGGGGAATCCTGCAGGCTCATCCAGTATATAGACTAAAACTAGTGACGTGGAGCATTACTATAAGGTTTTGGCACTTTACTTTCTGGTTTGTTATTAACCAATATCACTAATACGCCAGGTATTATGTTTTGAAAATCAACTTCTAATACTTCTGCTGATATTTTTTCTTCATCTTGATCGATTGTCTTTGTGGATGTAGACGTGTCTTGACAATTTAAATATTTTCAATTATGCATAAACAGAACCTTACAACAACTTGTTTTTTTGAGTGTATTGAGGGTTAAAACCTTAAACAGTCTTAAATTTGCTGCCAATCTATTGTATTGTAATCTTTTCTAAATTCTTTGAGATACTTTAAATGTCACTAAAAGTCATTTAATAATTTATCAGCGATTTTTTTCAATATCACTCCTAAAATTAGGAACGTGTCCGCAATATGAACGCGTCCGCAAGGAACGTCCGAAATACTGTGCACACTTGTATATGTAGTCGCTTCTATCAGCCGATTCCGTCAGCCGCGTCCGATAGTTTGTTTCCAACTTTAACGTTGTTCCCGGTTGCTTCCATTCAGCCCGGGGACCGCTTTCCTACTTTTTCTTTTACACTTTGCCCGGTCTTTGGCATCCTTGGTAGTGACACCATTAGCACGCATGTCTCCTTTTACGACGTCAAGCCAGCACTTCTTGGGTCTACCCCTCCTACCGGGACTCGGCAGAGGCGGCATGGCCAGTCATTTGTTTCCCACGTTGTCGCAAAATGTAGCCGAACCATTGCAGGCGACTCTCCTGCAGTTTGTCTGCGATGTCACGGACACGCAAGCCGCCATGAATGCGGGAGTTTTTCACACGATCCTTTTACGTGACACCACACATCCACCGCAGCATATTCATCTCCGTGACACGCAGCTCTTGCTTGTGTCGCTCCAGCACTGGCCACGCCTCACAGCCATGTAAGAGGACAGGTCTAATGATCGTTTTATAGACCTGTCCCTTCAACCTAACCGGCATTTTAGGATCACAAATGACACCAGTCAACTCCCTCACACGGACCGTCAGTGTGCCAATGTTCCAGGTGGCAAAGCGGAGCTTACGTGTTAAGACTGTTGCACGTAACTTCTTCAACTGAGCCCAGCCTGGACACGGCAGGCCCTGACACTTGCCACATGAGTTGAGCGAGCTAGTTAAGAAACATCCATCCATCCATACTTACAAACTTTCGCATTTATAATATTAGTAGAATTATGATTCTAATACAGATTCTTAAAATTAATAAACATTATTATGCAAGTACTTATTTTGTACAATGTTACCTCCTCAGATATCCATCAATTCATGTTTTATATTCTGCTCTGCCCAAAAAGAAGTTAGGTATCGATATTATTGATAATATTCTAATATGTGCTACAACGCTAATCGAGTAGCGGTACACGCCAAAGAATGACACAAATATCGAATTTATTCTTGTGGCCATTAATGTTATAATTGCGTGCATTTGGAATAGCGCCATCTGTTATTGAATAGCTTGCAACGAAGTATTCTTACTTTCAAGATTACGAAACGTTGTAAATTCTTCTTTCGCTATGGTAAAATAACTCCTAACATTACGCGAGAAGAAATATTATTAAACGTGTGACTAAATATATTGTAGGCTAGTTTTGAGCAAAATACAAATATCAAATGAAAGCAATTCGTTATTAGTGTGCAATAATAAATAGTCCTTTAATTTGTCTGAGTTTGACGACAGTCGTTCCGCTGTAAATTATGACACTTAACACTTCTACCTATCTTTCTGTTTTGTGGGAATGTCTGTAATGGGAATGGGATGGGAAATGGGAATGCGAATAAAAATAGTTTAATATTTGACTGATATCCATCAGTCAAATATTAAACTATTTTTATAGCATAGAAATTGGTTTAATATTCGACAGTTAGACTAAGTTGCAATTATTCGGTAACTGGCAGCACTGAATCTTTATACTGGTAATACTGATACTGGAATGTTGTAAAATGGCGTCTGTCGTGTTTCGTTTGATGACCTCGTAAAAAGAATAGGGACAGTTTGTAGTGTTAAATATTCATTATAAATAACAGTCGTAATCTATTTAATTAAGCATCTGAGGTTGTACTTATAATCTGTAAGTAACTGTGAATATAGTTTACACACTCTGTTAACATAAAGGTTTCTCGTAACGGCGGAGAAATGGTAATAAACTTCTGAGTAGGATTAATGGTGGTAATTTGGTTGCAGTCAAAAAGGGGCTCTTTACGTTTTATTAAGAGTGAAATGTCCGAGGAGATAGAGCGGCATGGTGAGGCGACGTCTGACGGCGGCGCAGGTGGCGGCGGCTCGAGCGTAGCGCGTGTGTTATTGACCCCGCATCAGCTCGAGGCCGCCTCTGCCGACTCACTCCGCGCCGCATGGAGAAACCAGGACTTATACATTGATCATCTCGAAACGTTGAACAAACAATTGGAAGGTATTTAAGAAAGTTCAATCGGCTTGGTAGCGCCCTAAGCGGCGTCGATCGACACGCGAGTTATTAAGTTACTCTCTATATCGACAATACTTTAACTAAAATTACCTAGTGATACTGTTATGAAATGATGTTGAAATGTTACTGTGATGTTAAAAATTTGTAGTTTTAAACGAAATGTGGTACGGGGTGTATTTAGGTGTCATAAGTTATGAAATGTTGAAGACGAAGAATTGGTGTTATGCTGTGTAAGAGAGGTGCCAGTGGAGTGTTCAGTGGAAGTGCTTATGGCGGCACAAGTGTGATAACTCCAGACTGCCCTGGAGCAGTGTCCATGTTCAGTGGTGTGTTGCTACCCTCGGTTACCGAGCGAGCTGCTGAGATGTCCATTTACTGTGCACATGAAAAAGTAAATATGTTTTTAACTCTTCTTTTGCTGTATAGTTAAGATATTATTCTAAACTGGCTTTCTTTACTTTCTCTCTTAATGTAAGATGTCACTTTGTTAATATTTTATTTTTATCATAAGTACTGCTCTGTGTAAGCCGGTAATGCTTTCTACAATTATATCTGTGGACTAATCATTTTATATAATCTTGGTTGTGGTTGTGGCATATAGACTCTTCATAGCTTAAGTTCTGGTTAAAAATTGTTAAGTTTAAAAAATAATCACAGTTTTAGATGTAAGGGGAAAATTACATCAAAGCAGGTCATGTAATAGTTTATCACGAAGTAAAAAGTAACAGATATTATTAATGGTCCTTGCTTTTATTATCTATGTTGCTGTTCAACTCTGTTGTTGCATGCTAGTTACAGAGCAAATAAATTACTAAATATGGCAAATCTAGTTCATAGCTTTGTTAATAATGTTACATATGTTTTATTTGGCAAAATTAGACTAGAGATACATTCCAAAGATCTCTCACATTCAAGGCCTGTGATAGGCTGCAGATCATATTTATTTTTCAAAGAATTATTACATAGAGCATTACTTTATACAAATATTAATTTAGTTTCTTAGTTTTACTTGTAAAAATTCCAATAAGATAATTCATAATTTAGTCTGAATGTAACAGAATTCATGAAAGCTTGTCATCATTTATTCATTGTTGAGTAATGTTAATTTATTTATTTGTAAATAAAATTTAACTTAATATGTGTTACTTTTGAACTGTCCTATGTTTGAACTACGTTTTTTATTGATGTTGATCATATTCAAGGCTGTGTCTCATGATACGTAAAATCTATTATCTGATGATATTTATTCCTTATTTAAATAACATAGGATATTACATAGTAATCGCTAAACTTATGTTATGGCCAGAGCTTACTATGAATCTACATATTTAAAAATGCTTTTTTAATAATTAAATTAATTATGTTATTTAAATTAATTTTACGGTAATAATAGCATCTCCACATATCTTTAACATTTCATGGGAAATCACAAATTAGGAAGACTGATAAACATTCTTATCTTGAGACATACATTTTATAGATAAATTACTTCCAGACAGTAAAGATTGCTATCATCACAAATATCCTGGTTCAGAATGGAACATACCTCCACCATGACCTCCAGGATAACAGGATTGTGAGAGCTGGTTGTTGAGCCAAATGGTTAACTAATCAATAGACCCATAAACTCCAGTTTTCTTCTGATTTTTTTTGTTGCGGGTTCCAAGAATTCTAGTTTAATTGTTCCTGGGACTTTCTGAATGTCATAACTTTGTGTGAACAAACAGCAGTGACAAGGGTCACTGCAATTGTTCCTGGTATACATACCAGAGGTTGAGTGGGAGGGAGATAAGGACATAAGAAAGACCCATCAATTCTGTTTTTTTAAACATATCTTTAATGTTTTGTAAATTACCTCATAATTCATAAACATTATTCACTTCACTTTAATCAACAGTTCAATGTTATTTTAATCTTAAAACAGAATTGTTGCTTAAATGTTTTTGAATAAGGGCTAAATGTATAAAAGATCCCAATTAGACTTCTTTTTCGCACTTTCTGTACTTACGTTTATTGGAATAGAATAGATTATTTATTTGCTCAAAAGTAAAGCGCATAAAAAAAACAAAAGAATTCTTATAATATGTTTATTACAGGGTGATAATAGAAGTTATAATTGTTGAATGACCTTAACTCTACTTTCTACCCTTTCAAATTAGTAAAACTCAATAAACATTTTCACAGAACTTTTACATTAAATTATAACTAATAAACCAATTTGAAACGGAGAGATTTTTTTACAGATATGCTACTGTAACAAGAAGGAAAGCAAACTGTAATAACCGGTCTAGCTAGCCAGCAAACCGTAATAAATGATGCCCACACAGTACAAAATTTTGTGTTCATTACGATCATTTGTTCAGTATTTGGATGTAATTTATCTGTACTATGTAGGTATTTAGAAATAAAACTATGTTTATCAACAGTGCTTACCATAGTACTGACGTATCTAGTTTGGGACAGACACGTGTAATATTTATCAAGGTGTTGATTATTAATTATAAAATCATAAGTTTTTGTAAAATACTTCAAATAAGTCAAATATGTATGTTAAATATTTGACATGGAAAAATTAAATCAAAAGATAAACAATATAACATCAAGAAAAAGCTTTAAAAAACTGTAACCGGACTACAAAATTCTTTCATAAAATTATATCCTATAACATGGGCCATTATTATGAATATTGACACTTCATTCATTCAAAACGGTTCAATAGTTTAGGCACTTACGGTAAAACATAAAACATACTTAGACTGCTAAATCTGTCTATCAGCCTTCCTTTTGACTTTGCTGTACTAAGGTAAAAACAGGTATCTTCCCCCTGTTATAAAATTCTTGTAATAAACCTTCCCACAACTCAATAAAAAACAAATACCAAATACAATAACATCTAAGAGCTACTGCACGTGTCTTTTTAAAGGGTCAAATACATAAAACAGGTTTTGAACACTTGGCAAGGCTAACCACCTAAAAAATTCAGAACAAGTTGGTATTGCCACAACTGTTACGGGTTCTCTTATGCACACATAGAAGATTTGTTACAATATAAATGTGAATGACACAATAACTTAGCTAACTAAGTGTAACAAATAATCTTGTTTTGTTATTTATATATAACTAGCCGACCCACGCAACCTCATTTACGTCTCCTATTGTGATAATTTTCCCCCGTTTTTGTAACATTCTGTAGGTCTTAGCGTGATGATATATAGTCTTCTTCTTCTATAGCCTTCCTCGATAAATGGGCTATCTAACACTGAAAGAATTTTTCAAATCGGATCAGTAATTCCTGTGATTAGCTCGTTCAAACAAATAAACAAACAAACAAACTCTTCTGCATTACATATTAGTATAGATAATAAAAATATTTACACTCATTTTTTAGTTGTGTATCTATGTTAGCTGCTAGGCTAGGCACTAGGCTTAGCCTGCATCGCAGCTATCTATTATACGATTTACAATGGGACTCTATAGGGACTATTATTAATAATGGTATAATCAAAGTTTGATACAATTAGTTATAGTATATGCAATGATTGTTAAAAAGCAAGTAGTACACATATAACAGCACAATGCTGTTTAGATAAGAATTATTAAGCTGTATATTAGTCCAAATTTTTTTAAATTGTTGTAAAGGAACCATATCTATGCATAACTATTACAGTATATCTGAAATCTTTTACTTGGTTATTGATAAATTAGTATCAGAAATATAGTAGTCTATTATAAACATTATTACGAAACCTAATATAATTTTTACCACAAAAGAATTCTATAGCCCTATGTGAATGTTATGGAGAATGTGTAAGGTGGGCTTACAATATTTTCGTTCACTGTTTTTGTTTCAAATCACAAGTTGCACTTAATTTCTTAAATACATATTTTATAGACATTCAGACTATAATAGCCTTTTTCCTATTAACTATGACAATACAAGAATTTGTTCTAAAAGTAACATGCAAGTCCTAAATAAGTAGGTAAAGTGGTGGTAGTGAACTACTTGCATATTGAGATACCAGCCGACCCACGCAACCTCGTTTGCGTCTCCTATTGCCCATAGTGTGATAATTTTCCCCTGTTTTTGTAACATTCTTTATTGGGGCTCTGCTCCTGTAGGTCTTAACGTGATGATATATAGCCTATAGCCTTCCTCAATAAATAGGCTAAATAACTGAAAGAATTTTTCAGTACTGCCTTAGATTAGCGCATTCAAACATACAAACTCTTCAGCTTTATATATTAGTAAATATAGATTAGGGGCATAAAATTATTACTACTGACACCAACTTTTACAGACCTAGAATATATTTTGATAGTCTATGATATAGTTCAAAGTATGGTTACTATTTGAATAATGTATGTAGAGAAATATATATTTACAATCATTAAAATTTACTTTGAAAGGAAGGAAACATGATATAAATTTATGCGAGTTGAAATGAGGGGCCAGAAAATAATATAACATACCGAAGTATAAAGTTTTAATAAATCAGTCATTATGTAAAATAAAAAATTTAAGGTGCACACTGTTTACTTGTTGACATAGGAATTTTTACTCAGAAAATATGATTTTAAGTATTTTTCAACAAAGTGACATAAGATAACATAAATACTTAGATCTTAGAATTAACGGTTGAAATTAAAGAAAATGAATAATTATTTCATTATGTTTCTGTGAACTGTCAAACTACACAGTAAAATCATGCATACTGAAGATGTGCATTTTGGTTTTGCTATGTTAAGTGTAAGAATCAATGTAAACTAAGTTTAAAGTTGTATATTTACAAATTACCTACTTTGTATTTTAGTTAAGGTGTTGTCGATTATAATTATTGTATAGAATACATTTAAGATTCACTTTAAATCTATAACAATATGCTGCAGTACTGTCAATTCATTGACCCTACAATCTTATCAAATGACAGCTATATTATAAGTATTTTAAGTGAGTCTACCGATATCAATGTAGTTTATTGACTTTATAGATACTTTCAAATATGAATTCCAACTTATATGTAAAACTTTTTGTATGATTTTTATTTATGTATGTGATTGATGTGTGCAGGCAGCTTGGAAAAGGCGAAAGAGGTAGAAGATAGGATAAAACAGCAGTATGCTGAGTCACAACACAGAGAAAAAGTATTGGTTAGGAGACTTGCTGCTAAGGAGCAGGAAATACAAGACTATGTAGTGAGTACTTAGCTTTAGTATGAACTAATTTATTAATATACATACATAAATTAATCGCCAAAATATATGTACGCAAATAACTTTCCATCGACTGCACCAAATTAAATAATTATTTTGTTTATGTGTTGGTTATTGTTAGGACAACGTTTGAGTATAAGAAAAATTTTAATATAGCGGGAAAGGTCTTATTTTTTTGTCCGCGACTGTACACTATCTGTGGGAAGTTTACACAGATATGAAAATATGGCGGCATTATTTTATAAATCTTGTCGTCTATTTAACTGTAAATTAATGATAGTTCAATAAAATGCTGTTGAAATCATATCAATTATTATTGTTTCTAAATTTTTCATGAAGTATCCATGGGTGTATATTTAGCATTACATTTCTCTCGTACCAGAAGTTGTAAGCCTTTAAATTGATGATAGTGAATTGTAGTTAAGTGAAGGAAATATAGTTATCGGCTAATAGGCCCGTGTTCACTTTGATTTGTGCAGGTAGTCAATGATTAGTAGAAAATATTTTCTACCAATCATTGGTTACCTGCACTATAGATTTGGACATATCAGGTCCAAATCTATAGTGCAGGTAACCAATCATTGGTAGAAAATTTTATTTTGGTATTATTAAAAAAGATAGACTAACCTATCTATATATAACTAAAATAAAAGTGCTAGCACATGCCAACATGTACAAATTTAAACACAATAAAAACTTAGAACGAAGATTTTCACACTATTTATTTACGGATATGTAAGTTTACAAGGGTTACTTTTTGTGAGCACAAAATTACAAATTAGACAGGGCGTAGGTTCTGAGTTTCCGATCACAGAAGTACCTCCAAGCAAGAGGCACTTATCTTAGTAGCTGGTCCACGGCTTGAGAGACCCGGCCCCGTAACAGCGGCGCAGCCGCCGAGGGTGGTAGACACCAGCAGAAAAGGGGTCGCGCCTTCGGCGCGCTCGTCCTTAATCCAGCTGTGGTAGGGCAGCGATCCTCAGGTGGGGGCAGCAGGCCGAGGAGAATGGTGTTGCCGCGTGACATAATGTACTTTTTTTTAGTTTGTCTAGGAAAGGCTGTGTATTGTCACAGTTTCTTATCATTTAAAGAACGTCTTATCAATTCTCATTTCAAAATTTTCCTTTTATATTTTCAGAGTCAAATTACGGAACTAAAATCATCACATGCAAGTCTAAACGGTCGACCAACACTCCTAGACCCTGCCGTAAACGTACTCATTCTAAGGTTAAAACAAGAATTAACGTCGACAAAAGCAAGATTAGAAGAAACGCAGAACGAATTATCAGCTTGGAAGTTTACTCCCGACTCGAACACAGGGAAGAAGCTTATGGCAAAGTGCCGACTACTGCACCAGGAAAATGAGGATCTAGGTCGTATGACGTCAAGCGGGCGGATAGCTAAGCTTGAAGGTGATCTCGCGTTACAGAAAAGTTTTAGTGAAGAAGTCAAAAAGTCACAATCAGGTATAATATCTTTGCCTAAAAATAATATAAACATGTGAAGTATCTGTATAACACATTTGACTACTTACAAAATTATAATTTCAGAGTTAGATGAATTTCTTCAAGAGTTGGACGAGGATGTGGAGGGCATGCAAAGCACGGTATTGTTCCTACAGCAGGAGTTGAGAGCGACGCATGCTACGGTGAACGGAAATCGGCCTCCCTCGCCGGCAGAAAAAAGGACTTATTCCGGTAGTGAGTGTAGCGATACGCCAGTGGGAAAAAGAAGGCGCGCCTCTGTCCTTTCACTCGACTACAACGAGGACGAGGAGCCCCTCACCGTGACGAACGGCGATGCCGACTAGCCCAGGACTTCAGTGTTCACGTTCAGAACACGCTACTTTAATATGAACTAGTGAAACTTGTGAAAAGCTATCGTTATCTATTTAGTCTACGGTCATTTCGTTGACTCGAAATATTATCGATGAATTATCATTGTGAGTGATGAATAATGTCTAATACTGAGGTGATATGTTGGTTCTGTGTCTGTCACTCATTAATCAAATATGTGAAATGCTTATTTATTAGCATATAAAGTGTATTCTTTAAAAAGCCATGTACTTTCACTAGAAGACAAGAAATTAGACAAACATGTGTCATTTCCATTGACAATGAATTGGTGATGATTGTGTCTATCGTGAAAATGAAACAAAACATTTGGTAAAAGGTATAGTTTGCGTTTTATGCACAACAGTGGACCATGTGATCAGATTTAATAGTGAATCGTTTTTGACATTGTTTTTTACACTTGAAATATAAGACTAGACACTGAGTTGACCATTTTATAATTTATTTATAATAAGTGAATTATTGTGATACTTATTAGAGACCGGATGATATATAAGAGATGCAATGAGTTGTGTTGCGATGATTAGGTGTTTGTTGGCATTAATTTTAGGTATATGCCAGAGAATGAATCGGAAAGTGGAAACTGTCAGTACATACAGCAATAGTGTGTAACACCAAGCCTAATGTTTCAATAATTGTCACGTTTTTAATACATTTATGTGCGTTTCAATATGAAATGTTTCTATTTTCAAATTACAATGATTGTATATAGTAATGTTAATAAACATATATAACTTGCATCACGTTTTGCGTATTATTTTGTGTTAAAATTATCCACATAAAATATTTGACATACTCTGAACTAAGAATCACACTCTATAAAACTCTTATCACACTAATAAAATATCCAATAACACTTATTCTTTACATAAAGAAAAATGAAATGCAGTTAACAAATGCACTTTGGTTTGTGGTTTCTGTGGGTAAGTGAATCCTTCAAATAATATAAGTTGAATATTTATCTTCGTGATTTTGAATTTGCGTCTAATCTAATGAGATACAGTATTAAAATGACGGTGCATAATCGTTATAAAAAGGACCATATCAAAACAACAATAATAACTTTATTGAAATGGCACTTGAATAAAATAAAAATTTGATTGTGACCTGATATTACCAACCTTTTTTTGATGCATTTTATTTAATATTGATAAATTGATATACAAACCTTTGTATTGGAAGGGCCTATGTTTAGCAGTGCACTGGTATAGGCTGTTGATCATATACTGCTTAAAGTGAAATGCCTGATTAAAGTTATAATCGAAACAGTTTGTTAATGAATTATATTTTCGGTAAACCATAACAGATGGCGTTACTAGTAACTTAGCTAAATCTGAGATTTAGCTAAGGATATTAGAAAAACCTCGAAGAACCATCTGAAATCCTGTAACTTTGATTTCGGTTGTGATTAACTGCAATTTTCAAAACTCAAATCTTAAAATTTTTACTAATTATCAGTGAGCTATGCACAAACGCAAGATGAAAAACAAAAAACGTACAGAAATGCACAAGTCTGGCGGGCGACTCTACGAGGTCCTGGTGATATAATTCTCATCAAAAAGCTATTGGATCAACAAGGTTTAATTTCTATTAGAATTTATTAAGTGTTACAAAAATAATTTATTCAAGTAATTACTATTGAGACTGAAATATAATCCAAGATTTTAGCAACGCCCTCTGGTTTATTAGTACCAAATCGCTACACCCCCGTCAAATGAAATTCGAAAGTTGTCACATGATAAGTAAACCTACTATAATGACCCAAATAGATGTAGGTATATACCTATCATATAGATTGTTTAAAAACATGTTCTGAATGTTCAGTTTATCTAATATTCTGTCCTTATTTGACAATAAGGTCAGATAGATCATAAGTATACACCTATTAAATGTTAGTCTTAGAAGACTTAAGTATCCTTTTGACACCAGAGATATCGATATGGAAGCTAGTTCCATCCAGCACCGACTTCCTGGTGTCCGCTGAAAATACAGTACAAGTGAAACAGCAGCTGGCAAGTCGTAACATGACTTATGTTGTGATCATACCGAACGTGCAGAAAAGCATTGATGAGCAGAAAACTTCACCAGCCTTGTGGAATGAGCACACACTACGGATTGGTAAGTATATTCATAAATTAACCGTACCTACTATAGCTTGGCAAAAAAGAGAATGTTTTTTTTTAAGTAATCCTATTAATTCCATGTACATTTTTGAATATCAAGTACCTATCAATCATGCATCCTGCCTCTTCAAAGTACCTTGGAGAAGGGACAAATCAAACAGTGTTGCCACAAATAACATATTTTAGCTTCAGACGTCAGACTCTTTTTTGCCAAGCTATACTTAATGGTGAACTGAAAGAATCCTTATTTATTCATTAATTAACCTTAAGCAAGCACGTTAAAGCAATATGAAATACCTTTATATGCTTGTCTGTATCGACTATCTAATAATTTTACCTAATAACTAATGTAAAAACTAAAGACTTAGAGCATACAATAGCTATATGTAGGGAGCACTGAACGAGCGGAAAGCGTAATCGGAGTACAGAGAAAGAGACTGAGTTTAGGTAGAGTCTGTCTCTCTTACACAAACTTCGGATTAGCTGGTGTATTTCCCACCAAATCACACCAACCAATCACGGAGACTGTGTGAGAGAGATAGACTCTACAAAAACTCAGTTTCTCTCTCTCTCTACTGCGATCACGCTTTCCGCTCGTTCAGCGCTTCCTCCATATATTGTATGCTCTAAGGGTAGAGATCCCTAACTCTGTTTACTAGACTAGAAACCCCAAAACAAACATTTTATTACCGGCCTTGAGCAAACTAGTAAATTATATTAGTTATTTAGAGATCGAAGTATGTACTAGGTAACTTTTTATTTCACAGGTCACAGATTAGACTGGAAATCGTACCCTCCTTTGAATATCATTGAGGAGTATTTAAACTTCTTAGCTGAAGAATATTCATCAATATGTAAATTACAAGATATTGGGTATACTAATGAAAATAGAGCAATAAAGGTATTTTTTTTCTGTTGGCACGTATGGCTCGGTGGCCTACTCCGCCAAGTTCAAATCCCTTAAGGGACAACACTTTTGTGATTGTCAAATTGTTGTTTTGCGTGTGGGTGTTCTTTGTGTGAGTTTCATGTACTATGTTTGTAGTGTAGTCCCCCCGCGACACAGTATATACCTAGGTATCTACGAGTACTCCTAGCGCAGGAGCTATCTTTGATTTTTTTTACAAAAGATGAGTTTAGATAGTTACTATAAAATAATTTTATTTACCAATTATGTTTTAAAAAATTGGTATTGAATATGTTTTTGTACATAGGGTATAGCTACAACCTTTTTTACCCAATAACACATGTATAATTACTTCTGCCCCTCTTAAATATAAAGTATATAAACTACAAAATACTATAGTATGTAGGTTATTACGATAAAAACCCGCATTTATGTGTACTGAAAAATGTACTAAAAAGTGTAACATGAATGCAGATAGATAATATGACTGAGACATCTGGTTGATTCTGTCCCTGACAAATAATGTAAGGTGAAAATACAAGGTAAATACTTTTCATTAATTGACATTGATATTATCTATGAATTATTCATCACAACTCGCTTTATTGCTGTTTAGTATATTTTTCTAATAATTATTGAACAGTAATTCTTGACTGCTTCGGTGGGGCAACGGTAGCGTATGCAACTACTATGCTTGAGGTCTCGGGGTTCCATTCCCCCGTCGGATCAAATGTTTAGATTTAGATTTTTTTAGATTTTAGAGCATAAAGGCAAACAAGTGACTAAAATGGATCAAATGTTTAAATGATATGCAAATATTTGTTTCGGAGTTTGTCTATTTTCTATGTAAAATGAGTATGTATTTAAAAAAGTAGGTATAATGTATTTATATCATATCAGTTGTCTAGTACCCATAGCACAAGCTCTGCTTAGCTTGGGACTAGATGGCGATATGTATCTTTATTTCCGAAATATTTTTTATTGATACATTTTTGACGAGGATTTTCAAAATGTTTATCTCTAAGAAAAGTGTAAGGAATAATTTTTATCTACTTCTTAGCAGAAAATAATCCCCTAAATCCCAGCCTAAATTACAAGTTTTCTCAATTCTTTTGGACGGCAATTGTAGGTACAATCGATTACCTATAGACGGAAAAGTGTTCTAATTTAGCCTTTCCTATCTTTGACCATTGGCTATCTAACTTATTAATTTGACGAGCCTCGTCAAATTAATAGTTTTATGTTGTAGTTTTACCACAGAAGAGGAGAATTAATTCGTTTGTTCTGTGAGTTTTACAAACAAAAAAATAATTAACCATAGTTGCTAACAGTTAGGTACTGACTTCAGTTTGTTATAACTGCGCTATACTTTTAGATGATCAATATAACGAACGGTAATCCAAAAAACAAAATTGTTCTTATAACAAGCGGAGTTCATGGTCGTGAATGGGTGTCTGTTACTTCTGTATTATACGTTTTGAACACAATTGTAACACAATTCGACCAGCAACCAGATCATATCAAGAACAAAAACTGGTAAGCCTTGTACGACTAAGTTGGTAAAGTGTCAGTTTGTAAAGTCTGGCAAGTGTGGTATAGAAAACCAAAACCTCCTTTCTGAAGAGAGGTCTAAGCCCAGCGGTGGACTGTTGATGATGATGATGATGAATTGATGACTGAGGTTGAACTGACTCTTGAGTGGCGTGGGCATCAAAAGTTATTTTACAAACAAACTTGTTTGCGGTGTTTCTGGACCGATACGACCCTCAAACCTTCAAGAAATGATGGTACTCCTTTCTCAAATGCCGGCAACGCTCTTGTCACATTCCATTAGGCAACCAGTCTGTTCGTTTGGTTGTTCTGTCAATAACAGGCGCGAGAATGTCTATATCAAGATACAAGGTTAGCAGTTACTCCATAGTTCGGAGTTTCTTCTGTAGATGGCGCTGTGATAAGTATGTTTATTTTGTTGCGCTGTATTGTGAAAATGGCCACCATATTTAAAATGTAATATTATTAATATATAAAATATATTATATAATTGTACCGTTGTTGCAGTTAATGACTGACGTTACATTTTAGGTTAATTATCCCAATCGTGAATCCAGATGGATACCACTTTACGCACACACATGATAGACTCTGGAGAAAAAACCGTCGCAAGTTCCTTTCTTGTAAAGGTGCAGATATTAACAGAAACTTTGAGTAAGTTATCACATTAAAAAATTATTTCAGACCCTGGATAGAGAGTTTAACCATTTCTTTTAGAAGCCAAACCTCGATCAACAAGGAATGGACGAGGTAAACAAATAAATTGATCAACCTTATTTTGCACGAATGCTTAAGATCATTGCAACTAAATCACAATGTATTTCATTCATGTCTATCTACAGTACTTAGGTAAATAGTTTTGAAAAAGAGTGACCTAACAAGTTGTTATACCTAAGACTTGTGTAGTGGGGTCAATTTCAACATAGGACAACACTTTGTATGATCCAGAATTTATTGAATTTCTATAAAGTCTTCTGTGACACACGACGCATTCCTTTTGCGGATGCAATCTAAAAAAAAAGAAACCTCAAAATAATCTGTATGAACCTACTACTAGGCTTCAAGACAAAAAAATATGAAGACTAGAGTAACTTAATACAGGTGTTTTTTTTTTCGCTAAAAACTCACTTGGACAATCACATTTACAAGACAGCATTAATCAGAATGGTCCAACCTACTCAGTGATTGCGTTTCTTAAATAAACAATAAAATAGTATTGCTCCTACATTCTTTAAATCGCTTTTAGATTAGATTGGGGCATCACTGGCATAATAGAGACTGGTGAATGTAAGGACACCTATGCTGGACCCTACCCGTTTTCGGAAACAGAATCAGTTGCAATCGCCGTAAGTTTTAATACTTATTACATATTATTTAGTGAATATTTTGATTGTTATCAACTTACCGCCGTCGCCTTGTGAACAAAGGTTGCCCCGAGGAGCGACAAACATTCCGGTCTTGGGTAGTCCCCAATCTTCTGAAATTCGTCCACCTTAGGACCCACAAATATTACACCACGCCACAAATAGACAGTTATATAAACACAGATATCTTTACATAGTTTATAATGAAGTTGCTTACGCTGTCTATTCGCTTAGATTTTTTAAACTACTCAACGGATTTTAATACTGTTTACAGCAATAGATAGATAATAGATTCAAGAAAAAGGTTTATTTGTGTAACACATGCGTATTATAGTGGAGGAAATCCGAGAATCTCAAAGACCTCCATACGAAGTGGGTCGCTAGTTTGTTCATAATAAATTAAAAGTTGTTAAACTTCTTAGGGCGTTGTAACGAGTACAGGAAAAAGAATAAGTGCTTCAATAGACGTCCACTCGTACGGGCATCTGATATTGTACCCATGGTGTGCGAGGAGTCAAAAGTCTTCTGATTTGGATCTGCACAAACTTACCGCTGAAGAAATAGCCAAGGTATACCTAGTCATTTTCAAGGTAGCTTTTTTTGGTTTATGCTCTAGGCGGGCAAACAAGCAGACGTATCGCCTGATGGTAAGCGATTACCGCCGCCCATGGACACTTGCAACACCAGAGGCGTCACAAGTGCGTTGCCGGCCTTTGGGGAATGTGGGGGGAACGGCAATGAGGAAGGGTATAGGGAGTGGTTGGGGTATGGGCCTCCGGTATCCTCACTCACTCGGTAAAACGCAGCGCAAGCGCTATTTCACACCGGTTTTGTGAGGTCATGGTATCACTCCGGTCGAGCCGGCCCAAAGTTTGTTTCAGGTATTCCTTTCCGTTTTGATGTTGTAGTCAATCTACTATTACGACACACACAAGATAAATAGAGGTTGTGACAATCCGGCGAATAGAGAGTAAAGTAAAAATATATATATATATATTTGCTTGTCTTGTTTGCTTCCGATTACATGAATGCGAATGGCATTATGGATGGCAAAATATATGTACCTCTTGCAACCCTTACGAGGATAAAAGACGTGAGTGTATACAATCTGTACATTTGTAGTTAATCTCTTCTTACAGGCAATAATGACCGAATCTGGAAAAAAGTACCACCATGGTCCAACGTACCATAAAATCTACCCTGCTACGGGCACCTTGATAGATTGGCTGTACTATCAAGGATCTAAACATTCCTATGCCATTGAAACGAGAGACAATGGCCAGTTTGGTTTTCTATTGCCACCACACGAAATTGAAGACACCGGCAAAGATATATTTGCTGCGGTAAACTCCTTAGTAAACACTCTCGATCCTAAAATAATGCACAGAGGAGTAGAAACTGAAGCGTGGTTTTAAAATGTAATGAACTAAAGAAAATGTGAGGTTTTTAAAAGTTGTCGTATTTGTTTAAAAAAAAGCTTCGGATTTCGGTTCAATATCTGCGTTTTGTTAATATAATCAACACAAAGAAATTTGTTTAATGCCTCTTTCTTTGCGATAATTCCTAAAACACTTTTTCATAGAACGTGAACGACAAAATAAAAATACCTATGTTGGGTGCATCTGTTAGACTCGGTGGTCTAACGGTAGGCATAAGCAACTGTTAATCAAGAGGTCTCGGGTTCGATTCCCAAGTCAGACTGCTGTTGGGTTATTATTATGAGAAATTGTTAATAGCAACCCGGAGTATGGAAGACGACGGTGATTCCCGCCTGTGCCTCGGAGAGCACGTTGAAGCCGTCGGTCTCGTTTGTTATGAACATTTATGACAATCGTTATCGTTATCTTCTTGTGCAAAGCATATAGGACGGTTAGTACTGAGGCTTTACCGGTGTTGGCGGGTGTCCTTCCGGTCGATCTCGAGGTGCAAAGACGTGCAGCCATGTACTATTCCACATTACAAAACATGGATTGCGATTTTTTGGGCGTACGAGACCGCGATAAAATCATAAGATTGTTTCAACAGCAGTCCAATGTCTATAACGATCTAATGGATGAATGGCAACAACGATGGGACGAATCATCTAAGGGGCGCCACCTCTACCAGTTCTTTCCATCTGTTCGCGAACGGTTGTCGAGGACATGACTAGAGGTAGATCACTGTGTCGCTCAATTTCTTACAGGCCACGGTAACTTTAAGAGCAAACTACACTCATTTAAATTAGTCGATTCACCATTGTGTCAATGCTCAACACCTGATATTAGCTGTGAACAGTCGGCTCATCATGTACTCTGGGAGTGTAGTCTTTGGTACAATGAACGTAACACAATGCTAAATAGCTTACAAATGACATTTGGGGCGGTATACTATGAGGATCTTGTGTCAACTGCGGTGAATTTCCGTGCGTTTAGGCGATCCTGCCATACATACTATAGTAATCAAATATAGCTCACTTAGGACCCCTAATACTTTATCCGTGGTGCTTCCCGGTTTGAAAAAGGTGTCTGCCTATTTTGACTTCATTTTGTCTCCCGCTTTGCTAAGGAGGGAAGTGGATTTATCATTTCCAACTTCTCCTGTTTTTCTTCTGATTAACTTAGTTGCGGGTTCCAAGACAGTTAATTTTCTTCCTGGGACTTCCCGAGTGTCATAACTCGGTGTGTTCGTGGGTCACTGCTGTTGATCCTGGTGTACAGGAGTTACAGTGGTGGGAATGTGGGCGGGATCCCAATCGTTATCGGGAAGTCAGTGCCCTGATGATGAAATATACTGACAAATACCTTCGAATTAAATTCACACTTAGGATTGCGTAAACCCGATGTTAGTCGCTCCGTGGAAAAACTGATATTCAGGTAAAACCGGTTGAACTAGTAGCCGACCCCAATTAACCTTGGGAATAATAAAGGCTAGGAAGAAGAAGAGGTGGATGTCTGCTAGAAAAACTATTTCCAAAATGAAAAAAATTAGACCATTGAAGAAAAACTAAACATTCTAGCTATATGTATTGTTTGTTGTTAAATCCCAGCATCCCACTAAATTAGTCTTTAAACCGGTTGAACTAGTAGATGATCCCAAATAATATTGGGATATTAAGGCTAGGAAGAACCGAAGAAGTTAGAGTAATAAGCATATCACCTTTATAACTGTCATTTTCACATACGACATCACAAAACGCAAATCTAATCGGATTCTGAGTGTTGGTAAATTTCCATGGAGCTTTAAGCAGTCATATATGAATATAACTGTTTTCTATCTACAACAAGTCATCAGTGTATCAAACTAGTATGAAATAAGTGGAAAATTATAAAGGCTAGGAAGAAGTTAGAGTAATGTACATCATCTTTATAACTGTAATTTTAACATGCGACATCAAAAACGCAAGTCTAATCGGTTTCTGAGTGATAGTAAGTTTCCATGGAGCTTTAAGCACAGTCATGTATGAATCTAACTAACTGTTAAGTATAATTATCAAACTAGTATGAAAGTAGTTTAGTATGAGTACATTATCAGGAGTGGTTGTACGCTAATCTGATCAAATCTCAGGGGAGAAAACGCGTTGAGATGTAAACTGTAGTTAATACGGCTTACTTTAAACACTTTCTTTGGCAGATTTAATTATAAGTTTACATGAGTACCTACAGCTATTAACGCCGTTCCTCAAGTGCATAACAACTGCTTATTCGAATTACTACTGAACATTTAGTAGTTACATTGTTTTTGTATTACTCAATGAATATGTTACTCGTCGGCAACAATGGATCAACGCGCTGTTCTGTTCCCGTTTCACACAGAAATTGCAGTTCCTCCTTTCACTAAGAACAAAGTGATGAAGAGGTAGGTTATTAGTTACCTATGTTTCAGTTTAGTGTAGTCCCTAGAGAAATATATATTAAAGGTATTTTAGAGGCAGCTAAAAAGTTAATTTAGGGGAAACTCGTGTATCATGCTACATTAGAACATTAGCGTTTATTTATTAGACAAACCTTTTTGTAATAAATAGAAAAGGCAAAATTTACGAAGTAGATGCACCATGGAAATTTAATGACTTAAATCCTATTTCCTACTAAAATTATAAATGCAAAGTTGTGTGTTTTTTATTCTTTCACGCAAAAACTATTGAAAGAATTTAGATGAAAATGTACACTAATTTAGCATCATCTCTTTATATGTATAGCATGTATATCAAAATAACACAAAAACGTATTTACCGCGATAGCCGATATACAGGCGGGCGGAGCCGCGGGCAAAAGCTAGTTAAAAAATAAAACACAACTGTACACAAATATACTTATTTATTACATAGAAGAAGGCACAACGGACACGCTGTATTGGTGGGTTCACTAAGAAGGCTTTAACACACAAAAATATGACTAGTAGTTTTTCTATTTGAGGAACCTCGTTATGTATACATATACTAAGTATAGGTACTTTATATATAGATTGTGCGCAAGCAGTCATATAATTCAATAAACAACCAACAATCACAATACCTATCTAATTCTAAGTAGGGTCTAGGCACTCTTAGCACACTTAATTACTTACATATAACTACAATAACATGGTCCCTGTCTCTCAAACAACATGTTCTTAAATTCAATGCATTCTTTTTAAACTAAATCTCTTAATAAACTTTCAAACCAAAATTGACAATGCGATACGTTCTAAGTAACATAATTTTCTAATTGTCTAAATACTAAGATAGCGATCAAAACAGGTTTAGGTTTTCATAATTTTATCCATAAAATTGCTTGATTTAAAATACATTATCTTATCTTCCACTAAGATTTTAGGTATATTAAAACTAAATATGCCTCTATGGATACCTCAAAAATATTTGTCTTTTTTCTTTTAAATCAAGATCATGATCTTCAAGGTATAAGAACAGTATGGACATGCTTATTCAATAAATCAAATATTCATTAATGTTATGATTAAACCAGCTAACCACCAAATAAATACTTCCAACTACTTTCATTAGATATCCTTGAAATAAACAGAAAAGAACAAACACCAAGAAAATGCCAGCTTTTTTTTCTCTTTGCTAGTATCAGGCGAAACTGACATTTATTGTTTGAGGAAATTAACTGCATATTCGATGCAAACCTTCATTTTTAATTTTTAAACTCACTACATTTTTTTTGTGTCTCTAGAGACAAACATTCGGACTTAGATTTAATAACAAGAAATTTAATGAAGACAAAACTCGACTGTTTTACTAATACAGTTACTTGCACAGACACACCTATGGTACCTACATATCATTCATAAAAAGTTCAGTCATTCAGTAGTTACGAGTAAACATAGGAACAGATATACGGGTCTAATTTTATTTATAAACCGCCGTTTTTAGCAAAGGCGCAGTCGGGTAAAAACGCACCAACTGCTTGGAAATCATCAAAATCGGTTCATAAACGACGAAGGTATCCGCGAACACACAAAATAACAATAAAAAATATATACGGTCGAAATGAGCAACCTCCTCCTTTTTTTGAAGTCGGTTAATAAGTTTAAGTTATAATTTTGCTTTGTAAGTAGGTAATAAGGTTATTATAACTGCAGTATTGCCAGCTCAGAAGTAATATAGAAGCTAACAGGATTGTAACTCGAGAGATTCAAAGAAATATAATCACAACATAATTTGACAACAAATACAAGGCTTGAAAACAATTAATATTTGGTAAATACGCATTATAAATAACGACAAAAATATTTTCATCACATAACCCAGTGCTAGAGATTTGTGATGAAAAGATCATTCAAAACGTCACGATACAACGTCATTAAACTTAGTGGTTGTAATAGCGAGAAGTCGTAACTCAATGCTACTCCGGTAGATTCCAGTAAGTGGACAACCAATAAGTTAATTAATTTACAACCAACCTCATGAGCAGTGTTGCAACTTTTTATATGTGTTCTCTACAGACTGCTTTTAAAAATCTTGAAAATAGGCACTCAATATCACGAAAAATTGTATTTAGCATGGTTCCATAGTTCCACAACAAATTGCTCTAATTTAGTTAAGAATTATGATCTTCTTTTACATTTCATCTTTCATAGTCTTCTATGAAAGAGCAAATGTGAGTCTAATTTTTTATCGTCTCCTAAAAAAATGTTAATAAAATTCACCTTAGTACAAGTTAGGAGAACTCAAGGCACTACTTTATTGAAATACGAGTAACTTCAACACCACTTATAGTTTCCTAACTTTCTAAAAAGTTCCAAGTTGACAACATTGCATATTGAAGTGTGGAATTTAAACATTTTAAAGTGTCTCTTTAGCCTGTCATATACTTCAAGTCTAGTAATATATCTACTTATAACTAAGACTTACTAGCGGTTACCCTTTTTATTGGCAGAATTAGGAGTATCACCTCCAGCATACACGTCGTTTATGCCACCGTGGTACCTCAGGAACTTGTCGTCAGCACTTCGCAAGCGTTCCTGTAGTATCTCAACGGTTCTATTAAGAAGTTTGATCTCTTCTTGCAAAGGATAAACCTGCATGTTCATCTGCATCAACTCCTTTTCGTGGGCCAATTGTAAAGTATGAAGCTATGCGGACAAGAATTACATAGAATCAATTAATATATAGAATAGAATAGAATAGAATAGAATAGAATAGAAAACTCTTTATTTGCACACCTTATTACAGAGTTAAATAAGTACATAATACATAAAATATCCGAAGTCTAGTGTACAAAGGGCGGCCTTATTGCCATAAGCAATCTCTTCCAGGCAACCTTAGGATGGATCAAATCTTTCAGAGAGACAGTAGTAGTTGACGTGCAATGAGTTTGAAAAATAAATATTACGCTATATATACTGCTACAATAGATAGATACTCGTTATTTACGTCGAGATAATTTCATAGAGTAAAAGTACCGAGAGCCGTACAGGCATTTGCCTAGTACTGCTGTTCTTGTACAAACTGACAGCTAAAACAATGACGCTGATACATAAATGCGCAGTTTTTGTATATTTGCCTGTCTTTTACTTACATTGAAGCCTAGCAAGTTCTCTAGTAGGTATTGTGTGCTTGATTTTATACATCTCTTTTGTATCATTTGATTTTATGCATGTGACAATTTTCAAAGCAGTGTATAAATAATCTATAAGAATCAAAATGATTTTATTTTATGAGTATCATCATCAAAGACTAAGTATAAGAAAGAAGAAGACTCCGTGGAATTTGGCAAGATACGCATTACCCTGAATATAAGACTGCCTCTAATAAAGCCTCTCAACAACTAAAAACATTAATCAAGGAAATGAAAAACGAGAACCTACAATCTTATCTCGCAAAAGTGTTAAAGTGGAGAGGCTTGTTACTAAAGTGGAGATGAGTGTGAATAGAGTTCGAATAGAATTGGTTTTCGACAGCGACTCCTATTAAACATACCAACAACGAACTATAGACGTAACGCATTTTCCCTGAGAAGTGCAAACAGTTTTAATAAACTTTCACAAAATCTTGATATAGACTTGTTTTGTACCAACGTGAACACGGTTAGGAGGCTCATTCATTTATTGAAACGTAAAGCGGTACCTACTCAAATTGTACTAATCTGTTTCTACTGTTCTTTTATTCTGTGTTTCTGGTTTTTTGGCATATCTTTATTTACATTGTTATACGCATATAATATATAATCATGTGTTATTTCTTGTGTGTATGTTTTAGATGTGAATTGCATTTCAACTTTAACTAAAGTCGACAGTTCTCCTCAGAGTATCTATAAGCAGAGACTTGTAATTAGCAATAGGAAGATTTAATTATAATTATATATCATTAGAAAGACTTTCAGACATATATGTAAGTCTTTCTAAGAATAAATAAATAAATAAAACTTAATCCTTCTAGTGACACAAACTACTCGTTGTGGAAGGCTACTAAATACTTAAAGCGCCCCAAACAACATGCAACACCATTAAAATGCGCATTGGCCACTGGGCACGGTCCGACAGTGAAAAAGCTGACACGTTTGCACGTCACCTTCAAAAAGTGTTTGAAGAACATCGTAGCACCAATTAACAACATGACAAATAGAGAAATTCCTCATGTCACTTAATCATATAACACCAAAAGAATTGAGACAGGAAATCCTAAAACTCTAAGAAGGGAAATGCCCGGGCTACGATCTGATTGACGCTACCCTGTTGAAACATCTTCCAAAAAAAGGAATTCTGCTTATACTTGCTATTTTTAATGCATGTCTCAGACTGTCCCATTACCCCGGCCAATTGAAAATCGCATAGATAGTGATGATTTTGAAACCACGTAAACCAGCTCAAGAAGTATCATCGTATAGACCGATAAGTCTCCTTCCAGTTGTTGGAAAGGTAATGGAAAGAATGGTACTGAATAGAATGCGAGAACACCTAACAGGTATTATACCGATACATCAGTTCGGATTCAGAGAAGGACACGGGACCATTGAGCAAGTGCACCGACTTGTTAACGTCATTAGCAGGGCACTGGAAACCAAACAATACTGCAGCGCAGTCTTTCTGGACATCAGTCAGGCATTCGACAAGGTATGGCATAAAAAGTTGCTTTACAAAATTAAAAGCATGCTACCACTTTCTTACTTCTCGATTTTAAAATCTTACTATGAAGTGAGACATAATACCGACATTTCACAAATGCACGAGATCCATTCGGGAGTTCCACAGGGTAGTGTATTGGGACCAGAGCTGTATCATATCTTCGCAGCCTATTGCAGTAAGATAATGCGAAGTACCTAGGTATACACCTTGACCGCCGCCTCACATGGCGCAAACACATCTGAACCAAAAGGAAACAATTAGACTGCAGACTCCGTAGCATGTACTGGCTCATCGGACGTAAATCACAATTAACAGATGCCAATAAAATGACGATGTTTACAGCCATACTGAACTATGCGAGAGATGTACAACATTTCACCAAACATATCGAATAGGTACATAAACATGGACTTTGAGCTGCGGACGGTTAAGCAAGAGATTGATGCATACAGCAGAAATTATCAAGAAAGACTGAAACAACATACAAACACACTGACTGCTGAGTTGAGGGGAGAGGGCAGTTTAAAATTTTCTCGCCTTAAGAGAAATGGTATACCTGATCTCGCGATAAGCTTCGCTGATAGCTGCTGAGAGTATCTCATCACTGGTTGTATAGTTTTTGCGAGATATTTTACGAGGGAAACCGAACTAACTATTAGATTATTGTTTAAAACAAACAGATTGCTAAGTAGCAGGATATATATAAAAAAAAATTGTATAATCATACCACAAACAAGTGAATTTAATTCGGCATGCATATTCTCTGTTGTCGAAATCCTGTACTTTTTAAATCTATACAAATAAATAAAATTGGAGTGTCTGTTTGTAATATTAAAATACCCGTTTTGTACTTAATGCATATGTATGTATACATGATACATATACCAAAAATGTAGTTGAAAAATTTTTTGTCTGTCTATCTGTCTGTCTGTTTGTTCCGGGTAATCTCTGGAACGGCTGGACGGATTTTGACGGGACTTTCACTGGCAGGTAGCTGATGATCTGGGGAGTAACTTAGGCTACCTTTTTTAGACTAACTTTGTCCCGCGGCGTTACTCGCGGTACAACAATAACCGCGGGTAACACCGCGGGGTTCAGCTAGTCATTAATAAAATGCGTTCATAAATATGCGTTAAAATAAAATCTCACGCAGTTTACAAGACAATCAATCACTATAATAAGTAAGTAATGCAATAATATAACAACAATCATTTGTACTTAGACTTCAATAGAACACATTGTAAAAACATAAATATGTATCGATAACAATAAGGCTTTGCCCTGAGCATGCTTGGCACAAACAATTATTTTGAAACAGACAAAAACGTCTTGGATTTTGTTTTTTGAATTCTAGAAACAATAAATTGAAAGATAAAAAAGAATTCAAGTTGCCTAAAGTACATATTTTTTTTATTTTTTTTTTGCTAATGTTTTAAGCTGCACAGTAGCCTCGCTTAAAGACTCCCAGGACTGGCTTCGCACATTCATGAAATTGTAATTTTTCGCAATTTCAGCTTGCCTAAAGAATCATTCTCAAAATTCGTCATCAGCTCTCCGTTTATGAATATAATGTAGCAGCAAATATTAATGAAAAAAGGAGATTATTTACTTTATCCACACAAATAATGTCTAAAACGTAACATATATAATAATAATTGCGTTTTTTCTGTGATTATAATACCCTGTTGTTAATAATAGGTATAGCCGGGTAACACTGTTTTGATATATACATCTGTTTAATTTTATTATCAAGGTGAAGTACACAATGTTTAAAAAAAAAATGTGTATAGGATGCACACTCGTCCAGGGCGTTACATCGGCCTATTTATTTCTTACTTATCATGAACCTTTAACCCTTTGAACTAACGCAAAGTTTCAGTCAAGCCTTCTTAGCTTAATGGATACCTATGCCTAGTTGTACTACAGAACATTTTGTTAGATTCAAAATTTCACCAATATCTTACTTCACGGATGGCGTAGTAGATAAGATATTGGTAACCACGACGTTTTCTACTTCGAGTGTTGTGGGCTCAAATCCCACATGGGACAACATTTTGTGTAATTCACAAATTGTTGTTTTAAGTCTGGGTATTCTTTGTTTCCGTTTCATGTATGTTTGTAAAGTCCACACCGCGATACAGGATTTATTCCAAACGCGGGAATTCTCTTCTATAAAAAATGTCTGTATTACAGACATATTTTTACGTAGACACATTATAAATGCAATAATCAAATATTTAACCCAGACTTACAAACTCTCAACTCACCGCAATGAAAAGACGGGAATCAATCGATCATAGTACCTAAGAAAAGCGTGTATAATAAATAGAAGTTGTCTACTCACGTCTTGAATACGTTTCTTTTTCAATAATATAAATTCTTCATTCGTACGTTTAAGCGAGTCGAGTAAAGTGTTCCGTTCTTGTACTAACACCTCCTTTTGTTTCCTTATTTCCGCTAGTTCCGCCTCCATTTCCGTATTCATCCGAGCTAGGATGTTCTCTGTCGATTTACTTTTATAACAATGCTTCTTTTGTGGATTTAAGTTCAAAAGCACTAAAATAAAACAATGATAAAAAAATAAGTACAAAAAGTAGGACGTGTGTGTTTCCAAAAATATAAATTTTAATGTATTACTAAGTTTCGTAAAGAATTATACATTTAGATTCTATACCCTAGGAAGATAAATATAGTATTATATAGCTATAAAATATTTTAAGAAACAACTTTATTATACATTTTTTTTTTACTTCAGGCTTTGTGATTTTTCCATATTTAAAAATGATACTTATCCATGTATTTTATGTACGCCCAATTGCTACTTAGGTACTTCATAATTCGCTCATTTTTAGTTTGTGGACTCTATGTGGCGATTGTAAAATAAGTCAAAAGAATTAGTTGTACTGTACGTATCTGTCCCCTAGACAAATCGACATCCTACAATCTAAGTGTTAATAGAAAACGTCGTCTTTTAACGCTAGGTCACGTGGTCAAAAGAGAATATTAGCCGATATAATAAAAGAGCAAAGAAACGTTAGCGATTGTAGAAAGAGAATTGATTACATCTTGGCCATGTGACCTGGTATTGGACAGGTACAGATATAATAAAGGAATATATACATACAAGTAAATAACCAAACATCACCTATCTCTAACTCTTGACGACTTTGTATGAAATGGTCAAAGTTCGATATTTTCGTTTCTGCTTTCATTATTTAAATAATAAACATTGAGCTTTATTTTTGGACTCATAGACAAAGTGAAATGCTTTGACCTTACTAAAGAGAACAGTATTAAAAAGTAAGGCAATTTATTGTATGTAAATTAAACAACATGGCCTTATACATATTAAGTTTTAACACAGTATATAGTCATAAATACATTATAGGCAAGTAGTATGTATATACTTAGTTAATAAATCACTACTGCACACGAATTACGGACTAATAAAAATGCACTTCTTTATATACAATCCGAGATCTTGGGTACAACGTGTCAGGTTGTATGTTAAGTGTCAATTCTTTAACGGTTTTATTTTGAAATCGTTCCAAGAAAGGATGAGAAAAACGACAATCACAAAATATTAAATCAATAACAAGAGAAAGTTTAAAATATCACGTAAAAACTTTTTAATAAATTAATCACCCGGGTTAATATTACGAATCTGTTGAAACCTCATCCATTGAATGCGTTCGGCATTTTAGACGTAAACATAAATTGACTGACTTACAAAACTATAACCCTTCCTTTTGGCTTTGCCGGCATCGGAAAAAAGTTATGTCTTTACGGTATATTATTAGGACAAAACATAGGACTCACGGCAATATAAAAACAAGTACCTTCTTTTTCCTTCTGTAAGTTACGAAGATTTTTTCTAAGTTCTTCGGTTTCCCTATTGATCTTTCCAATAGTTCTTTGTTTTATAGTCAGTTCCGACTGCAGACCTTTTATGGTGGCCACTAAGTAGCTGTCCTCCTTTAATTTATTCAAAAGTAATGCTGAATTCTGCTGAAGCCTACTGACTGCTGATGACGATCTGTCTGGTTTGATAACAGTCTGTGTCGATACTGTGTGTGTATTAGGATCCACGGTCTGGACCGCAGAATCAGTGATATTAGTCCTATTTAACTTGTTTTTCAAATCTGTATTGACTTTTCGATCTTCCATCAACTGCCTTTCTACGTCTATAATGTGGTTTTCGTATTTTTGTTTCATATCTCCAAACTTTTCTTGCAGTGTTAATAATATACCCTGGAAATGGTTTTCTTTATCTTTTAGTTCTTGTTCGAGCCTAGCAATACGTTCTTCCAATAACTTCTTCTTATTATCTTCTACGCTAGACGACTTTGAAGCCACTACAAAAGATATATATATGTATAATTAACGAATTTAAAAGTATAACATAAGAATTAATTATATAAAATACCAACCTATTAATGCTGAAACAGAATCGGGATGTTTTCTTTTCAAAATCATTTCCATTTCTTTCACTTGTCTCTGTAGGTCTTGTATCACAACTACATCTTTTTCATGCTGTATAGTCAAATTTTTCCTATCGTTGCGTTCTTTATTTATTTCTGCTAATAATTTATTTTCGTTTTCTTTTACAGATTTCAATTCTGTATTTCTATGTTCATATTCTTTACTAAGTCGACTAATGAACTTTTCACATTCGGCTAATTTCAATTCAGCTACATGTTTATCTTCACTGATTTGATCTAGTTTTTTTCTTAACAATTTATTGTCATCGTTGAGTTGTACATTAGCTAGTTCGAGACCTTTCGCTCGTTCTGTCGTATCTTTTAACTCTTCTAAAACATTCGAGTGTTTACAATTAACCACAGCGGTCTTTTTAGGAGAATTTGTTACATACTTAGCAACTTTGGCGGCTTCTCGTTTCTTGGTATCGACGACGCCAGCGGAGAAAGGCCGCAACTTTGGTTTACGACGTATTTCAATGTTTTCCTTTGCATTTTGTTTAGCATACTGGTTAACCTACAAACACATTTAAGACTAGCTGAACCCCGCGGTGTTACCCGCGGTTATTATTGTACCGCGAGTAACGCCGCGGGACAAAGTTAGTCTAAAAAAAATAGCCTAAGTTACTCCCTGGATCATCAGCTACCTGCCAGTGAAAGTCCCGTCAAAATCGGTCCAGCCGTTCCAGAGATTACCCGGAACAAACAGACAGACAGACAGACAGACAGACAGACAGACCGACAGACAGACAGACAGACAAAAAATTTTTTAACTACATTTTTGGTATATGTCCCGTGTATATATACATATGCATTTAGTAAAAAGTGGTTATTTTAATATTACAAACAGACACTCCAATTTTATTTATTTGTATAGATAACTACAAATACAAGTATTCGATTTAACAGCTTTCTCACATCCTTTATGATAATGAACTTAGATTACCGGGAAGAGTATTTTTAGCTTACCTTAATCGGCCTATATAAAAAAATACCCTTCGTACGGTATTTTTTTTAAAGTTGACAACTACGAGTGGCAAGCAGTAAATGAGGAAGTAATAATCCAGTGGGGTATTCAGCAACTATACTCATCATCAAGAATATTGCCTAAGTTAAAAACAAATGTAAAAATAATAGTATAACGGTCTACTAAACTGGTCGAGCTAGCAAAAAGCTGCGGTACCACAGGTGTATATAAAATTACTTCCTATAGGAGTAAACCTAAATGGACATAAACCCATAAAGATAAACTATCCTTCAAAGTGGCAGACCATAAAAAGACAATTAGATAAATATATCGTTAAAAACGTGTTTACAGTAAACAAAGTTTGTCATCGTGTTAAATAATAAATAACTGCAATTCGGTGGCAACGACCGGGCATGGCGCTCAACCGAGAGAAAAGTTGTCAATCTGGTTTGGGATGACTAACAAATTATAAGATCCGATGACAATTCCGGTAAATCGTCATCACGGCATAATGACATTAGTCAACATGTTTTTTGTTATTTTTACCTGTTGTTATTTTTATGTACGAGTCCTATGTGTTAAAACGAGATCGTTAAAAACATTGTTTTGAATAAGCCGGTTTCCTTTTTTTTAATCGACGTTCAATTTATAAGAGGATAACATTTGCTCCAATTTTCTTCAAAGTAAAAAAAACTTGAAATGTACTAAAAATGAATCACTAAGCTGTGATCGCTTATCTAAAACTAAGAATACTTTTAAGTTTATCTTATCTATAAATCTAGGGTATTATGCAATACTTATACTCGTACCACGGTACCATGCGGAAAAACATTAGTTGGGAGACAATTTATTTTTATAAGTTACACCTTAATACTAGGGATGCAGCACAAATAGCTCTTCTATTTAATTTTTTACCACAGTTTTTACCTGATGCGATTTTTTAAGACGAATAATAAATATAAAAAGAAGCATGCTATATATTTGCGTACCTATTCCTAATATATCATTGACCTATGCTATGACCACGATCAGTCTATTTTGGTTGTAACTATAATATATATAATATAATATGTCTATATTGTTACGTAGGTATATTCCTTCTTTTTGGAGTACTGATGTCCTAAAATATTGAAATAATAAAAAAAAAACCTAAGAATCCACATACCTCGACGAACTTAATGCCCTAGGCATTCTCTACCAGCCAACCTTTAGGGTGATGTAGACATTTTGTAAAGTAGGCGCACCGGGGTTGAAGTCAGAGGTTATATTTTTTAACAATAAATAATATAATAATAAATATATCGGACATCTGACACACAACGCCATCTAGTCCCAAGCTAAGCAGAGCATGTGTTATGGGTACTAGACAACTGATACAAATACATATTTCATTTTTTTAACCGACCTCAAAAAAAGGAGGAGGTTTCTCAATCGGCCGTATATTTTTTTATGTGTGTTCGAGGATAACTTCGTCATTTATGAACCGATTTTGATGATTGTTTTTTAATGGAAAGGAGATATCCCAATAGATCTGATTATGGCATTCAAGAGAAATCGAGTCAAACCTTGAAGTCAGTTTTATTTTTGTTAAAATTTTACTTGTTTGTAAATACATACATATTATACATACAAAGCACCCAAACTCCGAAACAAATATTTACAGATCATAGAAACATTTGGTAACACCCGGGCATCGCTACCACTGCGCCACCGAAGCAGTCGAAAAAATAAATGAATTAACATAAGTAAATATAGATAAACATGGACACTAATACATACACTTATATTCGCACACCGTGAATAGTAGTAGATTGTAAAAAAGTGTAACACTAATTAAGGTGATGCTGCCATCTATTCGAGAGCTAATTATTATTATTTTTTATGAGAAACGACTTTTTTACGCCCTGATACCTTGTTTCACATATTATTTGCAACTCATAATCATAACCTCGTATGTAAACAATCTTGCCAAGTTCTAAGACATTATAAAATAACCGATACAAGAAAACATTATTGTTGATGCCTACTGCCTTGTCTAGATAAAACCTATATTTTATGTATTACAAATATTATGATTTAATAATCCTTGTGAAGTAATTTTTCAGATCTAGGCCTCAACAACCTTAACACAGCAGCTAATTACATATGTATCATTAAGATAGCAGTAACGACAGCTTGCTGTATTCGAGCTTAAAAGAGCCAATCAATGTTTGCGAGGGCATCAGTGTGATTGTTAGTGGCGGCGCGTCCGCACCGCCAGTCTGCAGCGATGGGTTCCATAACTAAAATTGTTGTGTTTTTATACCTAACATCAGCTGTATTATGTACGCCTTTCATCAATCAATTGCAACCCGGACAAGGTATGATACATTTTTTTTATAACAATAAAGTTATTTTTAGGAGTGCTAGTAAAAAGAAACTTATTGACAGTGTAAGAAATTTTCCTAAAGAACACATGAATTGTCCTGACTATTAATCAATATTATTAAAAGGTACCACTAGCATGTACTTATTTTCCTTAATATATTCTATTTATTAAAGAAAAAACATCTAGCCCTAGGAGTGAAACGAACATTAAATTCAGTCACTTTATTAGTGTATTATAATTTCTTTTCTAAACGTTAATAAAAAGGTAATGTAGCGAATCTGGCAACTGGTAATTAAACTGCAATTGATTGGCTTTCGCACTTCCGAACGACATAAAATATAAATAGCGCTATAGAAAATATGTACTGTAAACAATGTAAATAAAGCGTAAAAAATTTAATTCCCCAAATATTAATATAAAAGTAGTAAGGGATTAATTAAGAAAATCTTTATACAGACTGTTTATAAACAACCTAAGTACTAATATTATAAATGCGAGATAGTTTGAGAGGATGGGTGTCTGGATGTTTGTTCTCTTTCACGCAAAAACTACTGAAAGGATTTAGATGAAACTTTACAGTAATATAGATCATACATCAGAACAATACATAGGCTGCTGTTAATCGCGATAACCGACATATAAAAGCTACTCTCTCATATTTTTGTGGTTCTTATAAACTACAATATTAATTTATTTACAGATACTTCTTGAAATATTACTCTCTGTGTAAATAAATCTAGGCGTATTATTCCTTCAACAATTCAAATCCGGAAATAAACAATCTGAACAAAGTATTTGTAACATGTATGTCGATTTAAATTCACGGAGCAGTTTGTGTGCGTGAGGCAAATTCAATATTGATAAACGAGGAAATCCGAGACCAGTTCAAGTTCGACTTGGACCGTTAGAACGACCGAGATCAGACCAGTCAATGTAGCGCGAATGGTACCCAAGTCTCGGTCGGAGAAAGTCATTAAAGCATGTCACAGGAGACGCGATTTGCATTTTAATGTTCGGTATAATTTCGTCGTATACCATCAGTAGCAGTTGTAGTAAATTAAAGTAGAAATCGTTTTATAATACGGTCCTTCGAGTTTTTAATTTTTATGCAGGGAGTTGGCCAAACGATGGAAGTGACCACCTTCTAATGTTAACTCCTGCTGATTCGAAACCGCATGATGTGAAAGCAACAATCAAGACTAATTGTCAATATTAAAATGAACACACTACGACAAACTAGGTGTATTAATAAAGTGTAGGTTATTTATCCAAATCTCAGCTTTGCATACCGTTTCTTTCCGAAAGTACCCTAGTTACTTGATCGGCATCTTAATCTATCATCTAGTTAGATGATACGACTCCTAACCTTACCGGTCAGATCACCTAAATAAATTTAAAGAATACAACAAAGATCCTATTCGTACCTATGATATTTAAAGAATTGCCACCTAACCACTTACCGTTTTACCTTTTGTCATCAACTCATGAGAAAACTGAAAGAATATAAATTAAGGTCTCTATACGCACGCATGACATTTAAATCATCCTCTTATCCCTAACTGTTAAGGAGTTTTACCTTATCATCAGCTCATTTGAATAGCTTGAAAGTATACAACTAAAGGTTTATACATAGGTATGCAAGTGAAACAATTTTTTTCTAACTCCTAACTATTAAGGAGTTTTACCTTCTATCATAAGCTCACCTAAATAACTTGAAAGAATACGACTAAAAGTAGCACACAAACATTTGATATTTAAATAATTATCCTCCAACTCCTAGCTGTTAAGGAGATGTATCTTCCATCATCAGCTTATCATCATGAAATGATGATAAACAGATGCAAATATCGGAATATCTTTTAGAAAATATATAATAAACAATGTTTTTTTCAATATAATTGAATTAAGTCTAAACACGCACGTAACGCACTTGTGACGCCTGTGTAGTTGCGGGTATTTATGGGTGGCGGTATTCGCTTACCATCAGATGATGCGTCTGCTCGTTTGTATGCCATAAAAAACACAAAGTAGCTACTCTAAACCCTTGAGGAGTTCCCTTAACTATCCTTCGTCTTCATTGTCAGACCGCTAATGACAGTTACAACCCGTCTAGGCGTAACGTTTACATCAATACAAATTAAACAAGCCCAAACACAACGTAACTGCTATAAATCGTGAAGGAGTTCCCTCGCATGCCTTTCGACACCATCATCAGATCGACTCAAGACCTCCATTAAATTGTAGTGCTTTAAAATATGTAAGGAAAAAAATAACAAATGCATTAGTCATCCCTACAAATTTCGAAAGTTTCCCTCGATTTTTCTGGGATGCCATCATCAAACCCAGTTTCCTTATCATGGTACCAACGTTGGAACATCTCCTTTCCAATAAAAGAAGAATCATCAAAATCGGTTTATGAAGGACGAAGTTATCCGTGAACACACATAAATATATATATACGGTCGAATTGAGAAGCAACGAATTGAGAAGCAAGGACAGAAAAAGAAGGATCTTTTTTTGAGTCGGTTAAAAATGTCTTTCTGTGATCACAGCTTGAGACCTTCTCCGCAAGATAACAGTAACACAGCGTTGGTGGACTAAACAAAACTTGCACAGCACAATCGTATCTTGTGAGCGATTTCATTACCCGTATCAGTCATATTTTTATCAGTTTCATACTCAGTTCGTACTCATGTCATATTTATCGGTTTGTCAGATGTTATTTTAGTCCTCTTTTCAAATATTATAGCTGTAAGGCGTGTTGTTGTTATTTTTTATACTACTTCTTTGACAAACAGACAAGAGAGCTAAACCCCTGAACTTATACTACTGAAAGTGTACCGGTGCCTTAAAGGATCCGGTAAATCCGAAAAATGTAGACCAACCAACTACGCAGGAGATATTATACACAAGTGCACAAGTTTGTACTCAAACACAGGTGCACTCTCTGTTCCCTCACTCTCATAATCTGATGGGATGGTTATCCGACGTGACCGGGGATCTCGCATAGGTCCGACGGTTTCGCGTGCTCTCCCAGGCACGGGGGTTTAGATACCAACTGCCAAACTCTGAACTTTTATAAACCACTAGCTGACCCCGGCAAACGTTTGTTTTGCCATAAAAAAATATTTAAGGATGCGTCACCCTTACCATTTAGGGGTATGAAAAATAGATGTTGTCCAATTTTCAGACATACCCAATATGCACACAAAATTTCATAAGAATCGGTCGAGCCGTTTCGGAGGAGTTTAATTACAAACACCGCGACACGAGAATTTTAAATATTAGAGATTTCTATTATCATATAAACTCACTCAATAATACTTAATGGCTCGGCCCGAGAATTAAACCCGAGACCAATCTGCAGTCGCATACGCTAGACCATCGAGTCAGTGAAACGGAAATAGAAAGGTATAAATTAAAAACTTCCAAATTGATGCCTTTCCCTTTTGTGATAAAAATGGATAAAAATTTCAAAAAGATCCCCTTGGGGATCGGTGTGGACAAAAAATAAATCCATAATCGATTTAAGCTTTGTTTATAAAATCTTCCAAATAAATCTCCAAATCTGGAAATGAAATCCAAATAGATCCCCTAGCGACGGTGCTAGGTAAATAGGATATTCCTTGGGTTAGATAAAATTCTCCAATTTTCCTTTATTTACTTATTTAATAAATAAATAAAGGAACGAAACGAAAGAACCAGTTTAAAAATCCCCGATACTAAAAATATTGGTTACGTGTGTATCTGTGTCTGCACATTATAAGCTCTAAACATATAAACCGTTATACTTCTTCTTTTTTTGCTTCGATATTTGAACGATTAGGAGTAATCATATTTATGCTTGTTCATTGAATGAGTGTAGAAGTATTTTCTGCTACAGCGCGTCTGCTGATTATCTCTGCTTGATTCTTGTGTCAAGGTTTGATAATATATTTACTTTCTATTTATATGATATCGATTTTTAACACAGATACAGTTGTAGCAATTTTTCTCTCATTATGTACAGAAAAAATAAAGAAATCTAATTCATCATGTTTCGTAGTAATTCTCTATTGAAAAATAAATACTACTACGAGTATGTAAATGTTTCACTTGACGATTTTAAAAAATCATACATTGTTTAAACATCAAACCTTTGTGTTCAAAAGCATTAATTATACCTATCTATACTCACTCTACACACACACACACACATACAGTATTTCACACAATGATTTCACGGAAGCTGGTCACACAATTATTGTTCCATAGGCCATGAAATAAAACAATTAATCTAGTAACAAACTAAAACCAACGGCAATAGAAACAATAGCTGAATTAGTTTTATACTCCTGTAGTACGTAACAAGCATACAGTTTCATCATTTATTAACCCTTCTAACACCAGACCTTCCGTTTGTTTAAAATGTTAAAACAACTCTACTTACTACAATACTCAAGATGAAACCTTTGGTCGAACATCGCTAAGTAACACCAGTCAAACAATTGTATGACGAACATTTGTTCTATAACTGGGTCTAATATATCTACTATATGCAATATGTATTAAGAAATATAAAGGTTTGTTTAACAGCAGATTGGTTACCATTGTACAGGCTCTGTCTAGTTTGGAATCAGACTACTGTGTGTGAGATGCATGAAGTCGTTATTAATACATATTTACTTACATAAACAGTTACTTTCAGAATGGCCTAAACGTAATTCGGTCAAACAACCAAATCCTGAGGAACCTTTAGATTTAAAAAATGGCGTTGCCCAAGAAGCTGAGGACACCGCTGAGTTTGATAAAGCGGCTCTGGAAGAACCTGAACCTACATTAGGAAAATCGGGGAAAGTAGATTACACCGGGTGTCAAGTATGGAAAGTTTCCACTGAAAAGGCCGGTGCTAAAACAGTTATTAATAAGCTTTCATCAGATAAACGTAAGTATAAACTGATAGATGCCGAACATTTTCTAGAAGCTCTAGTACGCCGTTTTTCGTTGGAGAGCCACAATTTGCTTAGATTTTCTCATTTAACACTTGACTTTTCATTCCAAAACCTTTGTACTGTGACTAATCAAAATATATACTGGACTAGTTACAGCCAAATGTGGCCGCTTTTATGTTTTTTACCTACGTAAAACATCGATGTAAAAGCCTAAAGCAACTGAATTTTATTATTATTTTAGTGATAGCGTCATGGGGAGGGACCGAATCATCCATCGACGTACTGATCAAACCTAAAGTAATTGAAAACGTGACAACCGTTTTAAAAAGTAAAGACATTCCTTACTCTATTATGATTGAAGATCTTCAGCAAAGAATCAATGAAGAAAATCCACCTCTAGATGAAAACGAAGTCGAACTAGAAAACAGAGGAGGTTCGTAACAATAACTCATATATTCAAACTTTTAAGTAGTAGACGATTAACAATGTTCCAAGGATGATGTAATTTTGTTACAGCAAGAGCTTACAATTTTTGGCGTTACAGGGCAACTCATCGCAGGATAGGTTTAGCCGACACTTACATGGGCTACAATTCTCTCGACATACCGATGGAGTATTGGCAAAATGCGAATTGGGGTTCGTTGTTCTCCTAGGGCACCGAATCTATGTTGTCTTGCACTATAAATTAATACTTGGTTTTGAGCTATTTTCGTTAAATTGTGTATAACTGAATGGAACTGGATTGTGTTAACATTTAAGCATGAAAACGCTGATTTCTTCACTTATATAGCAAAATAATAGGAGGTTTGTGTTAAGAAGTGATTCTGCGAGAAAAATAATGTACCTAATTATGAATCTTTGTTCAATTTTTAATGACGAAGACATATTACAGGTCACCGCATGACATGGAAGCAGTATCATAGAGTAGAAGATATCCATGGTTTTATGGATTATTTAGCCAAAACGTATCCTGCTATTGTCAGTGTCAATACCATTGGAAAATCATACGAAGGGCGCGATCTTAAGGTAACTTCTGCCTAACCTTTATTAATCACAAGATTATTTAGGGCATTTTAACTGGTTTTTGCCAGAATATATGTTTTTATAAATAACAAAAAAATTCGAGGACTAAAAAATATAAATTCGAGGGTTTAACTAGTTGTTACTATATTAAAGGGGATTTGAGTTACACTATCGATTGCCATAGATATTAAGAAGGAAAAAACACATAATGTTACTTTTCGGCTCCACCCGGGAATCGAACCGAGATCTTTTGTACGGCACCTGCACAGATTTATTGACAACCTGTTTCTTTATGTAAGCACCTTAATATTCTCACATTCTACAAAATATTCGCACAGAAGTTCTAAATTTTATTCATTCTATCAGTAAGTCGAAACACCATTGAACAAAAAGATTACTTGGATTTAGATCATCAGTCCACACAAAAATATCCAGATAATTGAATTATGAATCATTCTATCTTTGACTATGATATAAGGATTCAACAGTTTAAAAGCAATTATTTTCGGTTTCTAGATATTACGCATTTCAAATGGCAATCCGACCAACAAAGCAGTATTTATTGACGGCGGTATCCACGCACGTGAGTGGATCAGTCCAGCAGTCGTAACTTATTTAATCAACCGATTTGCTGAAAACTTTGATGGCGAGACAGATGACATCAAAAATATCGATTGGTAAGATTATAGAGACAATGAAATCGTCTGCGATAAGATTGGAAATTACTTATAGTGCTTCTTCTTATCTGAAGATCGTGGAAACGTGTAGATTCAAAAGTTTAGTTTTATTATCTATTATACTGCCTCTTTCGCTTAAAGGGCTCTGAATCATCAATTCATCACGGAATTTGTTTTGGACTTCAAATCAAAATTCAGTTGACAGTACACATTCATAATTAATAAACTGTCTGGCCGTGTACATTTAGTCAAAACAAATAAAAAAAAAATTGTATATATATTTGTTCTCTATTTTAGGACACATTTTTTACCTTATTAAGATAATCGTATAGACATACCTACTTATCATATTGACGTAGAAAAATAAAAACTGTTTCTGAATTTTCAACCAGCGCTTCTACCAACGAAAAACATTCATTTATATTTAATACAATTTTATTAGATTGCATATTTTATTTTCCATTCTTTCATACATAGGTACTTCTTGCCGGTTGTCAACCCTGATGGATATGAATATACTCATAACACAGATCGACTCTGGAGGAAAAACCGCAAGGGATACGGAATTGGATCCTGCTCAGGAACTGATCTAAATAGAAACTTTGGGTAATGTTAAACAAATGACTAGCGGCCTCCAGCAGGCTTTGGCTTTAGTTATCATTATAGAAACAACACTAATGGCCTTTTTCACCCATGCCTGATAAAGTTTCAGATAGTTTTCTGCCATATAAGACGATTTAAGAAATAAATTTTGCTGTTAAATGAATGTTTATTTGACATATTATGTTTCTATCCCAGTTTGTAAACCGAAATCTGTAGTTAATCTATTATGTAGCAGTCGGCAGATAAATTCAGAAGAGACTATCAGGAATTTTAAAAGAAAGTGGTGAACCTGGCCTTAATAAACAAATAATAACAGAGAAGGATCAGTTAAAACATTTAATATATCTTGTAGATTCCATTGGGGCGGCAAAGGAGCTTCAAGGTACCCATGTAGTGAGATTTACCGAGGTGGTGCTGCATTCTCAGAGCCTGAATCTAAAGCTATCTCTGTAAGTCTAACATTTAGAAAGTACAACCTTTATATTTTCTAACAGACAGAAAATTTTAAATAGATTAGCAGTGAGTCACCGCTCAACAACTCGTCAACAACTGCTGACAACTCAAGCAGGTGTTATCTTTTAATAAGGTGTTCTTGGTGCGACAGGACACGCGCAAACTCAGAAGAAACTGTGTATCGCACTAAGTTTTGTATTATCTAAGGATCGATTAACGCAGTAGTAAGAGACAAGGGGACCGTTTAAAACAACTGCGTCACCCATGCAGTCAAATTATCGCTCGGTTCAGTTCCAATGGATAAAAGTTAAATTGAAATTAGAAATTGATTAATAATCTTCAATGTTTTTATGTAGCTTATCATTTTTCGTTGGAAATTATTTTAGTAAATGTAACGGCGCATGTTGTTTTAGCTTAGTTGGCTGAACATTTTATTTTATTCTTTATTTTGGAATTAATAATTAATTATTAATTCCAAAAAAAAAATACATTAACAATCATATTGTTCTTTGCAGCAATCCCAATATTATTTTTAATAGGTAGTGATTATATTTTTAACTAGCTGAACCCCGCGGTGTTACCCGCGGTTATCGTCGTACCGCGAGTAACGCCGCGGGATAAAGTTAGTCAAATAAAAGTAGCCTAAGTTACTCCCTGGATCATCAGCTACCTGCCAGTGATAGTCCCGTCAAAATCCGTCCAGCCGTTCCAGAGATTACCCGGAACAAACAGACAGACAGACAGACAGACAGACAGACAAAAAATTTTTTAACTACATTTTTGGTATATGTATCGTGTATACATACATATGCATTGATTAAAAAGCTGTTATTTTAATATTACAAACAGACACTCCAATTTTATTTATTTGTATAGATTAAAAAGCTGTTATTTTAATATTACAAACAGACACTCCAATTTTATTTATTTGTATAGATATAATATAAATTTACTGCACGGTTGGCCTAATGGTTTAAGCGATCACCACGCCGCTATCGACTGTACAATTGTCGTGGGTTCAAATCTCACGTAGAACAAAACTTTGTGTGATTCGCAAATTGTTGTTCAGAGTCTGGGTGTTCATTGTGTCTGTTTCATGTATGTTTGTAAAGTACCCCGCGATACAGGATTATATAGAAACTTACTAAATTAATTAATTAATTAATTGTTGAGGGAAGATGAAAGTTTATTTTAAATTGCAACGTCTTTTATAAGTGAAAGGAAAGGAAGAAAATTAAGATTTTCACTTATAAAATAATATAATACATAAGTACAGAGTATAAATTACGTATGATATGTAGGTATACACGTTTAACATGGTACTTTCTAAAAAAATAGAAGACTATCCGTTTGAGACATATTTTACGTAAATATTATTAAAAATATACACTAATACTACATTATATTTTCACAAGAACCTTCTACGATTTATGTCGCATCTGTTTGCATTAATTTCTAATCTATGAGAACGTCCCCGCCCCGGAGAGAGCCCCGCGCGCACCGTGCATTCTCCTCTGTTATGAAGTTGTACGATAATTTTTGCTTGAGATGTTTTCTCTATATATTATTCCTCAATGGGTATAGTACAGAATAATCTTTGAGGAGTTAAGGCTTCAGTACAAGAGGTACTTAATAGTATTACTCATTAGGTATATCACCATACCCCTCCGTATGCCTGCCCGAAGGTGAAGGGACACACGAAGGCCGTGTTTGGGACTCCCGATGAATCGGTTTACCCACTAAACCCCGCGGCGGCCTACCTCGGCAGTCGGGAGGAGCTCCAAGAACGTATCGCATAGCGGCATCTGGAAACCCTCCTGCCGTTCCACATGACTGAGGTACCGGAGGAGAGGACCCGGGGCGGGTCGCTGTTGCGCCTCCTACCGCTCTACACAGTAAGAGTCGGAACACCGATCCACCTTAGACGACACCCCTCGGCCGCAGGTGGTGACAGGTTTCGTCTAATCTGTCCGACCAGAACTCTTCGCTCGGACTGCTACGCAGGGCAGTCCTCCGGCTTGTGCTGGGCGGAGTCCCGATCGGACGATCGTCCGATCATTAGGTATATCTAATGTCGATGTTTTCAACGCCTACTTGGATCGATCATGAATATTTTTATCTTCGCTACAAATAATACGATGTTTTAGCTAAACATATTTAAGTAAATCTTTTATTTATGTTTTTAGGATTTCTTTGCAACAACAGCTGCGAAATTCACAGCATATCTGACATACCACAGCTATGGTCAGTACTTACTGTACCCATGGGGCTATGACAACACTGTACCACCAGATTACAAAGAATTGCAATCTGTTGGAGAAGAAATTGCTGAGGCAAGTATATTTAAATACATTATAATCTTTATAAATAAATAAAACATTAATACTCTTAAATTTAAAAATGATTAAGTAACTAATTTTTAAAGGATTTTTAAAAAACGGAGGAGGTTCTCAATTCAACTATTTTTTTTTCATGTTTGTTACCTCACAACTTTTGACTGGGTCAACTGATTTTGATGATTCTTTTTTTGAAAGCTGACGCTTCCCGTGTGGTCCCATTTCAATTCGGTCCAGTTCTTGGAGTTGGTTTTTTTTGTTAATATATTGTATTATTCAATAGTAAAGACCTTGTTGACCAAATTTTTATCTCCAACCTCTTTGGCACATCCTTTCTTAGGATTAAAATTTATATAATATAATAGGAACAAAATTTCGTTCACAAAATTCAACCAATATCAAGGCATCTATATTATGCGACTGGAAACTTTTTTTTTAAAGTTCTATGTACTCTGTGTGCCAATATTCTGATCCATTGATATTCATGGCACATTAAAGAAGTTATCAACAGTATCAACAGTAGACTAGAGTATTGAACTTCTTTTTAAATTAAATCAATTCATTTTGAAACTTTAACTTGTAAATTTAAAACAAAAATAACTTTTTACCTATATTTGTATTTTATTTACAGTCTATAAGAAAGGAAGGTGGTTCACAGTACAAAGTTGGTTCATCCAGTGGACTTCTGTATCCTGCATCTGGAGGTTCCGATGACTGGGCTAAGTCTTTGGGAATCAAGTATACATACACTATTGAGCTCAGTGACACTGGGCGTTATGGCTTTGTGTTACCGGCAACATATATTGAACCTGTTGCTAGGGAGAACTTAGCTGGTCTAAGAGTTTTAGCTCGAAAAGTAAATGAAGCATAATCTTAACGCTTTAGCTCATATTTATTTATTTAAAAAACATAACTGAGAAGAATATATGATAAAGAAGTTGAAGATGTCACTGACTATGATGAATGAGTGAATGATGAATATGTTTACTGAATACCATCAAATAAGTAAAATTTTTGTATTGTATGAATAAATATTTATAAAAATATTGACTTTATTATTATTTATAACACTAAACCCTTATGACCCTGAATTTAGCAGACAGCGGACAAAGTAAAATTTTAGATAGGGATATCTACAAGCAAAATTAAGTTTTTAAATTTTACCAAATTGGAGATGGTTTGATGTTGATTTATTTACCTATACAAGGTGATAACAAACAAAACTTTTTTTTATTAATATAAATAAAAATAAATTGAATTCTAAAAAGGTGATTTCAGTTAGTTTCTTTAATTTTGGCTCAGGATATTCAGGGACTTATATCTGCGAGTAAAGTTATTACTATTAAAAAAAAATACTTTGTGTCCCTACCATGTTTATGCAAATAAATATATTGTATTGTCTTTAAAAAAAAATTGATGCTGGATATCATAGTAAACAACAATCAAAATCAAAATCGAAAAAATTGCATGTGTTATTTTAACAATTATCTTTACGGGAATTAACGCAATCACTTATTAAAAGGTATTACATACCTTTGATTTACCTGACGTTTCGACCAGGTTGCACTGGCCGTCAGGCAGTCAGCCTGTGACCATGGCCAGTGCAACCTATCACAGGTTTGTAATACCTTTTACTAAGTGACTGCGTTAATTCCCCTAAAAAATAATTGTTACTCATATACCATTACAAAAACAATATAAGAAGTAGGTACTTACCTTATTTGAAGATTCTTTACACTCGCCAACTTCCTTTTCCACCTCACTTGGTTTTGTTACTTTAATTTCAGGAATAGCACCATTTTTTATTTCACTACTGGCATTAAACAATACCGATATAGGACTCTTTTTCAATAAATTTTCAGTCTCCAATGATATATCTTCAGCCCTTTTTAAAATTAAGTCCACATCATCGACGTCGTCGTTCAAAAGTTTTTCAGTCCTATTACTTCCAACCAATTTATTAATTTCATTAAATATCATTTTAATTTCTTCATCACCGTCTTTGTAACCTTCGCAAGTCTTTTCAAACTGCAGGAATTCTTTTGTTGACATACTGTTATCATTGGACTCCACATCTTGGCCTACGCCAATTTCACTCTCCATGGTAAATTTATTTTAAATTTATATATCACATATACATATATAGGCTGCGATCTAATAACTCCAATCCCAAACTGCGTTATTTTAATCCAACAGATATTGGTATTCTTGTCTGTCGATAATTTTGGGAAATTCCAATCAAACACAACTTCTCGTTGCCTAGCAACGATTGACTAGGTTTGACAGTTGTTTAAAATTTACACGATGGCAACACTCATCAGAATTCACGAAACCATTTTTTAAGGAATAAGGAATCCTACTCCTATTATTCCTACCTCTATGATTTTATGTTACACTAGCTGACCCGCGCAGGTTGCCAGGTACCATTGTTTTAATCATACATAACAAAGATAATATTTTTTTGGTGGATGTGGGAAGTACCTAGGTCTGCCATTTTGAGTAAACACAAACGGCTTGATATCATTTTCAGGCGCGGTTTTAGCCTGAAATATGGGGGTGGGGGGTCACTAAAAATCCATTTAAGTCGATTAAATTAGACTTTATTGCACAATACACAATTATATTAAAAACAAATGGATATCTTATGTTTTTATTGTTAAATCTATTGGGATGATAATATTTGAGACGTTTGGGACAATCTCTTGATGAATACTTAGAGGAGAGAAGAGGGAAGAGGGAGGGGGTACACGAAGGGCATGTGTGGGACTCAGTCTACCCACTAAACCCCGCGGCGGCCTAACTCGGCAGTCAAGAGGAGCTCCAGAAACGCATCACCAGCTTTTGGAGTGCCATACCTCACGAGTGGGGTATATCCCGGGGTAACCAGATTAATCCCCGGGGCAGACCGCTATTGAGCCTCAGATATCCATCGAAGCAACCGTGCCCGGTGAGCATCTGAGTGAATCGGTGACACAGTCAGTTCTCTCTATCCAAGATTCGAAGCTTGTCAAAATGTTATTTTTTTCACTCTGTACATTATGTTTACAAAAACTTTTAATAAATCGCTTTTGGGATCAAAATGGAAAAAATCACAAAGAACCAGAAGGGGATCGGTGTAAATAAAGAATGAACCCACAGGAGATTGAAACACGACGCCATGTGGACGAAGATATCAAATATTGTAAGTTTTATACACAATATGCGATAATATTTTATTTCCGAAACTGACATACTTTAAAATAGAAAACTAGACTGTGTATCTTCTTAAATAAATATACACTTTTAAAAGTTTATCTTAATAACTTTCAAATGTAAAACACACATTACATCCAATGAGGGTGTGTTATAACAACATCTTGCTCCCTTATTCATATCAAACGGAGAGTAATACTCTAACATAAATTAACATAATACTGTCATTAATTGTATGCACGTCAAACATTTCTTCGTAAATTTCAACTTTAGGTGTTAATTTACTAAGTTTCTAATAACAATTGCACACGCTTCTGGAAATATAAACATCTTTTATAAAAGTTCTATAAATACTACACGAGATATGCGCGCGAGTTTGTATTAAACTTGCCCTGGCAACGATCCAACAGCAAACGCGCATGCGTGGGCTAAATAGTACACGGTTTTCACTTCTTTCTCTTACTAAAACTGAAAGTCGCAGTGATCTGCTATGCTCAATTAGTGCTTAGTGAAATAAATAAGTGATTTAAATATTTTTATTAGCTAAGCGTTTAGTGCTCTGAAGTGAATCATGTCGCCCAAGTGTCCAGTGCCACCGCTTCAAGACATCACATTGTCTCTAGTGGCGAGACAGTTAATCTACGCCTTGTCTCGAGTTACTTCGGAAGAAGATACGGCGCTACCTTTCATGTTGGTCTCATCATATTATGAGATTATGGGCGCAACGAGTGACATTTTCCAAGATCTCGTTAACTTAATACTCAGCTCTGAATACTTAGATCCGTCTATTAGATATTATACAATGCGTTTACTGCTCAAAGAAAATGTCAAAAGTTTAGCTACAGGGATCTTCCCTGTTCCATATTATAGAAAAGTTCTTGAGCTTATTGCGGAACAAGGCCATCATCTCACTTCTCTAAATCTGAAAGGAGTATGGGTCAAGGATGAACATCTTTCACTTATGTATCAAATACTCAAAAATACACCTAATTTGACGTGTCTGAACATCCCGTACATTGCTAACGACGAAGTGCTCAAATATGTTGGTAAATATAATAAAGTGTTGAAGTTGTTAGATATTTCTGGTGAAACTGACGTTACAGAGATTGGAATAGACTCCATGTTAAATGGAAATCCTCAATTGACGCAAAATCTGACTGTTGTTAATATAGGAATGTATGGCGAAGAAAATGTTGATCACACTGATGTAGCCTTATTAATACGAAGACTGCCAAATCTCACAAACCTTGGCAGTTACTCGTTTGTTGGTAAATCTATTTATCACATATACAACACAGACTGTCCACCAGGATTCAAAACCAATTTACAGTACATGCACGATGTGCAGACGAACATGAGGACAATGAAAGCCATCCTTGCGTTGTGTCCAATGCTAGAAACAATTTATTTAGAGGAGCCTGATCAGGGAGTGTTACAGCAAATCAAAGAACTAAACAACATCAATAAAATTAAGTTAAATAAATTTCAATGCCACGAACTCCATCAGTTGTTGGATAAAGTTGGTCATAAAATTCTGACATTGATGCTGTCTGGGTCTTCTGGTTCTTTTAACTTTACCAGGATAGCGGAAACGTGTAGAAATCTGGAAACCATTGAATTCTATCAATTGCAGACAGCGACACATGAGGAAGAGGTACCCTTAAACAAATTAGAACACATAGAAATTATAGGCGGTAATTTGTCGACGTCATGTCTTAAGTACCTTATGACCAGTACTCCAAAGTTGAAGAAATTGATCATTGGAGATGAAATAAAACTGGATGACAACGATATGTCACGGTAAGTATCCTATGTTGGCGCCTTTCATGAGAAAATTACTAAACATACCTACCTACCCTTAGATAAGCTTTACAATAGTCTTCTTCTTTGGATGAAATGGCAACCAGCTGGATCTCTTGGATCAGCTATTTCTGCCAATGTCAAGTGTTTATAATCTTCAAATCATAAGTCTTCAAGTCTTTAAGTCTTCTTCGTGATGAAATTAATGTTAAAAATTTTATAAAATATGGATGAGATGAAATGGGGACCGTCTTTCGAAAAAAACAAAAGACGATCTCCCTTTACAATATTCATTAACACAGCTTTCGAATGTCGTAAAGGGAAAGATGTTTATTAATTTATTTTTATTTAAAGTTGTCTGTAAGGATGATAATGTATAGTGACCGAAAGTTGAATCGGTATTCTGATAATCTTTTGTGAGATCGTGTGTAGATTTGAACTGAAACTTTGAAAGGTTTTTTATTAAGTAGGAAATCTGATCTGATGTATCTTATTTAAACAATGTCTAATTTACAGTGGCTCTGATAGTACGTTATTAGTAGGTAGTGTCTTTTAGTAACCAAACACAAGAATATTACTTCAAGACTTATTAATCTTTACTTCAAGAAAACCTATGAGAACAGGTGACAGTGGTTTTTTTTTCGAATCTGAACTCACAAATATTCCGTATTAAATATGAGGTTTAGACAGCAAACGGTAGTTTTTAAAGGACAATGTCACTTTTGTACCGCCTGGCGAATCTCATGGTAGGGATTGTTTTTGTATTTATTTGACTGTTAATATCACCGACAATAACATTTTAAATTCCCTGATTTTTACAACATTGCGTTAAAAAGTTAATTTTGTTTTTAGATTACAATAAATAAAATACACAGATCACAAATGAGTTGTCAATATTGCCAACAAGATGGCGTACTAAAATATTTTTGCAATCAAAATCGTTTACACGATGTTCTTGCGTGTTCTTGACTGACTTGTCAATAAAATGTTGTTCTTTTACTAAATTCACCGGAAAATTCATTCATAAATATCGATACAAACATTTAATCGCTTTGATGTAATATGTATTTTAAAGTAATGTAAAGTACCTATATAAATATTTTTTTGGCAATCTGACACACAACGCCATCTAGTTTTCAGACGAAGTAGACTATACGTAACAACTTTATGAGCAGAGTTAAAGTTCTTTTAGCACAGTTCTAAAAATATCATAAATACATAAAAATAGTTAGGATGATTCACATATTAAATGTTATAAATCTCGTAACCATTTTTAATGCCAGCGGAACAAGATCTGCCATTCTCCTTTGGTGATAAAAAAATCTTTAGAGCACCAGTTAACAAATAAAGAAAATTTATCACATTTAGTAGACTTCATTAGTTTACAAGTTATAATCGATCAACTAATTCAACTTTAGGTATAGGTCGCTGAAACCGATAACATGAAATTGATGATGAAAATCTTAGTAACAAAGTAGGTACGGGCCATAGATTATGATGTTATACTAAAGAGTCCGGGTGTTGGAATGCAGAAGGGGCGTCGATGATGTGCCTGCCTAGATGGCTCTTGCTTGGTACTAACTTCTCATGAGGTCTACGCATGATAAGCTGTATTTAATTGAAATAATAATTTCACTTTTCTTTTTCAGTATGCTTCGTCGATACAAGTTCGAAAGTCTAGAAAGTATTTGGTTTCCAAACGCCCCGCGGCTGACCCTGGCCACAGTGGAACTTCTAATGGAGTGTTGTCCAAAGTTACAAAGTCTGGGACAACTCAGCGGCTGGCGATTCACTCCAGACGAAATGATGTTGATGAGAGCAATTATTGCTAGTACCAATACCGATTTGGTACTATCACCACTTGGTATATTCCAGCAAGGAAACTAAATTTATTATTATACTTGAATACAACTTATGTATATTTTTATATGAAAACATTTCTGTGTAAACAGCTTCTTCGAGGTTAGACTTGTCATTCGCTGCTTGTAAAATACGACGAGTTTAACATTTGAAGTATTATTCCGCTAAGCATTATCGTAATAACTTATTAAAGACAAAGGCGATTTAATGCCTGCTTAGTACGCATTTTTTTAAAATAATTAACATTGATGAAAGGTTTAACTTGTAGCTTCTTTTTGGAAAACGACCGACTTTACAGAACTAATTATCACTAAGAATATATTCATATGTGTGTGTCGTATTGAAATAAAATAATTTGCGCTTTGTAATTACTAAATGTTGTGAAGAGTACAAACATCTAGTCAATGAGTGAACCAAACTGTGCAAACGTCGTCTGTACATGTTGAATGGAGTATATAAATATTTAATGTGTTATCTATCTATTTATTTAAATCGTTGTTTACAGTGATTACCAATTAAATTGATTTTAGAAGTCAATGTAAAAAACTAAACAAAAATATCTTTTAGTTTAATTCGAAATACAATCACACTACACATTTAAAAATAGGCATTGCTAATATAAGAAATTAAAATACAATTGCATCTCGCGAGTTTCCGTTTATTCGAGTATTGGTTGACTTTAACAATAAACACATGTAGGTAGTCATAACAAATACAGGTTCATTTTAAAGTTTTATATTTTAATTATTTATAATAGGTTACAAAATAAATATTTTTTCTCTGTAAATAATTCTACGAAAAATGCACTTCTAGCTACATCTTTTTTAACACCCTTTAATAGCTTACCCCTTTGATCAACAATACAACTTTATACGAGTATTGTTGATCGAACCTTACCATATTATCCCTGTCGCAGGTCGACGTTTGTGAAGTGTTGGTGCTATTTGATTATATGTAAATATGTAAGTAATATGTAATTCTTTACCGCCTTGAGTGCCCGATTTCCATTTTTACAACGAACGTATATTCTCCGACGCTTGTACTTCGATGGGACGGACGGACAGGTTTACCGGACGGTACTAAAAGGAGGAGACACCGCCTCATCGCCACGAGCCCCACACCGCCTAGCACAACTGTGTTAACTGTAATTACCGAACACCTAAATGAAATTATTTTAATGTTGTACGAGCTCCTACATGGTTTAATGACTCCGCACTTAACAAAAATATAAATAAAAAATAATAACACATTTACACAGTGTGCAATATCGATCATTGAACGATCATCGATCAATGATCGATTCAATTGCGATTGTATACAGTAGTTGGGCAATTGGGCAAAATTGTAACAATCCTTTTGTTAGTACAAATAACTCGGATTTTACGTTAACTATAAGCACAATCCTGTTTTATTTGATGATGTGGGCGACTTAAATCATATATGTATTATCTTCTCCTCCTGTCCTCTTTATGATCGTAGTTCCTTTCTTAGTAATCTGTTATCCCTCAGCACCTACTCCTTTTCCTACTTCTATACTTTCATTATTTTGTACAAATAGCGTTTTTGTAAATCAATTTAAAGCCCTATTAATTTCTTTAAATAATATTACACTATAAAGTTGTGAATAATCATAGTCATGTCATGAATTTCATCATTTTTATTTAGTTCCCTACCTTTTATTAAACAAAATAAAACTCGACATTGGCTAAATACGCAAATCGTGCGAAGCCAGAGAAGAAGAAAAAACTTTCGTTTTGCATTTGAATTTAGTTTTGGGTAGTGAAAATAAACAATAAAGAAAAATAATCGTTCTGTCTTAATGTTTATTTCTCGAAATGCTCGATTCCTAGCACGCAACACGTCTAACGTTACAATTGCCTTTATTTCAGATCAAATAGGTCATATTTAATTCGATATATACGACCCGCCAAAATAAATTGCCATTACATTTGCACAGTCACATCAGATTTCCTTATTCATAGCATCAGATAGCTGGTGGAGCAGTGAAGACAGACCACAAAGACCTCAGTGGAGGTTTCTCCGTTGTAAATAGTGTTCATTATAGACAGAACTATTACTCAAGATTGTGATTGTGACTTTACCTTAGAGCACACATATCTGGAGGGGCAGCCGAACGGGCGTAAAGCGTGATCGGAGTAGAGAAAGACAGACCCTGTTTTCCAATTATAGCACTAGAGCGCATTATGCGGCATAATGCTTAACTTTGAATGATTCAACTACAGCAACGCTTCGCACAATCGAGCACTCTCAAAAGTAGTGTTTTTGCGTGATGCGTGCAATCGATACCAACGTGACAAAAATTAACAAGTGTTTTTTCTTTAAGGTGGCATTGATCAAAATGCTTTATTTATATATTATCGTTAGTAATATTATGAAAAAATTTTTAAAGCTTTCGTTTCGTTGCAGTTTTTTCGAAATAATCAAAGTTAATTCAAACTGTGTTAAAAAAATAAATATAAGTATGGATGAAGGTAGAACTCATTTAAAAAAACTACTCAAAACAAACAAATGTTAATGTAATTATCAAAATCCAAATTACTTAAAATAACCGTAAATAGTTTTCAACCAATTTTTATGTATACCACTTTGCTTACAAATTAATGAGGTTATTGCTAACTCTGAATATTTTTTTTTTTTCAACACTGAACTTAGCGCACTCTGCTGGTGCATTTGAAAACTAATTCACGTTCCAATTGAGCATCAGCATAATTCGGCATTGTGCGCCACTGAGTCGCATTATGCTCTGTAATTGGAAAACTAGGAGAGACTGAGTTTGGATAGGGTCTGTCGCTCTCACGAAAGCTTCTGATTAGTTGGTGTATTTCCCGCCAAATCAGTCATGCAAATTGATATGTGCGCCCACCACCACCAAAATAAAGGACTTTAACTACGTCTAACCAACTTGGGAGCTACCCCGTGAATCCAATCTTCGAGGAGACTCGTTGTGTCTACTGGTAACCGGATGGTGGAGTCAGGCGACCAATTTCAGGAAGGTACGGGTCCCTTCCGTCTGACCGTTCAGTCACCATCTTGCTTCATCGCTACATGATGACAGCATCCTGAGTCTCAGTTTTATACTGCCACAATCACTGACATGCCTTTTAAGTCTTCTTATCCCTCTGTTCAAAATAGCACAAGTCCCAACCGATCCACAGATGATCTTCTAGCGTAAGTTAAATAAATATATCTTTGAGGTGAGACTATTGATGGACACGGGCCTTGGCCATCAGCCTGGACATAGCCAAGGTTTCCGATAAGGTTTGGCACCATCTGCTTCTTATTCTTTCCGAACTTCCGGCATTTGGCCTACCCCCCAAACTCTGCATCTGGTTTGCCACCTTCTTGCTCTAGTATCGCATGAGCCTCAATGCGATGCTGCGATGCTTTTCAATAAGTAAACCTTACCTGGTGTACCTCAGGGCTCCACCCTTGTCCTGGGTATAGATTTTTAACGAAATCTAAATATGAGGAAATTGAAAGCATCACTAAGGTGGTCTCACGGAAGCTAGAACAAATACAGTTTTACTCTGAAAAAATAAAAGTTGAATTTAAACTGTTATTGAATTTGTCTTCCTGTACGTTGATGTTAGCGCAAGTTTTGACTTTCAACCCAATATGATCACATTGTAAATTTTTTCTAAAGAAAGTACATGTCATTACAAACACCTCACTGCTGCATCCGTGCAAAATTATGCATTCTGTAATTTTTGTTCGTGTTTTCCAAACACTGGAGCTATGACGATGAAAAAAATTACTTCCAATAATCACGAAATGTCAATTATGACAATAACTGACAATTTCATTGAATGTTTTCATTTTACGTACGAAATATTTTTAAAAGTCTCTTATTTCAAGTAATTGTAAGTAAATATAAGCTGCAAACATGTCAGTGCCTCCACAGGCATTTGTGAATAAAAACAAAAAACATTTCTTGGGTATTCCAGCACCCTTAGGTTATGTAGCTGGTGTTGGTAGAGGGTACGTATTTGTTTATGTACTGTTCTCTAAATCTAAATAACAATAATAAAATAAATGTAATACATACTTTATATTTTTCCTTTATGTACTACTTATATACTTTAAAATAAATATAGTATACTTATTCATCACAATTTGTATTGCTTTACAGAGCAACTGGATTTACTACACGATCTGATATCGGTCCTGCAAGAGACGCAAATGACGTTTCGTAAGTAAATTTTTAACCGACTTCCAATAGGAGAAGGTTCTCAACTTGATTGATATTTTTTTAAATTAAAACTTTAAAAGATGTATGTATTTAAAGACATTACACAACTACACTAGCATATTGGTTTTTGAGTGCTCCGACAGATGTTTGTTCAAACCCCACATCACATGGAAAGAAAGAAAGAAATGGGACAACACTTGTTCATAAATTGTTGTTTTGAGTCTGAGTGTTCATGTATGTTTGTAAAGTACACCAACACAGGGATATTCTCTGTACGGGAGTTGCCTTCGATTAAAGAAAACAGAATATTGCATCAATATTGGGAAATTGAATGAAATTTTTCAATAAAATGGTCTCTAAATAAGTTAAGTCTGTTGTGGGATCTTGAAGAAAGAGAGAACTGACAATGGTTAATATTAGCTAATTCTATTTTCAAATGCCAGTTTTTAATTTAATGGATTTCATATTTTGTCTTAAAGGTTGTCTGGAAGAGATTGGTTTTGGAAATAAGGATGCCCTTTGTACAATATGATATATAGTATAATGAGAATTTTATGTACTCTCTTGTTAATCTATAATACAGTATTCAAATAAAGAGTTTTCTTTAGCTAAATCATAATTCATTGCATAAACAAATGATCACCTCAGTTAAAAATCATATTATGAATCTATTATTGTTGCAACAATAACATTACAAAGAAACCATTTATAGTTGACAATTAAAAAAAAAAAAAAACTAACATGCTACGCTAAGCAGAGCTTGTGTTATGGGAACTAGACAACTGATATAAATACATATATACTTCTTTTTTATAAATACAAACATATTATACATATAAAACACCCAAACTCCGAAATCAATATTTGTAGATCATACAAACATTTGGTTCAACCCGGGAATCGAACCCGAGACCTGACGATCAGCAGTCATACGCGCAAACCGCTAGACCAACAAGGCAGTCAAACTAATTAATCACACATCAACAATTTGCTGCTAAAGATTGGTATCTCCTTAGAATAGAGGTTTCTGCTTACTATACCATACTGATCAGACAAATGGCATCTGTTTTCATAGTAGTTGATGTAACCAGTTCCTGAATATTATGGAAATTTTGCAGCCCCTTAGTTCCACTAAAAAGACTACATAGTGGGTGTTACAACACTCAATGATTACCAATAGATAAATGAGCAACTGTGTGCAAAATAAACAAAAAATGATATTGTAAAAGTAAACATTGTTACTGATGTATCCCACTTTCACAAAAGTCCACACGATCCTTCTCATGTGTTAGATGTTACAATGGTTTGCTCCTTTAGTCAGGAATAGAAGTGATGATACACAGAACCTACTCTTAATCCATTACCACTTGCGAAATAGTACATAGTAGATAAAAGGAGCTCTAATACCTTTTAATTTACTTTCTAGGGATGATCGCCATGCACCTCCTGCAGCGAAACGTAAAAAGCCAGAGGAGGAGGATGATGATGAGGACCTTAATGACTCTAATTATGATGAATTCTCTGGATACAGTGGATCATTATTTTCAAAGGTATTCGAAACTATCAATCTTTACATTTTTATTTCTTTACTTTGTTTATTAGTTTGGTGCTGTTGTTTCTCATCTTGTTCACACACATTTGGTTGAAATATTTATTCTCATATTGAATTATGAAACAATCCAATATGTATGCTCTCTACTTTTATGTATGCGTTCAAATATATCTATCCTCATTGGCGTCACTTACAGTATATACACATCATGGTGATGTGTCTATGCTGAAAGTAAACAAAACATTTTAGTGTGGTTCACTAGAAGTGACATTAAATTTTTATACAACATGTTTCGTATGATCATTTTAATAATTTAGGTATTCAAATCAAACATTTGTAATGTATTTGACTTTATTCTGATAATACATAATGCTGAGTAAAAAAACTGAACTCTAGATATTTATTATACCTATGATCATTAACACAAACTTAGCCTTAGAATACTTGTTTTTCCTAATCTTACTTAATAGACTAGCCTTGTAATAAATCCTAAGGGGCGTAGCGCCACATGCTGAAACACAGGTTTCACCTAGTTCGGTAGTGGATGCTGTTCATAGCTTTTTGGCCCTACAATGGGGTATGTGTGCTGTACCACACATTAAAGGTTCTACTTCTTATAACTTTCACATTGTTCACAAAACTAATATAATATTGATTGTGCTATCGTATGGGTGATGTACCCTATTGTCTAGTCTGTACATACATGTGAACAACAATTTCGTAAACATTTTTATGAGAATAAATATTATATTATTAAATATTATTCCTAGATAAATTATATAATGGGGGATTCAAAAATATGTCTTCTTTTTATTAAACAGGATCCTTACGATAAAGATGATGCAGAAGCTGATGCAATATATGAATCTATTGACAAGAGAATGGACGAAAAGAGAAAAGAGTATAGAGAAAAACGCCTTAAAGAGGATTTGGAAAGATACCGTCAGGAGAGGTGATTGTTTTTAAACTTTTATGATATTAGACATTACATAGGTAAATCAGAACTTAATATTTAATAAGCCCACAAAATTATACTTGAGTTAATGAAACATAACAATTAAACTTCTATTTTAGTTTCATTGTAGTTGCAGAATCTTATGTTAATAAAGAGGTCAACTTAAGATATTATATAACATTTACCAGGGTCTTTTTACTATCCAAAATTATAGACCTTATAGACTAATTTGGCATACATTTACATACTATTAATTGGATCCTTTTTATATAACTACATCAATGACGAGCCCCTAATCCACTTTTGACCACGATTTGTAAAATTTCATTGAAGTTTTGGGTAAGTTTTCTGTCTATATTTTTTACTGCTGTGATAACACTAATAACTATTTTTACCAGACCAAAGATCCAACAACAGTTTTCGGACCTAAAACGTGAATTAAAATCGGTGTCTGAAGATGAATGGTCTTCTATACCCGAAGTAGGCGACGCTCGAAACAGAAAGCAACGGAACCCTCGAGCAGAAAAATTTACGCCCTTGCCGGATAGTGTGCTGTCTAGAAATTTGGGTGGAGAGTCCAGTTCTTCAATCGATCCTGGTTCAGGATTGGCGTCTATGATGCCTGGAGTAATGACACCAGGAATGTTAACACCATCTGGTATGTTTTTGTTTGTAATTTTTAAATTGCTTGTATAGCACTAAAACGAAATAGTACTTTTACTAATCACAGAGAAAAACACAAGGAACAAAAGTAGTAACATTTTATCATTTTTCTTCTTAAAATGCTGTAGTTAAATCTATATAAAAAAATACTAGGGTGATGCTACCACTGACGTAATTGGGCTACAACCTACGTCATCGGAACTTTCATATCTTCCATATGGGGACGACGCTAATATTGGTTTTCTAAGAACATATACATATACATCTATATATATAAAATGAATCCCTATTTGCCTTGGTCACGACATCACGCGTGAACGGCTGAACCGATTTTGCTAATTCTTTTTTTGTTGGATAGCCCATTTAGTGAGGAAGGTTTTAAGGTATCGGGTATCGACCGAAACTGTTGGGAAAATGGGAAAAAAATTATTTCTTATGGAGAGACGCTAACGAAGTTGAGCGGGTCAGCTAGTATACAATATAAATAAAAACACGTACAAATATATCTCTGCATTCACAGGTGACTTGGACCTTCGTAAGATTGGGCAAGCCCGTAACACACTCATGACGGTAAAACTATCACAAGTGTCTGACTCTGTGACTGGTCAAACGGTGGTCGATCCTAAGGGCTACCTCACAGATTTGCAGTCCATGATACCTACATACGGCGGTGATATTAACGATATAAAGAAAGCCAGATTGCTCTTGAAATCTGTTAGAGAAACTAATCCAAATCATCCCCCTGCGTGGATTGCTAGTGCAAGATTGGAAGAGGTTACAGGTCTGTATTTCTACAAGTAAATAAAATTGAAGTGTCCTTTGTAATTTCAATTTAACAGCTTTTCACTAAATGAATATAAAATATGTATTAACTAGTTGTTGCCCGCGGCTCCGCCCGCGTATATGTCGGTTATCGCGGCAAATAGTAGCTTATGTGTATTCTGATGTATAAGCTATATTACTGTAAAGTTTCATCCAAATCCGTTCAGTAGTTTTTGCGTGAAAGAGTAACAAACATCCAAACATCCATCCATCTTTACAAACTTTCGCATTTATAATATTAGTAGGATAATAAGACTGCACTTTTTCAAAAAATCTTATTTTATTCGTAATGTGGGATATGTCTTTTAAAAAAATATTTGGTAAATTATTCTATTCGATTTTTAGGGAAGGTCCAATCAGCACGCAATCTTATAATGAAAGGATGTGAAGTAAACCCGAGCAGTGAAGAGCTGTGGTTGGAAGCAGCAAGGTTACAGCCGCGTGACACCGCACGTGCTGTCATCGCTCACGCTGCGAGGAATCTGCCGCACAGTGTCAGGATATGGGTGAAAGCGGCAGACTTGGAACAGGAAGTCAAGGTAACCTTTGTATATTTTGACTGGGTCGTCTGACTAGTGATTCGTGACCTTGACTGCTAAGTCAGAGGTCGTGGGTTCGATTCCCAGCCAGGACAAATATTGTGTGATGAGCAAGATTATTTGTTCTGTGTCGCAGTGTAATTTTAGTTATAATATATTTGTATTTAACAGTGGAGTTTTTTAGAGAGGTAATTTAAGTAGAGAAGTAATTTAAGTAGGTATCAGAAGGGACGTGTGTCAGATTGGTCAGGCTATTTTTTATATATTACTAGCTGACCCGCGCAACTTGGTCTCCATCTATAAAATAAATAAATTTTACCCATTGCCCAACATTTTCGCTCGAAACCCGACTCTTATTGTTCCATATTTATATTTATATTATACTACTATTGGATACTTACTCAATCCAGTCAACAACTAACCTTATACCGCCATCTGTTGGGATCCTATGGAACTAACAGATATTTGTGACTGTCCGATAATAACTGAATAATTCGCAATAATATAATATTGCAAAAAAAATAGAGATATAAACTATACTATCTTTCAAGTTCGATCAAACTGCACATGTTGTGAAAGTTGGATTAAAATCGGTTCAGTAGTTTAGGGGTCCATTGCGGACAAACAACGTGACAATAACACGTTGCGCACGTGACGTTACCTCATAATAAGAACCGTGCTTATTGTCTTACCGCGGGTAACGCCGCGGGAAGCTACTTCAAAAAAAGTAGTCTAAGTTGGTCCTTAGAAGCTATATTCCAGTGAAAGTCCCGTCAAAATTGGTCCAGCCGTTCCAGAGATTACCGAGAACAAACAGACAGACAGACAAAAAATGGTACATGTATCACATGTATACATGCATTTATTAAAAAACTTATATTATATACAGACAGTCCAATTTAATTTACTTGCATAGAAAATTGCTAAATCAATTGTACTAAAATAGCTGTTCAAAATGCAATTCATTCCCTAAGCAAAATCTGATTTTCCAATATTAACTTAAGAAAATATTTATTACGAGTTGTTGTCCGCGGCTCTGCCCGTGTATATGTCGGTTATTGCGGCAAACAGTAACGTATGTGTTATTCTGATATATAAGCCATATTAGTGTAAAGTATCATCCAAATCCGTTCAGTAGTTTTTGCGTGCAAGAGTAACAAACACCCATCCATCCATCCATACTTACAAACTTTCGCGTTTATAATATTAGTATAGATTTGTTGATATGTAAAGCACAAACTTTGTACCCTTCTTTACAAAAATTATGTGTCGAGCGAAGTAAATAAATTTGGCAGTCAAAGTTTATATGAAGGAGAAGTGAAGAAGAGTCGAAAAACAACCACTGGTCAATCACTAGTCACACTAATATATAAAGGCGAAAGTTTGTGAGTGTGTATGTTTGTTACTTCTTCACGCAAGAAACTACTGAACGGATTCGGATGAAACTTTAAAGTAATATAGCTTACACATCAGAATAAAACATAGGCTACTATTTGCAATAATCGACATTCACGCGGGTAGAACCGCGGGTAACAGCTAGTGTGTAATAAATGAAAGGAAATATTTGTGTCATAACTCATAGCATTCTATAGTCGAGTATTTATTGTAGTAAAATATCATTTACGTTAATTGAGATTTTTCCTTTCTTTGTGAATAATACAGGCAAAGCGCCGTGTCTATCGCAAAGCTCTCGAACACATACCCAACTCAGTTCGTTTATGGAAGGCCGCTGTAGAACTCGAGAATCCGGAGGACGCCCGTATCTTGCTCTCAAGAGCCGTGGAATGTTGTCCCACTAGTGTGGAGCTATGGCTCGCGTTAGCAAGACTCGAGACCTACGAGAATGCAAGGAAAGTGCTCAATAAAGCACGTGAGAATATACCCACTGATAGACAGATTTGGGTAACAGCTGCTAAACTAGAAGAGGCTCATGGTAAGACATTTGAAATACACTTGATATAGATATGAGATAGTGAACTTATTTGCCGTATGACAGTCTTCGAAATTATCGTAATAAATGACTAAACAAACAGCTTTTAGGCTACCTTGAAGATGAAAATAACATTGGTAATAAAGTGATAATTAGTTAGCGTATAGTTTTTAATTTTCTCACACTCGTATTTACCAATATACCAGAATAAGTGAGTAGACTAAGGGCTCCCGCACATAACTGCGACGCGATGCGGCGTCGCACGATGCGAATCAGATCTATAGTTCTTGCAGTGCATTCGTGCGAGCTCGCAGATATTTGCGATGCGTTGCGGATTCGCAGTTATGTGTGGGAGCCCTAAAAGGAAAGGCCCATTGCCTGTAAGATATCTTTTTGATCATCAGTAATCTTACTTTTAATGAATGCTTTTTTATTATTCTTCAGGCAACACTCATATGGTAGAAAAGATAATTGACCGAGCGATAACCTCCCTGAGCGCTAATGGAGTTGAAATAAACCGCGAGCATTGGTTCAAAGAAGCTATGGAAGCTGAGAAGTCTGGTGCTGTTCATACTTGTCAGGTGATGTTCGAACACATATTATTTATATAATCTAACAAGCTTTTGCTTGCTCGTGTGTATATCGGTTATCGTTGTAAATAGCAGCCTATGTCCTTCCTCAAGTATAAAAAATCTTCTGTGTAAATTTCATCTGAATCGGTTCAGACTTAGTCGTGAAAGCGTAACAGAGTTACTTTTGGAATTTATAATAATAGGTCTTTACCTATGAAATTGCCGTTTTGTATGCAATAAGTGAAAGTACTTATTTTTTCAAACTTTTTTGTTTCTGTTATTCGAAGTAATCACCCATGCAATTGACGCATCTTTGCCAACGCATTGGCAGTTTATTGATGCCCTTCTTGTAACAGACTGTCTGTGGGACAGACTGTAAGTATTTATATCAGTTGTCTAGTACCCATAATACAAGCTCTGCTTAGTTTGGGACTAGATGGCGTTGTGTGTTAGATGTCCGAAAATATTTATTTATATTTATTTATTTATATAAAGCTGAAGAGTTTGTTTGTTTGAACACGCTAATCTCAGGAACCGCTGGTCCGATTTGAAAAATTCTTTCGGTGTTGGATAGTCTATTTATCGAGGAAGGCTATATATATCATCACGCTACTGCTAATAGGAGCGGAGCAATAATGAAGAATGTTTTAAAAACGGGGGAAATTTTCACGCTACGGGCAATATAAGGCGCAAACGAGGTTGCGTGGGTCAGCTAGTTGCATACAAAACGGCAATTTCATAGGTAAAGACCTATTATAAGTATGAATATCTCAAGCCGTGTCTTGTCCGTGTGATGATGGTTTAAAAATACAGAGTGTCACAGGTTCTGTTCATCTCGTGGGTATCGTAAGAGAGGATTAAGGCAAAAGAATATGCTGGAAAACAGCATTGCAAGTAGAATACCTTGAAATAATCCATATTTGGTCAGCATATTAGATCAAAACCTCTCTTCTCAGGAGACATGTTGCCAGCAGTAGTCTGTTAATGGCTGCTGCTGCTGATGATGATAATGATGGTGATGATGAATGACGATGGAATCTATATAGATGTTACAGATAGTTTAGTGAGTAATGCCATGATTGCGAGAGGTGATGGTTTTTTTATGCTATTGGGGGCAAACGGGCAGACGTATCACCTGATATTAAGCGTTTACCGCCCATGGACACCGGGTATGGGCCGGTATCCTCACTCACTCGGTGAAACACAGCGCAAGCGCTGTTTCACACTAGTTTTCTGTGAGGCCGTGGTATCACACCGGTTGAGCCAGCTCATTCATGCCGAAGCGAAGGAAAATAAACTTCGAAGCTGACAATTTTTTATCCGATAATTCAGTATTGGACCCATATTTATATTCTTAAAAATAATATGTTTTTAACACAGGCCATCATCCGTGCTGTAATCGGACATGGTATTGAACCTGAAGATCAAAAACACTCTTGGATGGAAGATGCAGAAGCTGTAAGTATTTCCAGCAATAGGATTGCGTCCACTAAGAACAAATTGTTTTGATTATCGTATCTTATTAATTCAGAGATGTAGACAAGGAAAAAAATGTATTTCTAAAATTCGGAAAAATTAGGCATTCACTAATCAGAAGTGTTACGTCATGCCGTGCGAAACGTCTTTATTCTAGTTAAAGTTTACATGCGAACAGAATGGGTGGCTTCGTATTATTTTCCGGTTTTTACACAAGTTTATCACCTTATTACAGTTTCTTCTTCAAGGAATCATGACATATCCAAAAAAATTGCAATAAAGTGCACAAAATGTATGCCGTTATATTATTATATATCAACTCATTTTCATTTATAGGGGTTTTGTAATGTAAAGAAGCTGATGTTTTTCTTTTAAATAATTGTGCCTATCGCATACCAAGCGAATACTAATGTAGCAATATATCTGTTAATTCTCAGTGTGCAAATGAAGGAGCGTACGAATGCGCTCGCGCAGTGTACGGGTACGCGCTGTCCGTGTTCCCTTCGAAGAAGTCAATATGGCTGCGGGCGGCCTACTTAGAGAAGCAACACGGCACAAGGGCCAGCTTAGAGGCTCTGTTACAAAGAGCTGTGGCACATTGTCCCAAGTCTGAAGTCTTGTGGCTCATGGGTGCCAAGTCTAAGTGGATGGCAGGTATGTTGAAAACTAATATTCTATGAAAATTTACACCTACATTTTATTTTACTTAGGAATTTGATGGGAGAATGGTGAGTTCAATACATAGAAAAAGACATGTCAGTGGAACGGAAGGACAAGCCAAAATAGCGTCTCTTTCTAACACACAATAGTCTGTTATTTTTTGGGGTGAAAATTTTGACACACACATTTTAGACTCGCATACAAAAATAATCGCCTGTCAATACGAACTCATACTAAACACATACCCATTAAGCAAAACATTCACATTTTCACACACACATAAACGCCTGTGTATTTCTACTCCCAGCCGTGTTGCTCCATGGTTCAATGTGATAGATGAAAATATGACAATAAGTTAAATAAATAATTATGTTAACAAAAAATAATACGAAAGTACACTCTTTCGACTAACGACTTTCAAGTAACTACGTTACATGTAGCCGACAATGATGTTGATTTTTATTTATTTATTTGGTTACGAGCAACAGGATATTTTTTTTCATATTAAATAGTATTTATAACAATGGCACCAAAATTCACCTAATTATTTCTATTTTAATAATTAGGTGAATTTTGGTGCCATTGTTTTCTACAATTTTTTAGACGTAGTTATTTACTGTCCGAAAAAAATACTGTAGAACATTATGCACATTTAATTGCAAAAGTTTTTATTTATTTATCTATCTTTTTGCATGCAAATAATAACAGAAAACAAAAATGAGTTACAAAATATATTGATGTATAAATGTAACACTCGGCGGTCGTTTTATGGAACACGGCGATTTCTTCCAGACAAACTTAACACGGATATTAGGTACTAGCCCTCGCAACCTCGTTTGCATCTACTATTGCTCGTAGCGTGATAATTTTCCCCCGTTTTTGAAACATTCTTCATTGGTGCTCTGCTTCTATTGATCTAAGCGTGATGATATATAGCCTATAGCCTTCCTCGATAAATGTACTATCCAACACTTAAAGAATTTCAAACAAACAGACAAACCCTTTAGCTTTATAATATTAGTATAGACTAGCCGACCCACGCAACCGCGTTTGCGTCTCCTATTGCCCGTAGCGTGATAATTTTGCCCCTGTTTTTGTAACATTCTTCATTGTTGCTCCGCTACTGTAGGTTTTAGCGTGATGTTATATAGCCTATAGCCTTCCTCGATAATCTATCTATCTAACACTGAAAGAATTTTTCAAATCGAACCAGCGGTTCCTGAGATTAGCGTGTTCAAACAAACAAACTCTTCAGCTTTATATATTAGTATAGATTAGAATTATTGTTTTATTTATCAAAGTATTTTTTATTCATAGGTGACGTACCAGCCGCTCGCGGTATCCTATCGCTGGCTTTCCAAGCGAATCCCAACTCTGAAGAGATCTGGTTGGCTGCCGTCAAGCTTGAGAGTGAAAACAGAGAGTACGATAGAGCGAGACGCCTTCTGTCAAAAGCTCGGGCGTCGGCCCCAACACCTAGGGTTAGTATTACTTACTTTTAAACTTTTCACCACCACATATTCCTCGTTGGCGCTGTGGTATGCGACTGCTTTGCTCGATGTCTCGAGTTCAATTTTCAGGTCGTACCTAATATTTGTAGAATCTGCATAAATTTGTTTCAAGGTTTGGGTGTTTTCTATGTGCAAACTTAATAATATGTTTCTATTATTTATTATTTCTATTTTTAAAACAAGTAGCTAAATATGCATTGAAATCAGTTGTCTAGTGCTCATAGTACAAGCTCTGCTTAGACACACAACGGCCTCTAGCCGTTGTGTGTCAGATGTCCGAAATATTATTATTAGTTATGTCTAAATGACATTGCTAAAGTATCCAGCACGCTATTTTCACTGACAATCCTAATGAGACTTGAACACTATTCTTTTTATTATTATTCTCTGTATAGAATTATGTCAATTTATATTTCTAAACTGTCTCGATGGCGCAGTGGTAGCGTATGAAACTTCTGAGGTCTCGGGTTCGATTCCCGGGTTGGACCAAATGTTTGTATGATCTACAAATATTTGTTTCGGAGTGTTTTCTATGTATTATATTTACAAAAAAAGAACATATGTATTTATATCGGTTGTCTAGTACCCATAACACAAGCTCTGCTTAGCGTGGGAGTAGATGGCGTTGTGTGTTAGATGTCCGAAATGTTTATAATTATATAAACTGTTGACTATTTATTTCATCTACCTAAACATGGATCACAAAAATGAAAACTAGTGTTAGGGTTTCAAATCGTAGCCACTTTAAAAGCAAGATTTCGCTTTTGATGTGGCAGTGTAACTAATTTAATTTACTGAACCATAATCTTTCCAAATTTCTTTCCGTGGGGTGATTTCGTTATGTTTATCTTATGTTATATCTAAGAGAAAGTAAAAACAATTAAATCTCCTTGCAGGTGATGATAAAGTCGGCGAAACTGGAATGGGCCCTGAATAACTTAGATGTCGCGTTGAAGTTGTTAGAAGAAGCCATTAAAGTGTTCGCTGATTACGCCAAGCTGCATATGATGAAGGGACAGATTGAGGAACAAATGAACAATGATGAAGAAGCTAGAAACACTTATTCACAAGGGGTATGTTCAGATATTTTTTCTTCTTCTTCTATACAATTAATTAAACTGGAAGTGTCTGTTTGTAACTTCAAATTAACAGAGCTTCACAAACTAATTTAAAAAAAAATTGTTTGTCTGTTCCGGGTAATCCCTGGAACGGCTATACCAATTTTGGCGGGATTTTCACTGGCAGATAGCCGATGATACATATAAATATTCAACTTTTTCTTAGACTAGGTACGTCCCGCGGCCCATGGTTGTTGTTGCAAAGTTACAATAACAACTATGTTGTTATAACTTTGAGTTGAGCCAATGAGCTATAACTTTAATGAAAACGTACGTATTTGATTTATCGTTTCAGCTCAAAAAATGTGCCACGAGTGTAGCAATGTGGATTCTACAGTCGAGACTAGAAGAGAAACTCAAGAATGTTACTAAAGCAAGATCAGTTTTAGAGAAGGCCAGACTTAGAAATCCCAAGAACCCAGAATTATGGTTAGTTGAAACTCTCAAATATTTAAACAATAAATATAACTTTGATCACACATATGTGTGTGATAAAGGGTTAACTACTTACGTTTGACATTGATCGAGATTTGGTCTGTATGCACTGTTAAAGCACACACTAAAAAACGAACTCGTAGCTTAACAGAAATTTAGAGTTTTATGAAGGAACAGAGCATTTTCATTCCATTATGAAATTGTACGTTTTCTAGACCAGACCTCGAGACTTTAAATTTAAAAGGATTAGCAGGTATAGATATTTATATGCATATACAAATAACAAATCACTTTCGATTCATCACACAGGTTTATACCAAGTTTAAGTGTCAGAGGCGACTCGCTGTTGGCCTAGGTAATTGTAAGATTACCTAAATAAAGTTTTTTTTTAAATAAAAGTGTGTTTGTATTTAAATCTGTTGTCTGGCACTTATAGTACTAGCTATTGCTTAGTTTGGGACTAGATGGCGTTGTGTGAATGTCGTAAAATTTTATTACGTATATAAATTATATTGATATAGTTTATGTTATTAATTGTGGATATTGTTTATGATTCAGGCTTGAGAGTGTACGGCTAGAAAGACGGAACGGCAGTGCGGAGATTGCCAACGCGCTGATGGCCAAAGCGTTGCAGGAGTGTCCCAACGCGGGACGGCTCTGGGCCGAGGCTATCTTCATGGAGTCGAGACCACAAAGGAAGACAAAGAGTGTAAGTATTATTGTTTTAACCGACTTCAAAAAAGGAGAAAGTTCTCAATTCGACTGTTTTTTTTTGTTTCTTACCTCAGAACTTCCGTCTGGGGGGAACCAATTTTGATGTTTTTTTTTATTTGAAAGAACATTTTATATGTTTTTTCCTTCCTCTTGAATTTATTTTTGAAAACTACATTCGAGAGAACATTCTGGACCAAATAGATTGTCCTAGGTCTACTTGCAGCGCCATTTGGCGTTGAGAATGTCGGACTTACTTGTCATAATATTAACAGTTGCGCGCTATCCGACACTAGATGGCGCCGTCTTCAGTTCTCGAATGTTCCCGACCATACGTGCGAGACACATCTCTTTATGGCGCAACAATATGATTCTTGCACAGTTAATATAAATTAATAGTATATATACATCAATCAGTATATACATCAATTTATCATAAAGGTTTAGGATAAGCAGCATTCTCCATTCTAACATATTTATTATAATATAATCTAAGGTTAATACTTCTTTACTCTGAGTCTTTATTCAAAATTACATTGGAGTCAGTTTTGCCTCGCCTACCTTCTCTACACGTAGACAAAGGCGTCCACAGACTTGTAAAAGGGACGGTTTGCTGGTCTGTGTTACTTATTTAACTCGGCAGTCGCGTCCGTCACTAATACCTTCGTTGTCGGTTTTTATGGCACGGATCAATGGGATTTTTGTTTTGTAATTACCTATTTACACATTAAAATGACTTACATGAGTACTGATGATACCTTTAAATTTAAAATCAAGCAAAAAGCATTACTTTCTTATCATAATATTGTTCATTTGTTCAATTACTATGTACAGTCAGCATCCACCACCTTCTTCGTCTTCAATTTTTTAAATGACTACTGCAATGCACACTCAAATAATACTTAAAATCAATACATATAAATGCGTGCGTACGTGTTGCGTCTGTCGAGAACCAAAACAGACTGATGAATCTACATATGTGTGGTCGGCTCGTAGTGATCCATTCGCGGTTTCATCTGCCTACGTGTAGAGAAAGTAATAAGTCTACTACGATATGGCTGGCTAAGCGACTACCATCAGACCTCCACAACTCAAGTCTTTTAATAGAATTATATAAACTGTTTTGTTACTTATACATGAGAACTATTAGGGATGCTTTCAGTATGGCATCAATCCAATAGTATGGCAACCTAGACAGACGCCTTCACGTACTCTCAATATGTCAAAAATAGCCATTGAGTCAAGAACCCGTCAGATTAATACTAAACAATTGTCTATCAGGTGGATGCGTTGAAAAAGTGCGAGCATGACGCCTTCGTACTGCTAGCGGTGTCTCAGCTGTTTTGGACGGAAAGGAAAATAAACAAGTGTCGCGAGTGGTTCAACAGAACGGTAAGATTCCCTTAAAACCAACTTTGTTAACACCTATTGTAGGTATTTTGTTAGGTAGCAACTCTGTTGTACTGAAAACTGTGTGAGCTGCTAAAGTTTGTTGATGATGATGGTGAACTCGGAATAGGGTAGTTAACAGTTCAGTCAAATAATAATAATAATACTATTATCATCTGTCAGAACGATAACTTTATATAATACTAGCTGAACCCCGCGGTGTTACCCGCGGCTATTGTTGTACCGCGAGTAACGCCGCGGGACAAAGTTAGTCTAAAAAAGTAGCCTAAGTTCTCCCCGGATCATCAGCTACCTGCTAGTGAAAGTCCCGTCAAAATCCGTCCAGCCGTTCCAGAGATTACCCGGAACAAACAAACAGACAGACAAAAAAATTTTAACTACATTTTTGGTATATGTACCGTGTATACATACATATACATGTAGTAAAAAGCGGTTTTTTAATATTACAAACAGACACTCCAATTTTGTTCATTTGTATATAATTATGTTTATGAGCGCGATGTACTGTACGCGATAAAGCTAAATATTAGGCGAATGAAACATATTATGATTACTACTTGATACATGTAAAATTCTTTAAATTTATTTGCAGGTGAAAATAGATCCAGATTTAGGAGACGCTTGGGCATATTTCTATAAGTTCGAGTTACTACATGGCACTGAACAGCAGCAGGAGGATGTCAAAACTCGATGTAAAACCGCCGAACCACATCACGGAGAAGCTTGGTGTAAAGTCTCCAAAGAAATAGGCAATTGGTGTTTGAGCACTGAACAGATACTTCTATTAGTAGCCAATAACTTACCTGTACCTACATGATAATGTAGAAAAAATTAAATATGCGGTTAATTTGATGTTCAAGTATTGTAAGACTTTTATTTAGTGTGAATAAGTTGACTAGAGTTAACGACATCCTCGATATAAGAAAAATGTTATGGGCATGCATAAGATAAATAAGAGTAATTGTTTTGTTTATGCGTGTGTTTTACGTATGCTGTTAGTATATGTTATAAATAAACAAGTACGATTTATTGTTTCATAACTACAGTGATATCTTTAAATGTAATAATAAAGTGAACACTCAGATTATCTTGCAACCAGTTATGAAATAACTTTTATTAAGGGTGTGATCCACGCCCCTGACATAACTTAGGTAACATACAATAAAAAGTAACTTTAAGGTTAACAGAGCTGTTATTGCATCTTTTTTTCCTAAATAATCCCTATCTGCTAACCATTAGTGCCATTATGGGCGACAAGAGACACCAGGTAGTGGTCGGTGGATCCCAGAAGTGCAAGTACCGACACACTGCGCTGGGTGACTCGTCAGCACTACGTCACTAGGTAAGTTAAAAGGTAGTAGAGCCATGCTGATTTCAGCACGGTAGGGCTGGCTCGACCGGGACGGTACTAACCTCGCACAGAAAATCAACGTAAAATGACAGCGATCGTGCTCTAGTGTTTCGTTGGTGAGTGCGAGATCGGAGGCCCAAAGATGCAAAAGTATCACTAGGCCGCCGTAGTGTGGGTCGCCATGCTGCATTGTTGCATTGTCTGCATACGTAATGAGTACGCTTGCCATCAGGCAGAGTAGAGTCATTTTCGAAGGCCATACGTAATAACAAAATGTCGAACAAGGAGGTGGACCGCTTGATTGGAAATATTTGAAATCCTGGTGGGCTGCAGTATCAGCTGGGTGAGGTCAAACTTGAAAGGGAATACGTGGACGGTTAGACCCGTGTGGTCAGTTCTCGAAGATTCCTACCAGGAGGATCATGGTGGGCGTTAAAATCTCGCAGATACACCAGCGATCGGAAACAGCTCCTGCGCTTTATTCACTTCTGACTGACACACACACACACACTGACTCAGATGGTCAAAAAGACGAGTTATCTCAGTCTACGGATTGGGAGCTACAGAAGCACACCTAGTTTCAGCTTATAATATATAATAACAAGAAGGGTTTTTTAAATAAGTTTCGACTTAAAGAACCGAAATCCACGTGGAGCCAGAAGATGGAGACGGAAGGGTTCTGAAACCTGAAGTAAAAGTGTTGGCGGTGACAATAAAAAATCTGCCCTAGCGAAAAGACATACCCTAGCCTTCGCGAGGAAGCACGCCTTAAGCATGTAACCGAGATAGTGTTGACATGGCGACAGGGTGTCATATTTGTCTCCGTAGACCACGTGTAATTGTTAACTCCATCTCAGAATACAGGTTGGTGGGAGTGAATGATGATAGAGAAGGGAAAGGAAATGGGGACGTAATAGGAATGACAGTGATTGCGACAGTGTAAAATCGAGACTCTGGATGCTGTGTCGTCATGTAGCGGTGAAGCATGAATGGGATTTGAATTAACAACACTTGGCTCAGAAGAAAGTTATGAGGCAATTTCTGTTCTCTTTATCGTCCAATCAATCGGCCAAAAAATCACAAAAACATTAAAAATAGAAATACAATATATATAATTTATATATACTTTCAATTTGATAATAACTAGAAAACTTTAGGAACAACTTTCTATTTAAAAGTGCTAAAAGGAATAACATAAATGTTTAGGGAAACACCTGCACACGATCGCCAGGAGTGAATTAAGTTCCGACCGCCCGAGAATTCGGCTCAGCACGCATTAATGTAGTGCTTGTCCAATGTGATGAGTGCGCATTTTGGCCCATCAGTTTAGACAATTAGAAGAGTGAGAGAACAAAGAGTACACCCGTGTTTGCGCGTACACTTGTTTACAATAATATCCCCTCCGCAGCTTACAGGGCTCCGTCCAGGCAGGCCGCCGTGGCCGAAATCGACTAAGAGAACTTCATCATCAAAAATGATAAAGGGGTAAATATTTTGATGAAATAAAAATAAATAAATAAATATTTTTCAGTAAAGGTAAATCAGCAAAGTCAATCCTTAACCCCTAATGTTATGTTTCTAGGAAACTGATATTAGTCAATAAGTAGATAGATTTTATACGGTCAGAAAGCGTTGCTGCTTAGAGCCCCCGAATGCATGGAGCCCGTAGCATTTGCTACTTATACTTAGCGGCTTATCCACTACTCCTAGGTAGGTACCATTAGCTCCATCCAGGTTACAAAGGATCTTAAATGTGTCACACATGTGAAGAACACAAAACGTACCTATAAGTAAGGTGGGTAATTGAATTAAATAAGATGCTATAAAGTATAGAAAGAAGATGGAAATTGGAAACCACTTGATCAGTTTGCGAAATTCAATCTGTTGATCAAATTGGCGTGAACCAAATATAAAAAGTGCTCAAGTTTATCGAGCTGCTCCTCAGTGACATCGTGATAATCGACTGCAGCCTTATTAAATATAGGAGGAACACGAACTCAGCTAGCGCAATTTTAGTACTTAGGTAATAGTACCGTATGTAGAAAGTTGCGAAGTCTTTGGAAAGAGCCCGCTGATGTAAACACTTTCCTACTAACTGCTCTAAAATGGGACCCCAAGTTAACGTAGTGTCAATCAGAATACCTATTTTATGAACGCAAATAAAAATAAGAAGGATCGCGTTATGAAATTTGATATCAGGTAATTCAGACCACTATTTAGAGTGCATCCTGGATCTGTCCCAGGTATCAATGACTTTGATATTTGGTGGATTGACGATTAGACCATACTTACTGGCGGCTCCATTTACAAATCCGAGTTCATAATAGCGAAAGCTTCTGATTATTTGTTTAATACCTACCATTAAACTTGCGTATATATATTTCAAGATTTCAAGATTATCTGCGTAAAGATAGTACCTAGGATGAGAGTGATGTGTTATGTAATGTTTAGGTAATGGATTAAATAAATATTTCATAACTTTAATTTATTTATTAAAATCATTGCTATATTTAAAATTATTATTGTAAATGATGTCAATGAAATAATAACCAAATAATATTTAAAGGCTAGTTAAAAATACAACTACACTACAAATTACTGACTATACTACAAATGTAGAAATAGGCATTGCTATTGAAGCGTTACCTTTTTACACGTGAACATTTATTATAAACTGTTCTGACGCTTATCTTTCTAGGCTTTCTACTTTTCTAAATAACGCTAGAAATCACATCTTACCTAAGTAATTTATAGTTAACAAGTACCTACATAATTCAAATTATAAGACTGCAATACAATTACAGATGAGTAATAATCAATCAGAATTTCAATGTCAGTAAATATTCACAAAAATAAACGCCAATGCCGAAAGACGGTTTAATTCAATGATATTTTAAAATAATATTATTTGTTTATTCAATGCATTTCGCGAAAGAAGAGTTCCAATGATAGAAGTACTAAAAAACGTATTATGGTGAATAAAAATTCATAAAATGAAATATTTTTCGTCATATGTTACTGTAAAAACTTGAACTGCGATGAATCCTAGGATTGTTCAGTAAAACCTAAGATTTAACAACTCTTCACGGTCAAACTCCGAAACGTTCTATGATCTTTTTTACCACTGGCCGGCGAGCAGTAGATTATCTCTGTTATTGAATCATTTGAATGGATTTTTTTTATACCAAGAAACAAACATTTACCAACCGTCACTGGTAAAACCGAGTAAGTACTAAATTGTAAAGGTAAAATCCCATAATAACGGTTTTTTTTTAATCTTATATTAACCGACTCGTGTCAGTAAATCTTAGGACAAATCTTGGTTTCACTGTAGTTCGGGCTTTAACAGTAACATAAATAGGTACCTCCATTATTACTATACTAAACGTAGACATTAATGTATTCCGTAATAAGACCATGAAGGTTCAGTCTCCGAAGATCCGCTGACCAGATTCAGGTTGGATTCATTTTTTTTTTTTTAATTTGTTCATTTCATTTTGCGATTTAAAAAAGTGTACCTATAGCAGAGATTGTTTTTTTTTCTAATATGATTCATTGGCCACATCAATAGTGGCTCTAATGACGTTAATATTGGTAGGTAGGTACCTACTTCCTTAAAAATGTAGAGGGAACTTAATTTCTCACTGCATTGATAAAAAATAGATAAACAATGTTTAATCTATTTTTCAACTTTCATGGTGCTCTAAATTAGGTCGTAATACATAGTCACATTGCAGCTCAGTTTGTTATATGTAATTGTTATTGGAAGACAGACAAAAAGACCTGGTAAAGTATTATTATGCGAAGACTACTGATTCCACCTATGTTCTTCATAAATAGGGTACTAAATCGGTAATCAAGAATCAGAATCTAAAAATTCAGTGAGTGATTTCTTTGTGTGTAGGGGTGGTATCATACGGAAAAAGAAATCACGATCAAAAAAACATTTTCAATTGTTAACACTTCTCGTTGCCAGAAGTTTTTCTAGCACAAGAATTAGCATTGCCATTCAACGTGGCAGCGCTGCCAGTCTTTTGGGAAGTTTGGGAATGCTACCAGTAGGCGATGAGGTGGATACATTTTTTGTCGAGTGTATTTAAATATCTTTATTTGTTTTTTTATTTGCTAGTATTTTTAAATGTGTATTTACTAACACTTTGTTTAGTTTTTGGAGTATTCATGGATCTGCTGAGATTGAACCATCATTAACGAAACTACGTCTCCTTTCGTGGATTGCATTAAAAAATGGCATTTCAATAAGACATTCTTACATACTCTTAAGTAGGTACAAGATGAATATTGACAGTAAAAAATATCACTGAACAGAACCATCTAGGTTTTCCTCATTTGTCTTGACTTTGGAAGCGATCTTCTTACAACGGGTTTTCCACATTTTGCATTCGTCTGCACATTTGATAGTAATAGTGTTCCTGTAAAATGTTAATTATGTAAATATAGTATGTACCTACATTCAATAGTCATGAAAGGAGTCCCACCGACACCCTTTATGTGGAAACCAGTATGTTGTAAATAGTGAACCATAAACAAAATTAACTTCGAAAATTTTTCGAAAACTTACAATACACATTTCAAGATATTTTTCAATTTCTTATCACAATTGATATTTGTCGCTTTCAGCATTTAATGTACCGAAATGAGCTTTATCTTACACTAAGTAATTTAAATGAAGAGTTTTAATAATTATTAAAATTTTCGTTATTCTCGTTACCTACCTCACTCTGTTTGCGCGAACTTTACTTTTCTTCACAACTTCTATGATCACATCCGACACTTTACTTCTGTCCAAACGCATCTTCGCTGGCTTGTCTTGGAATGCTGGTGATGGCTTTCCAGTAAGTGAGTGTGTCGCTAGAACCCTAGAAATCCATGGTATTATATTACACATTGTAATGTAACTAAGTATTAAATAGCGTTCCTTGTCACGCCTCGCTGTTACATTTTTCTTTGTAACAAGTAAAATTAAAAAAAAACCCTCTACGCAAGCACTTAATAGAGTAATTATACGCCCAAAAATGTCTGTGTCTGTGTTTGTCACCACGGAGCAAATTGCTTCGTGTTTGTCACACATCAAACATTTAAACATATAGATATTATTAGATAAATTTGTTAGACAATATTATCAGCTGAAATGTCGGGCCGCGCCGCGCACATGCTAGAGTGTCACCGCGGCCGTGAGATGGCGTTGGACACTTTATAGGTTAATTTGAAATAGAAAAAAAAGAAGCTAAATGAGTTAAGAGAACTTACTTTCTCCCAAATACAGTCAACAGCAATGTCCGTGTTGCATGAGTATACGATTCCCAATTTATTTTGTCGTATATCTTTCTTGGTATCTTTGTATTGCCACTGCCGATTGGAACCTAGGAATGAAAATTAATTGAAGAACTTGAAGAATGTAAACATTTGAATTTCAAAAATATCATAATTTGAATATACTTTCCAAAATTTGGAAGTGCTTTACCGAATTATGGTATTTTTAACCGACTTCCAAAAGGTTCTCAATTTGATTGATATTTTTTTTTATTGAAAACTCATATAATATCATGACCACGTGTCTACCTGACATGAAACAGCAAGCTCTATTAACGACTAGCTGAACTTCGCGGTGTTACCCACGGTTATTGTCGTACCGCAGGTAACGCCGCGGGGTGCAGTTAGTCTAAAAAAAGTAGCCTAAGTTACTCCTGATATCATCAGCTACCTATCAGTGAAACGTAGTACAAATCTCTGGAACGGCTGCACTGATTTTGACGGGACTTACACTGGCAGATAGCTGATGATCTAAGGAGTTGAAGTTACATGAATTTAAAAATTCAAGAACAAATTTAATTGTAGGTAACATGCCTCGTCTGCTAGGTATATTATTTTTATTATATTATTCTTTGTCTTGAGTCTACAGATCTACTAATACGTTATAAATGTTAGTGTAAATACGAAATATAAATCAAATATTACCCATTCTTGTTCCACCGCCTCATTATTCTGCATCGTATTTGCACTGCTTGTGTTAGGAACGTCATCTCCGGATCTATTGACCTCCTTATTTACATTAATATCATTATTCTGCATTGTATTTGCACTTTTACTTGTGTTTGGAACGTCATCTCCGGATCTATTGACCTCTTTATTTTCATTAATATCATTATTCTGCATCGTATTTGCACTTTTGCTTGTGTTAGGAACGTTATCTCCGCATCTATTGACCTCTTTATTTTCATTAATGCTATTGCTATTCTGCGCGGATTCATCCAAAAACTGACTCGACTGGCTCAATGAACCTTGTAATCTATCACCATCCTGTTCTATTGCTTCATTATTCTGCATTGAATTCTCATTAATGGTGTTGTTATTACTAATAAGTACATTATTAGTTATAAGTACGTTATCGCTGGATCTATTGAACTCTTCATTTTCACTGGTTTCATCCAAAGTCTGATTTGCCAAGCTCGACGAACCTTGTAATCCATCATCAGCCGTAAAACTAGGCGCGATGGGTTCAGCCAGTTCCATTTCATCATTGTTCAGCTTTGCAATAGCTTTCATTGCTTTGTTATAACTGTTACGTCTAATATTAGTTACAGGAACGTTACCGCCGGATCTATTGAACACCTCATTTTTACTGATGTTATTGCTGTTCTGCCTAGATTCATCTGAAGACTGATTTGGCTGGCTCGATAATCTCTGTAATCGGTTATCAGCCGTTGGGTTAGGTGTGATGGGTACAACTTGTTCCGTAGAATTTGAGTTCACTGTATGAGGCATTTCGCGATTACAATGGAGTTCTTTCTGAACTTGCACTGTGTCGAAAATATTAAGAAATAAGTTCAGCGCTACTTGGAACCCTTTAAGCATCGTGTCCAATTCACTGATACTGTAGTCTGTGCTATATTTCTTCTGACTTTGATTAGTGTTTCTACTAATCCATCTGGAATACAGGCGCGGAAATCGTTTCAATAAATCATCTTTCGTCTTCCCCTGTAAATACAGTTTTTGAAATATCATTTTTTAAAGGTTTATTTTACAGTCAATATATGAAGTACAATATAGTATTGTGTAGCAACAAGCACTTAAAATAAATGTCTGTTATTAAAATCCTTACTATTTGATAAAAACAGTGCTAAGTCACAGAATAACTAATAGGGTCAATTTTGACTGGACTGCGAAAGAAGGAGGATGTATATATGAGGGTGTATATATGTTTTTCTAGTGTATGTGTGTACATTTCTTTGGCACGCCCTAGAGCCTAAACGACTTGTAGTATTTTTAGGTGAGTGGTGTGGATAGATTCGTCTTAGTTGTGAGTGACACTGAGTTCATCAAAATAAAAAAACCTCAATTTAAAAGAAATAATTCATAATTGTTTGTGAATTTGTTTCCAAGTGTGGACAGAAAAGTACAACATGCTTAATGAACGAGGTTGTGGGTACCTTTTTGTGAAATAGTAAAAAACACAATATCACCGAAAATCTTCTCTTTTTAATTTTCTCAGAAAGCTTACTTATTTATATAATATATTAAATAGTTGTTTATACGTGTACACAAACAGCACCAAAAATACATAAACATCATACTAAACCATAAAACTATCTAATATATAAAATTCTCGTGTGACAGTTTTCGTTGCCATACTCCTCCGAAACGGCTTGACCGATTCTCATGAAACTTTGTGAGCATATTGAGTAAGTCTGAGAATCGGCCAACATCTATTTTTCATCCCCCTAAATGGTAAGGGTCACCCATCGTTAAAAAAAAATTATGGCAAAACGACGTTTGCCGGGGCAGCTAGTAATATATATATTTATAGAAATATATATCGATTAACCGTACACTCAGGTTGGCTGGTGTAATTTATTTAATAGTTAACCGTAAAAGTAGTTTAAGAAAAGGTGTAGATTTTTGTTACCTTTGCACGTGAATTGTTGGATTTAGGTCTCTGAACGTTGGAAGAGCTGGACGCGGAGTTCTCTCCATTTCCATTTTGCTCTATTTCTTGATGATTCGGACCAGCCTCAGATTTTATTTTTGCGATGCTCATAGTTCTTGTTCTATGTGAATTGCGCTGAAAAAAAACTTTTAATTTCGTGACTACCCACAATTTGTATAAAAAGTTAGAAACTTAGTGTTTCTCAATAACAAGGTTCATGGCTGAGTGCTGTATATTGAATATATGTACTTCTAGGGTTGAGTAGTTCCAGAGGGAGTAATCAACAAACACACCGACCATAGTCCATCTAATCTGAAAGGTATGACAGTTCTGACAAATTCAAGAATAGGACAGATGTCAGAAAAATCGATTATGCAATATCCGATTTTCGGTATAATTTCCTAAGATTTATAAATCTATTTTATATTTACAGATTTATGTGCCTACGATTATTAATTAGGACGTCACTTAACGTTAGGTCAAGAAACTATAAGAAAGATATTTATTCGTGTTACAGTCAATGTTGGATGAGTTTTTTTTATATGGCATAGGCGGGCAAACGGGCAGATGTATCGCCTGATGATAAGCGATTACCGCCGCCCATGGACACCTGCAAACCAGAGGCGTCACAAGTGCGTTGCCGGCCTTTGGGGGGTGGGGAGGGGAGATAGGGGGAGGGGGTTTGGGTTATGGGCCTCCGGTATCCTCACTCACTCGATGAAACACAGCGCAAGCACTATTTCACACCGGTTTTCTGTGAGGCTGTGGTATCACTCCGGTTGAGCCGGCCCATTCATGCCGAAATGTGGCTCTCCCACGGAAGTGATTCAGTTCAATTTGTGTCCCATCAAAAACATAAATGTGAAATGAGATCAAAGTTCAATATTATGATATATGCCTTGGTTGTTCCCTTCAACAACAAAAGAAGTGAGATTTAAATGGTTGCCAAGTATAATGGTTAGGTACTCCTGAAATTTATGTATAACGACATAAAATATTTTATAACAACTTAACAAAAAAAATCTTAAAAATTAGGATAATAAATTAAAGTCCTACCGTTAGACTTGGCTAGACGGATTTTCACTGGCAGGTAGCTCTGATCCAGGGAGTATGGACTGAATAAATTAAGGATGGTATTCCACTTGTTTTAAATTCACGTGAATACCTTAAATACGACATAAAGACAGGCTCTGGTTAATTATAATTGCTGATTCTTACATTACAGGTACTATAAGTAAATGTTCCTAAAACAATCAATTAATTAAAAATTACAATAAAGTATTAGCTACAAATTTACTAGTTTCTGATTTATTCCTATGTATTGCTCGTTCTTATATTACAGGCACTACGAGTAAATGTTCCTAAGAGAATCAATTAATTGATAAATTATAATGAAATGATAAAAATTTACTCGTTTCTGATTTATACTACCTACTTGGTCGCCAAATTTGAACTTTCTAAGTCATCTGGAACTAGGTTATAATTTTGATCTATTGGTGAGTCAGTGATAAAAATGAGAATTTTTGGACGTTAATATCTAAATAGCCGTTTTAGGTATATTGATGAAATTCAGAGGTCATATTTATCTCGCGAGTCTAAATATAGGAGCCAAATTTGACATGCCTGTATGAAATACTTTTTGAGTTATGAGGGTGTCAAATATGGCTTCAAGTGGTTCGTGTAATATTACACACGGTGCGCCATGCCAGTTCTTGTTAGCTTGAACTTGGCTTGACACGCTACCGCGGGCTAAATAGAGATGAAGAATGCTAATATGAACTGAAGATCTTATATTCACGGTGGATGTTTGAATCTTAGGCTAAAATTTATAAAGCGTACTTAGTCTTTGCTTAGACTTACCTCACGAGTTAAGTGTGCGTTGAAATTTATAGTCAAATGCTTAGCTCAAGCTGAGCAAATGCTTAGCATTGTCTAAGTCACCGAAATTCTTGACTTAGCGATTACTTACGCGCTTGTAAAGATGGTTTGATGGTCCAAGTAGAAAAGTCGTAATCTAGTTTGAAAGCGTTGTAACAGAAGTCCGTAAGGGCATGCCAGGGTCAAAGTTAAAAGTTATTTCTAAAAATTGGTAATTATATGCGATTGATCTCGAAACAATCTGAAATATACAAATATAACGACTGGAGTGATACCACAACCTCACAGAAAACCGGTATGAAGCAGCGCTTGTGCTGTGTGAGTGAGTGAGGATACCTGAAGCGAAATGTCGGTTCGTTTGCCCTCTATTCCATAAAAAATGTTATGACATTTGACTGACAAGTCAAATAGACTCTTTTATTCGTACATGTGTTATTTTTTTACTTAAAATTAATAAATCAACGGTTTAAATTGATTGAAATACAATTTTATAATAAAGTTTATAAGATTACTAGTATTTTAGTTTATAACAGCTATTTTCAAATATGTAAAATGTTTTTAAAATATCTATATAATTCAAATAAATATGCTATGCAAATAGAAATGTTATACATTTTTTCCTGAGTTCTTGCTTAGCATACACTCAGTACATTCTTAGCTCAAAGGACTATAAATTCGAATGCTAAGATTACACTGAGCAGGAACTTACGTAAGTTTAGCGTAAGCAAAGTCTGAGCAAAGTCTAAGCACGCTTTATAAATTTCAGCCTTAGATCGATCCTAAAAAGTTTCGGAATTTAGTAAGTACAGTTATGCGTATGTTTTATAGTTATATATTAGTATAGTTGCTTTTTGTTGTGTAATGTTATGTCTTCTTTTATCTAAACTTTGAACAGTTCACCGTTTCAAAAACACAACAGTTCAGATTTCGAATATTAAATAGTTTATTGGAAACGTAACCATTACAATATTTACAATTTCTAATTAGTTTTTTTTTTATTTTAAACTTCATAGCTTCTTATTAGTGACATAGGTATTTAAGACGTTAATGGATTGTTTTCATTAATTGATATTTATAAAAATGAATCGCTGAAATGTATGTACGCGCAAAACTTCCGATCGGGTGCACCAAATTAAATAATTCTTTTTTTTATGTGTTCGTTATTGAAGACAAGGTTTGTGTACAAGAAAATTTCAAATATAACGGGAAAAAACAATTTTTGTGTCTTCGATGGGAAGCTGAGACAGATATGGCGGTACGAAGTTCGCCGCGTCAGCTAGTACCTAAAGTATATCCTATCTCTTGGTAATTGACACACGGCAATATTAACAATACTGGCCCTATACAGAATTTCTTATAGCGAATGCATTTGGTTTTAATGCATTGATCTATCTCAATGTTTTAATGTATTTTTAACCGACTTAAAAAAAAGAGGATGTTTCTCAATTAGACTGTATTTTTTTTATTTATTTTTTATGTGTGTTCGCGGATAACTTCATCGTTTATGAACCGATTTTAATGATTCTTTTTTTTTATGGAAAGGAGATATCCCAACGGTGGTACCAATCCACTAAGATCTGATGATGGCATCCAAGAGAAATCGAGTCAAACCTTGAAGTTGGTGTTATTTTTGTTAAAATTTTATTACTTGTAGAGTTCGTTATTATTTTGCTTTAGATTACTACGATTATACATAATTTTGGTACGCGAGGCATATTGTACATTTTTTTTTTTCGCCATGTAATCCCTCTGCTGTCTCGATGTTTGCGCGCGTAATGACCAAGTTAAAAATCTTTCATTTAAGACTAAAAGTTGTGTGAAAGGGTGGCTTTTATAATTTGTTCAGCTTCTAGGAGAATTTTTACCACATTTTTGTTTATATCCATACTGATATTATAAATTCGAAAGTAACCCTGTTTGTATATCTCTTACGCTTTCAAAGCTGAACCACTGCACCGATTTTAACGATATTTGGCATGAAAATATTGTGATTCTTGAAGAAGGACACAAGCTACTGTTTACTGCGTTAACTGACATACACGCAAGTGGAGTCGCGAACAAAAGCTAGTAACTTTTAAGCACATTTTGTAACGGTGATAAACAGCATAAAACACCTTGTAATTTTTTATACCATTAACGTTTATTAATAAGCTAGGTAGGTACTTAAAATGTGTAATACTCACGTGTGATGTTAAACGGAGTTGCAAGTTCTTCGCTTGAACAGTTAAAGTTCTAATAAGTTTAATAAGTCAGAAGATAGAGAAATACTTGACGGTTATAACGACCGTGTTTTGCGTTACCGAATACCGAAATGCAGCGATTGTTCAGGTAAACATTTCTTCAAAGTGCACCCTTACAACGATTCTGCCCCCGCTCCCCGCTCCGAACAATAGTCTTCGTCAACAGGAAGACCGGAGCAAAAAAAAGGTATATTTTTTGCAACGTACGTTCTACTAAGAACGCTGGAATGTTCTATCCATTGTGCGGGCTAATAATTTTTAGTTATAACATTTGCAACGTACGTTCTACCATAGCGTTCAATTAAGAACGCTGGAATTTATTTATTTATTTAGAAAGTTTTACAATATTATAACCGGATAAATTCCCAAGGCAATATTCTAAGCTTACAACTAATTATACAACATAAAAAAAAAACAAAATGTTAAATACAATTAATATTACAATAAAACGAATTAGAAATAATAACAGTAATGAATAAGTAAGTATACCTACCTTTATTTCAGAAATAATGCAACTTTGCGCTATTTCTGTGAATTTCGGAATTGGAATGTTCTGTTCTTTGTGCGGCCTAAAAGTCTTTAGTTATTAAATTTAGGGGAAATTATACGATAGATTAAACATGCTATTAAAAATATTTAACTAAGCTTAAGCTTTCTATATAAACTACCAACTCTTGTAATTGAAAGATTTTACTACTTCTCGTGAACTCAGAATCTTGAAACTTACTACTACTTTCTTCATAAAGGAGTAGAGGTATTAAATTGAAATTCATACAAAATAATACCTAAAGCAATCAAACTTCTATGTCAAAGCAGTCAAAATATTTTTTTAAACTCGCAATAAATTTTTAGTAACATTACATTTTTTATATATATATATATATATTTTTTGGGACTAATCCCACCCACACGCCCACCACTGTAACTCCTGTACACCAGGATCAACAGCAGTGACCCACGAACACACCGAGTTATGACACTCGGGAAGTCCCAGGAAAAAAATTAACTGTCTTGGAACCCGCAACGAAATTAATCAGAAGAAAAACAGGAGGAGTTGGAAATATGATAAGTCCACTTCCCTCCTTAGCAAAGCGGGAGACAAAATGAAATCAAAATAGGCAGACACCTTTTTTTAAACCGGGAAGCACCACGGATAAAATATTATGGGTCCTAAGTGAGCTATATTTGATTACTATAGTATGTATGGCAGAATCGCCTAAACGCACGGAAATTCACCGCAGTTGACACAAGATCCTCATAGTATACCGCCCCAGATGTCATTTGTAAGCTATTTAGCATTTTGTTACGTTCATTGTACCAAAGACTACACTCCCAGAGAATATGATGAGCCGACTGTTCACAGCTAGTATCAGGTGTTGAGCATTGACACAATGGTGAATCGATTAATTTAAATGAGTGTAGTTTGCTCTTAAAGTTACCATGGCCTGTAAGAAATTGAGCGACACAGTGATCTACCTCGAGCCAGTCCTCGACATCCGTTCGCGAACAGATGGAAAGAACTGGTAGAGGTGGCGCCCCTTAGATGATTCGTCCCATCGTTGTTGCCATTCATTCATTAGGTCGTTATAGACATTGGACTGCTGTTGAAACAATCTTATGATTTTATCGCGGTCTCGTACGCCCAAAAAATCGCATTCCATGTTTTGTAGTGTGGAATAGTACATGGCTGCACGTCTCTGCACCTCGAGATCGACCGGAAGAACACCCGCCAACACCGGTTACGCCTCAGTACTAACCGTCCTATATGCTTTGCACAAGAAGATCAATGCAAGTCGTTGGCCTTGTAATAGTTCGCGACGGACAGCACCTACAGTCGCCCTATCGGCCCATACGGGAGCACCATAGCAAACAGCACCTAAATAAGTAGCTCCATATATGATTTTTAATGTATTAAATGAAAGACCCCATGTGGCAGTTGATATTCTCGTCAGAGCAAAGAAACTTTTTTTTAGACTTTTCATTAACTGTTCTAATATGTTCGATAAATGAAAAATTTCTTTCTAAAACTAATCCCAAATAACAAACCGAGGTTTTATTTTTAATAGTAACATTTTGAAATTTAATACACGGCGGTGATTTGAGGTTACCTTTCAGAAGTAGCTGGAAGGTTTTGTTTGGTGCAAAAGTCAAGCGATTACGTACACCCCATAGAGATACTAAGTTCAAACATCTATTAGCCAGACTCTCAAGCCCCGCTCTAGTATCAGATTCCACCAGTAATAAACCGTCATCCGCATACGCGTTTAGGGTACATCCGGGTGGTATAGGTATTGTAAGAAAATCGTCGAAGCCTATATTCCACAAGTATGGACCTAGCACCGAGCCCTGAGGACACCCCATCGTAAGCGCCTTCGACACAGAGTGATGCCCTAGTCTCAATTTAGTTGTGCCTTGTGTGAAGTACGAGGTGATAAGGGAATAAATATTTTTAAAGCATCCTCTTGATTTTAATTTTAGCAATAGCATGGGCCACCACGCGTTGTCGAAGGCGCCAGATATATCTAAGAAGATACCTAAGACGTATTGAAACCTTGACTCGGCGACAGTTTTCCTTACAGATATAACCGCATCTGTTGTCGATTTTCCCAACATAAATCCGAATTGTCTATCATGAAATTTAACTCCACCCGGTAGAAGTCGAGGTACTACAAGACGTTCTAAAAGCTTACCTAGCGATGGTAACAATGTTATGGGTCGATAGGACCCAGGATCGTCCGGCGGCCTATCGCCGCTTTTTGGTATTATACGAATATTACCGCACCGCCAAACACTAGGAAATACTCCTTCCGCAATGCAACGTTTAAAAACTAATAAAATCGTATCACCCGAGAGTTTACAAGCTTCTTTTATCATTTTATTTGATATTTTATCGTCGCCCGAAGCCTTGTTCAGTGGTAATGACCTAACAATACTAAGAAATTCATCTGAAGATGGTAAGTCAGACATTGGAGACAATGGTGGTTCGATAGCCCACTGCCTAATTTGTCGGTGATAATCCGTGTCATCCTCCGGCCGATCGTCAGGCTTTTTATAATTATAAACTTATTCCCCTTTTCCACTCACGCGATCATAGAAGTTTGATTTTGTTACAGCTTAAAGGTAAAAGGTGTTCTCAGGAACACCTGAGAAATGGGTCTTGATACACAGAAATGTTCACGGACTTTTACGTAATAAAAGTCTCCAGCGATACATGATGTGTATTCCTAATACTGAAGTTTAGATTGAACTTAACATATATTTTGCGATGACAACCTTTTGACCTTTATAACTTTTTTTAACCGGCACGATATCAATGTCGATTTTTCAGATCTTCATTAAAACGCCGTAATAAAGGTGTCTACAAAAATTCAGCTCACTAGGAATTTTTCCACAGATTGGGGTTTAAAATGATTGAACTAAATACTTGTTTCAATTTATGCTTGTTTTTTGCAGGCTCTGCAGTTAATCTAATCTATACTCATAAAATAACATGTCTTGACTGACTGACTGCTTTATCATCGCCGACCGTAAACTATTAAAGTTAAGGCTATGAAATTTGATGAGTATGATTGTTTCATTGAGTAGACACCCACCAAGGAAGGGATTTTGGAATTTCTACCCCTTGGGGGGTGAAATAGGGGTTGAAAGTTTGTATAGAAGTCCGTCATTTTTAAGTTAGAAACATGATACATTATCTTTGGGTTAGTATAGCATGATACATACTTTGCGAAACGATGCAAAATTTTAATGGAATATAGTTTAAAATAAAAATAAATAATAAAACCCTAAAGCATACATTTCTTAAACGTGAAATAAAGCAGTTATGATCAAAACTTGGGCTCTCAGTTCAGACGCTTGCAATAATGACATAGCCATCTATCTCAGAAAGTACCGCCTGTAGGTCAATAGATACTTTTTATTTAAGAACTAGCTGAACCCCGCAGTGTTACCCGCGGTTATTGTTATACCTCGAGTAACGCCGCGGGACAAAGTTAGTCTAGAAAAGTAGCCTTGTTTACTCCCCGGATCATCAACTACCTACCAGTGAAAGTTCCGTCAAAATCCGTCTAGCCGTTCCAGAGATTACCCGGAACAAACAGACAGACAGACAAACATTTTTTTAACTACATTTTTAGTATACATATGTACCGTGTATACATACATATACATTTAGTAAAATACGGTTATTTTAATATTACAAACAGACCCTCCAATTTTATTTATTTGTATAGATAACAAATAAAAAATGAGAGTAACAATATATAATCATGACAATAAGGATCTCTTACAGACAACCTTTATTCGGATATTATGACAAGTGACAATAAGTGAAGAATAGTAATAGGGCGCACAAATTTTAAATTTTCTATCTGAGTAAATAAAATAATCACTTATTTTTGAATGAAAAAAGTACACATACATATCTTAAAATATAATGTTACAACGGCATAGCAAAACTAAAAACTTCTAGTCGATTCCGTGACGATCGGACAGAACATCTCAAACTTACGACGATCAATCCATATTCGATTTTATGCATATTGATGTTAGGTTAATTATTCCGCACCTCAAGAAATCAACGAGATCTTGCTGACGTTTGGCTACCTCTCAAACGTTGTACTAGAATATACTTTCGTCGTTACATTAAATTATAAATCACAAGTAATTATAAAAATCAATTAAAAATAATTCATTTAAAATAATCATTTTTTAAGTTTCTTTTAAACAAATAACGCAAGGTAACTTATCAATACATGTTGTGAATATTAAGCGAGTAATTATTATTTTACTTCTAGTCATTTATTTAAAACTAGCCCCGCGGAGTTACCCGTGGTACAACAGCTAGCTAGTACCAAACCTAGTCTAAAAAAGTACCTAGGTTACTAGTAGCCTAGGCTACTTCTTATGTGATCAGCTATCTGCTAGTGAAAGTCTCGTTAACACAATTATGCATTAAGTAAAAACGGTTATTTCAATATTACAAACAGACACTCCAATTTTATTTATTTGTATAGAAAACGTCATCGCATAAGTCAAGTGGACCCTCAAACTGTCTGGCCTTTCCTTTTTTTCGATACCTATTAGGTTGCTTCGTTTCTTCTAGGTAGACTATAGTCGCTAACAAATATTGTAAATGGGTACATGCAAAGGCATCTGTCCTAAAAAACTAAAAACTCATGTATACCCTACAAAATATTCTCCTATAAACTATTCAAAACCAATATTCTCCTTAGTCCAATAGTCTCCTCTTGACTGCCTCGTTGGTCTAGCGGTTGACGTGTGCGACTGCTGATCGTGAGGTCTGGGGTTCGATTCCCGGGTCGGACCAAATGTTTGTATGATCTACAAATATTTGTTTCGGAGTTTGGGTGTTTTCTATGTATAATATGTATGTATTTACAAAAACAAGTATATATGTATTTGTATCAGTTGTCTAGTACCCATTTTTTTTTTTTTTTTTAACGTGTGGAAACCCCCTCGGGCCGTCACCCCGCCGGGGTTTGCGGCGGGGCGGTGTGTCGGAATCGAACCGACTAAAACCACACGGTGTGCCACTCTGCGCCTGAGATGGGAGGGATCCGGGAACTGCTGTTATTAACACATCCGGACCCCTCCCAGCGCCTGCCCGCACTGAAGCGGGCACCGTCTGCTGTTAAAAAACTCTCAATTTAGGCGACGTACGGCACACGCGTAACGTCGCCCCCTCGCGGGTGACCACTAAAGCGGATGGTGGGGAAAACCCATCCCGACCATCCGCGGCCACACTCAGGGCGGCATGAGGCGCTGATAGGCGCGCCTCCGCCGCCCGGTTCGCCGGCGGCGGATCGGGTCCGAGTGGATATCATCCTCCCGGGCCTTCTCCGCCGCCTCCTTCTGCGACATTACGTCTTCGCAGAAGGCTGCGACCGCGGTAAAACTGCTGTCGCTACCGGCCATGGTGCGAATGATGGCCGGTAGCGAGAGATCCCCTCCGATGACGTTGTCTAGTACCCATAACACAAGCTCTGCTTAGCTTGGGACTAGATGGCGTTGTGTGATAGATGTCCGAAATATTTATTTATTATTCTCCTAAAATGTAGCATTGAGGACAACTTAGTATAGTCTTGCGCCTCTGCCGCCGTACCGCATGGCCGATACAAGAAAATTCTAAATATCTTCACTCTTACACTCTAGATCGCCCCTGCGGCAGGCGTGTGAGTAGCCCGTTTAAACGCAGCCACACTATGTCTCTGCCCATTTCTCTCGCTATTCCTCTCACCTCTCGTCGAGCATGTGGCTCCGGTATAAGAGTAAGAAATGAAAGACATAGTTTAGAATTTGTCAAGGAACTTATATTTTAATTATAGTTTATGTCTTCATCGCTGATCGTATAGATTTACACCAACCAAGAACGGTAATGTTTACTTTCATTTGAATTATTGGCCAATTAATGTTTGTCTTCTTTAGTTAATGCATTGAGTGTGCCTTTAATTTGTTGTCAACTCACAATACGAATGACCGACCCACTGCGAAGTTATTGGGAAAAAAATATTTTATTTTAAGTAGTTGATATTATTTTAGTTATGATTCCAACATTTCCAATGTGTTTTATTTGTTTTATTTTATTGTGATGTACTTGGTTGTTTTAATGCTTTTTTTAATAATTCTGGGAAAACTCCACTGTTTATCATATTGTCAGGATAACAGTGAAGTGTGACATATGTTGGAACCTGTGTTCAATCACATCATCTCATGTGAGTCTATTGAATAGACTTGGATATTAATTTATTATCAACCATAGCTACGACGGAGTATGTATTGTATATAATTATAAGCTTTTGACCGCGACACCGCATGTGTGTATATAGGTACCAACTTATTTACCTTATTTACCAGTTATTTAAAAAAATGGCTGCTATCTAAGCAGCAGGTAAATAAATATGATTTATACCGCTGTGACGGATTAAGGAAACAGAGTTTCACCACCAACATTCAAATCTTATACTATTTTTAAATATGTTAAATTTTTAAGTTTAAATTGAGTATGTTGTCTCTTTTGTCCCTTGTTTTATTCATAGCGTTTGATGTTGTATAATATGGTTCGGAGCGAGGACCCTGGTGACCTGTAACACAGGCAATTTTATGCCTATCACGGGCACCAGCGATCCTCAACCAAAGTACTACCTGGATTTTATGTAATTCAATTTGTAAATTAATGTATTTCGGTTTGGGTGAGAAATAAACGCTTTTATTATTATTATTACCATTATTCTGTGGGTGTCGTAAAAGCCGACTAAGTAAACAAACTATGCACTGTATACAATCACTGATTTACAAAATGCCTCAATCACTTTTCTTTTGAATTTCTTATCTATATTTATAAAAATGAATCCCCGAACTGTATGTGCGCGCATAACTTCCGAATGCCTGCACTAAATAGGATAATTCTTTTAACTGTATGTTTGTTATTATTTCGACAAGGCACAGATCAGGTGATCTGTGGGACAAGGTTTGCATAGAAAAAAATCAAAGATTAAAGGGAATTTTTACGTAGGTGTACGTACCTATCGTACATACCGTATCATTCTGTACAAGTTGATAAACCACCAACTCAAGCAAATAGAAATCAAGAAATTGTCTCGTGACTGGTAAGAAATAGTGTGGATGCAAGTCCAACTTATTAAAAGTTGAGTTGTTAAATCTGGCAAAAGCAACTAAGCCGCCCAAGCTCCGCTATGTAATCGATGAACTAGCCCTAGAGCATGGACACGAAGTTATTCGATGGCCTCTCTACCATTGCCAGTATAACATTATCGAGCTTATTTGGGCACAAATAAAGGGTCATGCAGCGCGGAACAATACCAAACAACCCTTCAGTATTGCTAAAATGATGACTCTGCTACAAACTGCGTGTGCAGAAGTCACTACAGAAGACTGGAGAAAAGTCGTAGAGAAAACAAAGAAAATAATTTTACAAGATTTTGACCGAGATGTGAGAATAGACAATATTATTGAAAATTAATTAATAATATCTCTGAGTGCTGACAGCAGTGATGAAGATGACAATACTAATAACAGTTCTGATACTTCAACTGACTAATAGCCATTTTTAAATTTTGTATTTGTATTATTTTACTCCTTAAATTTACGAAAAAATAATAATAAAGGGACAGGGATTCACCTGATGATTTTTTAAATTCACATAAGTTTCAAGTCCGTATCGATTCATTCACTTTATTCGATGTTTTTAAGCACGTCACCTCACTATGAAGATAAAACTGACAGACGTCAAATGTTATCTCTAAAATGACTCCACTAGTTTTGACGTCAAAACTAATGACAATCACAGCTTTTCCAGAAACGTGACTAGATGTCGTTGATCGACTTTAATTCGAGATAGCGTTTGTTTCACACTGATACTATATTAACCCGGCTTGCACTTGCTTTTCACACACGTTGATTTGATAAGAGTCATAATAGAAGTACTCGAAAATTTTTGGAACAACAGTTGTTATAGCTGTTGCATCTGTCACTTTGTATTGAACTACAAATTGTTGTTCTGGGTCCGGGTGTTCTTTGTGTCCGTTTCATGTGTGTTTGTGTCTCCCATGACACCGAATGTATATATTACTAATTCGGGAATCGTCTTTAAAAAAAATAGTCTAGGGTCCAAAAAGCTCATCATCTGCCAAAATGTCGAATCTTCATGGATTATGTTATTTTGTTTTTAGATTAACATGGACTGTTACTAAGCAATCTATTAGGTGGTAACTACTTTTAAATAAGCTTTTTATTTATAAAATATAATAGGAAATGTTTTAGTGGTTCTTCAGTTTGAAAGCACTTGTTGAACGGATATGTATTAGATATAATATCAAATTACACTCTTTTTTTCTTAGTAGTACTACTAGTTTGTAGTACTCTATAAAAGAAAAACAACATTTACATAGTCAAACATCCAAGAAAATATATAATTGACTAGCTGTTGCCCGCGGCTTTGCTCGCGTGAATGTTAATTATGTTTAATTAAAACTGTGTAAGTATGTATGAATAATGTATTCATGTTTTTAAACGTATTTATTTGTTTTTAATCAATAGCCCATTAAAAGGGTCTTATAAACAAACTTTCGACCCTTATTTTAATCCCTTTAGAAATAGAATGCCCATAAATGCTGATATAGGTATTCACTTACTTGTAATCAAAAGCCTAAAGACAAAGTGTCGCGGTACTCAATTAAAAAATTACAGCCTTCCAGACTAACCTATATACGAAATGTCAACGTCTATTTCACCCGCTTAAGGGTGGAATATTCGGAAACGCTTAAATACGTATCTCATCATCATCATTGCAGTCCACTGGTGGACATAGGCATCTCCAATTGCAGGCCACTTGATTCGATGCTCGGCTTCTCTCATCCAGCTCCTGCCAGTCGTTTTGGGCATATCATTATTCCACCTGGTCTGTGGACGTCCTACACTACGTCTTCTGAGACGCGGTCTCAATTCAAGAACCCGTTTACCCCAACGGTTATCATTTCTGCAGCTAATATGGCCAGTCCACTGCCACTGTAGCTTGCTTATCCTGTGAGCTATGTCGATGACCTTGGTTCTCCGCCGGATCATCTCCTTTCTGATGCGATCCCTTAGAGAAACGTCGAGCATAACCCTCTCCATAGCACGCTGAGCGACTTTAGACTTTAACCAGCCGTGTCGTGTCTACGTGTTCACCCCTTTAGGGGTAGAATATCCAGAAACGTATCTAATCATTTTCAATCAGTAGCCCAAAAATTCTAATTTTTCTAATTTTAAAAATGACGGACTTTCATACAAACTTTTAACCCTTATTTGACCCGCTTAGGGGTAGAATATCAAGAAATGCTTAAATACGTATCTACTCACTTTTAATCAGTAACCCAAAAATAATGTATCACGTTTCTAACTTAAAAATGACGGACTTCCATACAATAATAATCTGCAAATATTTGTTTTAGAGTTTGTTTTGTTGTTTTTTATTTTCTATGAACCCCGCGGTGTTACCCGCGGTTATTATTGTATCAAAAGTTAGTAAAAAAAAAGTAAAGCCTAATTTACTCCCTGGATCATCAGCTACCTGCCAGTGAAAGTCCCGTCAAAATCCGTCCAGCCGTTCCAGAGATTACCCGGAACAAACAGACAGACAGACAGATTGACAGACAGACAAAACATTTTTTAACTACAGTTTTGGTATATGTACCGTGTTTACATACATATGCATTTAGTAAAAGGCGGTTATTTTAATATTACAAACAGACACTCCAATTTTATTCATATGTATAGATTTAGCTCTGAATCTTATACTTTTAAATGGTGGGTATTGTCCCTTCAATTTGAAAACATGACAAATTAATCACTTTTGACTAACTTAGGCTTAAATCAACTTGACGCTAAAGGTGGTCTACTTAAACCGATCATTTACAATATCCATACATAATAATCACAGAACAAAAGAATAATAGTTAGAAACTAGCTGAACCCCGCGGTGTTACCCGCGGTTATTGTTACCGCGAGTAACGCCGCGGGACAAACTTAGTCTAACAAAAGTAACCTAAGTTACTCCCCGGATCATCAGCTACCTGCCAGTGAAAGTCCCGTCAAAATCCGTCCAGCCGTTCCAGAGATTACCCGGAACAAACAGACAGACAGACAGACAGACAAAAATTTATTTAACTACATTTTTCGTATATGTACCGTGTATACATACATATGCATTTAGTAAAAAGTGGTTATTTTAATATTACAAACAGACACTCCAATTTTATTTATTTGTATAGATGTATAATATGTATGTTTGTAATTACAAATAGAATATTAAATTAATCTAGCTGCTATAGTACAAGCTCTCTTTAGTTTCAGGCTAGAGGGCGTTGTGTTTCGAGTGTCTGAAATATTTATTTATTTAAGGAGATAAATTAAAAATATATTTCTCATTGCAAATATTTTATTAAATTTGACACATTTGATTCACAGTAGATCTCAGACAATAGTATCATGAAACCTTAATTTAGAGAAAAATAAAGTTTTTAGTGGTATTTTACACAGAACAGATAATAAAGGGTATTTTATTTCTACAACAATTACAACTACCACTTGACTTAGTAAAATAATACCTAATTCAAGTACTGATACAGTTTGCTTAACTTAAAACTAGTATAAGTACAAATTGTACACAAGATAAAAAAAAAAACGAAACTAAGTTGGCAAAACTAGGTAAAACCTGTCTTTCGGCTTTCGACCATTACTTACAACCCATAAGGAATGGCCGAAAGCCGAAATAAGGTAATCAGCATTGTCAGATCAAGGTCATTATAAAAGTAAAGTATTGTACGATTGTACACTATAAGTTACAGGTCACTTCAAAGTTTATTATACATAAATAGTTCTTTTTGTAATGCTTGTTGTGCCATCATTGACTGTACATTACATATTATTGTTATTTTAATAATACATTAACGGAGAAGATAAAATACTATCTGGTATACTCATACGAAAGGAAACCATATTCATTATTTGATAACAATTAATTCAGTTACATTAAACAAATTCTAACATAATTATTTTCGTTTGCATCTCAAATTCAATCGCGTTTTCCCATAAAACAACTAGTTGTACTATGGGATACGCGTGTCATACGACGTCTAAATCATGGTTTTGAGCCACAGATTAAAGGTACGAGTTGGTAGCGGACTGCAGGCAGCAACAGCAGTCGACACGGGACGCAGCGACACTACTGGTTTCTATGTATTTGCATGAAATACCCTCCGTAGTTAGCGACACGAAGCTAACGACGCGTCGTCGAGCGGCAGACGGCAGTGCCGCTCGACTGCAAATCAGTAGTGGCGCTGACGCGACATTGCACACGACCACGTTCGAGCGAGTTATTTTCAAAATAATTTTTCCGATTCTGAAGAAGATAAACTTATAAACCAGGTGGATCAAATGGTTTTTGGTCTGTATTGAATAAGTTCCCTCACTTGCATTGCATTTAAGCATATGACGTGGTGCATTTCGTCTTTTTCTGTGTAATAAAAACAAGTCATCATCGTCTTCTTCCCCTTCCAATAAATTCTATAAAAAATTGCTGTCACTGCTCTCGAACACGTCAGACATCTTGTGTCACGGAACACTCGGAACCAACTGGATGCCATCTGCTGTTGTAGTCTGCAGTTGGTTTCGAAATCATGACTGCAGCGACAAGACGCAACGACGTTTCGTGGCAACATGAAGCGACGACACGTCGATTGCTGTTGCTGTCTGCAGCTCGCTACCAACTTGTACCTTTACTCTTTAGTGTGTTGCCGACTCTTATGACATTTATGAGGAAAATGAAAATTCGTATTCTAAATAATCCGTCACCACATATACATAATATATATCGTTCGACATGATAAAATGTATTTGTTGTGTATGTTCATCATAATTTTCTGGTTGGATTTTAGATTGTCTTTTTTTTTTGTTAACGCGGGGAATGCTTTTACGCACCATACCCTCCGTTGGGGAGACGGAGGGCGTGTGTGGGACTCCCAGAGAACTGCACTACCCACTAAACCCCGCGGCGGTCTATCTGGTCAGTGGAGTAAGGCCGGGAGGACTCTAGAAGCCTGCGTACCTGGGATTTATCCAGGTACGCATCGGTGGCCTATGGAGTCCTCCCGGCCTCACTCCACGACTGAGGTATAAGATAACTGAGGTAAAAGATGTAACATTGCCAGTGACTTAGACGACACCCCTAGACCGCGCCAGGGTGTCACACTTCGATTCGTCTGTAGCGGCCACATCGCCCCGAGATATGGACGCAGCAACCCTAAGGTGGCACTTGGGGAGCTAGCGATCTCTGCCTGGACCCCTTTGCCACCTTCTCCGAATCCTTTTCTGAATATTTTACATAATTCTAAAATTAGAGAAAAGCTAATAATAGTCCGGGATCCCCGGTACAATTTTTACTAGTAATTACTATCAATGTAATTTGTCGTGAGTGGCTTCATTTTGATGAAGGGTCCAACAGGGGTAGCAGAGACAAAAAACCTTTGAGCGTAGAACCGGGAAAACGTACCACTAAATTTGTAGGACAATATGGCTGTTAAATTATATAAATATTAACTAAGCTACTGTTAAAAAACCAGCTGGTAAGTGTTATTTTTGATGACCTCGTTTCGTTATCAATATGTTGGAAGGATTAAACCACACATTTTGCACGACGAGTATTTTTTCTAATAAGTAATAATGTTAGTTAATATTAATATTATTTACGTGATACGTTATCCCGGTCATTCACACAAAAAGTTTTTGTGCCTGCTACCCCTGTTAGTTAACACAATCAAAAAATTTTGTGAGGTGAAAGGTGGACCCCTCGTCGAAATGAAGCCACTCATGAAAAATTAGCTTGATTGTAATAACTTGTAAAATTTGTTCCAGGGATTCCGGACTATAAGTTTGAAAATATGTTAGAGAAATTTTTTTTTTAGTTTTTTTTTTATTTTTTTTGTTTTTTTTGTTTTTTTTTTTTCGTTTTTTTTAATAGACAATCCCTTACTAGGAATATTTTTGCATCGCAGGGGATTTTACAAACAAACGTGAAGTGGATAGAAAGAACACCCAGATTTAGAACAACAATTTGTAGGTCACACAAAGTGTTGTCCCATATGGGGCAAACATATTAACCTAAAACACTCAGCGAGGTGACCGCATATGCCATTACACCGTCAGTGTAGTTTGTTCGTTTTATTTGTAAAGACTCCAGTGACATTAAATTCCTAGTCAGCAATTGTCTTTAAAAAAAAACTTTTTTTTTGTTTTTTAATATAAAAATAATATAATTAAAAAAAATTAAAGCTATATTGGCGGTGTTTCAAGTAAATAGTATCACTACACATTTCGCACCCTTTTGGTCGTTTTTTTCCTTTTTGTCATGCTCTTCATACAACGAGTTCTCCACATCCTATACTCCTGTGTACATTGGGATGATATGATATTCCTGTAAAATATATAATATATTAGGAAAATGTTGTATGTATATTTATAATCATCTCGTTACCCTTTCTATCTACAATTAACAATAGGTAGTCTATGCGGGTTAAGAAAATAGTGACACATTGAGCAAGCCTCTATACCGACTAGTATCTTGTAAAACGCACAGTGGCAGAGTGCTAATAAAATTACCTTGGTGACGGAAATGATAATTTTGCCGCGTGTAACTGTGCACGAAGTTTCGTCTAGTAATGGCCCGAACAATTTCTTGAAGCGCTCAACATGATATATATGATAGAGCATGCAGAGTGAAGTTACATCTATACGTAACGCCGAGGAGTCAAGCCGATTGGAAATCTTTGGGGTTCGAATGATTTGAATCGATGACCGTTAAATGCGGTCTAGAGAGGGTAGCTCGTACCAGGGCGCTTCTGCATAGAGATCAAGTTCGACTAGTTTTGGTTGGTATGCAAGGCATTCCATCCATCCATTCCATAAAGCAATAGATGCTACTAATGGTCTCTTGTGCTATATGCATTAATGTGCAGTAGAAAAGTGTGAGTAATAGCACAGTGTCTTGCGAGACACCAACGTTTACAGATTTGAGGTCAAAGCATGCACTGTTGATAACGACCTTAATGCTTATATTTGCAAGGAAGCTAACTCCATCAGTTGTTTGGCTTCACTGAGGAAATTAATGGTACTTATTGCTGTTAGGTGACTCTTTAATTTCATTTAGATCGTCTTTTATAATTTCCATATATTTTTATCGTCAAATCATCGTAGTAAACATTACAATCAAAAGATAAATTTGCGCGTATCTAGACAGTACTTGTGAACCTTTTGCTATTTTTACAACTTTGACCGTCAATTTAGACAAAATAATTTAAGGTTACGAGATGAGAACCACGTGATAGGTACATATTTATCTATGCTTTCAATAACTTTTTTGATTGTAGGTACTCACCTGATAAGTGACTTAGGAACCTCGTATCTGTTCCTAATTTCGAATATAACATCGTAAACTTTCCTCTCATTCAATTTAACTTTGAAGGGCCTGTCCTGATTAACTGGTGAAAGTTTGCCGGTTAGTGAGTGCGTCGCTAGAACACTAGAAATGCAAAATATCACATTGTACATTTTATTTTCCCTATACCATACAATTGAAGTTAGTTAGTTCTTAGTTAATATTTTATTAGTGTTTTTAAAAATGTATTGTTCTGATCTATTACTGCATGTGCAGTTTAAAATTTCGTGTAAATTTCGTTTTAATCTCCATACAGGAACAGAACAGGAAAATCTTGGAAAAGACTGTCCTCAGATACTGCAAGAAGAAGCTATCGACAGAAAGCGTACTTTATGAAAAAGCGTTAAATCATTATGACTTAATCTAAAGTCAACTAGCTATAAATAAAGGACATAATATATTGGATATGTCCCTGACTGTTTTAAAATTTCTGTATTATATATTTATTTATTAGGGAATTATTTCAATGTTTGATTTATTAAATTGGTTTCTACATTTCTAAACTGAACTCGCTTTTTTCTTTTCAGTTTTTAAATATCGTCATCACCATCTCTCCTTGGCCCCTTTGCTCTCTTGAGCAACTCGTCCCGATATCTGGCCAGATGGTGCCCCTCACGGTCTCTGTACATACAGATGATAATAAATTTACAAAATATTTATTACAATAGAATGTAACAATATCTAGCACAATCACACAACGACATCTAGTTCCAAAACCAAAATAAGCAGAGCTTCTACTGTGGGAACTGGACAACTCATAGGTTGTTATTTATTGGACAAGCTTTACAGATCAAACAAACATTAGGTCCGGCAATCGAACCCGAGACCTCAATCATAGCACTCGCATTCGCTACCACCATTGAGACAGTTAAGTCGGAGCCACGGCAAAAGAAATTTCATAGGTACCGATGAATATACTAAATTAATGTTAGCAAAAGTAAACACAATTTATTGATTGTTAGGTGGTACGAAGTTTGCCGTCTCGTCTAGTGTACCTATTTATGATAAGCACATAATAAACGTAATGTAAATTTCAAACTCAATCAAAATGCGCAATGAATACTATAACTTCTGACTAATTCAATTTCAAAATCATTTATTCAATTAAGACGCTAAGTGACATTTATCATCATTCATGAAAGTTAAATTTAAGCTACAGTTACAAATCGAAACAAACAGACGCCACAACATGTGCTAAATTTTCAAGGTAAATTAGATGAAAACACCGAAACCTACTGCCTGTTTGTGTTGATCTATTTCCAGTTTCTGAAATACGTAGAGCCTTATCAGAAGAATACTGGCAAAGAGACTTATAACTACTCTTTTAAAATTAAGATATTCAGGTACAATATTGTTAGTATTTAATATGAAAGGTAAGCAGTATGCAAGCTGTTGCCTCGTGAATTTAATTTCATTGAAATGCTCCAAAAGCTTACGCTATAACAAAAAAGAAAAACCCAGTGATACCGTTTGAAGGTTTGAGTCTATTAAACATAGAAATTATTCAAGGTGCACACCTACTTACATTCAGTTGCTAATAAAATACAAAAAACAAAATGAGGTAAGAGAATTACCTCGTGCCAAATACGGCCCGCATGAGAGATCGTGTCGCAGTGCTATACGTTTTCCAGTTTATTTTAGCGTACTTGTCTCCGCGCACCCAAGTATTGCCACTCCCAATTGGGACCTACGAATACAATAAAATCCCTAACTTTAAATTTTTCAAATTGACAATTTAAAAGTATTTCCAAAAGCTAGAAAACTTAAATATTGTGACCATGTGTCTATCTCACTTTATAAAATGATTTGTGCTGGATTTGTTAAACTCACTTCCTTGACTTATCTGTAACTTGTGCCCTGAACCTATTTCGCTTAAATAAGGTATGATTTTCTTACTTACGCTCATATCCTTGTTAAAAATTGGCACTTCATCGTCGGATATATTGACTATCTCCTCTTCACTGATGTCATCATTCTGGTCAGACTCCTCCATAAACTGATTTTGCTGGGTGGATGAATCGAGCACATTATCATTAGATCTCTGGATCCCTTCATTCTGACTGATGTTATCGCCATCCTGCTTACATTCACCAAAATAATTATTAAGTTAAAGGCTCATAATACGGTGGTAGTTAAAATGAACCATTTACAAGGTGGAGTTTTTATTTTTGAGTAAGTTCACCAAACAAATTAAAATTTATTTATCCAAAATCTTTTACTTTATCATACACGAGATGATTGCAAACGTAACACGGTTCTAAGATACTGAGATCGGTCAATTTATGAAACGAAGCACAACACTAAGACTTCTTATACAAACACGTAGTTTTCTAAGTAAGCACAGTTATACAATATTAAGAAAGATTTAAGATTTAAATTTAAGGAAATGTAATAATTTTCGTTCACACCTGTCAATCGAAAGTTTACAATCTCGCGAGATAGATTGAAATCCAACGGTTTTTACAATCTTATGGTGACATATACAATCATAATATTTTTGAAAGAAAGTGTCATACCTACGTATATTATTTTTTTACAAGTATGTGTATTTATTATATCTCTACGAATTTATTATTTAAGATGTCTAATTAAAATAAAATATTGTTTTGACTTGCATAGTAAGTAATAAGGTTTTGACCTAAATTAGTCGGGGAAATTGATATAATATTTAAAAATATTGAGAAGAAGTAGAAGGAAATATAGTGCCTGATTCAATAAAACATTTAAATATTTGCTTATAACTTAAGTATGGCACTAAACTATTTTACTAATACTTTTTTCTTAGGGACTTTGAAATGTTGCCAAAACTCTCTGTAATAATAGTGTTTACCTGAGGCTGGTTGGGTGGGTTGCAAACGTTGCATTGTTCTTTCATATTATGCATAATTGTGTACAATCTCTTAAATTGAGTCTCAATAACCTCTGCTCTATGTAACAATTCAAACAGTTTCTTGAGTCTTTCATATTGAATTATTGTCCTTGGATCCGCCTGTAAAAATAAAAGGTTGATATATTATAGCAGCATTAACTTAAAATTAATCTTACCGTAGTATGTTTTAGATTCTTGTACTATAAGCACCTACAGACAATAGGTGCAAAATGTACAATTATAAATGTATACTTTATAAATTTGTATTATAATTGTATACATTTATAGTTGTATACTTTACACATTTGAACACTACTAATTTTAGACTCCCATTTATAAAAATTGCCACACATAGGGTACACTAGGGTACTAGAGGCGCTAAGGGCGCCTAAGGGTGCTCGCACACAGCAGTTATATAACGTTATAAAACATTGAGTAACACGATAACATTTTATACAATTTGCTACAACATATTTTATAAATAAATAATAAATAAATATTTCTGACATCTAACACACAACGCCATCTAGTCCCAAGCTAAGCACAGCTTGTGTTATGGGTACTAAACAACTGATATAAATACATATATACATTTTTTTGTAAATACATACATATTATACATAGAAAACATCCAAACTCCGATACAAATATTTGCAGATCATACAAACATTTGGTCCGACCCGGGAATCGAACCCGAGACCTCAAGCACCGCAGTTGCTTACGCTACCACTACGCCAACGAGGCAGTTGAAAAATGTTTCTGTTGTTACATAATGTTGTATAACATCAGTAACATTTTACAATTTTTTTACAATTTGTTAAAAAATGTAACAAACGGTACGGTTTTGATTCCAGAGTTTTAAAATATGGGGCTTAAATTGCTGTATATTTTAATTGCATTAACATAGAAATTTGATTTCGTTACAGCTTAAAGGTATTATAGACCTGATTATTTGATATAAATTTCAATTTAATACTTCTACGCGTTCATGAGAAAAGGGGTAGTAAGTTAAAAAAAATAACGTATTTTTTTATATGATGTAACTAAAAATTTATGCTTTTCGCAATTTTTCTTTTATCCGGGCTATAAGATGTTGCTTCGTACGAAATTTCAAGATTCTGAGTTCACGGGAAGTACCCTGTACGTTTTGATTCTTTTGCGAGTGTCGAAACTACTATATATCTTTTGATTGCGTTGGCTTAGAAGTTTCATTTTTTCATAGCTCTAAGGGACAATAGACCTGAATATTTGATATGATTTTCAGCTTGATGACTCCTATGTGATGTGTTCCTGAGAAAAAGGGTCTTGACGGACAGATAGACCGACCGACCGACAACAAAGTGATCCTATAAGGGATCCGTTTTTTCCTTTTGAGGTACGGAACCCAAAAAAAGCCACGGAAGTGTTAGTGTAACTACGGAATATAAACCAAAGATTACCTGTTGTTGTTTCAATTCAATAGCCTTCGCACGAACGTTAATGTGCTTATTAGTAATTAGTACCTCATCGTCGGATCTATTGTACTGCTCATCATCACTAATGTTATCGTCATTGAGTTCAGACTTATCCAAAGACTGATTATACTGGGTGGATGCATTTTGGATGTTACCATTGGATCCATTGTACTGCTCATTCTCACTGATGTTATCGATATTCTGCTCAGGCTCATTCGAAAACTGATTCGGCTGGATGGATGAATCTTCTGGTGTATCAGACAAGCCTCCTAGCAAATTATCCAAAATGTCGGACAATTTCACAAACTTTTCCTCAGTAGTGTCCGATTCAGTGAGCAATGCAAAAAGTTTTTTGTATTCTCGTCCATTTTTTGAGTCCTCACGCACCTGTAAAAGCATTTGTTTAATGTATAAAAGTATTTACTAAAAGGTACTGAGTTACAATTGTTATAACAATAACTATTATTATTGGAAAATGTAGTTGTTTTTTTTTGACTTATTTTCCTGTCATCTCACACACTAGTCTATCTTCTCCCAAACTAAGCAGAGCTTGTATTATTAGTCAGCTGAAATAAAATACCTTCAGTTCGAATAATTCGGGGACATTCATATTCTGACCGTTCTACTATTGCGCATTGGAGAATACTATAAGGTTTTGCTACTATAAAGTGTTGACTTTGCCGCCGTCCTGGCTAATCCACCGTTGCACTACATTTTTGGTATATTTACCGTGTATACCACGAAGCAAATTTGCTCCGTGGTGTATACATACATATGCATTTGGTAAACAACGGTTATTTTAATCAATGACACATTTCGTCAGTGTTTTAATATTACAAACAGACACTCCAATTTTATTTATTTCTATAGATATTACTTTATTAAAAGATTTATCCAACAGCACCCACAACAGTATCAGGTAGATGAATATTCTATATATATATAAAAGAGGAAGGTGACTGACTGACATACTCGGAGATCAACGCACAGCCCAAACCGCTGAACGTAGAATCCTGAAATTTTGCATGTAGGTTCTTTATACATATGACATAAGTGAGCACTAAGAAAGGAATTTTTGAAATTCCTCCTCTAAGGGCGTAAATCAGGGGATAAAAGTCTGCGTGAGCAAAGCCGCGTGCAATAGCTAGTAAAAAATAAAAACACCACATTGTAGGTACTAGAAGTACCTACCTCTATTAGTTATTCTGTGTCAGAAGCAAAGACTAGAGATATTCTAAAAACATTTTTCTAGATTTTATTTTATCACTTTGTTCACTTAATTAATATACAATAGGTTCTTGTCAAATTACAAAATTATAACTTATATGTTTTATTAAAAAACTGAATTTAATAAAGGTAACAGATTTTGATTGACGCAGTCAGGCTTTTTGTTTTAAATATTTTTTTCTATGTTCAATTTGTGTACTTTTATTAGTACCCACGTAAAGCTTGAAAATCAAAACTCTTATATTTCAAGACATCTTAATCAGTTTAATATTTATTCAAAAAAAAATAACATTATTAAAAAGTGTCTATTAGTATTGTGTCTATTTGAATTATAAAATCTTTTTATAATTATAAATGACTTGGCCAGTTTCAGCCTAGTTATTCAGTCGCTTGTAAATTAATGTATGCCTAATCATAAATAAATTGAAATAGAAATAAAAATTTAAAAACTATTTACATTTTCGTACAACTTCAGAAATAAAATTTAAACTTAAATAACTGTTTTTTGTTTTTGGCGTATCGAGATAACCCGCCATTTTGGATAAACGTTTCTTTCCCTGTAAAGATAAAATATTAATTTTCCATCTGAGTAACATTAAAAATTATTCTGACTGTTAAATGATTATTCGTTATCGTAATCATAATAATATTCATGTTTTGTTGATTGAGTAATCAACAAAAATGAATATTATTTTTATAAAATATTTCATAGCATTCGAGTAAATGAAATAAGATTTATCTTTACAAAACTTTTTCTTGTTTATGTTTATGAAACGAAATGACAGTTTCAACATTCGCCGTTTGGTTTTTTTCGGTTGATTTTGAACTCATTGCGTTGTTTCTTATCTATACAAATAAATAAAATTGGAGTGTCTGTTTGTAATATTAAAATAACCGCTTTTTACTAAATGCATATGTATGTATACACGTTCCGTATATACATTTTTAAAATAACATTTTTACAATTTTTGTCTGTCTGTCGGTCTGTTTGTTCTTCCGGCTAATATCTGGAACAGCTGGACCGATTTTGTCGGGACTTTCACTGATTATGATTAACTTAGGCTACTTTATTTAGACTAGCTAGCACCCCGCGGCGTTACCCGCAGTACGACAGTCTTTTCACCACTGTGTCAATGCTGAACACCTGATAATAGCTGTGAACAGTCGGCTCATCATGTTCTCTGGGAGTGTGGTCTTTGGTACAATGAACGTAACACAATGCTAAATCTATACTAATATATAAAGCTGAAGAGTTTGTTTGTTTGTTTGTTTGTTTGAACACGCTAATCTCAGGAACCGCTGGTCCGATTTTAAAAAATCTTTCGGTGTTGGATAGTCCATTTATCGAGGAAGGCTATAGGGTATATATCATCACGCTACTACTAATAGGAGCGGAGCAACAATGAAGAATGTTTCAAAAACGAGGAAAATTTTCACGCTACGGGCAATATAAGACGCAAACGAGGTTGCGTGGGTCAGCTAGTAGCTTACAAATGAATTCTGGGACGGTATACTATGGGGATCTTGTGTCAAAAAAAAGTACTACAAAAATCGCGGATAACACCACGGGATTCAGCTAGTACTTAGATAAAATTTATATATTACCTACTAGTTACCCGCGGTATGACAATAACCGTGGGGTTCAGCTAGTGAATAATAAAATCGTAACTTATCACTGTGTTCACATGGAAGATATATTAGGAAAACTATTATAAGCTTTATGAACGCAATAAACACTATCATTCAGAATTTTTGTCTGTTTGTGTGTTTGTCTGAACATTTGTGCACGCATATCTAAGGAATGGCTATACCTTTTGAATGCGGTATTAATACTGTCACTAATGCGTTGCGGTTTGCTCCATTCAACATTTAGTGTTTGTTTCATTTTAATCGGTTCATAAATGAAAAGTTATGTCAATTATCTGTATAACCGACCTTTGAGCGGGCGGAGCCGTAAGTGAAAGCTAGTAGTAAAATAAATATACACTTCAATAATATTCAGTGTTAACAGGCCTTAACCAACTAAACCGAAATAGACATCATTTTATCAAAGTACCTACTATCTTTTTAAATATTACATAGCAGATCGTTTTATTGGACTCACATAATTTTGTAACATACCGACAATTTTATGTTTATTTCTTACTAACTGTTGTTACCCGCGGTTATTTTCGTACCGCGCGTAACGCTGTGAGATAAAGTAGTCTAAAAAAGTAGCCTAAGCTATTCCTTAAATCATCAGCTATCTGCCAGTGAAAGTCCCATCAAAATTGTTCCAGCCGTTCCAGAGATTATCCGGAACAAACAGATAGACAGACAGACAAACAAAAAATTTAAAATGTTATATTGGTACATGTACCGTGTGTACATACATAATTAATTATGCATTTTTTTAAAGCGGTTATTTTAATATTACAAACAGACACTCCAATTTAATTTATTTTTTATAGATAAATTAAGTAAGAAATAAATGAATTCTAACTGTTTAGTAATGCTAGTTATTGCACCTGCACTGTCCAAGTGCGTGTCGAGCCACGACCAGGATAGGGTTCCGTAGTTACCTATCATAAATCTAGTAACCTCAGTAACGCTTTTACTAGAAAAAAACTGTCCAAAAAAAAACTGTCCAGGAATCGAACACTAATGCTCCAGAGCTAGGCATTCACCTTTATGAATCTTAACTTTGACAGATGTCGGCATGATAAGTACCCATGTATGTTCACGCGAAATAAAAGTTTTTTGACACCTATAGTCTGTGAGAAATCGGGTTCCCATACTTGCCATTTTGGCTCTGGTACCCCTCAGATCAAATAAAAAACGTAGATAGCGCACGTCGTTGACTTTGTTGAAGCAAAAAAGTAACTGCTGTTATCGAAACTACGCTACTTTTCGTCAGTATCGTACAAGTATAGACAACTTGTACGATGCTGACGAAAAGTAGCGTAGTTTAGAGCATAGTTAGTGCGATAATACAAAATGAATGAAACTATGCTACTTTTGTTGCTACAACCAGAACAAGGCCGTGCGTTATGTACCTTTTTTATTTGATCTGAGTGTACCCTTTAAACATAAAGAAGATAAGAATGTGTAAAAAAATCACCTTTGTTCATCTGGGTGAATCAATTTTAAGGTAACAAAGCCCATCGTTAACATCTATTACTTCACCTTGGTGAATATGAAAATAGGTGATATTCTTCCAAGGTAAAATAAGGAAATACAAAAAATACTTCATTCATTCTGGTGATTACACCCAGGTGTAATTAATCCACAACAAAAGGTCCTGTGCTGTCTGCATCTTATCGCTTCCCACGACCTTCACCAGTAGCTAGTCTATTATAAAAGTAAATTGTTTGGGCTTACCTCATTACTTTTTAGAAAATTTACAAAGTGGGTGAATAAGTTGTCAGAGTTTTCATCGACGTTCATTTCGAATTCACCGCTCGGACCAGCCGCAAGTTGTATGTTCTCAGGCATATCTTGTAGTTTGTTTTTCTGCGTAATGTAGAAAATGTAGAAAAATTATTATAGGTAGTTCTAGGTGGTAATCGCAACCAAGGCAAATGCGCAATGTGTAGGTCAGTGATGAAGCTTCGAGTTTTGATTTATATGTGATTGTTGGCGCCACCGCACAACCAATCAGCTGCTAACAAAATGATGTGTTATTTTAGCGGCCAATCAGGACGTATATATTTATTTGCATCTTTTGGAAGTCATTGAAATGAAAGTTGTTCAGGGTTTCCAGCTTAAGGCTTTCGGCCATATTTTGAGGAGTAAAAATGCGATGGATGTTTTGTGTGTAATGTTTAAAGAGATTATTTAGCTTTCAATTTAAGCTTATTTTTACCTATTGTTTATTTCTGCATATTGTTTTTCATTTTAAAAAGACAACTTCCGCACTAGCAATATATCTTGCGTCGCGGGGGACTTTACAAACATTCATATGAAATGGATACAAAAAAACACCGAGACTCAGAACAACAATTTGTGGATCACACAGTAATTTGTCCTAGGTGAGATTTGAACCCACAAAAGGTGACGTAGGAAGTAGCTTTGCGAACTCTTGTTTATTTGTTCTCAAGCAATGTTTCTAATCAAACGATCTTTAAATCCCTTTGATTTGGTTTAACATAAATGTTTTCCTAAAAAAACGAGTTCAATGAGCTCGCCAGGCATTTAAAAAAACGCTGTTAATAAGCGGGTTGTTCCTATGGTTGAATGAGCCACGCGGTACAGAAATACAATTGCCTGTCGTGTCGTATCGTGACATAACCCCCACCACGGCACTGCATAAAACGGTCCCAGTCCCAGGCAGTCTGCGCCACGAAACGCCCTACTACAAATATCTATGTATAATTTATGTCTCCAACTGTACTCAATGACACACCGAACCGAACCTGACACCGAATGACACCTCAGTCATAATTTTTGAAGACTGCTGAAAAAAGTTGACCCGAAAAAATATTTTGATGCTACTATGTTTTAGGGAGGATAAATTTTTTTGAGAGTTGATAACACTGATTTTTTAATGGGCACATAATGTTACCGTTTACTTTAAACAACTTTTTGCTACATTTTTTTAACTTTACTTGTTTTCCCATTTGATACTTCATTGATATGACTATCTTGATTGACTATAATATCTTGAACCATTAACATTCATGTTTCACAGACATAAAATATTAAAGATTAAATTTTAAACCCGATTCTTTTAATAACCGTTTGAACAAATTTTAAGATCATTTAGATTCCATGCTGCGGCTAAAACGTATTTCTTTTGTGGAAGACAATAAGTTAGCGATGAAATGGACATGAATGGAAGGGATTCATTGAGTTCCATGGGTTGCAGATGTAAGTAAAGGAACTGAATTTAACTGGTTTGGATAGTGAATTGTCCACTTGCAACTTGATGTAACAATAATAATTGCAGTTATATTGTACATGTAAAAGATGTCGAAAAATATTGGTATAATATTTCAGAGATACCCTCACTGGAGCATGTGTGTTTATTTCTAAAGAATCATGGCAATATTCCAGAAAAAAATAATCGCAATAGAAATGATAAATAAATTTGAAAACGTAGGTTTATTTTCAGTAGTTCCATTTAGCTAGTTTCCCATAAAACTTTTGCAACCTTAACATGTTAAGTTAAACTTAGAAAACTTAAACTATCGTGCATTGTTTTTGTGATGTGTTGAATGCCGATTAGGACCTAATGTGTCGTCGTAAATGAGCTTGCGTTAACTAAATCTTGCCATTTTTTCCTACTCTGTCATATTATAGAATAAATAAATGTAAAATGAAAAAAATAACGATGTTGCAATACAATTTAAACTTTATTTATCTTTAAACAAAACTAATTTAGTAGGATCCTGACGTTTAGATAAAGACTTTTTTTTCTTTATAGCTCCACCCAAGGATCAAATCGCGTGGTCAGCGTGGTATAATAGTATGCATTTTCTCTTTGCAATTTATTCATTATATTATTATTAATTTACTTTTAATTCTTTATTATTTTGAATCTCTTTTAAACACTCATACACAGCCAGCTAAACACGACCTGAATTTCCATATTAGTAATACCTGGCATGCTCATGTCATGTATGTATCATGTTGAGACAAATATAATAACGTAATTGAACGTGATCATAATGATCTCAGAGAGTAAAACAATCCAACGAGACTCAATAAAACACAGAGTTACTTTTTGATCGTAAAAATAATAGAATAATGGTGCTAATTCTGTTGTTCGTTGAACTAAATTGAAATGACTGATGATGATGACGTGATGAATAAACGAGCCTATTACGTTAAGTGTTCTAAAAATTTAGAAATAAACATTTTTAGTAGACACAATCAAAATTAAAATTAGTAATATGACTCAACTTAGTCCACAATTTTTCATTTAATATTCTTCTGTTGAATGTTCAAAACGTCTAAAATTAGACAGGACGACCTAAAATTAGACGTCGTCGTCTAAATACATAACGACTAATTTTGTAAATAAAATGTTAATGTATAAACAAATCTTTGGACTTATTTTTATGATGGTAGCCATTAGATAATTTTTGGTCATGGCAGTTCAGTGGAATGTGCGTGATATTTGTAAAAAAAAGTCGAAGTCTTATCTGTTGTAACTATCATCATCATCATCATATCAGCCGTAAGAAGTCCACTGCTGAACGTAGGTCTCCCCTTTTGATTTCCATTTCGACTGGTCGGTTCGGTAGCGGCCTGCATAACTATAGCTCAAATTATTTTTTAATCTATACTAATATATAAAGCTGAAGAGTTTGTTTGTTTGTTTGTTTGTTTGTTTGATCACGCTAATCTCAGGAACCGCTGGTCCGATTTGAAAAATTCTTTCAGTGTTAGATAGCCCATTTATCGAGGAAGGCTATAGGCTATATATCATCACGCTAGTACCAATAGGAGCGGAGCACCAATGAAAAATGTTTCGAAAACGGGGGAAAATTATCACGCGACGGGCAATAGGAGACGCAAACGAGGTTGCGTGGGTCTGCTAGTGTTATGATAATGAGCACTAAATTAAGATCGACTTAACAATAAACTAAGATTTCTGATATCGCTTAGGTAAAATAAGTTAATTTTAATCAAATTTTAGTTCAATGATGTTTAACTTTTAAAATATTATTACTATTTATAATACTTAGGACTAAAACACGTTAATAGTTACTATTAACGGCAGACTAATGACAAACAGACACAGGTTAAATATTTGACATAAGCATAGTGAGGCACATTAAAACAAGCAGTTATATAATAGTCTACTTATAAAAGTGCATTAAATATATTTAATGACGTAACTAAGTTATTTGGATTAATATATTCAATTTGTCAAAAAACAAAACTGTGGAATGAACTGTCACCTGCGGTATGCCCTGACCAATACGACCTTCAAACCTTCAAAAAAAGAGCGTAGGTACTCCTTCTTAAAAGCCAGCAATGCACTTGTGACACCTCTGGTATTGCGGGCATCCATAGGCGGCAGTCGCTTACTTACGCTGCTCATTTGTCCCCAACTTAGTAATAAAAAAAATGACTTTTCCGTCGCAGTTTTTGAGTTCAATTTCTCAGTATTTTTTTCTCAAGCAGCCTTAAATTTCGTTTTCGAGGATTATTCTCTCATGATTGGCTTAGTTTTTAAAAAAAATATAATTATCCGTTCACCTTTACAAATTGTATGGAAAAAAAATTGATTCCGGACTTTGCGAGATCTGAGAGAAAACATTCCTCATAATTTTTGGTGGGATTTCTTTTAGTTTCCAATAAACATTTATTATTATAATTAGTGGTAACAATAATAAGATTAAGTAAAATCTGAGGTATTAAAATATTTTTTAATTATTTCAAAATTATGACAGTTGAAATTGTAAAATACGGTTCATAATTTTGTACATTTAAGTTCGGTACTACATAGCGGTAGTAAATAAATATATCTATGGAAATTACTTACATGAGTGTGCTATCAATTTAATCAGTTGTTTCATGTCACTATTTAGAAACTTTTAATATTCCAAAACCAAACTAAAGACTAAATCTTTCCACGTCTCGTGTAATACTGGAGCGATCTAACGATCGCTCAGGTAAAAATTTCACTTACACGCACCTTGCAACAATGCTCTTTGCTTCGAACAATAGTTTTTGCTAACAGGACTGGCGAACAAAAAACGTACCCTTATTTGCAACGTAGGTATTTCTCAGGACGACGCGGCGACGGAACAATCCTTTGTATCTACATTACTTTTGTAAGTGTTTTATGGCCCGGATTCGAACTCATGTTATAAACGAAAACTGTTCTTGAAAATTATGGTGTTCTCCAAACTGCATTATTTAAATTGTATATAGCAAATTATAGTAATGCATGTGAGCCGTTGGCAAATAATGGGACATTATTTTTTTTTAAAGAAAGGACAACTCTCGCACTAGGAATAAATTAACGGATACAAAGATCACCCAGATTCAGAACACCAATTTGTGGATTAGGATCACAAATCCCAAATGTCGTGCGAACCTCCAACACCCTGGTGCTTTAATAATCGGCGTGGCGACCGTTCAAACCACTACGCCATACATGCATCCAAGACGGCGTATCATTGACTGCCTCGGTGGCGGAGTGGTGGTGTATGCGAGGTGTCGGGTGCGATTCCTGGTTCGGAACTAATGTTTGTATGATCTGCAAATATTTGTTTCAGAGTTTGGGTGCTATGTATGATATGTATGTATTAACAAAAAAGTATATATGTATTTATATCAGTTGTCTAGACTAGATGGTGTAGTGTGTTAAATGTTCGGAATATTTATTATTTATTTTCTTCGGACTATTTAATATCGCGGTTTTACGTACCGACGAATCTGGCCCGCTGCCCGTCGTATTTATCAATGTACCTATATCTTACATATTTATTTTATGTTTTAATGGTTTTGAAATGAAGCCTATAGGTAAAATAATGACTAACCTGCGATTTTAGTAAAGTAATGCCAAGAGGTAGGCACTTCTGTCTTTCTCTATGTACCTAATTTTTATTTAGATTTTCCGTATTTGGGATTAAAAAAAGTATCTCTTCTTTCCTTTTGAAAAAAGAAAACAAAAATACCTAATTAAACAAATATATTTTTCGAACCGTTTAGAAAACTACAACTTGGTAAACTGGCAGGGAACTGAGGGAACTCTAATAAAAGTTTTCATAGCAATTACAATAATTTATTGTACAAAATTGAAGGAGCCCATTTAAAGTTATGATTTATATTTAGACTATCATACTAGAGAGCCTAGCAGAATAGATACGTACATATTTAAAGATACAGTACCTGGATGACTGAGCTTTGCTCGGTCCAATAAAAAACAAGTTTAGTGGCGACCTCTCTTGGTACTGTTACTGTTTATTCTGCACCGATAATAGCGAGGGTTTTCTATAGTGGTCTACGTCAGATGGCAGCACTGTGGCGTCAGGTCCAATGAGCTGTCAAAACACATTTCTAAACTATACTGTGTAAAATAAATATTTTTAAGTATACCATTGTGAGGAGAAATAAAGTATTATTATTATTATTATTAAGATTAGAAAATTAGAAAAAAAAAACAATAATACTTAATACATACGATATTTGTATTTTTCCATTTTTTTTTTTTTTATTGAAATTATGAGCTTGTTTCTTTAAACCTTGTACATTCTTTGGCGATAACCTTAAACACAAGTCGCAGTTGTAAAAGCAATCAATATTATTAATTGGGCAGTCTTAATACGATTAATGCTATTATGCTATATAATCGATCTCAATGTCCCAACTTGATTTAATTATTTAAAAATAACATAGCTAACTCTATACTACTGTAGGATCTGACAGTGGCTCTTATTTAAGCAATAGAACTTCCTCGACTGTTTGTGACATAAATCTGATAATACAAAATGTTAATAAAAAAAACCGACTTCAAGAACAGGCCCAAATTGAAATGGGTCCACACGGGAAGCACCAGCTTTCAAATTAAATAAGAATCATCAAAATCGGATCACCCATTTAAAAGTTATGAGTTATGATGCTAATGATTTCGCGAATTTTCAAAAATTACTCAAAAAGCGATAGCGTATTACATCACGTTTATTTTATGAATATAGTGTTTGTTTACAAATAATACGATAAAATCTTTCGTAATAATATTCTCAGAAAACAAGTCGGCCAAACATTTGTGAACGCTATTGTCATTTTTTCTTGTAGTAATCTGCTAACGTTCGTTGACTTCAAAGTTGATTATTATAACAACTAATACTATGTTATATACCACCATCTAGATTATTTAATATATGTAAAATGTATTATTAGTAGAATAAAATGATATAGATAATAACATGTGTCAAGCAAAGTGAAAGTATGAATACTGTGACGCAACATGTTTTGTGTGCTGTGACTAGGGCTACCATCTCTCAGACTTGGAAACCAGACCAAAAAGTGCAATTGCCCCGGAATTTGTATTACAAAATCTGGTAAAAGAATACAGATTTTAAAAATAAATATTTCGGACGTCTAATACAAAGCGCCATCTAGTCCCAAGCTAAGCAGAGCTTGTGCAAGGCAGAAAATTTTTAGAAGAGCGCACAATGTGGACTATCGTCGCTATCGCATAGGACGATGGCGGAGAGAGGAGGCAGGGATCCGTTCGTACAATTCCTCGGAGCGCTCCCCATAGTAAATGCGATAGAAGATGCATACTGAGGTCACGTCTCTATGCAGCGCCAGAGAGCCAGCACATGATATACAGTCTTGATCTATAGCAAGCCAAGCTTCTTCGTGGCCGATTTGGCCTTACCCTTCAAATGGCAACGAAACTGGACTTCTCTCGATATAGCGACACCAAGTTTTCTAATATTGATTGAGAAAGGAAGGAAGAGTATAAGGAAGTGTCTTCAAAGCGACGACATACTGACAATGGTAGTTTTTAGCTTTGAATTGTTTTAAATTAAAATTAAGTCTATCGCAATCTGAGACCTTTTTGCAAAGAGTCTCAATTTCACAAGTTTGTTTCGACTCTCAATGACGTTTTCCCTCTCAATAAGAAATATTAGTGCGGCCAGTATAGAGAGCATCGTCCGTGCTGTCATCCACATAACAATGAATGCCGCAAAATTGCAACATGTTTTGCACTTTCAAGGTCATGCTGATTTCAGCACGAACGGGCCGGCTCGACCGGGGCGGTACTACACAGAAAATCAACGTAAAATGACAGCGTGCATGCTGTCGAGTTTCGTTGGTGAGCGCGAGACCGGAGGCCCAATGACGCGGAAGCATCACTAGCCCGCCATGGTGTGGTTCACCATGCTGCATTGTTGCATTGTCTGCATTCGCAGAATGGTGGCCATCACTCTTGGATTCTGCTTATGCTTTCCATCAGGCAGGATAGAATCATTTTGGCAGGGTCAAACAAAAAAAAAACATGTCATTGATATGGAGGAGGAAAACAGTAGGCGATAGCACACAGCCTTGGAGGACACCAGGATTCACAGATATGAAGTCAGAGCACTCGCTAGCGACTACGACCTTTAGAAAGCTAGTGACCCATTCGCATAACTTCACAGGAAGCTCATAGGAAGGGAACTTCCAAAGAAGCGCTTTGTGCTAGTCCCGATCGAAGGCCTTCGCAATGTCAATGAGACTACGCCAGTAGAGTAGGAGAGCTGAAAAAGACGCGTTAAGACCGGTGCCAACTCTGGAGCGGACATTTTCAACACAATAAGAGCGATTCCATCAGGGCCCTTCGACTTATGTATATCTAGGGATAGAAGTGCTAAACGCACTGAGCGTTGGCAGAACTGGATATCCAGTATACAGCACCGCCATCCGAGGTCGAGTTAGACGCAAAGAGTTTGGCCAGCAGATCGGCTTTCTCCTTTGCCATAGGGCAACGAATTATTTCCTGTGTCGAGGTGGAAAGGATGACAAGAGACCAGAACGTCTGAGTTCCCGTAGGAAAACGCTCAATTGAAAGCTACATACCCTGCACCATCAAACCAGCAACAGAATCAGTAGCGGTGTTGGGATAATCCGCGAAAAGCATACCTGTCTCCAAGAGTAGGATTGTAGTACAACACAATCTGCTGACTGGTAGTGATACATGCGGAGGCGAGCATGTGAGAGGCACTGTGCTCCGGATAGGGCAATGGTCTCAGAAGTTAAAAGGAGCGTCTACGGATACGTGGTACCTAACCGCCCGGATGAAAGATTAACAACGAAGGTTAGGTTTAACGAAGTCAGAAGGTTTGACAACGAAGACTCCACCACACCACATAATTGAGCCCCCCCCCCTCGTCCCTGGAATATGAATTCCTGGGCATCCATGCTCAAGTGCGGAAACAGCCCGGGAAAACTAAGTACATAACTTACATTATTACACTTACATACATTATTAAAATACCTACTTTTTATCTATTTATTATCAAAATTAAATTTATAACTTCTTGTGACTTGACCAGGATTACGAGTATATGACCCACCCCCTGGCGCCAAAGCTGGATCCGCCCTTGGTGAACCGCCCATTGTTACCGGGGATCCCAAAGATATTTTACCATTAATGTCAACCTTTTGAACTCTTTGATTCAAATAAGACATTATATATAAATATTTAGAGCATTATTCTTTATTCCGTAGTGTTGGGACTTCCTGATGAGTGTAGGATGATGGACACAATCGAAGGCCTTAGACAGGTCACAGAGTATTGGTATACGCATCCTGTGAATCCTCTCAGGCGCCATTTATATTTTTGAGCAATTCCACGCCCGCGTCCCTAGTTAAACGACCTTTAGTAAAACCAAATTGCTTTGGATGAAGCATGTTGTGCTTAATAAAATGTTGTAACATTTGATTTAACAGCATGATATGTACTTACTAATTAATGTCTCACATAATCTATACTAATATGCTTTTACATCAGAATAACACATAGGCTACTATTTATCGCGAAAACTGACATACACGCGGGCGGAGCCGCTAGCAAAATATTAATAAAAATTCGAAAGTATAGTCCATTCGTTTAGATAGTGTCTGTACGGGTGTACATATTTGCACATAATTGCCGTTATTGTTGTGAAATACCAATATGTATATTAATTCATACAACAGTATAAACTGACAAATTAAACTTACTTGTGGGTTTAAGCGGCAGGCGGGTTCTTTAATGTCGTCGCGAAGTCCCTTTGACAATAAGCTGATGTTGCGATCGAACTGACCGTATCTAAGCGAATGGACTATAACTCTATCTGTCTGTTACGCTTTCATAGCTACACCGCTAAAATAATTTCCATGAAATTTACAATGGATATCCTTTGCTTATTGAGGAGTAAACATGTTATTATTTATCGTAATAACTGAAACACACGTGAGCGGAGGCGCAGGCAACAGCTAGTAATATTATATTAATTTCAAGAGATAGTGATTTGATTTATTTCAAATCCCCAGTCGCACACACTACCACTGCGCACACCGAGATATCAAATAACATATAATCAAATATCAGCTACTCGTGTCTTATGAACAATGGTCTAAGAAAACAAAGTCTCGCATTCCGAGAGTTACACAAGCTGACGTCACTATGCAGTGATCACTTTATTGTAACATAATACGAACTGAACTAATCAGAACCAGCGATAGCGGTGATGACGTCAGTTTGTGCTGTGCTGTGTATCGGAATGCTATACCTGGCGAAGTATATAGTTATACTATTGTAGGAACGTCAATATGATCGACAGTCCACTCTCTTACACACACAGCGGCGCACTCGGCGCTCACGTTAATATCTGTCAAAAAAAGACAGCAATATTAGGTACAAAATTTCAACTTGCAGTTGCGAGCGTTGATCACCGGGCTCTTAAGAATACAATTCGCCATAAATCTTTAATTATTATACCGACTAGTTAACATATTCCACTTTTTCATACATTGACATACCTTAGAAGAAGCATCAAATGATTTTACACATTTATAATTACTCAGGTATTTTTTAAATCTACCTTATAATTAAAATAAATGTCCAAAACACTTTCAAAAACACCATCACGCATGTATTTCGACGAACTTAATTCCTCCAGCTTGCAAGTAGTTATCAACTCCTCGTGTTTTGTTGTAAATTTCGTAAACTGTTTCTCTAGCATGTGTAATCTAGTCTCAAGATAAGCTTCACTAATGCTATCCTCAGTGGATTTCTTAAAATTGATCTGTCCCTTTTCTATTTGAATTTTAATGTCCTCCAACATTCGTAACTGCGCCTCCGTTTTGAGTAGATATTATCGGTTCGTAAATTGTTGAGAAATTTTCTAAGTGTCACAATTGCAAAACTTTCTAAATGTTTGAAATTGTATTTAGTTAGGACCGAAATCTGGCATAGATTCCGCGTCGTTTCACTTTTTCTTAAACTATTCTAAGTCCAAGTTAACTTTATGCAATTTTTTTCTAAGTTACTGAATTTACTTTAAAATTTATAAGTCTTTGACACTTAGCAGTGATATTTCAACTTCACTAATCTACCTGAGTTATGAAATTAACTGTTCCACTTACCTACTTATGCAGTCCCGATTTGCAATAAGCATTGATCTCACCGTTTATCGATACTTCCAAATCCTCTCCACAGAGGGCACCACTACTTACACGTATTGATTCAAGAATATCCTCTATCCACTCCGGGTTGTCTTGTAAGAAAATACCTTGTGAACTATACGGTAGTTCCACCTGTAAGCTACAGGGCTAGATGTCTCCACAAACCAGAAATAGAACAAGGGGGGCCGCGGCAAAAATGATCCGACTCGTAGGACGTTATTGGATGTTAGTGGAATACTCGAATAGCAATATAATTATACACTAAGTACTCAGAACTTAATTTATTCAAATTTATTCAAATTACGAGTATCACATAATATGGTTACAAACTATCAACTAAGAATAAATTGTAAAATTAACAATTAGATTCAAATAATAAGATTAAAAAAATATCAGTAAAATATATGAAAATTTTAAGAATTATGTAACAAAAATAGTAAGTATATAATAAGTAGAAAATATTCTATTCAAAATTTAAAAATATGGTCGTCAGCTAAGAATTTTTTTATACCAAATTAATTTCTGGATTCTGAACTTAAGAAGAACTGAACAGAGTTTTGCTATTTCAAGTTGATTTGCAATATATGCTGGACCACGTTAAACCGTTAAACGTTAAAATTGCCTAGATACACACACATACACGGACAAATCAGACACACTTTCCTTAACTATTGCCTAAATCTTACCCATCACCGAAATACATTATATACTATAAGAGGATTTTTAAAAACAAATATCACAGACAGATTATTCAGTCGACGGCTCCTTCTGAGAACGGGCTCTCATCATTTTGCACTCATCTGCACACTTGATAGTTATGGTTTTCCTGAAAAATGTTAATTACGAAAATTATTATTAAAAAATAAGGGGTTGGTTTTAGAAGCGTATAATACAGGATTGTCTTTTGATGCTAAATTATGTAAAACCAAGAGGAAAGTTTTGACTTACACTTTCGAGTTCGATTATACAGTAAATTATGGCCAAATCACACAACAACTTAAAATATTTAATAGCCTGTATGTTCGGCTAATAAGATATATAATAACTGTAACTGTCACAAAATTGATTTTTTGTAATTTTTTGCTCAATGTTAATTCCCTTGCCGTTATTAATATCGAGTAAAAATTTTTGTAAATATTTACTGACATTAAAATTTTGACTGATTAATTTCAGTTCCATTCAGTTTACTTATTTCGGACTTATTAATACATCCATGTTTTGTTTGTTACAAAATGATTTAACTTTAATAAATATTAATGGAATAGATATTATTTAGTGTGGATGTATAGCCACCTGAACATGAGGGAGAACACACCTATCCGAAAAAATACAGTTCTGTAACTGTATTGCAGTATTATGATTTGAATCACTTGTTAATTATAAATTGCAGAACTGTGAAAGTATATTGTGATTTCTATTTTTATTAAGATAAGTACAAATCTTTAATACTATATAGATAAGTGTCAATTCATAACAAACGTTCATATTTCAAAAGGTAACATTTACAAATGTAGAAATAGGCATTGCTATTAAAATAATGTAAAAACTTGATTCTTGAGGAAAGATATTAATTACTATTTACAGCTATAAGTTAACTACACGCGGTTGTAGGTATAAAAAGAATTAATACAATAGAACCTAAGACCCCAAGCACGGGAGTAGCATACACTACCATGCAGAATAACGTCACCCGGCGCGACGTGAACACGTGGCACATTTCTGTGCTTCAAGTTTTTAGTTATTATAGTTACCTCACGGTATTTGCGCGAACTTTACACCTTTTCACGACTTCGATGATGATATCTGAAACTTTATTTCTGTCCAAACACATCTTCGCTGGTCTATCGAGGAACGCTGGTGATGGCTTTCCAGTCATTGAGTGTGTCGCTAAAACCCTGGAAATTCAAGATATCACAATTTACATTATATCGTAACTACTCCTAGCTAACTACGATGCCACGCCTCGCCGTTGCATTTTTTTTTTGTAGAAATGGACAATTCCCGCATTTGGAATTTACACTCTTGTGTTACGAGGGACTTTACAAACATAGTATACATGAAACGGAGACAAAGAAAATCCATACTCGGAACAACATTTGGATAGAGGACTGTATCGTAAAAAAAATACCGATATCTCCTTCATTAAAACGAATATTACAAAAGATTTCGGAAAATATTTACAGCTTTACATTTCTATTACAAATTTTAATCAAATAAACATTATAATATAACGCTCAATTGAGTAGTCTAAAACAGTAACGTCACAAGTTTTTATTTAGTACATTTTCATACAAAGTTATCGTTTTGACAGATGATAAAAAATAACTAAATTGACTAATGTGTTGTGTGGGGTTTGTATCCAGAACACACAGTGCCGCAGAAAGCGGCGTGGCAACCGCTTAAACCACTAAGCCAACAATGCTCACAATTAATGTAGTAAAAATAGAAAAAAAAAAAACACAAAAATATATAAAAAAAACTTAGTCAATTGTGTTTAAAAAATTAGCTTAATCGGTTTAGAACTTTTTTAAGTTTTGTGCCGTACCCAAGCTAACTAACTTTTACCTACATACATATACATATTATCTTTCGCCCGCGGCTCCACTTGCATTTTATAAAAACGGGGCAAGCTAAATAAAACCGTTTAAAAAAATATCCTATGTTACTTTTAATACCTAAAATAATATGTGTACTAAGTTTCATGATAATTGTTTTAGTAGTTTTCGCGTGAAAGCGTAACAAACAAAGTTACATTCACATTTATAACGCGCTAAGCTCAGGAACCGCTGGTCTGATTTAAAAAATCTTTCAGTGTTGGATAGTACATTTACCGTGAAAGGCTATAAGCTATTTATTATCCCACTAAGACTAATAGGAGCGGAGCACCAATGAAGTATGTTACAAACACGGGGGAAAATTATCAAGTTACGGGCAATAGAAGACGCAAGCGAGGTTACGTGGGTCTGCTAGTATAAGATATTACAGAAACATAAATACGGTAATGAACTTACTTCCTGCCAAATACAGCCATCAGCAATGTTCGTGTTGCATGAGTATACGTACACTTATCCCATTTAATTCGATCGTAGATGCCGCTGAGTACCTTTGTATTTCCACTTCCGATTGGAACCTAGGATGAAAAGGGGATTAAAAACTTCAATTATGTAATCCTATACATTTCGACAATATCATAATTTGGAAATTATGACCACGTTGAACCATGTCAGGTAGACCTGACATGAAACAATGAGTTCTCTAAACGATATCTTGTTGATAAAATCTTTACCAAACCAATTGTTTGTTTAATCTATACAAATAAATAAAATTGGAGTGTCTGTTTGTAATATTAAAATAACCGCTTTTAACTAAATGCATATGTATGTATACACAGTACATATACGAAAAATGTAGTTAAATTTTTTTTTGTCTGTCTGTCTGTCTGTTTGTTCCGGGTAATCTCTGGAACGGCTGGACGGATTTTGACGGGACTTTTACTGGCAGGTAGCTGATGATCCGGGGAGTAATTTAGGCTACTTTTTTTAGACTAACTTTGTCGCGCGGCGTTACTCGCGGTACAACAATAACCGCGGGTAACACCGCGGGGTTCAGCTAGTTAACACTAAAATCGCGGAGAGCCACGCTTTGGCATAAATACGGCGGCTCGACAGGACACGGCCTTATCGGAAACCAGTGTGAACAGTGCTTGCGCTGTCTTGTGTTGTGTCACCGAGTGAATGAGGATACCGGAGAGGCCCGTACCCAAACTCCTAAATAAAATTGAAGTGTCTGTTTGTAATTTCAAATTCACTAAATGCACTTTTTCTTGACTAGCTTTGCCCCGCGGCATTGTCCGCGGTGATTGTCGTACTGCGAGTAACACCGCGGGGTTCAGTTATCTAGAATTTAAAGATTTTCTTTACATTTAAGTCTACAGATCTCCTGATACGCGAGGAGTGTATAAATCAATAGGACATATAAATCAAAGATTACCCATTCTTGTATTGTCGGCACCGCCTCATTCTTCTGTTTCTTGTTTGTAGGTTTTTTTTTAGGACTTTCATCGCCGCTTCTATTGATCTTCCCATTTGCACGAATGTTTTTGTTATTCTGCTTGAATTTATCACAAAACTGACTCGGCTTTCTCGATAAACCTTGTAATTCATCATCATCTGGTTCCATTGCCTGCTGCATCGCTATAATTGCCTTGTTGTGACTATTACGTTTGTTATTAGTTACAGGAACGTTACCGCCAGATCTATTGAACTCCTTATTCTCACTGATGTCATTGCTATTCTGCTTAAATTTATCTAAAGACTGATTTCCTTGGCCCGATTTACCCTGTAATCAATCATCAGTTGTTAAATTAGGTACGATAGGTACAATTTTTATCGTAGAGCAGTGTTCCGCAAAGGGTGTGCCGCGGCACACTGGTGTGCAATGGTCATGTGTTGGTGTGCCTCGAAAAAATAGGGTTTTCCTACAAACTTAAACAGACGGTCTGAAAAAAAATACTTAGGTACTCAGATGTAAATTACGCGAACGCATGAGGGAGGCGATTTTAACACAGACTTTCTAGCCCCAAACTCCTCCCGAATACGTAACCTGCTAGAGGCTAGATGGTTAAAAATATTCAAACGTAAAAGAGTATTTATTACCCAAAGATTTGCCGGCTGCTGTCCGGTTGCGTTGCACTCAATGTGTGTTTCATGATAGAGTTGTGCCAAATCGGCAGCCCATTCACTTTGAACGCTAAATGTAATAAAGTGACAAGTATTTTTTATCAGAACGTGGTTTAGATCCATCTCCTCCTGTAATTAATAAAATACCTTTTAATAAACATTTTTTTTAGTGCCATCATATTCATGACTCTTGTATTAGGAGTACCCAGCGTAGCTAGATATAGAAGTATAGTTATTTATAACACCATAAAAAAGCAAGACTTAAAAATTGATTGAAATAAAAATCGAAATTTATATAAATAAATAACATTTCAAATGTGTTATTGTAATTTCAAATTAACAGCTTTTTACTAAATGCATGTGAAAGTATGTACCTATTCGAGTATACGGCATCTACATTAAAAAAACAATGTTCAAATTTTTTGCCTGTCTGTGTGTTTGTTCTGGCTGATCTTTGTAACGGCTGAACCATTTTGATAGAACTGACAAATAGCTGATGATACAAGGAGTAACTTAGGCTAGTTTTTACGCTACCCGCGTTTATTATTGTAAATTAACAACCGGGGGGCACAGCTGATGTAAAATATAGAACTACAAATGAACGTAATTCATGATTAGTTAGTAGAGTTAGGTAGTTAGATGATAATTATATACCTAACTGTGGCCTACCGGATATAGCCATGCAGTATTTCAAAACGAGTGGAGTGATACGAAACTTGAGTATTTTTTGGTTTCAGCATTTCATTTATTCTTGTTATGCAAACAATTTTTATCCATATTATACCAACAGTTAAACATAAACTACTAGACGTGCGTTTATCTATTTTCGTTTTATCGAAACTGTACCTTAATTAAATAGGTACAGCTTTTTGTATGTTTTTGTTATTATGGGAGGATCTGTATTAATACATTGTTCCTTATTACCTCTTTCTCTTGTTGATAACTGAGGGTCGTGTTGTTAGCGCCTTCATGATCTGCTTTTCCTAGACCGCTCGGACCAGCTTCGAGATAATCTCCTGCAAAGATACGGGCTTTAAAAAAACGTACACCTCAGTGGTTTGTTTCGGCATTTCCTTCCAGAGTGTATCTTATGAAATGCCCACGTAGCTATATAGTCCGACGTGAAAAATATCCGTAAAAGATTTACTAACAAATTTGACATTTATAATGTCAAATTATTCTATAGTCTCTTATGCACCTACCACTTAATATTTTCACATCACCTGAAGGTTCAGAAGGCAGAGAAGGCCCCATGGCATCAAGTCCGCCTTTGTGCAAAATGTGCATCAAGTTTAAATCTGTTCTAAACATTCTATACTAATAAACAAATTATTTGTAATAAACAATAATTTGTGGAATACAATATGTATATTTAACATAGTTATTAAAAAAGAATTGATATTATTCCTATGTTAAGACAATTAACGATGCTTCATATAATAACATCGCAGGTAAATTAAGCCGGAATTATCGTTCAAAACACAGAATTTGGGTGGATTCTATCTGGGATATGCAGTAACTCCGACATGACTAATAACTATACGAAGATTGTTGGGACGACGAGTAGAATTACTGAAATCCAACAATTAACCAAATTTTTTATTAGAATTAGAAGAGGTTTCGAAGTTTACAAGCTATCGAACTATGACCAATAGTGCGAAAACTACTACCAGAAAACTACCGTTACAAATCCAGATGGAACTTACACGTGAGATAGAATGTGCCGCTAGAATACTGCAAAAGGATTTAATACAAATGTTACAAACAGGTGGATTTAACTTGAGAAAATGGTCATCAAATAACGCAAGATTACTAGAGAGAGACGAAACTAGAAAATCAGTCGGGATATTATGGTCACCTCTACAAGACAAGTTTTCGTTTACAATTGATGTCAACCAAACACAAAAAGTTACCAAACGTATCATTCTGTTTGAAGTGTCAAAATATTTGACCCACTGGGATGGCTAGCGCCAGTAATCATAAATATGAAACTATGAAACTTATGATTCAGGAATTATGGTCAAATGACACTGAATGGGATCGACGAGTCTATCTTGAGGAGATGGCTAGAAACACAAAATCAAATAAAAATACTCCAAGAAATAACCATCCCATGGTGTCAGTTTACGCCAGACTTACGGGTCGAATTTCATGGGTTTTGCGATGCGTCAGAAAGAGCATACGGAGCAGTTCTATATTTTCGGATAAAGGGTAATAACGATAACTGCAATATTACGTTATTACAAGCCAAATCCATTACTCACTCAGATTCAGTAACGGTTTCGGTTATTTACAAAAATGGTGCGGCAGCCATATTTGATTCAAAAAATGATATGAAATTTATACTCAGTATACCTAAAAACCCTTTACACGTTACTCATAGTGTCATTTTTCAAAAACGCTGCGGCGCCGTATCGACTTACAAAAATGATTTGTAATTTTTAGCGTATCAATTAACTACTATGAAGTATTTTATAAAATGCAAGTTCGACTGCCATATTTATTTTTATGAGGAAGTTAAACACAAAATGGCGACTACAATAATTATTGATAAATAACAATGGTACTTAAGGATGACAGGTAAATTTCTTTGTTAATTTGTATTATCCTGTGTAATCTCTACACACTTTTATTGCACAATTCGCCTTTTTTATCAACACAAAATATGACAACAACGTGTGCGTATCCACTGACAGTGCGTTTGATAGTAAACGCGGGAAATGTATTTTTATAGCGCTAGTACTTGGCGCATACTTTTTCTCTGTTTGAACAGTTTTGACAGTCCACAGTCCATCTAGACATGTATATTAACTAAGTCGAAAAATAGATAGTATTCGCAACACAGAGATTGGAAATTACCAAAAAAATTAAAAATTAAGGGATCTCAACAGTCACAAGTACAGGTCACATTAAAACAGAGGTATAGGTCATATTACGAGGGAAAGTATTTTACGGTGGTTTGGCCCAGGGTATGGTTCCCTTCAAAGTTAATTACTATTTTACAATAAAAATGGAGACCGTACATTATCGGCTTTTCTATGAGATAACCATGGAGGAGAAACATAGCAAGCGCAAAGTTTTACAATTTTCTTAGTTTAGCTTAGCTTCAAGTTCTCAATAGTTAAAAATGGATCAAGATGATTTTGAAAAAAACCCTTTAATAGAACGCTCGAGTACTTTTCAAAGACTCGTAGAATCTATAAATCAAGACGTGAAAATAAATGCAAATGCAAAAAAAAATATATAACTTAAGATTGCTATCTTTATATATATAATTCTTCTGTGAGTGTGTATGTCACTGAACTACTCTCAAACGACTGGACCGATTTTGATGAAATTTTTTGTGTGTGTTCAAGGGGATCTGGGAATGGTTTAGATTCACAATTTTGTCCGACCAATATTTTTTAAATATTTTTTAATTTATTAGTAGTTATGGCAAAACGACGTTTGCCGGGACAGCTAGTAAATTTATAAAAAACTTTGCAAAACAAAACAAGGTATGGACTTCGTATTAATGAAAATTACATTTTTCATTAATACGAAGTCCAAAGATAATGTTGATCTACTTTATTTAAAAAATGCAAAGCATTTTCACTTGTTCCTCCGTATTAAAAGATTAGATTAAATGATGTAGTTTTCAAGTAACCAACATTTTAAGAAAACCTTGGAATTGAGAACGCCCTTCGTTGAAGTCGCAATTAGTGAAGTTCAGGTATATGACAAGAAACATGAGAAGTTAAAATATATAACATAAAATGCTATAAGTTTGCATTATTTATCTATCTTTCAAGAGGTTATTTGAAACGTCCTGCCGCCTACGGACCCATGAAACTGTAAAAATATAATGCTTTTAAACAATCGCAGTCTAAATAATATATTAAGTCTAATAAATGCCATGCCGTTTCCAGTTCCCACGGACTATTATCATACAAGCTCATACAAGCATGTTATTTGATAAGCAAATGAGGTTTACACGTAACCAATTTCAAACATCGAATCAAGATCAACGAATATTCTCCACGGCAATTTGAAGACACTATGGGAGCACTGGTTAAATTTGCGCTATTCCGATTTCTTGCAACATAATGTTAATATTTTATTAAATGTACAGGAAACGATTGACACTAACTAAGTACATAATTTACTCACGCATGGACGCCGTCATCTGGTCGCCGTCTTCTTCGTTCTTTTTTTTCAAGTTTAATGCAGCTAGCAATTCTTGCTGATGTTTTAACATTTTGAATGGCAAAGAAACAACCAAAACTTAAGACGTAACTCTTTCAGTGGTTCACGTGGAACTGAATACAGAACTGGACACAGTAGTGCAGTGCTCACTCAGGTAAAATTTCACTTACAACAATTATTATTACACACCCCCTCTCCGCTTCGGATAATTGTTTTCGCCAACAGGACCAACCCGAACAAAAAACCCATTCTCGTTGCAAATTACTTTAGTAGTACGTTCGACGGAGTTCTTTTCAAAAGTCATAAAACTATAGATAACAATGAATAAATAGTCTTTTGTATCTACAATATTTTTGGCAAACAATGTAGGGTTGTGTGGTCAAATATTATTTGCAAAATGTAGCCAACTAATTTTATCTACCCAGATTCATGTTGTTAATAAGTGAAACTTTTAGATTTTTTTAGTTCTCCACAATGTTTTTAAAACTGAAGATTCCATCTGTAGTTTGCATTTTGAATAAACACAAAGAGACAATCAATTAAATATATGTAAACCAAATTAATAATATTAAAAATTAACATTGCCCGATCTATACACAGATCAATTGCTTCCTAGTCAACGCAAATTATTATATATATACGTAAGAGAATAAGCAAAGAAAAATAAGTTTTATATTATCCTGGATAACGCAAGGAAACATATCATTTAAATGCGTTAGAAAAGATGGCAGAAACCATTTTCGCATAAACTAATTTTTTTATTATTAACTAATTAATATTGTAGTCACGTTGTTCTTAAAGTGTTACACTACATGGACTACGGCTTTTGAAACTTACTAATGTACCATAGTCCATGACACTTTAAATTTAACTATCAATATAATAATATGGTCGATCTTCTTCTTTTACTTCATTACAGGCACGCGCGCACTCGTATGTGTGCTTATTTGCCAAAATACAAAAAAACATAATTACAAAGAAACTAATCAGAATACTAACTAATATGGATAAAACAGACTCCTATAAACCTGATTTTCAGAACCTCAAACCTTAAAATTAATTCTTAAGGATCTGCAATAGAAACGGCCTTCATCTATCTATCTGTTTCTTGAGTAAAAATCAAAATCTTATATAAATCTATCACTTCATCGAGTGGGTTGTCTAAAATACTCCTGGCCAGACCATGATTAAAAGTGACTTTTTATTACAGAGTTCACCCATGATACCAATCGAAAGAATAGTTAATACAAGCGTTGGGTTTTCTATTTTTTTTTCCTTGGCGTTACTACAGGGTTCGCAGGTTTGAGTATGTTAATCGCTAATTTAGTTATTTTGACAAATTTGAGACAAAGAGGTCTAACTAACTAGATGCGATAGAAAAGGACGCAGCATTGTGGCTGAGCGAGACGTGACCACCACCTCGCACCCGTGGCGGTCGAAAGTTGCTACGAAGAGGTCCGAGCTAACTATCTCGTGTGATAGAAGAGGACACTACGAGAACCCCAAGTTAAAGAGAGAGCACATGCAAGTTACTCGTGCAACAACGAAGGATAGCAATATATTAGTAAATATCAATTATATTTTTGAGTAGGATTGCCATCTCTAAAATTTAGAAACCAGGACAAAGTGCAATTTCGCCGGATTTTGGATTTTTCAAAACCCGGACAGGTTAAGTTTTTTCTAATTTAGTCACTACAAAAAAATGGTTCAAATGACCCTAAATTATTTATTTTCAACACATTTTAAATTAAATTTAGTCACCTTTCACAGACAGTGACAAAAAAAACTTTATTTATTTATTTAACCTTGATGCACATTTTGCACAAAGGCGGACTTAATGTTATGGGGCATTCTCTGGCAGTTAACTTTAGGCTGATGTGAAAATATGATGTAGGAATATAGTATAATTTGACATATATATTTGATACGATGGTATTGGACAAAACTAATATACACAAATCACTACTGACAATCTTAACTCAATTTAATTGCAATCCGGATAAAACTGGTTTAATTTAGAATCAGGGTTAAATCGATCAGATACAAGAAAATTTTGAAACCTCATACATAATTCTGAGATTACCAAAAGAGCAAGGTAATTTTTGGTAGACAATGTGATACTTATTCTTAACAATTTAAAGAAATTCTTATTTTGTTGGTTAACTTTTAAGACTATATTTTATAATAGGGGTAGAGGGGGTTTTATAGTCCTACAAGGGATGAATCCCACGAGTAGTAACTTAATTTATAATATTACCTAATCTATAGGCCTGTATTCACTTGCACCTGCACTTCACACCTGCACTCGCACTAATCAAAGTGAATACGGGCCTTATCAAATGCAAAAGGTTCTAATGACTCTCTTGTAAATAAATCTATTAGCATCATAGGCAGTAGGCAGCAATATTGACTAAGTTTCTAAAATATATTTTATATATAAGTAGTTCAAGTTATGGCTGCTGATGAAAATTTTAAGAAGGTTATAACTACTATATTAAAAGTTAGACTGAATGCTGAAATTATCCCATCTAAGTTCTGACTTAAAGTTTTTTTAGATAATTATTTCCGGAGGTTAGCAAAATTTATAATCAGGTCGCTCTAAATTATAATAAACTAGCTTTCGTCCGCGGCTGCGCTCGCTTTAATAAAAAGTATCCTATGTTACTTCTAATACCTCCAAGAATGTGTGTTCAAAGTTTTATGATGATCGGTTAAATAGTTTTCGCTTGAAAGCATAACGAAACTGACAAAAAGTAGCGTAGTTTCATAGCATGTGTGTGCATTAACGCGTGTTTACTTGGAACTACGCCACCTTTTTCGTTTCAACAAGAACAAGGCCGTTATCTACCTTTTTTTATTTGATCTGAGAGTAGTAAGAAGTAGGTATGATAGTGTGAGTTAAGATTGTCAAAAATTTTTGCTATTTTAAAAACGTTACTCAAAAGTGGCTAATTATGTTTTATATTATATTTATGTATTGTGTATGTATACTACTTCTATGAATTTATGAACAAAATTTAGTAGTGATTTGTGTATATTAGTTTTATCCAATACCATCGTATCAAATTATACTATATTCCCACATCATATTTTCACATCATCCTAAGGTTGACTGGCAGAGAATGCCCCATGACATTAAAGCCGCCTTTGTGCAAAATGTGCATCAAGATTAAATAAATAAATGAAGATTGTTTTTGTCACTGACTGTAAAAGGTGACTAAATTTAATGAAAAATATGAAAAAATGAGAAAAAACTTAACCTGTCCGGGTTTTGAAGTCCAAAGTCCGGAGAAATTGCACTTTATGTCCTGGTTTCTAAATTTTAGAGATGGCAATCCTACTCCAAAATATAGTTTAGATTTACTTATATATTGCTATCCTTCGCTGTTGCATGAGTAAATAGCATGTGCCCTCTCTTTCTTCACACAATATAGTTAGTCCGGAGCACTTTGTAGCAACTTTGAACCAGCAGGGGCGCGGGGTGGCGGTCACGTGTCGCTCAGCAACGATGCTGCGTCCTTTTCTATCGCATTTAGTAACTTTAGACCTCGTGGTCTCAAATTTTCCAAATAACTATATTATCGATTAACATGTTCAAACCTGCGAACCCTGTAGTAATGAACGAATAAAGATATGTATTATATATATTACTAGTTGAACCCCGCGGTGTTACCCGCTGTTATTGATTTACCGCGAGTAACGCCGCGGGACAAAGTAAGTCTAAAAAAAGTAGCCTAAGTTACTCCCTGGATCACCAGCTACCTGCCAGTGAAAGTCCCGTCAAAATCCGTCCAGCAGTTCCAGAGATTACCCGGAACAAACAGACAGACAGACAGACAGACAGACAAAAATTTTTTTAACTACATTTTTGGTATGTGTACCTTGTATACATACATATGCATTTAGTAAAAAGCTTGTATTTTAAAATTACAAACAGACACTCCAATTTTATTTATTTGTATAGATGTATAGATAATACATATCTGAATCTTGTGGATCTCGGAAAGGGCTCCAACGATTTTCCTGAAGTTCAGTACACAGGGGCGATAAAATAAAGGTTTCGGGGGCGATAAATTGATCCTACTAGGATTCATTTTTAACCGACTTCAAAAAAAGGAGGAGGTTTATCAATTCGACCGTATATATATTCTTTTTCTTTTTTATCTGTGTTCGCTGATAACTTCGTCGTTTATGAAGCGATTTTGAAAATTCTTTTTTTAATGGATAGGAGATATCCCAACGGTGATACCATGATAAGGACACTAAGATCTGATGATGGCATCCAAGAGAAATCGAGTCGAACCTTGAAGTCGGTTTTATTTTTGTTAAAATTTTATCTTATATTTAATATATACTAATAAATAAGAATGGCTCGTTTCAAGGTATTAGATATATAAAAAAATACCGCCTCCTTTTTTAAATAGATCAGGGCAATAAAATATATTAATATATATAAAATAGTTATTTACTACTTAAAAGTTATGAGCAAATATGTATACGGTAGTGGGGTGGTGATTCCCCTTCCATCCGTCATATCATCCCGAATTCCCGAGTGAACGTCCCTCGTTCACCCGGCTCGACGCCCTTGTCGCCGCGCCCTACGCCGACCATCAATTCGACACATGCACGACAGGTAGCGTGGCGAAAGGCCAACACCATATTTTTTGCCACACACTAAAATTGATTCCTACCACGTGGTGGCGATTTTCACATACCGTGCTGAGGCGCCGCATAACGATCTCCACAAAATGGATGAAGCACTACAAAGCCAGCGCCGTAAATTTATGACTCACTATGGAATAGAAGCGTAAAAAATACTCACTGTGGAACGTAGAACCGCCTCCTTTTTTTAAGTCGGTTAAAAATGATTCCCAACGCTCTCTCTTCCACGCTGTGCCGGTCAATAATTGTTAGTTAACTTTAGTTTTTACCAACTGTGAAAATTAAATTACATTATGGAAGCAAAAAGTATTGGGTAGCTATAAAATTCATAAAACTATCCATTACATTAAGGTAAACGTGTGTGAAGGCAATATTTGACATTATAAAATGTTTACATCCTAAATTTCTAATTACTCTGTTATTAAACTGCATTTGGGTTTGTGTGCTGTGTTATAAAATAAAGTTTATATTTATTTACTACCTTAAGAGTTAAGAGCAAATATGTATACTGTAGTGGGGTGGTGATTCCCCTTCCATCCGTCATATCATCCCGAATTCCCGAGTGGACGCCTGGCGTCAATTCGGCATATGCCCGGCAGGTAGCGTGGCGGGAGACCAAAATTTTTTTTGGCACACACTGAAATTGGTTCCTACCACGTGGTGGCGATTTTCACTTACCGTGCTGAAGCTTGAAGCTGAAGCTTGATTTTTGAATTTACATACTTTTATCTGAATGAAGAAAATAACTTTATTTATTTCTTTTTGAACAGCAAAGTTAGCCATGAATTTGTCTAGCTATATTCTATTTGTCTACCCAAAGATTCCAAAGGTTACCTGGCCTGTAAGAAATTGCTTTTTAGCTTTAAGCCGCCACGTGTTAAATTGATATACTCCTAAATGTAAACTGTATTAATTGGTGTACAATAAATTTTATCGTAATTTATTCTATTTAACTGAAATCTAAAACATATTAAATAGGATTTCAAAATTAATTTTGCATTTCTTTCTAATCGATATCGTACAAGATCGAAATAAATTGATAGTAGAAAATACGTGTGGACAGCGAGTTCACGGTCCACACGTATCTTCTACGAATGATTGATCACCTGCACTCGCACTAATCAAATGAATACGGGCCTTGATCGATTTTATTTTGAGCGTCAACTTGCAAGCCCAATTTTAATAGACAGAAATGCGAAATAATTTCGAAATCCTATTTAATATGTTTTAGATTTCAATTGGTAGAAAATACATGTAGACAGCGATTTAGCGGTCCACATGTATTTTCTATCAATCATTGATCACCTGCTCTTCACACCTGCACAAGCACTAATCAAAGTGAATACGAGCCTTTATGTAAAACAGAATGCTACCAACTTACATGGTCATTTTTGTGGCAAGTAGGTATGTGAGTGTGATATTCGCTGTGTGCACAGATTCCGCTACGCGCTGTCGATAGCGAAGCACGTGTTTGCCGTTCTCCCGCCGCCCATGTATGTGACGTCACTTCATCCGGTACAGGCGTCGCTCGCCTCGTGCTCCGAACGAGGCGACAAAAATATCATATCCCCGCGTTTGAACCCCGACCGACTGAGCTTTGCGCGTTGGCAAATAGTTTATACCACGCTCACATCGACCCTTTCGGATTTCACTGAGTACACATCTTTGGCCCCCGGTCTGCCACCAGCGACAAACCATGGAGGGCCGGTTCAGTGGGTGCTCAGTGCCGGAGAACGCTGGCCATGCAGCACACCAAATGTTGAAGAATCTGAGCAAGAAAAGAAGGAAGGTGTTAATATACCGAATTAAACTTCTTTTAATGCTGTATTCTTATTGATATTTCTATAATTCTTATAAGATAACTTTAACAATATTCATCTGTCCAAGTAACCACAGATAATATAATTCTTGCATTTTTCTTATTTTAGTATTGCCAATATAAATGTACACTCTCAACACGCCTCCTTACATTTATATAGCAACACAATACATTTCAACAGACAATCAACTCACATCTTATTTCAAACTTAGCATATCCCTAAACTGAATGAACTTTACATTTCCCAAAGCTTTAGTAAATATATCTGCTAAATTATTATCTGATTCTGTTTTAACATCTTCAATATTTTTCAATTTAACATTTTCATGTATAAAGTGATAATGTACTTCTATGTATTTAGAATTCTTTGGGAAATTTCCATATTTAGTTATTGCTACTGCTCCTAAATTGTCTTCATACATTTTTACATCATTCATCAAATTAATTAAGAAAATGGTTTGTTCTACAGCATCTGACAATGCAATATATTCAGCAAATGTAGAGGATTTTGTTACAGTATTTTGTTTATTAGACTTCCAACTAATTACATTTCCAAATACTCTTATTGTAAATCCTGTCGGCGACTTTCTGTCGGTTACATCAACTGCCCAATCAGCATCAACAAAACATTAAATAATATCAGCTTTATTATTTTTAAAATATTTCAGAACTCTCAAAGCATATAGATAGTGTGTCTTATTACAACAATTTTGAAAACGACTAAAATAATTTACACTGTAACATATGTCGGGTCTGGTACCTGAACTAATATATAATAGGGCACCTATTAAATTTCTGTATTTAAAATGCTCATTCAATTCGGATTTCTTTAATTTTAAGTTTACTTCCATGGGAGTTTTATACAATTTTGCATTTTCAATATTATAGTGTTTAGCAAATGACTTTATGTAGTACTCTTGACTCAAGGTTTAAATTTTCTCATTTTCATAGTTTTATGCAATATTTATTTTAATATAACTTTTGACTTTACAGAAATCCTTCATTTAAAATTTGTTACACAATTTCTTTTTAATGTCAGCAATAACATTTTTATCTCTTCATAAAATTAAAAGATCATCTACAAATAGTACAAGTAGAATTTTAACAAAAATAAAACCGACTTCAAGATTCGACTCGATTTCTCATGGATTCCATCATCAGATATTAAGGTCCTTATCATGGTACCACCGTCGGGACATCTCCTTTCCATTAAAAAAAGAATCATCAAAATCGGTTCTTAAACGACGAAGTTATCCCCGAACACACATACAAAAGACAAAAAATATACGGTCGAATTTAGAAATCTCCTCCTTTTTTTTAAGTCGGTTAAAAATATAAATAACCAAGTGGTTTTCCTTATTGGCATACAAACAATAATCACACCTACTTCTTCGAAAACCAAGTGTTATTAAAAAAATATTAAAACCTTCGTACCAAGCACTTGGACTCTTCTTTAGACCATACAACGATTCATTCAATTTATAAACATTTTCAGTACCATCTTAATAGCTGTCTGGCTGTTTTACATAAACCTCAGACAAAAATTGACCTAATTTATTTCTAAAGAATTTTGACAATAGTAAGATAATAAAAGTTTCATAGTTGGCATCTTAGCCACAGGGGGTTATCAGCAATACTATCATTTTGTTGGAAACCGCTAACCACTAACCTAGCTTTAAACTCACCTTCACTTTACCTTTTATAAATCCACTTGACGTCAAGTATATTTTTTGTCCAACCGGGTTTTATCGACTAAAGTCCATGTGTTATTTTGCACAAGACTGTCCATCTCACGACCCATAGCCGCTTTCCATTGCTCTGACTCATCACAAGGTATGGCCACAAAAGGGTCCCCAATGGTAGTCAAGGGAATCACTACCACCCCCAATACGGCTGCTCCCATTGATGCAACTGCCACCGCCTCTACCGCGGCTCCTATCGCCGTCACTACTGCTATCACCTCTATTGATCCTGAAACTGCCTCCACTGTTGGCAAGAAAGAGCCGACCATCCGTTACCCACCCTTGGTAGTCGAAATACTCCTAAAGTGGCCTGCGCACTTTCGGGAGCTTAAAGACCTACTTGGGTACACACCAAATGGACGCCCATTCGGGAAGGGTGTTTGATGTATTCTAAAGTCGGAACAGGAGTCCCGCACCATCCAGCTATATGGTACTCGCTGAACGCCAAGGAGAATATCTCCTGGTTTTCGTACTCTCTCCCCACAGAACGCAGCCTCAAGGTAGCCTTCTGTGGACTGCCAGTGAACACCCCACCAGATAAGATCCAGACTTTGAAATGGTACAAAGCGCGGTATTTAAAGATGTTATCTAACCCAAGGAACTTCGTACCACCATATTTTTCTTTTGTAAATATTTTCAAAATTTCTGAAAACCTTGGTTTTAGCAGTTATCAGCTCAGCTTCTCCTGGGTAGGGTGCAGTCACGCACAAAAAAACGATTTCTGTTATTTTATATTTTTTCTTGTACACAAACCTTGTCCTCAAAATAACAAACACATAAAAATATGTATATACAATTTGGTGCAGCCGATCGAAAGCTATGCGCGTACATATATTTCGGCGATTCATTTTTATATCTAAGATTTGTTCACTGTGGTACACCATTTATTCAACATTTGAATTAATAAAATTGGACAAAACTGATAAAATTCACTTTAACTGCGCTAATTTGTTTTGTTGTGGCTAGAGAGTGACATCACGCGTCTCATGTGACCAGCGCCATTACAGAAATATCGTTTTTTGACATGGTTATCAAACTTGAACTTTATAATAGATTTAAATTCATAATACAGTAGAATTTCCACAAAATATTAACGCAGTGTGCTCATTATTTAATAAAGAATATAAAACGATTTCCAAAAATCAGTCAAATAGTCTATTACTGAATAGTTTTTACAGTAGTAGTTTAGTAATTGTAGTACTTACTTGCTATGTCCAGCAGTGGACTGCGATAGGCTGATGATGAGTTTTGGAACAAAATTTACATATTGTCCTTATACAAGAGCAATATCAGAGCGCTCGCTTGCGGAACAATGTAGTACAATTAGATGGCCGGTCACGGGCTGGGATATATGTTGCAAGTTCTAATTTTACAGTAACATCTTTGCATAACCTTATGACGTCACACCGCGTCGTTGCTGAGATTTCATCCTCCACCTGTAAGGTTTATGTTGTGTAGTGTAGCTGTTATTTTCAGTTTTTACATCCCATTGATCCTCACCTACATCATTTACAAATATATCATATGCCATTGAGAAAGTCAACAATGACTTGGACTTTATTAGGGATTGGTCAACGAGGTTTGGTTTATCAGTAAACCCAACCAAATGTCAGGTGATCGTAGTGGGAAGCAAGCAAATGCTAAGCAGGTTGGATATGTCGGGCATCCCGCCGGTTGTCTACAACAACCTCACCATACCTCTGAGTACAGTGCTAAAGAACCTGGGGCTATATATAGACTCAACACTTGATTGGCGGGCACAAGTTACACATGTTAGTCAGAAAGTTACCTCTTGCCTCCGCGCTTTATATAGACTTAAGAACTTTCTTCCCACTAAAACCAAGGCTATGCTTATGCAGTCCCTAATTATTCCCTTAATCGACTATGGTGATGTGTGTTATTTCGACCTGAATGCAGACCTCCTCAATAAACTAGACCGCCTTCTCAATAACTGCATTCGATTCGTTTTTAATCTTCGCAAGTATGACCATGTGTCTGCTTTCCGTTCCCAGCTACAATGGCTCCCAATTCGTCAGCGCCGTAGTTTGCGTGCACTCACTTGCCTATTTTCTTTTCTCAATTCTCCATCATTACCTGAATACCTCGAACCCCACTTTCGCCTCTTATGCTCCACTCACGATCGAAACCTTCGGTCAAGAAACAATATGCTTCTACTTTGCCCCCCGCACACCTCCAACTTCATAAATTCTTCCTTCTTTGTGCAGTCAGTTCTTCTTTGGAACGCACTTCCCGCCGAAATCAGGATGTCAACAAATCGCCTCACATTCAAGGCGAAGGTACGCGATCTGCTTCGAAGTGAATTGGCAGAACATTCACAACAACAATAGTATCCGACAGAGTACTTTTGTATTATACTTAAATTATTTATTATATTAAACTTTTTTGTAAGTATGTTTATGTATTGTGTATGTATTAATTATATAACTTATAAATACCCTATATTTGTATCACACCTATATTTTTTATGTATTGAGTTGAATTCTACTTATACCCTTAGTTGCACCTACCGCCTCGTATTTTTACATCACTCAAAGGTTGACTGGTAGAGAATGCCCAATGGCATTAAGTCCGCCTATGTACAAGATGTGCATTAAGTTTAAATAAATAAAATAAATAAAATAAATAAATTTACGTTTCGTTTTGCGGTTCCTCGTGGGTCACAAAATTGTCATTGGCGCTGATGTCAATGCATCTTCTACTTTATGGTATGGCAAGTTGCGTTCAACTGACATGGCCCAGCGCTATGCGGTTGAAGACTTTATTGCGGAAATGAATCTTACTATTCACAATACCCCTGATGCAAGACCAACTTTTTGCAGCCCCATGGGTAAGTCTTCTATTGACGGTACACTTATGCGCGGCGACGTCTCGATATCTGGATGGCGTGTCCTACCGGACGCATCCTGTAGTGATCACCGCTTAATCGTATACGAATTCATACCAATGGTTGCACAACATCCGCAAAGAACACCGTACATTTTTAGATATAAAGCTAAAGGGGCAAACTGGGCTTTATTTGGTTCACTCTTTGCAGTACATGCCAAAGACTTCACTCGCAGTTGTCTATCAGCTACGGAAAGCTCAGACACTTTCACATATTGTGCTGATCTTTGTATCGGCCGCGGATCTGTCACTAACACTCGTAGATGTGATTGGTGTGGCCTCTCAGGAAAGCGCTGTTCAAGTGGCGGTTGAAAGTGCCTTTATGGGACTAATCCCACCCACACGCCCACCGCTGTAACTCCTGTACACCAGGATCAACAGCAGTGACCCACGAACACACCGAGTTATGACACTCGGGAAGTCCCAGGAAAAAAATATTAACTGTCTTGGAACCCGCAACGAAATTAATCAGAAGAAAAACAGGAGGAGTTGGAAATATGATAAGTCCACTTCCCTCCTTAGCAAAGCGGGAGACAAAATGAAGTCAAAATAGGCAGACACCTTTTTTTAAACCGGGAAGCACCACGGATAAAGTATTAGGGGTCCTAAGTGAGCTATATTTGATTACTATAGTATGTATGGCAGAATCGCCTAAACGCACGGAAATTCACCGCAGTTGACACAAGATCCCCATAGTATACCGCCCCAGATGTCATTTGTAAGCTATTTAGCATTGTGTTACGTTCATTGTACCAAAGACTACACTCCCAGAGAACATGATGAGCCGATTGTTCACAGCTAGTATCGGGTGTTGAGCATTGACACAATGGTGAATCGACTAATTTAAATGAGTGTAGTTTGCTCTTAAAGTTACCGTGGCCCGTAAGAAATTGAGCGACACAGTGATCTACCTCGAGCCATGTCCTCGACATCCGTTCGCGAACAGATGGAAAGAACTGGTAGAGGTGGCGCCCCTTAGATGATTTGTCCCATCGTTGTTGCCATTCATCCATTAGGTCGTCATAGACATTGGATTGCTGTTGAAACAATCTTATGATTTTATCGCGGTCTCGTACGCCCAAAAAATCGCATTCCATGTTTTGTTTTGTAGAATAGTACATGGCTGCACGTCTTTGCACCTCGAGATCGACCGGAAGAACACCCGCCAATACCGGTAATGCCTCAGTACTAACCGTCCTATATGCTTTGCATAAGAAGATTAATGCAAGTCGTTGGCCTTGTAGCAGTTTGCGACGGACAGCACCTACAGTCGCTCTATCGGCCCATACGGGAGCACCATAGCAAACAGCACCCAAATAAGTAGCTCCATATATGATTTTTAATGTATTAAATGAAAGACCCCATGTGGCAGTTGATATTCTCGTCAGAGCAAAGAAACTTTTTTTAGACTTTTCATTAACTGTTCTAATATGTTCGATAAATGAAAAATTTCTTTCTAAAACTAATCCCAAATAGCAAACCGAGGTTTTATTTTTAACAGTAACATTTTGAAATTTAATACACGGCGGTGATTTGAGGTTACCTTTCAGAAGTAGCTGGAAGGTTTTGTTTGGTGCAAAAGTCAAGCGATTACGTACACCCCATAGAGATACTAAGTTCAAACATCTATTAGCCAGACTCTCAAGCCCCGCTCTAGTATCAGATTCCACCAGTAATAAACCGTCGTCCGCATACGCGTTTAGAGTACATCCGGGTGGTATAGGTATTGTAAGAAAATCGTCGAAGCCTATATTCCACAAGTATGGACCTAGCACCGAGCCCTGAGGACACCCCATCGTAAGCGCCTTCGACACAGAATGATGCCCAAGTCTTAATTTTGTTGTGCCTTGTGTGAAGTATGAGGAGATTAGGGAATAAATATTTTTAAAGCATCCTCTTGATTTTAATTTTAGCAATAACATGGGCCACCACGCGTTGTCGAAGGCGCCAGATATATCTAAGAAGATACCTAAGACGTATTGAAACCTTGACTCGGTGACAGTTTTCCTTACAGATATGACCGCATCTGTTGTTGATTTTCCCAACGTAAATCCGAATTGTCTATCATGAAATTTAACTCCACCCGGTAGAAGTCGAGGCACTACAAGACGTTCTAAAAGCTTTCCTAGCGATGGTAACAGTGTTATAGGTCGATAGGACCCAGGATCGTCCGGCGGCTTATCGCCGTGTTTTGGTATTATACGAATATTACCGCACCGCCAAACACTAGGAAATACTCCTTCCGCAATGCAACGTTTAAAAACTGTTAAAATCGTATCACCCGAGAGTTTACAAGCTTCTTTTATCATTTTATTTGATATTTTATCGTCGCCCGAAGCCTTGTTTAGTGGTAATGACCTAACAATACCAAGAAATTCGTCTGAAGATGGTAAGTCAGACGTTGGAGACAATGGTGGTTCGATGGCCCACTGCCTAATTTGTCGGTGATAATCAGTGTCATCCTCCGGCCGATCGTCGGGCACAAGTGATTCTAAAAGATATTTTGCTGTTTCTTCTACTCCTGTAGTATAACTGTTATGAATTTTGATGTTCTGTACGTATGCAAGGTCGATAGATCTATTTGCCTTAAATTCATGATACAAAGGTGACCACGGACCCTCTCTATCGAGTTTATCTACAAGTTTGCGTATTAAATTTCCCTTTGATTTCTCCACTGCTGCCCTGTAGTGAGACCTAGCAACTCTAAGAGCAATGAGAGCATTATTGTAAATATCTCCTGTTACGTTACGCTTTTTAATGACATTTAGTTTTTTACGAGCTTTCCGATGGATTCTACGTAATTCGACCAATTTATAGTTCCACCAATCACATCTACGAGTGCTAGTGATAGATCCGCGGCCTATACAAACATCAGCACAATATGTGAAAGTGTCTGACAATATTTCTGCGCTTTCCTCAGCTGATAGACAACTGCGAGTGAAGTCTTTGGCATGTACTGCAAAGAGTGAACCAAATAAAGCCCAATTTGCCCCTTTAGTTTTATATCTAAAATTGTACGGAGTTATTAGTGGATGTTGTGCAACAATTGGTATGAATTCGTACACGATTAAGCGGTGATCACTACAGGATGCGTCCGGTAGGACACGCCATCCAGATATCGAGACGTCGCCGCGCGTAAGCGTCACGTCAATAGAAGACTCACCCATGGGGCTGCAAAAAGTTGGTGGTGCATCAGGGGTATTGTGAATGGTAAGATTCATTTCCGCAATAAAATCTTCAACCGCACAGCGCCGGGCCATGTCAGTTGAACGCAGCTTGCCATACCATAAAGTAGAAGATGCATTGACATCAGCGCCAATGATAATTTTGTGTCCCACGAGGGACCGCAAAACGAAACGTAAATGATGTAGATGAGGATCAATGGGATGTGAAAACTGAAAATAACAGCTCACTACATAAACCTTACAGGTGGAGGATGAAATCTCAGCAACGGCGCAGTGTGACGTCATAAGGTTACGCAAAGATGTTACCGTAAAAGTAGAACTTGCAACATATATCCCAGCCCGTGACCGGCCATCTAGTTGTACTACATTGTTCCGCAAGCGAGCGCTTTGATATTGTTCTTGTATAAGGACAATATCTAACTTTTGTTCCAAAACTAAATTGTCTAATTCTGACGTAGCTATTTTGTCATTATGAAGGTTTAACTGGCCTATTGAGATATTATCCATTATTAATTAAGTACTACAATTACTAAACTACTGCTGTAAAACTATTCAGTAATTAGTGTTTAGGATTAGCTGCTCTAATTTAAGTTTATATGTGGAGCAGTCCTGTGATCCACATCGATGGTCACATGGTTTTTTGTACCGGCTGCATTGTGCGCATTTCGGTTTAAAATCTGGTGTGTCCTTAATCGAACAAGCTCTTGTATCGTGGCTGCCGGCGCAATTGGCACAGGTAGGAGTTTTAATAGTGCAAAACTTTTGAACATGACCGAATTGTTGACAGTTTAAGCAACGAACTACTTCTAAGTCGTCTATAAACCTACAAGTGGCCCAGTCTATGTATAATTTATCTTTTGTGCTAGCTAAGTGTTTCCTAACTTCTGTCTCTAATTCTAAGCCTATCCATTGGCGTCCGTGTTCTAGTTTACGATGCCTGACAATTTTGGTTGATTTTAAAAAGTCGCTTTCAGTTAATTTTAATTCGTCCTTGATATTCTGACGATATAAAGCTGTTAGGAAAGTACGATCCTCCATAGAACTGGGTACGTCTTTTACAATTATACGGGGCCTTCGGCCTTTCGGTTTTTCTAAGCGTAAGCCTGCTGATTTAATGGCGTTTACTGATTCTAGTTTTTTAAGCTGCCTTTCATTTGCAACCCGCAACACGACGCCTGCCCTTGCGGTTTTTTTAACGCCTACAATTTGAAAACCTTCGTCACTGGGCTTAATAGCCTTCATGAGAGCCTGTTTTGTGGCCGACGAAGTTGCATAATCCGTTGAACGTTCCGTTGTAGGATACGCAATAACACACGGCCTAGATACGCGCGCCTCAGCGGACACCGGACACGGAGCCGAACCAGGCGGTAAGCGAAGCTTAAGCTTGTCCGCGTACGTAAATCCCGGCTGTTGAACCGCGATACCGCCCACCTGGCGCTCGAGATTCGCTAATTTCGTTTCATTGCTAGAAGATTTAATTGCCAACAATGAGACGATACCGGTAATCCGCTGGGTTATGTCCATAATCGCCGTCCTATTGCCCACATTCATTCGCGACCCTTGATCGTTTACTAATTCGTTAATTTTTGCCAAATATTCGGTTGCCTGAGACACCAACTCAATATAGTCAGACGCCCCACAACTATCATGACCACTAAGAGACGAAATACTCCCGCCCGAGTCCGAAGCCCTAATTCTTTCCGTTCTAATGTCCTTTGGCGATAAATTTGTTGGCGACATTCTACCAAACAATCCCTTACCGGTTGGTGTTGAAAATTCGTTTGTACCACCGGGATCCGGTAACTCGCCAACAACCGACATGGTCAAATAATGACACACCAGTTAGAAGAAAATCAATAAAATAGCTTCAAAATCAAAAAAGATGAAAAGTAAATAATACAAACAAAATATTATTCCTACCCACTTTAATAATATAATAAAATTACTTACCGATAGCCGTAATAAAGGAAACTAACACAGTATTTGTATTTAAAAGGGTAAAAACTTACAGATTATTTGTTAAAAAACACTATATACAACCTTAAACCGCCCACAAACCGGGAAACAGTCGCGAGAATACACAAAAAAACAATATTTAAATTATCACAACGCAACGTCACACGTTAACCGCTCGGTGCCGCGAAGGGAAGTTGAAAGTGCCTTGTCAACGGAGCGACCCATCTGTGCCAGTGTGCCACAGAGAAGTTGCCTGTCTCCAGTGTGCTACTCCTGGTACAGAAACGACACTCCCGTCACCGACCACATGCAACTTGCTTTGTATGCCGACGATGCAGCCTTCATCACGTCGTCAAAAAATGATGCCCAGGCTGTTACCAACATGCAGCGCAGCCTCGACGCACTTCCCAGCTGGATGAAGGTTTGAAGATTGACGATCAACGTGGCGAAGACACGGGCGATATCCATAGGTACTGTGATACTCCCACAGCTGAAGCTCATGGGACAGAATATTGAGTGGTCTGCGACGGTGAAATACCTCGGAGTGACCATTGACCGCACCCTCTCCATGAAGCCTCATGTTGATGGCGTCCTTGCCCATGCCCGTGCCACACATTCCCTTGTGTGATCCGTACTGTCTTCCCGATTGCCGCCTATAGATGTTTCACATCAAAAAGTTGCTTTGTAGCACTAAGCTTATTAAATACTAGCTGAAGCCCGCGGTGTTACCCGCGGTTATTGTTGTACCGCGAGTAACGCCGCGGGACAAAGTTAGTCTAAAAAAAAGTAGCCTAAGTTACTCCCCGGATCATCAACCACCTGCTAGTGCTGCTAGTGAAAGTCCCAGAGATTACCCGGAACAAACAGACAGACTGACAGACACAATTTTTTTTAACTACATTTTTGGTGTATGTACCGTGTATACATACATATGCATTTAGTAAAAAGCGGTTATTTTAATATTACAAACAGACACTCTAATTGTATTTATTTGTATAGATAACAGTAATTTACTTACGTTACAAGTAATTCAGTTACTCCCTGGATCATCAGCTACCTGCCAGTGTAAGTCCCGTCGAAATCCGTCCAGCCGTTCCAGAGATTACCCGCAACAAACAGACAGACATACAGACAGACAGACAAAAATTTTTTAACTATATTTTTGGTATATGTACCGTGTATAGATGAATATGTATTTAGTAAAAAGCGGTTATTTTAATATTACAAACAGCAACTCCAATTTTATTTAGTTGTATAGATTTTTACAGCAGCTATTCATTTATAGCTTTACTTCAAATTCCATTATGATATTGAAAAATTATGAAAATTGCACTTCATTATCTATTTTTCTCATTGGTATTACTATTTATAACACAACACATACTGTGATTCACATTGCGAATATTAAAAATAACATAACTAACTCTACTACAGAAGGATCTAACAGTGGCTCCTATTTCAGCAACAGAACGTCCTCGACTGGTAGTGACATACATCTGTTAATAAAAAATGTTGCTTTCGTGAATTTTGAAAAATTACTCAAAAAGCGATAACGTATTACGTATTAGATAACGTACATAGAAAACACCCTAGTTTCAAAACAAATATTTATAGGTCATAAATACATTTGATCCGACCCGACAATCGAACCCGAGAGATGCACAGCAGTTGCATACGCTACCACTACTTCACCGAGGCAGTTAAAAAATGTAAGAAGAAAACAAAAAAAACTTAATATAACCTTACAAGCTCAAGTATTTGAGACCAACAGTGAATTTTACTAATTGATGGGCTGCCCTAGCCTTTAGGCCCTATATATCCAAAGCTCATGTATGGTGAAGGTATTCAACAGGGTGTAAAATACTGCTGCTTATATTATTCTGCCGTGCTCTAAGTAAATCTAGAAATCCATTGTAGGACCCTATAAAATGTATTCTTAAATAAAAGTTAAGTAACAAAACATTACTTTCTTTAAATTGTTGAGAATAAATCTCACATGTATATTTCTTAAAACGAAAATTACCTTTATTCTTAGCGAGATCTTAGAGCTATATGAGAATTCATAAGGTTTTAAAAAAACTTGTCTTTGGTAGGTCGTTCCCCGGACTCTGTTTAAACTAGGACAAATCCGGGAATATCTGGACGAATGGATACCTGCGGCTGTTTGGGATTCGTCCGCCCACAGTTAAGAACACCGTAAACACAGTAAAAAACATTCATCCATCCATCTATTCATCCATCCAACTGTACTTACAAACTTTTGCGTTAGTTATTAGTAGGATCATTGACGAAATGTAGGAATTTCACGATCATATTAGATAGACGTTTTGGGCAGCGTGTGTGTGTGACTTTAAATTTACTATATTTATAACTGAAACTGTGGTGACATCGGTAATCATTTTATTCTTCAGAATCGACGATACTTAAACTTTTCCAATACCGATGTAAGTACAATAATGTCACTCTACAGAGTGATGATGTCTAGAGATATTCACTTATTAAAACCCGGCCGATCAGTTTGGATCAATTCCTTGATGGCCAACAATAGTCCCAACGCGGCCTGTGATTGGTGCTGCATGAGCAACATTTTGCTCATGCAGCACCAATCACACGCCGGCTTTCGACTATAGGTGCCCATCAAGGAATAATTTTAAATTGACTGGCCATTAGAATTACATATTAAAGGTTGCAACAAAAAATGCTCAGAATATAATATGCCACAATGTTATTTGAAAAAGCCTTCACGACATTCTCGCTTTGCAGAAGGCACGACCAGACTCTTTTGCTTGAAGAGAGACTTTAATTGGGCCCTTCTGTAGTAGACAATCCACGAATTACACACGAGTAAAATCATACATTTTTATCAACAGCAATGTTTTGTTTTTTATAAAAATAACCTTGTTTTTTTAATAATAATAATTTCAAGCTGTTTTTGTAACTATACTAATATTATAAAGCTGAAGAGTTTGTTTATTTGTTTCGCTGACGCCATACTCTCAAAAAGTTCCTATCCAATTAGAATTTTTTTTTCAGTTTAAGGAAGACTATATGCAATGTATGAGCACGCTAGATCTAAAATAAAAGGAGTGAAGTATTGATAAAAATGTTAATAAAACGGAGGCAGATGATTCCTTTTATGAGTTGCGTAAACGGTTTAAATTTCTTAAAATCAATGTAGAAAGAATTGTTCGCCTTTTTGAAGTTCTAATTAAGCTAAAAAAAACCCCGACACTATAACCTGCGTTCCCTTTAAACTCTACCAAACTTCAAAACTGCACGTAATCATTTCTTTCTTATTGAAAATTTACGACTCTGACCCCTCCCCCCCTTCCCACGCCTTCTGCCCCGGGAGAGAGTTCTGACGGGCCTCGCTCTGTATTCGCACGTGCATGCTCGGGTTAGCGCGCAGTTGGGAACATGCCCCCCGCGAGCTCTGCACCCGCTACAGATCAAGCCACGCCCCGCGCGAATTATTTACTTAGGCACCTATTACATTATTTTATTTTTATATTTGAGTTGGTTGAACGAAAGGTAAATTGCGGTTTACGATTAATGACGTATTGTTTGATGTCCGATTTATTTTTTATTTTTAATCAATGTAAAGCAGGAGTACAAGTTTGAATAGTACATACGTTGAACTTTCGATTTTTTTACAGAGTCCGTCTGTCTGTGTTTTATAATTTAAATTGAAAAGTAAATCCAAAAAAATAAGCTCACAAATTTTTGTATTGTGGTAGTTACATTCAAAATCTTTTAATATTCTCTGAAGACATTCAATTAGTTTAGTTTTATTCATAGTTATCATCAAATTTATTATTATCTTATTAGTTTATAATAGTCAATAGTGTAGCATATATACGTATGCTTCATATTCATTTTCATTTTCATACTGTAGAATCATAATAATATAATGACACACTGTTTTATCCGCATATAATGTTTTAGGATTTGAGATTACTTTAGGCAACTCATTTTTATTTTAAATAGTCTAATCTTACGCTGAAACATTTTTCAAATCGGACCAGTAATGCCCGAGATTAGCGCGTTCAACTAACCAAACAAACAAAACTGTTCAGCTTTATAATATAACTAGCTGTTGCCCGCGGCTTTGCTCGCGTGGAAGTTGATTTTATGTATTTAATTAAAACTGTGTAAAAGTATGTATCAGTAATTTATTCATATTTCTGAACGTATTTATTTATTTTTGATCAATAGCCCATTTAAAAGAACTATCATACAAACATTCGACCCATATTTCATCCCTTTTAGGAATAGAATTCGCATTAATGCAGATAATGCATAAAGTTTCATGGTACTAATTTAAAAAATAACGGACTTCTATACAAACTTTCAACCCCTATTTCACCCCTTTATGGGTAAAATATCCAGAACCGCTTAAATACGTCTTTACATTTTTTTAATCAGTAGTACATGAATAAAGTTTAATGGTTCTAACTTAAAAAAATGACAAACTTCCATACAAACATTCAACCCCTATTTCACCCCTTAGGGGTAGAATAACCAGAAACGCTTTAATACTTATTTACTCACTTTTAATCAGTAGCCCAAAAATAAAGTTTCATGTTTGCTACTTCAAAAATAACGAACTTCCGTACTGACTTTCAACCCCTATTTCACCCCCTTAGGGGTAGAATATCCAGAAACGCTTAAATACGTATCCACTTACTTTTAATCAGTAGCCCAAAAATAAAGTTTCATGTTTGCTACTTCAAAAATAGCGAACTTTCATACAAACTTTCAACCCCTACTTCACCCCTTAGGGGTAGAATATCCAGAAACGCTTAAATAGGTGTCTACTCATTTTTAATCAGTAGCGCAAAAATAAAGTTTCATGTATCTAACTTAAAAAATTACAAACTTCCATACAAACTTTCAACCCCTATTTCACCCCCTTAGGGGTAGAATACCCAGAAACGCTCAAATACGTCTCTACTCTTTTTAAATCAGTAGTACACCAATAAAGTTTCATGATTCTAACTTAAAAAATTACGAACTTCCATACTAACTTCCAACCCCTATTTCACCCCCTTAGGGGTAGAATATCCAGAAACGCTTTAATACGTATTTACTCTTTTTTAATCATTAGCACATGAGTAAAATTACATGTTACTAACTTAAAAAATAACGAACTTTCAATACAAACTTTCAACCCCTATTTCACCCCTTAGGGGTAGAATATTCAGAAACGCTGAAATACGTATTTACTCATTTTTAATTAGTAGCCCATAAACAAAGTTACATGTTTGCTACTTCAAACATAACGAACTTGCATACAAACTTTCAACCCCTATTTCATCCCCTTAGGGGTAGAATATCAATAAACACTTAAATACGTATTAACTCTATTTTAGTCAGTAGCCCAAAAACAAAGTTTCATGTTTGTAACTTCAAAAATGGCGGACTTCCAGACTAATCTATATGCGAAATGTCAACCCCTATTTCACCCCCTTAGGGGTAGAGTATCCAGAAACGCTTTAATACGTATTTACTCTTTTTTAATCATTAGCACATGAGTAAAGTTACATGTTACTAACTTAAAAAAAAACGAACTTCCATACCAACTTTCAACCCCTATTTCACCCCTTAGGGGTAGAATATTCAGAAACGCTGAAATACGTATTTACTCATTTTTAATTAGTAGCCCAAAAATAAAGTTTCATGCTTCCAACTTAAAAAATGTCGTACTTCCAGACTAACCTATACGCGAAATGTCAACCCCTATTTCACCCCTTAGGGGTAGAATATTCAAAAACGCTGAAATACGTGTTTAATCATTTTTAATCAGTAGCCCAAAAATAAAGTTTCAGGTCTCTAACTTAAAAAATGACGGACTTCCATACAAACTTTCTACCCTTATTTCACCCCCTTAGGGGTATAAATTCCAAAATTCCTTTCTTAGTGGGTGTCTAGTCAATGAAAGGATCCTACTCACCAAATTTCATAGCCCTAACTATCATAGTTTACGCTCGGCGATGATGAATCAGTCAGTCAGTCAGGACTTATTATTTTTTAAGTATAGACTAGCTGTCCTACGCAACCTCGTTTGCGTTTCCAATTGCCCGTAACGTGATAATTTTCCCCCCTTTTTGAACCATTATTTTATTAGTCTCAGCGTGATGATATAGCCTTACTCGATAAGTCGGGTTATCTAACACAGAAATAATTTTTGAAATCGGACCAGTAGTTCTTGGAAACTACAAAAAAATAATTAAAATGGAACTACAATCAGCTGGTTTTGAAAGGTTCAAGAGCTTATGTGTCAACTACAGCAAGGATTTCTCATAACGAAAAAATATATTCTATCTGAACAATCTGAATTGTCTTCGTTGCATAACCCATGGAACAAATTTGACAGAAACCACGCTCTTCTGGTACTTGAAGATTTATCAAATCTCGTGAATGGCGTCTACAAAAGAATAAAAATAGATGGGCGCTACCACTACAACGGACATCACAATAAAAACTGTCGGACTTACAAAAGCGGTTATATAAAATAAATAAAATAGCCTTTATTGCTGTTCACTTTCTTAAAATATATTACAATAAATGCCTACTATCTAACTTCCCTTTTTTTTTTTTATTCTTAATTATTTCAATTATCGGGTGTGTCTGTAACAGCTTGTCTATCGGCAAAGGCCTCCTCTAAAGATGCCCACGTTTTCCTGTCTCTAGCTAAACGGGTCCATACAGGACCAGCTACTTTCTTTAAGTCGTCTTCCCACCTTTTTATTTGTCTACCTTTATTCCTTTTGCCGTCTCTTGGGTACCACTCTGTTATTACCTTTGTCCATTTTTCTTTACTTTCTCTTAGCATATGCCCCGTCCATCTCCATTTTAGTTGCCTGTATATTTTGGATGCATTTTTAAATTTTGTTTTACTTCTCAACTTCAAAAGCGGTTACAAACTGTTAATTTTGGCTTGACTGGTTTAGACTAGATGTGATACGACGACAGTAAACACAACATACGATCACTGTTTAGCGAGCAGGAATATCTAGAACAATAAATAAACCAATTTCTATCCAAGTTTAAGTTCTCAACTTTTTAAAGATTTTTTTTTATGTGAAAGGCTGGCAAACGAGCAGACGTATCGCCTGATCGTAAGCAATTAACGCCGCCCATGGACACCTGCAACACCAGAGGCGTCACAAATGCGTTGCCGACCTTTAGGGGGATGGGGGGGGAGAGAGGGTAGTGGGTTAGGGTATGGGCCTCCGGTAAGAATAAGTCTGATTTTGTTTAATGTGAGACTATGCCATAATATGTTTATTGTAATATAGGTATAATTGGACTGATTTATAATTTCATCGTTTCTTATTTATTGTTATTTCTTATTTTACCTTCATATATTAATTATGCTAATTTTAATCTTTCCTAATGATCTGCCTCGGTGGCGCAGTGGTAGCGTTCGCGACTGCTGTTCTTGAGGTCTCGGGTTCGATTCCCGGGTCGGATCAAATGTTTGTATGATCTGCAAATATTTGTTTCGGAGTTTGGGTGTTTTCTATGCATAATATGTATGTATTTACAAAAAAAAAAATATATAAGTATTTATATCAGTTGTCTAGTACCCATAATACAAGCTCTGCTTAGTTTGGGACTAGATGGCGTTGTGTGTTAGATGTCCGAAATATTTATTTATTTATTTATCTAGTGTAACTTTATACCCAATCGATTGTCACGATGATCGCATTTGATTTTTTGATAGGCTCACACTAAAATCTTGATTAATCGTAACACTGAACGCGCTTAGCTGTGATGATAGTAGATAATATTAGTATGAAACAAAACAAATATGAATAAATTCAGACGACGCCCTCGTCATGATTAATTTATGTAAAATATTAATCTTCTATACTAATATATAAAGCTGAAGAGTTTGTTTGTTTGTTTGTTTGAACACGCTAAACTCAGGAACAGCTGGTCCGATTTTAAAAATTCTTTCGGTGTTGGATAGTCCATTTATCGAGGAAGGCTATAGGGAAGGCTTTATCATCACGCTACCACTAATAGGAGCGGAGCAACAATGAAGAATGTTTCAAAAACGGGGGAAATTTTCACGCTACGGGCAATATAAGGCGCAAACGAGGTTGCGTGGGTCGGCTAGTTTATGTAAAAAATGATGTGCTGAGTCGCATAAATGCACTAGATTGTGTTGCTATTTGCAACACAGAGCCCAAAAACTTGCCTAAGAAACCATATGAGTAGGCGAAGATCTATATCTTCTATACATCTATATGTATACATATATTATAATCAGATTCCAATATGGCTAAATGAATTAAAATATAAAAAAAACTAATTTGGTCTTCAATTAACGGTAATATCAATCGGTGAAAATATGATATCTATATTCTATATCTATACTAATATATAAAGCTGAAGAGTTTGTCTGTTTGTTTGTTTGAACACGCTAATCTCAGGAACCGCTGGTCCGATTTGAAAAATTCTTTCAGTGTTGGATTGTACATTTATCGAGGAAGGCTATAGGCTATATATCATCACGCTCGGACCAATAGGAGCGGAGCAGCAATGAAAAATGTTTCGAAAACGGGGGAAAATTATCACGCTACGGGCAATAGGAGACGCAAACGAGGTTGCGTGGGTCGGCTAGTATGTACATATATAAAAATGAATCGCCGAAATGTATGTACGCGCATAACTTCCAATCGACTGCACCAAACTAAATCATCTATTTTTTATGTATTCGTTATTATTAGGACAAGGTTTGTGTACAAGAAAAATTGAGAGAGCTAACGGGAAAGCATTTTTTTGTCCACGACTGTACACTGCCCGTGGGAAGCTGAGACAGATTTAACGATTTTGAACAGAAATTGCTATAAAATAACACCAATGATACATATAAAAAATTATAAAAAATCAAATCTAAACAATAAAGATTGTCGTTAAATCAGTATAAATCTATAGTAAGACATACTAAGATTAATATTATAACAAATAACCATAAAATTGTGAATTAGGACATAATCGTCTAAGCACCAACACATTTTAAAAATAGATCCCTACTTTCCTACAGAATGTCTTGCCAGTTCTTCTCATTAGCAGCCACATCACAGAACTAGTGTTACTGAAAAAAAAGACGTTTTATAAGCACTTGAAACAAGTTTTTATGACATAACTGTCATTATTCTGCCTATAACTGCCTCGGTGGCGTTTGCGTTTTTTTTTTCGTACTAAATGTTTGTTTGATCTGCAAATATTTGTATCGGAGTTTGGGTGTTTTCTATGTAATATGTAATATGTATTAAGGGCATCAATAAACTGCCAACGCATTGGCAGTTCATTGATGCCCTTCTTGTAAAAATCAGCTAGACGGGATGCAACAAACTCTTCAAAGGCATTTTGTATTGCCTCTCGGGAATTGAATTTTTTACAAAAAATAAATAAAAAAATTTGAAAAAAGTAATAGTCGGTAGGTGCAAGGTTTGGTGAGTATGGCGGATGAGGGAGAGCTTCCAACCCCAGCTCTTGCAGCTTGGAGACTGTCTCTTGCAACTGACAGTCACAGTCTTCAAGCTGTAATAAGTACTTTCACTTATTGCATACAAAACGGCAATTTCATAGGTAAAGATCTATTAGTATTACAATTTAGTCGTCGTCTCAAGAAGATAAGCACTTCCAGGATCACATACGATGACTGCACGGTTTGACCTAGCGGCTTAAGCAGTCGCCACGCCCATTTCTATTGGGGTTGAAAATAAATCTAAACCCCATATGCACCCACATAGAACATCAAATGTGTGTGATCTACAAATTATTGTTCTAAGTCTGGGTGTTTTTTGTGTCCGTTACTAGTATGTTTATAAACTGCCACAGTAAACACAGGGTGTACTTATATTCCTAATGTATAGTGTCTATTTTTCGGGATCCAATCTCGTTTTTGCTGGCTTATCATGGAAGGCTGGTGAAAATTTACCAGTCGATAAATGCCTCGCCAGAACACTAGAAATTCGTAGAGTTTTTGTTTTGTTTGCCCTTATTGCCCCATCCACGACATCACTTTCTTGTTCTTTAGTCTACTAAACTACTAATATTCTAAAAGTGTAGAAGAATAAAAACTAAGTACATATTACCTATTCTTGATTCTATTCTTTTTCGTGCTTGACAATGATTTCCGCTTCGTTGCATTCTTGCTCATTGTTGTTAGTACCGGAGTCCTAGAAACGTTAGGATTTAGTCGAGAGCGGCAGATTCATATAAGTAGTGTGTTGAGTGTCTCCATCAAACATGAAACCTACATTTAACAAACGCTAGGGCTACTCAGCAATGCAGGAAACAAACTAAATGGCCCGAAATAGTTGAGTGTTAGACAATGATATTATAAAAATAAGGTAGATATCGCACTATCACGCGCTAATTGTTGCAGACAAATGTAGACAATTGTCCTGATTTCATTAGGTCGGTTAATAGAATTGTCAGACCGTTTTCGTGGAGTGTTTCTTATTACCCAAATGCCGAGCTGTGTTTTATGAAGTTGTAAAAACTACGGTTCCAAGGTAAATAAAAATAAAGGAGTTACACATACCACGCGTACCTAATTTGTATTTTGTCGCGGTTTTGTTTCCCATTTACCGAAATTGTTACATGAAATCATGTATTATTAAAGACACGTTAAAAAAAGGAGAGAGAAAATGATTGTAACTGCAGTGGGACAAGGACAAATAACGGGCGCCCGGCATGCGTCATAGATTAATCAAACACAAGCACAATACATAGCGGCCGCGTCCTCCAAAACCGTCTTATTGAATCCTAGATTTTTTATGCCATAGATATGCTCATATTACTATTTAATTTTATTTTTTATTTTATTTATTAGGTACAGAAACAGTCACCAAGCCAAAAACAAAGAAGTTTTATGAATTACAGTTTAAAATAAGTAAGTCTGAAGTCCAATAACAACCGTACACAGCACTCAATATTATAATGCTTCATTGGAAAAGACATGACTTATCAGAATATATATTCTATTCTTCAGATGTCTTCCTTAGTTATCAAGGTTTTAAATTCGCTAAATGAGTTGAAAAAAATATCAACCTTGGAGCATGTTTGATTATATTCCCTGTTTAGTTGACATTGTCTTTCGGTTAATATAATGATTATATTAATTGGCAATAATAGTGTTAGAATATATATTTTTTGTTTTGTGTTTACCAGATTTTCAAGTGAAGATCATACGAGACTGAAATGGGTTAGCATGGCTGAGGCGGAAAGAAGTGAATACAACTGGACGCCTAGGAAACGTAGTACTATTTATTCTGCACATTTTAAGCAGGAATATGGAAGAATTTAAGTGACTTCAAAAAGGAATTAATTCAAAATAATAAATCTATACTAATATTTAAAGCTGAAGAGTTTGTTTGTTTGTTTGATCACGCTAATCTCAGGAACTACTGGTCCGATTTGAAAAATTCTTTCTGTGTTAGATAGCCCATTTATCGAGGAAGGCTATAGCCTATAGGCTATATATCATCATGCTGAGACCAATAGGAGAGGAGCACCAATGAAAAATGTTTCAAAAACGGGGGAAAATTATCACGCGACGTGCAATAAGAGGCGCAAACGAGGTTGTGTGGGTCTGCTAGTATACTATAGATGTGAAAAATCTATAGCGGCGGATTTGAATACCTGTGTAACCTTCTTTATCTGTACAATTTTACTGTGTTTTTATAAAACATGCATACTTATTGTGATTAAAAATAAATCGGTAATAATTTTCTTTATTATTTTATTTTTACTACATACGTTTTTTCGGAACAATATTTACCAATCAATAATTATTAGCAAACATGCAAATGGCGATACTCAATGTCATATCTATATCAATTCTAACCAGTTAGTCTATAATTTACCACGTACCACAAAGTGCAACTCACAAAAGATAGCTATCTCTTTCTTTACCATGCATTCCGTATTATCTTTCGCATTCGTAATTGTAATGATATGTATACAATTATAAATAAGTACGTCATGTCACACCGCAACAATAATCGGACGCCGTTCAATATGAAAGTAACCTATCTTTCTTATAATATAATTGGCGTAACATTAACGTAAGTTAGGTAAACGTGAGTTTTTAATGATCTTGACTTTGCAAAACATATTATTTAAATTCTACGTATTATTTGTCGTATTTTGTAATAAAATAAAGAAGTTAGTACGACTATAAATTGGTTGTTAAGATGCTTACTTTTAAAGTCGAATGAAGACGAAGTTTTAATTGTCTTGCTTTATATTGTACATAATTGAGGACCCAGTCGTCTTTTCCTCGAACGCTCCGACCAGCCGCGGGGTTCACTCCTGTATTATAGAAAAATATTTAAATAGGTTTTCACGACTATACTGGGTGGAATTTTGTAATGTCACCTGAAGGGAAAGTACTCTTAATATTGTAGATAGAAAATTTTACTCAAAGATAGCATTCCTTTATTTTTTAAAGAACCGATTATTAACCGTAGTGTGAACAGAGGCACCGACACCCGAATTTTCGGGCCCGACACACGACAAGTGGGATCGAGCTCTTAGACTTGCGCTATTCTGATTTCATTTTGCCACTAGCTGAACCTCGCGGTATTAGCCGCGGTTATTGTTGTACCGCGAGTAACGCCGCGGGACAAAGTTAGTCTAAAAAAAAAGCCTAAGTTTCCCTGCATCATCACCTACCTACCTGTGAAAGTCCCGTCCAAATCCGTCCAGCCGTTCCAAAGATTACCCAGAATAAACAGACAGACAGACAAAAAACAATTTTCACCACATTTTTGGTATATGTGCCGTGTATACCTACATATGCATTTAGTAAAAAGCGGTATTTTAATATTACAAACAGACACTCTAATTTTATTTATTTGTATAGATAATGTAAATTGTTTTCTTTACTACGAGTATACAAGTTAAATCCGCCACTAAGTACATAAATTACTTACGTACGGGCGCCGTCAATATATGCTGTTTGTCTTCTTTCACCACTGTCGTTGCTTGCAATGATTTAAGATCTTCTTTCATGTTGAATAATCAAATCTAGAAGTAAATTAAACTGAACAATAAGTCTTCGCGATGCTTGCTTATTACTGAATGGTATCATATATGTAATAGACTTAAAATTTGATTCAGTATAAATTAGCCAAGTACCCTCAAATATAAGTATATTATATAACGAGTAGACGAATGAGAGCTCATAATAATGTTGCAAGGGTTTTTATATTTTACCATCATAATCGCACTCCAGTGTTGATATCACTTAATTAATTACAATAATTATGAACATAATTGTTTACTTACTTTGTTATTTATATAACCAAAATTAATGTAATACCTCAATAATCAAGTGACGACGGAAGCTGGTACCATACAATACAGTTACAATCAATTCGCATGCCTTTTTTTGCAACTAACTTATTAGTAGGTTCGCCAGGATTAACTTATTTTTTGCGGGGCCCTCAATTGTCTCCCCAAAAGTCATAAAAGTACAGATAACAATGAATATTCTTTTGTATCTACATTACTTTTGGCAAATATTGTACCCCACACAGGTAACCATTTATCTATCCTGTTTCGTGTTGTTGATAAGTGAAAGTTATAATCACACTTATAGTGATTTGAGAACTTTTTTGGAAATTTTAAATTTAAATTAAAACACTAGGCAATATAATTGTAATTTTGGAAATAGGTACATATTAAGGTACCTACTACTTGTAAGGGAGTGAACAAGTATAACTTTTTTTTTATGCTTGACTTTTTATGTTTTTCAATATAAATATTTTTAATCTAAAAAATAAGCAAGGGCTGGCTATCGAACGCCATTTTGCGATAATTCTCGAATGATTTCGATAAACACGAAGCCTTGTTTCTTGATGAGCATTTTTATCTTTGAACAATTCGTTTCGCATATCTAACAGTACTGAATGAAAACGTATTTCAATTATTGATGATTACACGGGCTGTATCCCCCGTTGTTGGCGCCGCTCAAATGAATTGAAGGTAAAAAACGATTTCTCTTGGATGTCATCATCAGATATTAATGTCCTTAACATAGTTGGGACATCTCCTTTCCATTAAAAAAATAATCATCGAAATCGGTTCATAAACGACGAAGTTATCGGCTAACACACATAAAAAAAAAAAAATTTATACGGCGAATTGAGACACCTCCTTTTAAAAAGCCGCAAGCGGTTTTTCGTCTAGTGCGCTCGCGCCGTGCCTTTCGTCCCACAGCCTGAACTCGTCCCAGACAGTATGGCTCAAAGTTTTTTGTAACAGACCCGAGTACCTGTGTTCGTGCAAGTGGTAACGTAGGATGAAGAGATGTGTGCACGAGTAGGTATAATCTAATAGAAACTCGTGTTCATTACCCGACTTCCAAAAGGAGGAGGTTCTCAATTTTTTTTTTTTTTTATTCTGGATTTTTGATGTGAAATATTTATAGGCGCGGGTAAACCTGATTTTTGGTGTGGCGAGAATTGCCGTGGCGACGCTTCGCCTTACCGTCCGACCGACTGTCTGTCACAAAGTCACTGATGAAATAATGATGAAATAATATAACAATAATAATTAATCGACAAAAGACAAATATGGTTATGCATGTATTCATTATCACCAATGACAATTATCAAAATGCAAGCCAAATCTTAGGTCTGTCACAAAGTCACTGATGAAATAATATAATAATAATAATTTATTGACATAAGACAAATATGGTTATGCATGTTTTCATTATCACCAATGACAATTTTTAAAATGCAAGCCAAATCTTTGGTTAAGAACTGCACTCCTAGAAAGGCTACTAAGCAACCTGTGATAGTAACAGTGTAGGCCCCCTTGTTGGTATGTCGGTTGCTTTTACTAGTACATGATGTGTGTGTATGTACTATGTATATGTACGTGTGTGTGTGTGTGTATATATATAACATGGTGCGTTGATTTTATTGTACAAGGATGGATCAAATAATGAAAATACTAAATTGAATTGTCGCGATTTCAAATAAGTTTAAAAATTTAGAATTTTTCTATTTCATATTTAATAATAATGAATATTAAAGTGATAAACAGTCATTTTATTTTAAGGAAAAATTTACTTATACAAAACAATTTCGATGTTTCACAACTGCCGGGCATCCAGTGACTGCTCACTTTTTTTTACTGCATAAAACTTTAAAATAAATGGTTACTGTTTTTAAATCTTATTTCTTCTTAAATAAGTTTGTATTCAATTTGACGAAGGAGATGAAGATCCTGTGACTCTTGTAAAATGTTACCTGAATTATGGTTTTTATTTTGCCCAGATGCATTTTAGAAATTAAAATGAAATGATTTTATTTCAAGTAGGTCATTTCAGACAATTTCGAAATGTTACAATAATGACACCTATATTTAAAAAAAAAGTATATATGTATTTATATCATTTGTCTGGTACCCATAACACAAGCCCTACTTAGCTTGGGATGGATGGCGTGTTAGATGTCCGAAATATTTATTTATTTAGTACTGGTTTACCAAATGTCATTTGAAGAAGAACCGGAAAGAAACTGCATGATGCTTATAAAAGCATCATGTAGTTTCTTTCCGTTCTTTCTTTCTTCATTCAAAATTTTAAATAGCTTTTGTATAAACAAAAGCTATTTAAAATTTTCGTGTACATTACTATTACTTTTTGGAACAAAAATCTAAAAAAAAATAAAAATAGCAAAATTATTACATGATTTCCAAAAATGAAAACCATCCTATGATGCGAAAACGGGATAAATAAAAATAATATACAGGTAATTATGTACATTTACCAAGATTTACGCTATTGATACATGCACATAGCAAATTATACTGATAAGTAAAAAAGGAATATAAAAAGCAGGTAGCAGATAAAAAAATAAAGATAATAAAATAAAAATTATATACAAAAAATATGTAGTCCTAAATTGCAATATTTTATTTAACATTAACAAATTATATGCTAACCAACCCATGCATCGTATCTAGATGACATCATCTTTGCGACGTTTCCATTGTCCACTGGTCCACTGTTGGATGCATAGGTACGTCGTCATTGACATCTGTTGTGCTTAGAGTGTACAATATACATATTTTGTGTAGAATGTATATGTATATTCTAAACAAAATATGTACCACAATGCATTGTTGCAGTGTTGCAGGCCTTCGCCTTCCCTTGGATTCTGCTCTTGCTTTCCATCAGGCAGAGTAGAGTCATTTTGGCAGGCTCAAACATAAAAAAAAAGTTTACAGTCCATTTTTCAATTTCTCACATCTCAGATTGCACTATATTTAGTTTCATATCGACTAAAATTTGGCCAGACCACGCTAGTTTTAATTAACAATATACAATTTTAGTGAATCTTAGTGGGGTGACATGATTTAATTATTTTCAGAAAGCACCCCGACATAATTTATACTAAAATTATTTTCTACTTTTTAGTTTGGTATTTTTTTTTTTCAAATTATTATATTGTCATCGGCCCTTGACCACTGTGCAAAACAGGTCAAGCTAATAAAAGTGTGTTTATAAGGTAGAACGACAAACATCAGATTCAAAATCATACTCAGCTGAATCAGCCCAGCCGTTCTCGAGTTTTATATAAGAAGATAATTTCATTGGTTTCATTATGGTTTATGTGGAACCCTATTTTTTATCTTTTAGAAAAATAAAAGTGACCTAACATGAGCTGTTTGCTGCATCCACCGCTTGCTATTAAATTCTTATAAAGTTCTTAATAGAATAACAACTTATTAGATAACTGCAGATTTTACTTTCATAGGTCTTTGACAGAGCTTTACATGTCGGATATATCACATAGGTACACATTACACATAGATATCAGCAATCTTTATCAGTCAAGTAATGTTATATGTCAGATATTTATCGGGAACTATAATTGAATATAGCTATTAGGGTGAAACTGGTCCTTAGGATTACATGTATGTATGTGTCTGTGTATTATGTTGTTGTTGTTGGTCCATCGTGCTCAGCGTATCCAATCTATACAAATAAATAAAAATGGAGTGTCTGTTTGTAATATTAAAATAGCCGCTTTTTACTATTGACCAAAAATGTAAAGTTACATTTTTTTTGTCTGTCTGTCTGTTTATTCCGGGTAATCTTTGGAACGGTTAGACCGATTTTGACGGGACTTTCACTGGCAGGTAGCTAATGATCCCGGGAGTAACTTAGGCTACTTTTTTAAAGCCTAACTTTGTCCCGCGGCATTACTCGCGGTACAACAATAACCGCGGGTAACACCGCGGGGTTCAGCTAGTTTAATATAATAAGGGGATGCTGCGCATACAAATATTGGATGACTAGCCACGGGGCCTCATTCCAATTTATTAAGAAGGCAGTACCTAGATTCCAAAATAAATATATTTATCTTTAACTTTTATGGATTATGTGTCTGAAAATATGGATTTATTATTATTATTAAGACGACATCATATATTTGCAAAACTATATAACAGTGTAATTGTTTTATAATTCGCTTACAAAGGGTGCCGGCTAAATCTTTGAGGTGCCGAAATTTCTATTTCAGGTCGTAAACGCTCCATTGTTCACGTACATATCCTACCTAAAACAAATTTCGAAATTTTAAGCATTAGTGTTACTGAAGTTTATAGCAAACTTGATATTTTTTATGGTATAGGGGATAAACGAGCAGACGTATCACCTGATGGTAAGCGATTACCGCCGCCCATGGACACCCGCAACGATAGAGGCGTGACAAGTGCGTTGCCGACCTTTGGGGGTGGGGAAGAAAGAAAGAAATAGCTAATAAGATATTGAATTGTATTCATATCAAAAGCAGTACCATGCTGTGGCCCTCAGATTGGGGAAGTTAACCGCAATCTATTTGCAGCAGCATGAAATCTATGGAACTTCCTGCCCACGACCATTAAAATTGCGAGCGCACTATCTCCTTTGCTTTCTATCCTTAATTATTGCAATGTCAGCAATCTGGATCTTACCGAGGTTGACCGCTCCAAACCTTTTGCATTAGATTCATATTTTAGTTACCCAAAAATGACTACGAGTTTCGTTTTAAACTCAAATGGCTTTTTATATGCTTTCGCAGGCATTTTAATTTTTTTTTGTGTTTGTTATGGCCTGCCCAAATGACTATACTCTGGCTGATGGAAAGTATAAGCAGAATCCAGGAGTGGTGGTCATCATTACGAATGCAGAAAATGCAACAATGCGTCATGGCAACCAACTCCGTAGCCTAGAGATGCTTCTTTGGGTCTCCGGTCTCGCACTCACCAACGAAACATGACAGCACAAACGCTGATTACGTTGATTTTCTGTGCGAGGGTAGTACCTGCTGAATACTAGTACTGAACATAGTACGTGCTGAAATCAGCATGGCTCTTCTACATTTGAATTTTATATATTTTCTGTTCTATACAGTATTCTGTTTCTTGCTCACACTCCCTCTGAGTCCCTCTTATCTTAAAGAACGCTTTCAGTTCTTATACAACACTCATTGTAGGGACCTGAGATAATCAGACAATTTCAAACTTGGAACCAAAACATTCCACCGGTTTACAGATAAATCCCTTGATCAGCAAGCAGTAAGACTCTGGAACAATTTGGAGCAATCCTGATGTATAAAATTCACGACTGGACCGATTTTTATGAAATTTTGTGTGCATATCAGGTAAGTCTGCGAATCCTAACCCCTAAACCCCTAACTTTTAATTTTTATACAAAACAATTTTTGCCGGGTCAGCTAGTGTATACATTTTAATCTATGTATGTGTATGTATGTATTCGTGTGTTTATATCAGTGAAGTGAATAGATGTTTATTTGTGTATGAAGATAAAATTGTTTCACTTTAGTGTTTTTTTTACTATTAACATAGTAATTTATAAATCTGTGCACCCTACTATTACTACCCTAATTATTGTCATTTGCTATAATATCCGTATACCTATAGATATATAGGTTGTCTTTAAGAGTTCGCCTTGAGCGATAAGACCGCCAAATGTGACGTTTGTATATTGTAATTCTCTTTTTTATGTATGTTATGTCTGTACAATAAAGATAAATAAAAAAAAAGGTTTCTAAAGCTTGTCAGAACAATAAAAGCATTTATATTCATCTGTTAACAGAAAGTGTCCTTTTACAAAAAAAAAGGTTAGTGACCATTATTTAGCTTTCTTTTGTACTAAGTTTATGGCGTGTCCTTTTTAATATTTCAATACGCGTTAATTTTGTTTTTTTTTTAACAATTTTCCCTGAATACCAGATGCCTATAATTAATAACACGGACCCCTATTAATTTAATTAATAATTATATTAATAGAGGTCCGAATACGAATCCTATTAGAACTCCTTAAAACTACCATACACGATACATATATACTAAAATAACATTTTTAAAATTTTTGTCTGTAGGTCTGCCTGTCTGTTGCTTCCGGCTAATCTATTTAACGGCTGGACTGATATTGACGGGACTTTCACTGATACTATAAAGAGTAACTTAGGCTATTTTTTTTAGTCTAGCTTTGCCCCCAGCTTTACCTAGTCTAAAATAAAAGTGACCTAAGTAACATCAGTTATCTGCTGCATTAATCGCTTGCTAATAAAGTTCTTCATAGACTAATGTGATCTTATTTGATAACTACAGATTTCAGGTATATTCAGAATAATATATATCTGACATCAGCAATATTATAATTATCAGTCAAGTACCTAATATTAAATGTCAGATAATTATTATCAGGAACTAGTGAAACTGGCCCTTAGGATTATAGGTATGTGTGTGTGTTTCTGTATTTTATTGTTGTTGTTGTTGTTGGTCCAAGTACACATGTGCCCTATGGGTCAGCTTGAAAAGAGCTTGTTCAGTGTATCCAATATAATAATAAGGTGATGGTGTCCAAAAAATAGTGTCCTTGATGCGGCGGGTGCGCGACAACTCCAAGAGTCTGAGTGGCTACTGCAGTATTGTGACATTGAACAACTACCCACCGGGTCACATTCCAATATATTAAGAAGATATTAGATTACAAAATGTTAATGTGTGGCACATGTATAACTTAACCTATTTATGTTTATCCATAATGTTTATGGTTTGTGTGCCCGAAAATATGGAATTAAGACGTCGGCATTACGGCATATATTTGAAAATTATAAATCGGTATTATCACATCATACTAATAAATAAAGGCGAAAGTTTGTGAGTGTGTATGTTTGTTACTTCTTCACGCAAAAACTACTGGACGGATTTGGATGAAACTTACAGTAATAGTATAGCTTATACATCAGAATAACACATAGGCTACTATTTGCCGCGATAACCGACATACACGCGGGCGGAGCCGCGGGCAAAAACTAGTTGTTTTATAATCCGCTTACAAAGAGTGCCGACTAAATCTTTGAGGTGCCGAAATTTTTTAAAGTGTCGTCAGGTCGTAAAGGCTCCCTTGGTTTTTGTTGTCATATTTTTTATATGTTAACATGATCACTTCGCGTTATTTTATGATAACCAGTAATCTTAATAATAAGACTCTCCTTGCCTCCTCCGGAACTTCCTGCCCACAACCATTAAAATTACGAGCGCAATCTCTACTGCTTTCTTCCCATGATTATGTCGATATCTGATATATTGTATACTAGCTGAACCCCGCGGTGTTACCCGCGGTTATTGTTGTACCGCGAGTAACGCCGCGGGGCTAAGTTAGTTTAAAAAAAGTAGCCTAAGTTACTCCCCGGATTATCAGCTACCTGCCAGTGAAAGTCCCGTCAAAATCCGTCCAGCCGTTCCAGAGATTACCCGGAACAAACAGACAGACAGACAGACAGACAGACAGACAGACAGACAGACAGACAGACAGACAGACAGACAGACAGACAGACAAAAATTTTTTTAACTACATATTTGGTATATGTACCGTGTATACATACATATGCATTGATTAAAAAGCTGTTATTTTAATATTACAAACAGACACTCCAATTTTATTTATTTGTATAGATAGATATCTTAATATTATCGAAGATAAAATGAATGCACTAAGCGAATCCAAAAGTTCTGCAATTAACTTCCTATGGATTACGAACTTTTGGTGTCATCACTAAACTAAAATTCACTAAAAGTTTGTTATTAGATTACATACTCTAAGCTCATCTATTTACAGTACATTTTTCAATATCTTATATCTCAGCTGGCACTGTGTCTTTATGTCTATTATAAGAGTACAATAAAGATGAATAAAAAAAAAGGTTCCTAAACCTTGTCAGAACAATAAACTCATTTATATTCATCTCTTAACAGATAGGGACCGTTAACAAAAAAAAAGGGTAGTGTTCATTATTTAGCGAGCTATTGTACTAATTTACAGGGGTATTCTTTTCAATATTTAAATACACCTTAACTTTGTCTTTTTTGTTTACTTTTTCCCTGAATCCCAAATACCTGCATCGAGGATTAAGAAGTGTCTGAATTCGAATCCCGTTAGAACTATTATGACCGAATGTATTTGAGTGTGTGTCTGTAAGTTAGAAAATCGCGGACTACCGAACAGCCGTTTATTTGTTTTAATTCCTATTTTAATGAGTGCTTCAAAAATAATAATAATAATACAAACTTGTGAATTCAGAGGTACCATACTACAGATATGTGCCCGAACCAGTTCTCGAGAATGGTCGTGCTACGTTATATTGAGATCGATCTATTATCACAGACAGGACTTTTGTTGCCAATAAGCCTGATATTGTGGTAGTAGATCGATTAGAGCGCCGCGCAATGATTGTCGATATCGCCGTTCCTCATGACGGGAATCTCGTAAAAGTTGAAAAAGAATAACAAATGAAATATTTGGATTTAACTCACGATAATGTTGATATGTAGAATGTAGATTCACGGATTGAAAGCCAAGCGACTCGACCAACACCTTAAAGGCTCACGTTGGACGATTGGATCAAGGGTCTGATGCAGTCCTCCTAGATACGGCACGTATAGTGAGGAGGTTCCTGTCTTTGGAGCCCTAACCACCCTGTTTTCATGGTCCCTGTACCCGAAGTCGGTCTACTATTTTTTTTCTTTTTAATTTGTTTTCATATATATCATATTTAAAAATGTAATTGATATGTATTTAAGATGTAATAAAGAGATTAATAATAATATTTATTGATCCATAAAAGTTTAACAATTTGACAAGTTTAAAAAAATACAAGATTACAATGTACAAATTGTGTCTTATTAGCCTCTGCTGCTGGACTAGGTTGGCAACCTGTGCTTCACCATACATTAACTACAACTTATAAAATAACGCTGAAAAGCAGGAAACGAGGTTCAAAAGCCGTAGTCTATGTAGTGTACACAGAGACCGAGAGACATCTACGTCAAACTTATAACACTCATCCTTTTAGAGGAGTGTTATAAGTGATTCAAAAATTAGAATCCTGAGCGTCAGCGAAGAAATCAAAAGAGCACGAGGTGAAAAATCTTTGCACTCGAGTGCAACACGTAACTTTTCATCCCACCACAGCGATGAAATGACTAAATGCAAAAAAAGCATTTACAATCACAAGACATTAACCTAACAGCTGAAATGTCGCGCCGCGCCGCGCCGCGCACACGCTAGAGTGTCACCGCGGTCGTGAGATGGCGTTGGACACTTTATAGGCTAAGGCAGAAACAGCTAGAAAAGATCCGTTAAATCTAGATGGCGCTCCAAAATAAGATAAAAAAACCGTTTAATAACGTTTAACACTATTTTATTTATTTGTGTCTTATTAGCCTCTGCTGCTGGACTAGGTTGGCAACCTGTGCTTCAGCATACATTAACTACAACTTATAAAATACCGCTGAAAAGCAGGAAACGAGGTTCAAAAGCCGTAGTCTATGTAGTGTACACAGAGACCGAGAGACATCTACGTCAAACTTATAACTCATCTTTTTAGAGGGGTGTTATAAGTGATTCAAAAATTAGAATCCTGAGCGTCAGCGAAGAAATCAAAAGAGCACGAGGTGAAAAATCTTTGCACTCGAGTGCAACACGTAACTTTTCATCCCACCACAGCGATGAAATGACTAAATGCAAAAAAAGCATTTACAATCACAAGACATTAACCTAACAGCTGAAATGTCGCGCCGCGCCGCGCCGCGCACACGCTAGAGTGTCACCGCGGTCGTGAGATGGCGTTGGACACTTTATAGGCTAAGGCAGAAACAGCTAGAAAAGATCCGTTAAATCCAGATGGCGCTCCAAAATAAGATAAAAAAGCCGTTTAACAACGTTTAACACTATTTTATTAATATGCTTCAATTCTAGGAACTATATTATTATTTTACGAATATAAATCTTGCTTTCTAATGCTTGTTTTAAAAACTTTTTTTCAATTGCGTAAGTACTAGTTATCACCTATTTTTAGGAGATGTCGTTACAATCGATTTAAATAAACTTGAATATAATGACCAATTTACTACGCTAGATGTCACATTTATAAGTTATTGTTATGACATACAAAATACTAAAATCGCTGGATGCGCGATGATAGCGTCACTGGCACGTGGCTACAATTACGTCAGATTTTTAAATGTCAAATGGTTGGTTGTTTTACGAAAAATAAGTAATTTTTTTGATCCCCCGTCCCGCCTTGGTGAGATATCGTAAGATTTTCGTCAACTCCCCCGACCCCTAATCTCACGCGAGATTCTTCAAACTTATGTTTAGGCTGTAAACGTGTTAGATTATTGAAGTTGTTCTATTACTTTTATTGAAAACTAGCAAAGCAAAATCGAGTGCTACTTCGCTACTCTGCAGAGTTCGAACGAATACAACAAATACAATAGTGTTTGTCGAATAAAATAAAATGAAAATATTATAGTTATTAAATAGATCAATACTAAGGTTGTCTGGAAGAAATCTAAGGTTGTCTGGAAGAAATCGCCGTGAGCGATAAGACCGCCAATTGTTACATTTTCTACTTTGTAACTCATTCTTTGTTATGTATTTATTATGTGTGTACAATGAAGAAATAAATAAATAAATAGATCAGGGATAATGTAGGGTTCTGATAGAGAATGATTTTTCCAAATTGGACAAGTATTTTTTCAGTTTAATCGTAACAAACAAAAACTCAAATCTTTAGGTACTCTTTATAATATTAGTTAAGATATCTAGAGATTTGATTATCTAGAGAAACCTAACAGATAGGTCATTGTGATGTGTGTTCGTCACGGTTCACCCAGTAGCTACCCTAGTATAAAAACGAGGAACACCCTATTCCTGTTGGCTACCTCCCTCCCCGTACCTATTAAGTCAGTTTTCGATATTTTTAAAGAAAACATTCCTCTTGATTGTTTTATTAATATTTATTCATAAGATACAAGAGAAAACAAAAGAAAATCGTATAAAACAAATAAACATCACCTACTTACATACAAATAAAAAAACAGAATTGCAAGCAATACTCGACCTTAATAGAATTTCCAAACTGAAATATACAAAAAAAATATTATGCAAATTTGTATGGTCAAAAGTTACAAGACTTAAAACTTTTTTGTTATTTCATAGATTTTTATTTCCTTTTTGAATTCATTGAAGAAATAAAAAGTTGCATAGAAGCTCCAAACCCCAATTTTAGCTACTAAATAGAAATTCTAAATTTATTTTCTCAGTTCTTACTTAAGTCAATTGAAAACCCTACATAGAAAGTTTTATGTGAAAATTTAAAAGTTTCATACAAAAATTATTTTTTTAATAGAGAAGAGTATAATATATATATCCCAATGGTAGTACCATGATAAGGACACTAAGATCTGATGATGGCATCCAAAAGAAATCGATGGATTCGATCGTTTTTGAAGTCGGTTTTTTATTTTGTTAAAATTTTACTTGGTATCAACGCACTCAGAAACACGGAGATAACCTAATCTAATCTATCCACAGAGTACATAACGATAAAGAAGAAAAAAGAGGAGTTTACTAGACTTAATCAAGAGTTATTATGAGCACATATTTACTCAGAAAACTCCTAGAAGAGAATCTGATTCTGAAAAATGATCTAGACATACAGAAAAATAAGTCCATAAGTGTCTTAAACAAATATATTTACATTCCTACAATACAATAACTAGTGCATTGATTAATAAAAACTACTGCACAAGGACTTAAAGCTCACTTTGTCAAATGAGGAATTTCGTAATTTCAGCTGCAAAAATCCGGACCTCGTCAAGGCTAACACTTGCTTTGCAATAGATAACGCCACTAGTCACTTGACGAAGTCGAAGTTACCGACATCTAACCAATGCGTCGATAACTAAAAGAAAGAGCCTTGAGAACTACTTGCAATAATGTAAAGGACTGTAAGGGATAACATAAATTATTCTTCAATAAACACACTCCCTGGAACAAAAGATAGCGCTAGTAGATACTAGTAAGAAGTTATCTACTAGATTCACACAACGTCGTCCTGAACCGCCTCTTAAACCAGAAATACATGGATAAAAAAAAAACATACAGGTGAACATAGAACCTTCTCCTTTTTTGAAGTCGGTCAAAACCACAACCCTTTGCGCAGAAGAGACAACGAAGAAGACAATAGAAAATTTTAACAAAATAAAACGAACGGTTCATAAACGACGAAGTTATCCGCGAACACACATAAAAAAACATATATGCGGTCAAACTGAGAACCTCCTCCTTTTTTGAAGCCGGTTAAAAATAGTCATCAAGATAGTTATGCATCCACCTGCACCCTTTAAATAAATAAATAAATATTTCGGACGTCTCATACACAACGCCATCTAGTCCCAAACTAAGCAGAGCTTGTATTATGGGTACTAGACAACTGATATAAATACTTATATACTTTTTTTTGTAAATACATACATACTATAGATAGAAAACACCCAAACTCCGAAACAGATATTTGCAGATCATACAAACATTTGTTCCGACCCAGGAATCGAACCCGAGACTTCAAGAACAGCAGTCGCGTACGCTACCACTGCGCCACCGAGGTAGTTAACACTTTGTCTAAGATTAAGTAGCTACTCCGCTGGCTCAGCATTGCCAACGGACGTGTCTCTGAGAATTAGATTACAAATTGTTTTGAAGATCGTCCAGACATGGAATATTGTAAAATGTTTTAAGATTATTATATTGCTAGCCTCCAAATCGGCAGCACGCTAGTTAAGTTGCTTTTTTATTTTATTAAAAAACCCTTTGTCCAAACTGGGAGTTGGACTAGATAGCTTAATGAGAAAGTTGGATATAATTGGTAGCAACATTAAAAACAAAATACTACAGATAGCTGAAAATAATACTATTGATAAGTTTCAAATATGTCATAATACTTATATTAATTCTCATTGAATGTTTTTTTTTAAAAAGCAAATCTTGCATTAGGATTATACATCCTGTAGGTGTGGTGAAGGGGTCACAAATATACATAAAAAGGACACAAAAAACACCCAAACTAAGAACAACAATTTGTTGATGAAGACCTGTATTCATCTTCATCATTATTCATCTTTTTTAATAAATGATCGCGTTAATTCCCGTAAAAATAATTGTTAATATATCATGGAACGCGAAAGTTTAAAAGTTAGTAGACCTGTATTCACTTTGATTGGTGCGAGTACAGGTAAGAGTGAATGAGGAAGTGTAGTGCAGGTGTGAAGTGCGAGTAGTGTCTAATTCACTTTGATTACTGCGAGTGCAGGTGTGAAGTGAATGAATATTTTTGAGTAAATTTCTTTACAAAGTGCCGCATCTCTGGGTCCCTTAATTTTATAACTAGGGAGGGGCTTTACAGTTGTAAAGGCATTGAGGTTTGACATAATCCTCAGTTAATTCGGCTTCGACCCGCGGCGTCCCCCGCGGTAATAAAGTAGTAAGCCGAAAACATTAAAATTAAAAAAAAAACACACAACATAAAGAACAAAAAAATGATTTATTCAAAAAATATTAGATAATAAACACAAACTTAACACTAATTTACTATTTCAAACGGAAATGCTACAATATTATTATTAATATCCGTTTATTTCAAACAAAATATTTCCGTATTAGAAGCATGAATACAAATATATAATAACAAATTAAATGAAATGAAATAAAAAAGTCAATTAAAATTTAACATTAAAAAACATTGAAACAAAATTATAAAAAAATGAAAATCAAAGTTAAATTTCAAAACAAAATTAAAGTCTAAATTAGGATCAAAATTTCAACTAAACTCACAATCAAAATTAAACCAAAAATACATAAGTTAAAATGAAAATGATGTAAAACATTATAAAAAAGAAATAAATCTAAGAAACAGAGATTGTGGCTATATAAGTTTACTGCTACTAATAATTTGAGAAATTAAGCACATAATTGTGAAATAGGACGTAAGCAACCAAGGCTGGCAAGACTTTTTTTTTAATGTGTTGGGCATTAAAAAAAAAGATTCCTAGTGAATGTCTTGCCAGTTCCTCTTCTTGATAACTCTGACGTCAAAACATGGTGAAAAATCGATCATATTCTTATTTGTGTCGCATTGTATATGAAATAGCTTACATTACGCCATTATCATAATTACGCACTACTAAGTGGACATGTCTTTTGTTAAAAGAACAATTATTGAAACAAATGATGTTACAATTTTATTCACCGTCGCGTATAACTTCCTTCCACAGTATTATTATCATGTACGTGTTACAACGAATCAAAGAGAGAGTCCAAGAGTGATGATCACCATACTCATTGTGAATGCAGAAAATGCAACAATGCTTATGTAATGTCGGCCTTTATGCTTCTGCATCATTGGGCCTCCGGTCTCGCACTCACCAACGCAACACGACAACACGAACGCTGTCATTTTACGTTGATTATATGTGCGAGGGTAGTACCGCCCCGGTCGAGCCAGCCTATTCGTGATGAAATCAGCGTGGCTCTACTACCTTGATCTGCAAAAACTCGATGATTCAGTTGAGATTTTTTTTAGAGCGGGCCCTCGACATTTTGCTTTCATCTGCACATTTAATGGTGATGGCGTTCCTGAAAAATATTAATGACAAAAATTTAGTATCTTTATTTTTTGAACTATTTTTATTTTCATGTTAGTGAATGAAAAAAGATGATATATTTTAAATGGATGTAAGTATAATATGATATATATATATAATATGAGGCGATCATAGTCCAGTTGCACTCGGTGTTTAGAAACAATCACCGAGGGTAAGCTACGACGGCTCGGTCATTACCTGGATAGGTGACCGCTAGTGGCACTGTACCATGAGCGTCTCCGTGATTCGGAGGTCACGGTAAGCAGTCGGTCCCGGTTGTTATTCTAGGATAACAGCCGTGAAGCTTAATTAGTTTAGAGCCTTTGGGCGGCTTAAAGATATCTAACGGCAAAATAACGTAGCCACAACGTTATCTTGCCAATCTCCAACCAGCACTTGGCCAGCGTGGAGACGTATGGCCTTAACCCTCTCTTGAGACGAGACCCGAACCCAGCATTGGGACGTTATAGGTTGTTGATGAAGTATAATATAATTAAAACCCAAAGCATAATTCAGTAAAGAAGCCCACAAGTCTAAGAGCGATGTCTCAGCCAATAATAATATGTTTTATTTAATATCAACAACAAAAAAAAAATTTTTTAAAGGATTGACATAGTTTACACGTCGTTATGATGTGAATACCATGTTAATTAATTAATTTGGTTAAAAGATATGGAACATGGAAACAAAAAACTTGAGAGGTGTCAAGGGACACACTACTATGATGTCAACTAAATGTTTATATAGCAAAAAGTGCATAGAGATATTATAGATAGAGCAGGGGAGCCGAGCCTAAAGAAGTCCCTCGGTTAGAAAGAGAGAGACGATCGCGGTTTCTATTACAACCTATAACAACTTTATCAGGTATTTAATTTGATTTGAATTTATTATTCGAGGTTGTGATAATAACAAGCAGTCCTTTACTGCGCATGCGTCAATAGAGAAAGACAAATGGGGTACGGGGCGTGGGCCCGTGGGATACATGGGCCATCTTCTCTCTCTTTCTAACCGTTGGGCGTTTCCACTTACAGGCAGCCATATGTCTGCCCCACTCTATCTATAATGAAATGAAAAAGTGTCGTTACACTTTTTCCGTCTAGCCCCCTTTCGCAACGCGCCATAAGGAACTTCGTTCCAATTACCCGGAAAAAAGTTATCGGTGTGTCGGTATTGCACTAAAAAAATCCACAAAAATGAACTTTACACATTATGCATCAGTTTTGTTTCGATGTTATTTCTAAGATTGAATGTCAAATAATTATTTTAATAATATTGTTAATTATTATCAATTACTATCAGTGTGTAAACCTAATGTTTCATTTTCTAGGACATCTATGTAAAAATAAATTATTTAACTAGCACAATTTTGTTCAGAATGAGCTACGACGCAAAGCGTCAACACATGGTATGTATGCAAGTTTTTCATAATTGGACTTACCTAACTAAACTCTTGGTAACTTCAAATTTCGCCGTAATTTCTTCGATTACATCCGAAACCTTTTGTTGATCCAGTCTCCTTTTAGATGGCTTATCCGGGAAGGCTGGTGAAGGTTTACCAGTCAGCGTGTGCGTCGCCAGTACACTGGAAATTCATAATATTATAATAGTTTAGTTATTAGCACAGTATCGTAACTATATTTACTATTTAATATAAGTAACTATATTATACGATGTATATGACTATATAGGTAAGAGAGACAAAATTATTAAAAACTAGCTGAACCCGAACGGTGTTACCCGCGGTTATTGTCGTATTGCGGGTAACATCGTAGCTAGTCTAAAAAAGTAGCATTAGTTACTCCTTATATCATTAGCTACCTATAAGTTAAAGCCCCGTCAAAATCAGTCCAGCCGTTCCAGAGATTAGCTTTAACGAACAGATAGACAGACAGACAGACAGACAAAAGTTATAAAAATTGCTATTTTGGTATATATACCGTATATACATTTACATGCATTTAGTAAAAAGCGGTTATTTTGATATTACTACTTGTATAAATTTCAAAATCATTGCCTCCCACAAGCCATCCAATATTCATAGAACATGTTGCACACAATGAAGTAAGGGAACTTTACCTTCTGGAAAACAAAGCCATCAGCAACATGCGTGTAGCTCTGGTGTAGCTTTTCATGGTCTTATATTTGGCATATTTTTCCGGGGATATTAATGTAATACCACTTCCGATTGGAACCTATAAAAGCAAATGGAAATTAAAATCTTTGAGTAACGAATCATATTCTATGATAAATCTAAAGCAGGTCATGTTGTTCTTACATATCAACATGGCGTTAAATAAATAGTCCCATTTTAATAACAACTAGCTGAACCCCGCGGCGTTACCCGCAATTATTGTTGTACCGCGGGGTACGCCATGGGACGAAGCTAGTCTACCAATAGTAGGGGTCAAAATCGGTCCAGCCGTTCCAGAGATTTCCAGGAACAAACACAGACAAACAGACAAAAATTGTAAAAACTGTTATTTTGATATAAGTACCGTGTATACATATATTTAGTAAAAAGCGGTTATTTTAATATTACAAACAGACACTCCAACTTTATTTACTTGTATAGAGTATTGATATGAAATATAGAAACCAAATATTACCCATTCTTGGCTTAATGGCTCTTCCTGCTTGGCACTGCTCCGTGTTTTGGCACCCTTATTCTTAGTAGTGGAACCACCTTGTTTTTGGGCTTTCTTAGGTTTCTTCGTAGGTTTGACCTAGAAAACATTTCGGAATTTACTCAAACGCGGCAAATTAATATAAGGAATAGAAACTTAGACTCTGTTGAGTACCGTACACTTGAAACCTACGTAAGCCCCACATGGGACAATAATTTGTTTGGTCCACAAAAAGTTGTTTTGATTTTGTTTATTGTGTCCGTTAAATGTATGTTTGTAAAGTCCACCGCGACTCAGGATTTATTCCGGATGTGGAAGGTGTCTTTGTAAAATAAACAATATGGCCCAGCGGCTAGGACTAGTACAACAATATAGCAATAAAAAATCCTCATCATTAGACTATCGCAGTCCACTTGCTAAATAATCAAACCAAAAAAATCAAAAATCGTTTGTCCAGAAAATCGAACAGTGTAAGTTAGGCTTGTTAAGGTTTTGTTTTCACAAAATGTTTTCACTATCATTATTGCCCCATGTATGATATCACTTTCTCGTTCTTTAAAATACTGATGTACTGATACTGTAGAAGTAAATAAAAATAAAACAAATCTTACCAATTCTTGTTCCACTGCCTTTTCGTGATCTACTTTTCTCCCTGCCTCGTCACTGACCTTTTTAGTGGAACGGCTGCTGGAACTACCGCATTCTGGTTTCTCTTTATTAATAGGGGAGCCCTAGAAAAGAATTGAGGAATTACTCGAGCTCGGCAGATTGATAGAAGAAGTATTACTTTACACTCTATTGAGTACCTCCTACACTACACTATACATGAACCCTATATCTAAGCCCATGGATCATTAAATCCTACTAATACTATAAACGCTTAAGTTTGTAAGTATGTATGGATGTTTGTTACTCTTTCACGCAAAAGCTATTCAAGGGATTTCGATGAAAATTTAAAGTAATATAATAGTATAGTTAAGAGTAAAAAAAAACCGTGTGGTGTCGTGGGGCACCAGATAGGAAGTTCCTTATCATAAAATATTATATTAATACGCTTTTTTGATTTAACGTTACGGACGTTCTTTGCCAGCTAGGGTACCCCTACGCAACGCCCCATAATTATTGTTCTAGTAATCTACTAATAGTCTAGAAGAAAAAAAATAAGTAAGGTTAAATATATTTTTCGGACTTTTATTTAAATACAACTCCCGTATTAAGAATTATCCTGAGTCAGAACAATTGTTCTACTGATCTAATAATATTGTGAGGCGAGGAAAAATATAAACTAAATATTACCCAATCTTGATCCTTTGCCCCACTCTTGGGCCCAGTAGTTCCAACGGTAAGTTTCGCCCGGCATCCTACCTTACCGCAACCTGCTTTATACTTTTCTCCCAATGCTTCAGCGAATTCACATTTGTCTGCAAGGTTGAGGAAACGAATGGTCTTTTCCATATCGTCCATGCGTATCAATTTCATTGTCTGTAACAAAGTGTTTCATTAGAAGTTTCGTCTGGCAGAGTGTTGTTATAACACAAGGATTTATTTTCTCCTCCTGTAAAGCTACTGCTTATCTGCGTTAGCGTTAACGGCTTACTACACGTTAATTAAAGCATTAAAATGCGCATTGGCTACATTTAGGTTAAAATACTATTAAGAGTCAATTCCTCATGAATTCACGAGTCAACACACAACGAACAATTCCTATGCGATTGTAGCTTTGGATTCCAAAGACACGGCTCTGATTGTAATACATAATTCTGAAATTACTCAAGCTTTCTCATTCAACCACTCCGTTGTCGTTCTCGTAAATACAGTTACCGCCTAAAACGAAGTAAAACACTCGTCCTTGCTGTGCCCGCAAACATCTCAACAATAAAACGTTGGCCAGATCTACGTAACGCTTAAATTTACATTAGAGCGTTAAGATGCAGTTGGAGCAGTAACAAAAGGAGTGTATGTTTTTGTTATTTAACGACTCTTACTAGGTTATTTAACGAGACTAATGTAAAAGTAAATTGTTCTATGTTACCTCCTTGGATGTAAGTTCTTCATAACTGAGTGCTGGGTTCTCATTCCAATCTCCGTTCTCTATTCCTTGACCTTTCGGACCTGTCTTGACTTGCTCGCCTCCTATAATATATATTTATATATGTAGAGAAAAATATTTAAATAGATCCAGGACTACAGTAAAACAAAATTTGCTATTCAGTGTTCTCTAATTGCAATTATCACACTAATATATAAAGGCGAAAGTTTGTGAGTGTGTATGTTTGTTACTTCTTCGATGATTTGAAGAAACTTTACAGTAATATAGTTTATACATCAGAATAACACATAGGCTACTATTTTCCGCGATAACCGACACATACGCAGGCGGAGCCGCGGGCAACAACTAGTGTTGAAATAATAGTGAAAAAGTTCACACATCTCCCATACAGCCATCTGATTTTCATCGTAGCGCGGGTAACGCCGCGGCGCGAAGCTAGTCTAAAAAAAGTAGCCTAAGTTACTCCTTATATTATCAGCCACATATCAATTAAACTTTTCAGTCAGCCGTTCCGGAGACAGACAGGCAGACAAAAAATGTTATTGGTACATATGCATTTAGTAAAAAGTGGTTATTTTAATACTACAAACATACACTTCAATTTTATTTATTTGCATAGATGTATAGATATTAGTTAAAAAACAGGACATCTCTATGGTTTGTTTCGGCATTTCCTCCCAGAGTGAACCGTAGGAAATGTCATAAATCATAGGTCATAAAATCATAGCATAAGAGACCGGCTCATATATATCATATATATATGACTAGCTGACCCGGCGAACTTCGTACCGCCATATTTACATATCTGTTTCAGCTTCCCACAGGCAGTGTATAGTCGCGGATTAAAAAAAGTATTTTCCCTTTATCTTTTATTTTTCTTGTGCATGAAACTTGCCCTAACAATAACAAACATATAAAAAAAAATTTGGTGCAGCCGATCGGAAGTTATGCGCGTACATACACTTTGGCGATTCATTTATATAATAGTATAAGATTATTAACTCACACGATTTCTGAAGTCTTTGTAATTAGCTTAATGGTCATTCATTTGATTCATCCACTGATCATAACAAGCGTATTTTACCATGCAGAATAATCTGACTAATTTAGTTACTTTCAAAGAAACCTGAAGTTACTTAACTGTGCAACTTTAATAGTAAATTTTAGAGCATACTTAATTTAAAAAAAAAACAACTAAGACCAAAACGAAAACTGAACATTACGTAGAAATGTACCATAACACATTAATATAGCGTGACTACAGCTTTTGAAACTTGTTTCTTACTTCTTCAGCGTCGTTTAGTTTTTACATTTTTTTATTTGAAATGTTTTGGTGTATCTATAATATATATTAATTTCTTTCTAAAGTATACTTTAAATAGGTACCATAGTAATGTCATTTTCGAAATGTACAAGTAACGCCCTTTCGAATGATACCAAACACGACATATTTATCTCAAATTTATATTTAAAACAGTACTTTATGTCGGCTAGAGGACACCACATTGGATTCAGTGACACGTCACCTTAGAAGCGTCTTGATCGTCCTTTGGTTAAAGGCTATAACCAAAGGACGATCAAGACGCTTCTTACGATACCTCATTTATCTTATTCTGACTAGTAGTTTAGAAAGAATGAGGGAACAAACAAGCATACCATAGAAATATCACACTTATCGAATAATTACGTCACAAAGACAAGAGCAAATGCTAATAATATATGTGTATTTGAAATGTACAAGTAACGCCCTTTCCAATGATACCAAACACGACATATTTATCTAACATTTGTTTTTAATACGGTACTTTATGTCGGCTAGAGGGCGCCACATTAGATTCAGTGACACGTCGTATAGCCTATAACCAGCGGACGATCAAGACGCTAACTACACCTCATTTGTCCAGTTCTAATGAGTAGTTAAGGAGCTATGAGGAACAGATGACATACATACATAGCCTATCAAAATCATAACCCTCCTTTGGCTTGGCCATAGTCGGGTAATAAAGCAAAATTCTTTAATGTACATGAATTTTTTAGATGCTAGGCAAAGTGCCTTAGGTAAATTGGCTATCTTCTTTATATCGCTAATTTTATATATATGTTTTGTAGGTATTATAAATAAAATAGTATCTCACAAGTACTCGTATCAGACAGTTTTCATGGACCAAAACTTTAAAGTTCCACCGTTCAAGCGCCTTCCCAATTATTAATGACAGCGTTTGGTAGGAGAAATTATTGCTGTGTCTTCCATTACTTATTATATAATAAGTTATTACTCACGTGTTTTATATAACTGCATATAATCCATATCATACTTATATTATAAATGCAAAAGTAACTCTGTCTGTCTGTTCTGCTTTCACGGCCAAACCGCTGCACCGATTGCGATAAATTTAGCATAGAGATATTTTGATTTTTGAAGAAGAACATAGGCTATTCTTTGCTGCGTTAACCGACGCTAGTTTTTAATATAGGTACGTAAGGTCTTGTCATAAGATATTCCAAACCTTACCCAAGACATCCACAAAAAATAAATTAACTTTTCTTATTTTTGCATATCTGATTTTTAAATATATTATTAAAGTAACTATTAAAAAGTCATGTTTCATTGGTGAAACCAATTGTAGTGTCCAAATATCCCCTAAACACAAGAAATATTCAGCAGAGAGGATGAGCACTATGCGTAGCGGCGTACGATACCAGGAGACGCTGCCATTAATCATTTGGCAGGCGCTTGGACAGTGGAGTTTTAATGCGTCTCACAAAAGTTTGGGTACATGGAAAGTGTCCGACACTTATACTATTTTTTTAGAATACTATTCTACAAAACAAATATGAAAATCAGTCATGAAAAATTTAATTTTAAGTAACTCTTATTTTAGTTACCTTTGTTACCTGGTATCTGCCCAGATGTAACTAGGGGGTTCCATAAGTACGCAGGTATTCAAAAAACATGAGAAAATGAGTTATGTCTGATGGCTCTGGGATTTAACTTAAAAAATAACCATGAGATGTTTCTGACAGATTACAATCAATTACAAATCAATTTCATTTCACCGAGTTATATATATTTCTATAAAAGCCCGTAAAATGTTTATATTTTAAGGTTTTACTAGTAAATTTTGATATATAGAAACGCAGGTAATTAAATAATATTAAATTTTGTTATAATAAGACTAATTTTTGCTTATCAAAACCACTGCGGTTATTACCTTTATTGTTATCAAAGGAAACCATCATTTTCATTATCGTTGTATGTCAATTGAAAACGTACCATGAAATACTATAAATCGTTTGTATTAAAAAGGATTAGTAATTACTTAGTACTTAGTACGATCATTTGTACATTTTAATGATAATTGTAGTTTAAGTGAATTTTAAAAGTCACAAAATTGAAGTCTGGAAACATTTATATTAGTGAATGTTTTTTGTTTTACACACAGTAAAATTGATTTTATTGTAAAGAATAAAAACAAAACATCTTGTGAGAAAATAAAAACAGCTTTATATTATATAGTTTTACGGAAACGGTTATTGAGTTCACATACGCCTATACAAAGTCGTTTCGTTCTGAAAAGTATGAAACGTCATATGGGTACCAACCACTTAGGTTAAATGGTCTACAGTTTTCTAAAAACGTTTACGTTTGTAGAATATCAACTTAGCTAAGTCTAGAAGTTAGACATGTTTTTATTTTTATAACTTAATGTAAATTATTTTCAAAAATGTGTAGGTAATGATCAGCACTAACACTATTTAGTAAAACCATAAATCACTTACGTGTTGGCACCGGCGATGTATCCTGTTCGTATTCTTCGGCAAACTCGTTCATGGTTTCCAATAATTTCACAGTGTCTTTTTCCATATTTGTTCACACTAAGAAGTAAACCAGACTGAGTACTAACAGTTTCTGAGACTCGCGTACGACTGAAGAGTATCATAGAAATGTAGTGGCCTTCAGGTAAAATTTCAAATTAATAGGTTTATTACAAGTATAACTTCCCCTCTCCTTTCCCTCAATAGTTTTCGCCAAAAGGATCAAGGCAAACAAAAGAACGCATTTTTTGCAACTCCATTTCACAGTCGGGATTATTTTATCTTTTGTACGACTCTCAAAGTCTTATCAAAAGTCATAAAACTATGGAAAAATAATGAATATTCTTTTGCACTCTTTTATATTCTGCTACTATTGTAGGCCACACAGGCCTATTAATTTTTTATCTATCCGGAACCATGTTATTGATAGGTGATCAGAGCTCGTGGTGTTTTTGGACCTTTGATTGAATTTTGGTAGTAAATATTTAAACACGTACGAATGAGATGAGCAAGTATTTTGTGGTCATTTTATTAACGTAATAGTAGATTAGTAGCCAAGGGCTGTAAGGCATCAATTGCAGCCCGAGATATTGCACCCTCGAACTATGGGCGCACGAGCGCAGCGAGGGCAATTGGTGCTTCATCATCATCATCATCAGCCTATCGCAGTCCACTGCAAGACATAGGCCTCTCCAATTGGTGCTTACACCCGAGCTAACTATTCTGCTTTACATCTCGATTGTGAGGTAAGTAGATAAAAACCGGCATTATAAGAATAAAACATTTTATTTGTTGAAATTTATATTCTATTGCCAGTATGATGGTTAGTACACGAACTTTTTCAAAGAAAGAAGTGTTTTTTTAATTACTTACCACCCTAGGGTTTTTCTAGCTAACTACCTTAGAGCGCTAATTAGTCACCTACAAGCCCCATGTGGAGGTAATAAGAACCTACTTACCAAACATGACAAATGTAAATGTTTTTAATGTTTTAAAAAAAAAATCTAGTTCCATTTCTTTTTAAAGGCGTTGAAATACCAAGACGAAAGAGTGAGCACTACGTTAACACTTTCGCAGGTGCTTAGTACATTATTAAACGCGTGCATGAGCAAGGGATTAATGCAGTGTCCTCCACCGGTTTTTCAGCTCTTTATTTTGAAAAGACAACTCTCGTAGAAGGAACAGGTAAAAGGTTTCATAGCAAAATTCATGATACTGACACAAAGAACATTCAACTCGTTAAATGGGCTATCCAACAAAAAAAGAATTAACAAAATCGGTTCAGCCGTTCACGCGTGATGTCGTGATCAAGGGATTTCCCTTGATCACAGGGATTAATTTTTATATACATAGATATATATATATAGATAGATTCTAAGAAGCATGTAGGTATCTTTTTTCGCACGTGACGTCATTGACATCTCTTTTGTTTAGAGTGTACAATGTATACGTGCAAAACGTATAGATTGGTTAATTCTAGTTATTGTCATAATATTGAATATATTTAAAGGCATTTTAATGGATGAAGTAATGTTGACATGTATATACTATTTTGGTACTTCAGAAGAGTGCTATTCGTGGGATTTAAAAAAGGACTTCACGAGTCAAGAGTGTAACTCAGAAATAAGTTTCTAGAATTTAAAATATAACTGTGCATAGTCAACATATTTAGTAAAATATAATGTACGGTTGTAGATTAGTTTTTTATAGCTGTTTGGTCAAACACTTTTATACTTTTTTAACAATTACGTAGAATTTAAAAGAAACTTGCTGCATAAAACAATCGCAAATTCCACGGACAAATTGTCATGAAGTTTGGTGGGAATATAACAAAATGGACCTTTTAGTTCTAATTAAACAATTAAAAAAAAAATAACGAGTAACTGTCATAAACTTGCAGTATTCTTTACTTTGCTACATATAAAAAGGTTCCACGCCTAATACAATTTTAAACAGACAAATAAATAAATTTAAACAAACGCAGACTTATTTTGAAAGCTTTCTACTGCGTTAAAGATTTTATCAATAATTAATTCATGATCAGTCTGCTTGGGATCACCTAACGACTACGCACCACTATCCAGACAGCCGCTGGTAGCTTGGATCATACCAAATAAAATGTTTTAGTCACACGTTCATTTTGTACGGTAACGCAGAAGTATTTACAGAATTTTAGAAGAAATATAGTAAATCATTTTCAGTGAATTCTATCCCAAAATATATATTCAAACTAAATTAGCACACCACAGGCCAATTTTGACTATCAATAATATAACTAAACTTACATGTATAGTCATTAATACCTAAAAAACTACATTTTTTACAAATAAATCTTAAGTATACTATGCAAGGCAAGGCAAGGCGCCAATTCATTACAAATAGTACTCACGCACACTGAAGTGTCAAAAACTTGGCGCATATTTAGTTGAAAGACTGTTTTTCACCAAATTTTATATTTATATCCTCTAGTTGTAAATAAAATCATTATTCCATAGATAATTCAATAATGTATATAAGTGTAACATTCATCTATAGATAAACTGTGACAGTAATTATAACTTTTAAAAAGTACATTCAATGTTACTCATTCAAACAATAATTAAAAGGTACTGATATGGATTAGAAAATGAAGTGATTGATTTGGATAAGGATTAATACACAGATTAATATACGAATAATGAGGGCAAGTTTGAATCGACGTCTCTCTCATATTTTAACATGAAAAAGTAGTTATTCAGACATAACTGTGATAATTGTTTTGCGAATGTATGTAGGTATGTACGTATGTATATTTCTTTGGCACGGTCGTATTTTTATGTGAGCGGTTTCAATAGATTCTTTTTAGTCGTGAGAGTGACACTGGGTATATAAAAATAAAATAAAAAAAAACAACCTGAATTGAATGGCAAAGATGGCAGATCTTGACGCAGTCGGGTTTTATTTAAACAAATAATCCATTACTTGTTTTCAATATATTTTCAAAATTTTGCATTGGTGGTGTCGGACTGATAATATTCTGTAAATTTAAGATTTATTCGACACGTTCTGCTATTTATTTTATACTTAGATGTATTTGTTTATGGCCAGACAGAGGTGAATCTATCATGGCCATGTAAAAGCTTTCGTCCTTAAACTTGGTGCGCTATGTGATCGAGGATAGTTTTCGTAGAAGCAGTCTCACTCGTGCAATTGCCCTCGTCAACGTTGTTTACAAACACATACCAAGACTCTTTTAGTGGCACAATATCTAGACTTACCTACGGTCTGTTGTGAATAAAATAAGAGGTGTTGAATAAAAGTAAATGTTGAGTTTAACATAAAATTTAATAAGAAAATATAACACCTTAAATTTGACATTTTAAAATATTTGCGCCTCGACTGAGACATACGAAAAACTCTAATACAATATGTACATTAACATAATATGAAGTAGGATTTTTACACACTTTTAATAGGTAGGTATTTACAATTCACAATTTATCACAATTGTAGGAACAAAAATATTACTTGGTTGATGCGTTCTTCTTACGTCGAGTTCTTAGCATTTTGCACTCATCTGCAAATTTTGTCGTAATGGTGCTCCTGTTAAATGATATTGATGAAAATTTATTAACAATTTCACTTTGTTATGTAAATTTATAAATATGATGTATCATAAATGAATATAATAAAGGCAGGACCTACATTATTTTGCGTCTACGTATTTATCAGCGCTCGCTAGTTTCAATTAAAACATTATATTCATGAAGTAAAATACGTAAACATATTTAAACGATTAATTTTATTGTTTTTCAAATATATAAATGCTCTTTGGGAAGACGTACATTCAGCAGTGGACGCTAAGAGCGGTTCAGATGTCCAAATAACAGTAATTTGCAACTCCTAATTATCCGAGGCGCAGAGTGGCACACCTTGTTTTGGTAGCCCGTAGTTTTGAACTCGCGGAATAAATAAGTGTAGTACTATTATATTCGTCTTCCTAAGAAGCATCCTTTTTTTTTCTCATGATTAGGCGAGAGTTAGAGAAGACAACGATTTACGACAATTCGCTGCTATATAATGCGTTATCCAATCTTGGAATCTCACTGTCGCACCCTTAAAGAGTCGCGTGTACTTCAATGCTTAAAGTGAAATAAATATTTTTGAGTTTTTCTGTTAAAATTAGACAACGAACCGCCACCGTAATTTATTATCTGCTACGCGGAATCGCGTTAAATAGATATGAATGCTAAGTGGGCTACATTTATGATGACGTCTATGAACTACTTACTACTTGTTGCTACGCGGCGTTACGCCTACTAAGAACTGCTACAGCTCTGATCGACGTCATCGTCGTTGCTACACAATCAACATACGATCGTAGCGGCATCGATCAAGAGTTATTATTCTAGGTGAGCCATCGCCTTTGCCACATATTAATATTACCTACGCTCAAGTTCTTAGCCTTAAATGGATACTTTCCACAAATACTTTTAAAATCGAAAGTCAAAGAATTGTCGTTAGAATATTGTAAATTATTACCAATTACTGTAAAGTCTAATGTCTCATTACTCAAGGAGAGGTTGAATGAAAATGAATTATGTGATTGACAATATTGTTAAGAAGTAAGCAAATTTACTTACCTAGTTGAACTCTCGGTTACTTTACGGAATTTCTTTAAAACTTCCACGATCACATCCGAAATTTTTTGGGGATCCAATTGCAGTTTTGCTGGCTTGTCTGGGAACGCTGGCGAAGGTTTACCAGTCATTGAGTGCGTCGCCAGAACACTACCGATTCATAAAACACACATGATACACTAGAAATTAATATGTATATTAATATCAATGGGTCGTCAAAGTGTGGGTGTCATGCTGCATTGTTGCATTTTCTGCATTCGCAATTAGTATACTGAACACTACTCTTCGATTCTGCTTATGCCTTCTATCTGGCAGAGTAGAGACACTTTGGCTTTATTAAAAAATATAGTAATAAAATTATAGATATTTAATATCGTAAATATATTAAAGTGATAATATACGAGTTGAAAGTAAAATGAAATTAACACATAAATTTTAAAACTATTAGGTTTTTCAAACTATCCAGTATTCATGGCACATGATAGACAAAAGAGAGAAGGAAACTTTACCTTCTGGGAAACAAAGCCATTAGCAATCTACGAGTTGCAATAGTGTATGACTTAGATGCCTCCATTTTCTTAAATTTGTCTCGGGGTGTTTTACCGTTCCCAATTGGAAGCTAAGAAAATAAACAAAATATTTAAAAATTTAAGTCGATATTTCAAAAATTTGGAATTACTAAATATTTGCAAATTATTAATTCGATATTTTGTATTGAAATCAAAACTTTATTATACTCGTAGTGTTGTACTGTTCTAGTAAGTAGACATGATATCAAATAATTCATGATCTTCTCCTAGCCGAGCACAGCCACGGCGGGCAGTCTCAACTCAGACAAGTGTAATATGTAAAGGTATTGATTGGATTAAGAACTAACAAATTGTTTTCTTTGCCCTCGCTACCCCATCCACGACATTACTTTATTCCGCTTTAGTCTACTGAGACACTAATATTCTAAAAAGGTAGAAGAATAGAAACCAAACGATACTCATTTTGGATCCTCTGCTTTTTCCTGTTCCGCACTGCTCCCTGATTCAGCATCAACCTTACCAGTAGAACCATTGCTGGAACCACCGCATTCTTGTTCTTTATTGGTTGTACCGGAGGCCGAAAAAGGATTTAAGGATTTAGTCGAGTACGGCAGATTAATATAAGAAGTAATACTACTAAGATTCGCTACCACTGCGCCACAGAGTTCGTTATACTCCCTTGAGTACCTCCACCGAACATGAACTCTACACATAACCAACGGCTAGGGCAGTCCACCAATTTAGGAAAAAATAACTCACTGATTCACCATTCTTTCACAGACTATTTCATAAGAAAGTATTAGGTTTCAAAATATTCATATGTGACCCATGTTATGTTATGCAGTTAAATTATTTATTTAGGTATAACTTTACATGGACTGTGAGTCTGAAAAAAAAATTGTTATTATTAAGGCGCCAATTTATGCAGAAAACCATATAATAGTATAATTGTTTTTATAATCCGTTTACAAAAGGTGCCGAATGAACCTTTGGGGTGCAGAAATTTGTAAGAAATGTGTTATGACGTGGTAAACCGCTTTCTTGCTTTTGTTATTATTTTCGCATTATACGGGTGACTGGAAAGAAGTAGCGATCTCTTTAAGGAGTGATAATAGTCCTCGGGTAAATGAGTTAAAAAAGTTCCGTTTGGAAAAAAACTCTAAAAAGAAAAAGTAATACTTTTTACTACTATTTTATTTATATTAGTCATCAATGGAGGCCTCATCCTAACTACGTGCGTCCGAGCGGCATCCCTTTATCGATAACGAGTGGCGCGGCATTGTCACATTCATTCCTATAAATTAATGCTTTATGACTCAGTTTCGCACGTTTTTAATAGCCCATTTATAGTAATACCTCAGAACAAACCATTGTTTAATTTCTTTGTTATCGCGTGCTTTTGGTTTATATGGTTGTTCGTTACAATATTTATTAAATATACGTTAATTTAGTCATTCATTTTTACATCCATTCAACAATCGAGCATGAAATAAGAAATCTTTCCAATATCTGAACTTCGAAGATGAAGCTTGAACTGCAGTATTATGCCAATAGTAAAACTGTGCAAATATGATAATTCTGTCAAAATATAACTTTAAGACGAGTACGTAGAATATATTTCAAATGATGTCGTTCAAATATTTTTCAGTGTAGAAATATGATGAAATAAATTTGTATCGAAAATGATACAAAGATATCTGAGAATAAGAAATGTGGTCTATGGTAAATAGAAACATAGGAAAATAGATCAGTTTATGTCGTAACCTTGTGAGAGAGCCCTGGTACACATAACACAACTATATTTTTGCCCGGAATATTAGTTGTTTTATTTTATTTGTGTAAGTTAAAGTGTTGTTTGTTCATTTAAAGTTATGTTTCTTGTCACTGTTGATGACGTAGAAGCGTCTACGTCATCGCGACGTGGGGGGTTGCGCGACGTGACCCGCCTATACTTCGCGGCCTGCTTTTCTCTACGGTGGCGACGCGGAACGGTCGTGCGCGGTGGCGTTTGTAATTAATTTAAAGTGTACATCAAAAGCTAAACCAAACCATGCTATCCTGGATTTATTGTCGCCAGTGCCCTTCCGTCGTCAGGCAATCACTATCTGAATGAAGAACATTAAATTTTTAAACAGCCACTTGTATTAAAGTACGATCTGAACGAATAAGTACCTAAGTAGTAAACAACAAGTTGGCAACAAGGACCTTTCAAAAGATAATAATTTATAAGGAATAATATTTTAAATTGTTTTAAGGCGAAAAGTAATTTATTTTAAGAAAGTATAAAGACGCAGGCCTTATCTAAAGCTGGTTGAAACTTTATAATTTAGATTGTTAAAATTTCTACTGTACTAAACAATGGTTTATCTTCAAAGCTGTTTAATTTTTCAATACACTTGTAACAGTACAGTGTGAGATAGTCGAACTGTGGTTATTAGAA